>CM060901.1:1135229633-1136479633 GCA_030737815.1 Allium fistulosum
GGCGTAACTGCGTACAACCACTTTGAGTTTTAATCTTTATTGCTTTCACAAGTAGTTGAATACAGATACAATCCATACACTAATGCCTTGAATACAAGTTTGAACTGAAAAGAATGAGTCTTGAAAGCGGCAGAGTCTCCCCAGTGTTCTCCAAAAAGGTGCATTTCACTGTGCCCTTGCCCTTCTATTTATAGACGAAGATGGGTTGGACTTCCCTCATTTGCCTAGGAACAACATACCTTGGCCCGTGGTAAGTAACTTCTGCGTACCGAGCCATAGATGCCGAGCGGCAATTGCCGAGCGAGGCCTCAGTCTCGAACGGCATTCGTATGCCGAGCCACACACCTAGGCCGAACAACCTTTCTATGCCGAGCGAGGTGAGATGCTAAACGACCCTTCAATGCCGAGCGAGGTGAGATGCCGAACGACCCCTCTATGCCGAACAAGGCAACATGCCGAGCGACCCTGTCATGCCGAACGAGGTGACATGCCGAGCGACCCTGTCATGCCGAATGAGGTGAAATGCCGAACAACCCCTCTATGCCGAACGAGGCAACATGCCGAGCGACCCTGTCATGCCGAACGAGGCTTTGTGCCGAGCGATGTCTCTATACCGAACGAGGCATCGTGCCGAGCGATGTTCTATGCCGAGCGCGGGGAGGTGTGCCGAACGAGGCCTCGGGCCGAGCCTCTTGTTACATGGTCAAGCAACCGGGTAACAAGATTTGAGAAAAATGCGGTAAATATTAGCAAAATAATTTGAAAGTTAATGTAACAAATCAAGTGTTTACAAGTGGGCAAGTTTGTTACAAAAAGATTACTTTATTTAGTAAAAACAGCCTTTTGCTCAAAAAAGTAGGTTCTGCCTCCTTTGGAAGAAGCTTTCGACCCAGAGCTTCCGCCTCCAACCTAATTGAAACCTTCTAGGTCAAAACCACTAAACCAATACACATGGTATCATTTAGCTGGTATGTAGTGGATTGGAGAAAGGAGGAAGGTAGGGTGTAGAAACGTAGCTTCCGAAGGGGTTGGTACCTTTGTTTTGTTTTGTTTTAAAAAGAAAAGCGCTTGCCTGTTTACAAAGGGGTTTCGAAGTAGTCGAAATCTAGGATGGTCAAAGGGTATTTCAGAAGAAGCTTCCGAAGGAGATCTGCCGCCTTTGTTTTAAAGTAGTAGCTTCCGAAGGAGCTACTTAGATTTTTATTGAAGCTTTCGGAAGTGGTAGTTTCGACCAAGTCGAAACCCTTCTGTGATTTGATGCCTTTCGATGGTACTGAAGACATCAATGTCGTCGAAAGGTACTGTTTGTTTTATAAATATAAGCCACTTCCTACTGCTTTCGAAAGGGGTTAGGGGTTTCAAAGGCAATGGTTTCGAAAGGGGTTTCGAAGTCAACTTTCAATTGTTTTACCCGGATGTTTTAAATGATGTCGAAAGGATGGTTTCGACACCATCAAGTTTCCCCAAATACTTTTATGAAATGAAGAATGGTTTCGAAAGAGATGCTTCCACTTATGTTCACTTTGACCCAAAATGATGATTTAAATATAAACCCAATGATTTTGAAATGAGGACTTTCAATGGTATCGAAGGGTAACCTTCAATGTTTCGAAAGGAGTACTTTAAAATGGTTTCGAAGCTATGCTTCAATACTTATATGATAATACTTTAACACAGTCAAATGGTTTCGAATGAACGGTTTTAAAGTATTTGAAATGCAGGAGCCTAATGTTTTAAAGTTATATTTTAATGCTTTCAAAGAAGGTCATCCCATGAGGTCGAAAGCAAAGGTCTCGAGGGTGTCGAAAGGGCTTATTAAACCCAAACTCAAAATTAAAAAAAAATCCATGGCTAAATAAAGGAGTTTTGAAAGGATTTTAAGTATGTAAATTTGAAGAAGCTTTACCTTAATCCCATAGGAGTGGTATTATTGTGATATCATGTTTACTTCTTCAAATATAAATATATTCATTCGATGAAGGACCCATAACTGCATTTTCGGGATAAGTAGGGGGTAGAAGAATCTGTTAGGATAACCCAGTAGTGAATATAAATTGATTAAATTCCCGAACTAATAGAATTGCATCTAGGGAGTCAGGAAGACCAAAATATAGGATGCCAAAACCTTGAAGTTGTCCGAGAGACAGGTTCATAGTAAACCCATGAAAACTATGTTTTAGAAGTTATTATAGGTGACTAATTGGTTCATAGTGCTCCCATGAAAACTATGTATTTAGGATGGTTGGCAGGGCCAATTGGTTTGTAGTGAACCCATGAAAACTATATCCGGATTAAGTATTGACAATCAATCAATAGGTTCCTAGTCAACCAATGAAAACTAGGATAAGGAAGAAGTTATTGAAGGAAACAATAGGTTCCTAGTCAACCTATGAAAACTAGGATAAGAGATGAGATGTTGGAGTGACCAATAGGTTTAGGGGAACCCATGAATTAATTTAGCTAATTGGCAGGGGTCTATAGGTTCTTAGTGATCCCATGAAAACTATGAAATAGGGCAGGGTGTCCATGTATTATGAAATGGTTATTAGTAAACCCATGAAAACTAATAGGTTAATAGTGACCTAAGAAACTATAATTATGATATGGAGTCCATTAAACTGGGGATGGGAAATCCAAATTGTTTATATGTACGCATATCATCATAACATTTTAAAATGTTACGTTTTAATCATGGTGGATGTAGGAGCACAATATATGGTTTGAAAAGGTTTTAGGATACTAGTGAGGGGAAAACCCGTTCCGCTAATCGGCGTGGTCTCACTAGATATCTAAAAGGAATGAGATGCTATATTATTATTCATACCAGGCTTTATGTCTGACTCGAAGTTTTTGTATTCCTTTTAAACTCTCGAGTACTCAGTTGATTTTGAGTAGTTTGAGGTTTAGGGTTTTCAGGTTCTCTTCTTAGACGAATAAAGCTTCCGAAGGCGTGCAGGAGGCAGTTAGTTATTTAGAGTTACCATTTTCCGCTGTGTATTTTGGTTGTAAAGGGAAACTTAGCCTTATTATATACTCTGATCATCCTAGGGGCATCTTCATATGTCGCTCTTGGCGTATTTTGTAATAAAAATAATTTCTCTGAACGTGTTAACAATTGTGGGATTATGTAATGAATTGGAAATGTTTTGAAATGGAATATTATCTGTTTTATGTTTTAATTTTTTTCTATATTCATGTTTTTCTATGTATCAATGATTCTAACACCGCCGTATTTGGTCGCCAAGAATTAATAACTATGGATGACTGCAGCATTCGTAGCCGTTAGTTTTTTGACCTCTAAGTAAGCGAATGTTACAAGTTGGTATCAAGCATAGGTTTATGAAACTGTAAAAGAAAGTTAAACCTAAAAGATTTTCAAACATAATCCAATGAATTTGAAAATATGATCGGGGTTTGGGATAACGATATGGTAACATACTTGTATTTATAAATAGGTATATATCTAAGTACATATTCCCCTCTCTCATAGATCATTCTCCTATATCTTACTAAGGCTCGTATGCAGATTTACAAGAAAGAGGATATGGAAGTAGGAAACAGAAGAGGAAATCTAGGTGGAGGAAGCACCACAACTAATGGAAATGCTCGACCTAATACCAGGAGAAACCAAGGTCGACAGGCTAATGCTAATCCCAATGCTGAAGTTAATGTAGGTGCTGGAAATCCGCCAGTAGATGTGGGGATGGTGTATCAGTTGTTGGCCAACCTTTTGCAAGCCAGAGCTGCTGGTAATGTTGGAGGAGCTAATCCTGTAGTTCCAATTGGATATAATATTGCTTGGCTGAGAAGAGACTACACCAGTCTGGGTGGAAAGCCATTTGTTGGAACGGAGGATGCTATTGAACTCGGGAATTGGCATTTGAGTTATGAGACACTACAAGAAAAGTTGGTTTTTATAACGGCAATAGATAATGCTTTATTTCGCCGTGTTATTATTTGCTTTAATTTGTTCATCTTCGGTAGGCACTACATATGTAACGCTCTTACAAAGCGAGAATTATTTTGGTGGCCGCGGCTTCCTCTAATTATTTCACTTTCCCTCTTCCTCGTTTATTTCCCTCTTCCCCAATTATTTACTCAAATTTTATTCTCTCTTTTCTTCTTCAGCTACCTGCCGCTTCAGATAATTTCCTTTTCCTTCCAAGTCTATGTCTAGGGTTCCTAACCAAGCATAGGGTAAGTCGATTTTATCTGCCATCTTTTGAATTCTGATAATACTTACTATGTAGCAATTCTGAAAGTTAACCTACTTTTTGTCTATATTATCGCAAAATTAATTCATCGTTAGGATGGTTAACTAGTTAGGAGTAGATCACATCAAGTTCTTTTCTTAGTGTATCAGTTGAATATTTTTTTTACCTTAGATTCCTGGCTCCACCTTTTAAGACCTTCTTTAGTTTTCTTAAGTTTTGACAAAAGCTGAAAAAGTGGGTTACCAAAGCAATCTGAGTTCCACCGTAGTTTCACTAGCTCCTTATAGTCAATTTACACTGTTAAGAGTTATTATATTTGAAAGGCAAATTTTTCCTAGGTTGCAAATATGTTGAAAATTTGAAATTAATAGGAGTGTGATTGCTAGTTGAGCGATTAGTAATAGACATAGAAGAAAGGGAAGTTATGGTAGATGTTTTTGTTAATGAACAGTCTGTCTATTTTGCTATGAACCGACATGTCAATTCCTCCTCTCCAAGTATAATTATTGCCAAAGGTTTGTGGTTCCAACAAATCGGCTGCACCTATACATTTTATAAAATCCACATTAGTGGATGAACTATAGGCTCCCTTATTAATTTTGTCATGACAATATAGGATTCCATAGAAATCCTTCTTCCTACACTACCGTACAAATAAATTGCATACCCAAACCATTTTGAAACTGACAAGTGATGTATTGCTTGTACTTATGTAAGACCGATACATCCTATTGTTTATTATCCCATATAAATAAAATTCTTCCTTTTCCTATTGTATATTATTATATACATAATTCCATTCTTAATAATAAATTTGGTTATGTCTTTAATCTTAACGTGATAACTTATTTTCTATTTTACCAACAATGATTGAATTTGTGGGGAAAAAAAGGAAAATTTGTGGGACAGGTAGTCAAAATGCTAAAGTGACAGCTACTGACTGAAGTTAGCATCGGGAGTGCTCCTGTATAAAAAAAGTTCTATGTTTCTGAATATGCTTTTTCCAGTAAATGTGCTAAATCTTGTCTAGCTTACTATGTCAGGAATTCTAGTTATGCACATGTTGACGCATCATGGATGACCAATAGTTTCTCTCATTGAAAATTAAGTTTAATTATTAGTGCGTCTTTGTGGCTTTCAAATTGAAGTTGCAGAACTAAAATTGTATTCATGGTCAGCTGAAGATTTTAGTTACAAAATTAATTAATTATCTTGTTGAATTTCTCTACATATCAACGTGGAGAAAGATGTTTAGAGCTTGATTTTACACTTGAACTCAAAACATAATTTACAAGATTTTAGACATTAAGATACTAGTAGATTTTATTATGAATGACATCATGAATACAGAATATGAGTTTAAATATATCGTCCATGATACAATTTGAGTAGAATTTGTTTGTTAAATAACATATGAAACAATCAACGGTTCTCATTTACTACATGTATACAGTGGGAAACAATCAACGGTGCTCATTTACTACATGTATACAGTGGGAAACAATCAACGGTGCACAAACATTAACAAAAGAAACCTTTTAAGGCTTAAATACAAACATATACGAAAATAAATCAGCGAACCTTCATATTTCATGTCAAAACTTGATATTTCAGATCAAAAGGTACAGTGCATTGAACTAATGTTTTTGTCTGATATGGAACATGCTTACCTGTAATTAAATTAGGCATGGACACTAGTTGGTAGAGGCTGCAGCTCAGGAGGACCACACACCGAACTGAAAATGTATGAAGCTTCTGCATGTTATACTGTCCCAAGCCTTATTGATTATTAAGGAATCTGTAGAATATTTGTGACTTTGCCCTTGCCAGAACTTTTGATAGCCAGAGGTGTTTCTCAATAAAACCGGCTAGTTAAGTCAGTTGCTTGGTCAGATCATAACTCAAAGTGCTAGTTAAGTGGAGGCCATAATGCATAATCATGAGCCTTAACTGACTCACAACCATGATAAAACCACAATCACACGTAAAATAGAACCAGGATCATTTTAAACAAAAACAAAACAAAAAAACAAAAGTTGGAAACTGGAAATGATCAGTAGCACCATGAACACTTGAAAAAGTACAGGAATATTTACTGATAATGTGAATAATTAGGATGAAATATCAGTGAAGCATGTTTTACTAATCGGGAGCATGCTTTCTTTCTTCGTGAAGTAAATGACGCACAGGCAATAAGGAAGAAGCTACATTCAAACTTGATGCTGTCAGAAAATCCTGGTAATTTATGAATCAGATCATTCCATTCCATTCCATTCAATGTTCTCCTACATGTAATATTTAACATTTTTTTCTTGTTAGCTTAGGCATTTTCAGAAGAAGAGAAGAAACGCCTTTTAAACTGAGTGGTCATTGGAGGTTGTCCTACAGGCGTAGAATTCAGTGGTGAATTGAGTGACTTCATTATGAAAGACGTGCGCGAAAGTTATTCTCACGTCAATGACCACATTCATGTCACTCTGATTGAGGTAAACCATGAATCTCTATATTGATGTTTCATGAATATCCAGGTAAACTGGAAACTGATTTATAGGTGTAATTTCCAAACAGGCAAATGAAATACTGTCTTCGTTCGATCTGGGGTTAAGGCAGTATGCAACTAAGCTAATGGCCCTGCCTTAGAATATCATTATTGATTCTATATGTATGTATAAATTGTAATAGACTTAACATTTTTGCACTTATACATATATCTTTTGTTAAAATGAGATAACAACCAATTCTGGTAAAATATGGATTAATATTTTCCTCCTCCTCCAGGGTGTAGATTGTTTCTTCCTTACTCAAATATATCTGAAGGCAGCGCTCGACAAAACATTGGACCTAAAAGAGCAGAACTTATGAGAAGTGCACAACGGTAAGTGTATTAAGTTAGCAAACCAAAATTAATTATTCTTGTCTTTGTCATATAAGTATATGTGTATATTTCCGGGTGATTAGCAATGGCTTATTTGATTTGTTCCTAGGATGAGCCATTCCTTTTGACAACAAAATTATCCGAAAATAGTGGATAATTGGAAGATTTTCCATGTGTATATATGTCGATGTAACGTTGCTATATACAAACAAAGTCACTATAAAAAAAGTATAAATATCTCTCAAAATGCTATTTTAGTAGAATCTTAAAAATCATAATTAACCTTATACAATAACAACATTAACGTGCAATATACATATATACATACATACATACATACATATACATATTTTTTTTTTAGGAGTTCTTAATTCACCAAAAACATTGTTATTGATCGACGTAAGTTCTTCTCAATGAACCACATTCCGCTTGTAACATGATGTTTCCAGAAATATGTCCAAAATTTAGACTACGACGATAACAAATTATTTTGTGTACTTAGTGTACCCCTAGCCGTTCATTTTTCTTCCATTCATATAATCCTAGTTACCGACATAAATTTTATATATACAACAACAAAAATAAATAAATAAAATGAAAATAATCTATTTATTAGAATTTAACGAGCATTTATCAAAAGGTATTAGTTAACTGACAAAAATTAATATGGACAGAAATATAATCCTGGGAAATTCGCAGTAGCTAATTTAATCTATTACCAGAGACACCCTTTCCTTTTGACAACAAAATTATCCGAAATTAATGGACAATTTGCAATTTTCCATGTATATATGTGCAAATATAATGTAGCTATATACATACAACAAAATTATCCAAAATTAATGAACTGTTGATTGTTATAGCCCAGGTCAGGGTTTGATGCCTGCTAGTTTTAAAGTCAGAACTACACCTTCAGATGATGATAGTAGCTCGTATGAAGAGGTTCTTGATCCTGATTTTGGCGAAGCTGCTATAGGAAGAGTACATAATCAGTCACCCAGTGCCTTAATATACTTCCTTTGCGTACTTCATTAAATAAAGTACATTTAGTTCTCTATTCAAGTCAGTTAGATCTGTGCCTGCCTCAAAATCGTCCTTGTTGCTACTTAATTGAAGATGATCTAAAGTTGTTGTCAAATCAATTTCATCATTGTGTTCCTTATGCCTTGAAGTTTGTCCTTATCATCAAAACTACTCCATTTCTTCTATTAAGTGTGATGCATGGCTGAACTCTGCAAAGATAAGTTTGAATTACCGTTTTCTTCTTCTTTAATGCTTTTACATTTTAGTAAGTGCTTGTAGTCTTCCTTAATCTGTTCAGCCCTGATATATACCGATGTTTCCATTTGTCGAAAAATTTGCATGTTACATTCACGCCATATGCTAGATTATCGTTGTGGTTACTATGTCTATCAATTGACAGCCCTACAAATCATCACGTTCTCACAAAATCTGAGGACCATATATATAGATCATGTACTTCATATTGATCTACAATTTCTATTGTTATTTAGAGGTTCATTTTTGTTCATATAACTTTTCTACATAGTATACTTGGTTAGAAAACGATAATATATCTCGTCAATCAAAAATAATTATTTTTCATCTATGCAAAAAATTAAATAAATAATAACCAGTGAATGTCTATATTGGTTTCAATTAGAGTAGCCAGATGGAGAATTGAAAGGTAGGAAAGTAAATTTTCTTATTTCAAAAGACGCAGAATCATATGAAATACGTTTTGTTCATTAGCAGTGGAGAAATAACTTCATCAGTCGTATGATATGGTTATCCGCTAGCTTTTGTTTAATTTTGGTAATGTATTACTAATGTGATTCTTTTAGAGCTTTTATAGAATTTTATGGTTATCAACATAGTAAGACAGTATCATGTCTAGTATTTGATTTGTTTTGTTCTGTAGGCTTTATTCTACTCAGCCTTACGCTGCGCTCGAGACGTGATTACGATCAACGATGGATCTAAAGATCTAGTGTGTGCTATTAACAACAGACTAAGTGCACTGTCTTTCCACATAAGGGAATACTACTGGGTGGACTTGAAGAAATAAATGAGATTTATCGCTATAAAACCGAAGAATACTCTCACGACGCTACTAACAAGTTCAATATTTATCCTGATCAAATTCCTGATTGGCTGACTGATTGGATGCCTGAAAAAGGAGGGTATTTAATCGGTAATCTCCAGCCTGCTCACATGGATTTTAGGTTCTTTTCGTTGGGAAATATATGGGCTATTGTTTCATCGTTGACTACTCCAAAACAAGCAGAGGGAATTTTAAGTCTAATGGAAGAGAAATGGGATGATTTCGTGGGTGATATGCCTCTTAAGATTTAATGGAAGAGAAATTAAATTGACATTATTTTCTGTTTCTCTGTGTTAACTTGGCTGCAGGCTTATGTTTTATTCAATGGTTATGCACTTGCTTTAATGTTTGTACACTGTAATGAAAAATATATCACATTTCTTTCTAAGCATGCTCTTGTGTTATATTTGTTGATTATAATCTTTATTCGTTTATGAAGATTTAGTTTGATTGCTATTATTAAAATGTAATATATAGGCATAGCTCTTGAAAAGTGTATCTACGATTTTTAATAGCGGCATATATGAGCTGTTAAAGAATTTATCAATACTATAACATGTTGATTTAATAGCGTGAAATGACCGCTATTGAATAAATATTTTATAGCGGCAAAATGGTGTTATAAAGATTTCCAATTCCATTGAGGTTTAGCTGTATTATAGCGGCTATAATGAGCTATTGAATTAACGTACCATAGCGGCGAATCTGCGTTATAAAACTAAGCTCAACCATAGCGGCATATTTTGTGTTATAAATATTCAACAGTTTTTTATAACATGTCGATATACAGCGCTTATCAAACCGCTATGGTTGTGATTAATAGCGGCTATATGCCGCTATAAAAGACACTTTTTGTTGTAGTGAGAGGATCTTTACTGATCTAGGCTTGGATGATTGAGAGAAGAGAAGATTGCACTACACCAAACAGGCCATTTTGTCACACTTTTTTCGTTTAATTTTGTCACGGTTATTATTGTTGGAAATTTGTAACGGTTATTACTGTTACATTGTATTATCACGGTTATTTCCGTGACAAAATTTGGGCTTTTCGTAAATAACCCAAAGACGTTGGATAGAGTCGTCATTTAAGTTTCAGTTGTTACTTCAGTTGTTTGTCACGCTTCTGCTTCTGTCATTCTTCCCCAAATCAAATTAGGTTTAAGCCGTTCTATTTCAAAGCCTCCTTCGATCCAGCGTGTCGCCCCTCTCTTTCGCCTACCGCCGTTCTATTTCAAAGCCTCCGCTCTTCTCTTTCGCCATATCCGCCCATCTCTTTCACCGCCTTCGTCCTTCTACAAAGTCAGGTAATAATTTTTGTTTGTATTTCACATTTTTGTTTGTATTAATTTTGTTATTTATTCAATTTTAATTATGGATCTATTTTATCATGGTTTGTATTTCACTTTTGTACGTTTTTGTAAAGTCAGGATTTTGTTTATTTTTTTTATCAAAAGTTTTTTGGTTTTGTTTTTGAGTAGCTGATATTGCTTCAAGAGAGACGTGTTATTTATTCAACTTCGAAGGGTGAATAATTTCCCATTCACTAGGTATCAATTTGTGGTATTGAAGAATCACTGGATAAAGGTTCCTTGTTTAACACCTGTGTCCACTCTCGTATTCATGCAATCACCACCAGTTTTTGGTTTTACTTTTTTACTTAAGTTCTCATTAGTCTTGAATAATTCATCAGCTGAAACCAGTTATTTCAGTTCAACATGTGTGCGCTCACATTATTGATCTTGGGTATGAATTAATGGGTTGGAATAATGAATTAGAAATAATATTTTTTGTGGTATATATGATATGAAATGCTAGCATCAAATTCCAACATCCTTCGGTTTTCTTAGCTAACTTTCGTCGTCTTTTGTTAATAGATTACCGTATCTTACATCTTGTTTGTAATGTATTATTGTCATAGCACTATTTGATTCGATGCTTATTTTTCTACATGATTGATAAAAGAAATTTTCTATGACTATCATTCCCAAACCCTACATTTTGTTAGAATTACATTATTGCCAAGCAAAAATCCCGACTATGCATGCGATTGTGATTTATATCGGTGTCCCTGTACACAACTGCAATAGTAGTGTGCAAATATTTTATCCTTGATCTTAAAATAATATTGCGTTTAGTAATCATAATTATTCCAATGTGCTATAACTAGAATATGAGAAATGAAATAAAAGCAATATCTAAACAACAAGAACATGAATGTTGGGAAACTGATATAAGGAGTCAAGGGTTTTGAATCAGTAACTTCTTCAGATGAAAAAACTAAATCAGTTCAAACTTCAATTATAGTTGTTGCTCATGAATAAAAAAATCAGTTCAAACTACAAACTGTTTGACCGTTCGGTGGGAAATGTTTGTAGCACATTGTAATATATAAGTAAACGGTGTTTTGGTTGTTCTTCTTGGATACATGGTTATTCAAAATTTGGTACTCTAACTACTGGACAAAATCGATAACAAAGTGAGTAAAATTGTGATATTGATCATAAAAAATATGTATATTTTGTGACGAAAACAAATGTCTAAATGACATATTTTTGTACTTAGTGCTCACTAGCGGAAAAACACTGCTGTTGCCTGTTACTTGTTATAACTGAACCACGATTTATATTCGTTTGCAACAGCAACTGTAAATAAAAGGTATAAAAGGGATGCTGTTACTGTATAAATTTAGCTCTCTACTAAGCTAAGGTACATTAGTATTTGGCTGGCTGTTCTGCTAGTTCTTCACTTATTTTATTTTAGTATTTGCCTTCCTTAATTTCTTTTGAATAGAACTTTCTCGATTGAAAAGTTCTAGCATAACAAAGGCTTTTGTTAAAAATAGCTATTAATGTTCATTAATTTAATTTGTTACAGGTGATCCTACAGTGGACAAATTTGAAGGAACACATCTGGCTTTTGTGGCTGCCGGACCGAACCCATTTGATGTCATAACAAATGCAGTAAAGTGAGCATCGTTTACCTTTTTATTCATTCATGTTTATGTTGTTTAAGATAAGTTAGGATCTTCCCATACAAGACATGGGTGGATTGTTATACATGGAAAATGTTTTCTCTCCCAAAGCGCATAGTTTTGAATGAAATTTTTTTATAAGGATACATGAAAATTACCTATGCAGGTTGTTATCAGTTGCACTGATCAAAAATCATTATATTTTGATAAACTGATGATGCTTTTTATGTAGAAATTACTTAAAAGAATTTTTGATAAATTATGTGCTTGTTGTGATTATATTTCCAAATTGTGACTATTATGTACAATGAAGATTATCCGTGCAAGTTGTGATTATTTGTGCATATCAGAAATCAATTTATTTTTTTATATTCAGAAATTACTTATAATAAATCTTGAGGTGCTATGCTGCTCCAATTGCAACAAGATTTTATAGGGGATAAAGATGACTGTTTGGGTGTCCAGCGGAACCTGTTCTTTAGTTACATTTTTCTTTGGGTTCTATTCGGAGTTCTTACCTCAAAACCAATATTTCTGCAAAATAGTTTCATTATGAGATGTCGATCTATATACTCATATACTTCTTATTCTTATTTTAACAACTTGTTTCTATGTATTTTGAACTGTACAGGACAGTAGAGAGACACTTGGAAACATTTTCCCATCGAGAGAAGAAGGTTCTTTTTTTTTTCTCTTTTTTTGTGCGTGGTCATTTTCTTCTTTCAAAAAGCAAATATGCCCAAGTATACATGAAATGCTATAAAGTGTTCCTTGCCTCATTTTTAAAATACGGATTATAGATAAAATACTCAATTAAATTTTTATGACAGATGCCAGATGTGTTAAACTGGTTTGGTTGGTGTACATGGGATGCATTTTATACTAATGTCACTGCAGACGGTGTTAAAAGTGGATTAGAAAGGTGCTTTGTTATTCACTTTAAGAACTACTTTTTACAGATGTAGTCATCGAATAAGAATCATTAATCATTTGTTTATTCTTTCAGCTTAGAAAAAGGTGGGATTCCTCCTAAATTTGTTATTATCGACGACGGATGGCAATCTGTGAGTATGGACCCAACTGGAGTTGCTAATGATGTTGATAATTCTGCAAAGTATTTTTTTTAGTTTGAAATAATTACTTTTTTACTTGTTGATAATTGTTTTGCATTTTTTTATTCATTGTTTTTCCGTTATAGAATATTGAAGTTTGAATTTTTCTTTAATTTTAGCTTTGCAAATCAGCTAACAAATCTCAAAGAAAACCAAAAGTTTCAGAAAGATGGACAAGAAGGACACCGTGAAGAAGATCCATCCAAGGGCATTTCTCACATTGTTAAAGAGATCAAGGAAAAGCATAATATCAAGTAAATCTTTTTCACCTTTACAGTATTCTTCGGGCTTATGTCGAAATGATAGCTTGATCGATTTAGCAATCTAAGGTAACTTAGAATAGGTAATGTGCATAAAGATTAGAAGATACAACTTAAAAGAAAAGTATATCGATACCATTATTTCAAAAACTTACTGAATAATTTCGAATATGAAGACGTATTTGAAGTTCAAAAATAACAATTAGAGATACAAACAGTATTATTATTTTAATAATTCCCTACTTTTTTTTGGACTGCCTACAGATGTGTTCATCTTTTAGTTCTTTAGGTCACCCAATGTTTCATCTTTTGTTATTTTGTTCGATTTTGTAAAACATCATTTGAACCATTTTGCAATATACTCAAACATTTGTTTGAAAATTTGATTGGGCTTCTTATGCTAATTATAGTCAATATGATGACAATGCACATTTGACTGGACTTCTTATGCTCATTTGTTTCACACTGGCCTTATGATCATGCATTAACACAAATTTTTACATTTTATATTTGAAGTTGAACATGATATAACTAACTCAGAACAGCTTCCAAGTTTAGGTTATAATGAATCAAACCAAGCAAGCAATGCATACGATCATTCATCAGTTAAGTTTCCCATGTATTCTCAATTCCCTAAGGCTGCTTTGCTTGAAATATACCAGGTTCTTCATGAATAGAGGGTGTTAGTAGTGGGGGATTGATGAGTTTTAGAAGATGCAGGTTGGAAGATATTGGTTGTAGTGGGTATTGTAGGCGATGGTTTTTGAAGGCAGTGGGTTGTTTGTGGAGGTGTGGTAGGAGTATGCGACTGTAGCAATGGTTATAGTGCAGTTTATAAAGGAGTTATGAAGTGATGCAGTGGCAGTTTTGAATTCGTTTGGTTGAGCAGTGGTGGATGGTTTATTTTGCAATCCGGTTGTTTGTGGAGGTGGAGAGGCAGTGGGAGAAACAGTTGCTGTTGGAGAAGTGGTTTTGTATGGAGTTGAAGGTTTGGAGAATGGAAGTTGTAGGTGATGTGGTATAGGAACAGAGGTGATGCAGGGAAGTGAGGTTGAGGGTGAGCAGAAGAAGGTAGCTTAGGTGCTCCACTAAATGGAATAATGGGATGTGGTATTAGTAAGTTACTGAACACTATGTAGTTATATTCTGAAAATGTGTTTTAAAGTTTGTTATATATACTATGCTTGTATGCTATAATTTGTGGTGTTGGTATGAAGTATCCTTTGTGGTGTTTGAATGAAACATAAATGTTTGGTGTTGTTCTAATTATTGATCGTATGTTTTCTTAATTTTAATACTATATATTTTCTATATAGATTGTTTGTAGCTGTAATAAAATATTGGTGCTATATAGTTTGTTTGATACTGTTTTAGTTATCACGATTATAAGTGTTAGAAAATAACCTTTCGTAATGGTTATAACTGTGATATAATTTGCATTTGTCACGGTTATAAGTGTTAGAGTTTCTTTTTTGGTAACGGTTATAAATGTTAGAAACCATTGTTCTGTCACGGTTATAAGTGTGAGAAATTACTATTTTATCGCGGTTATAACCATGAGTAAATACTATTCTGTCACGGTTATAAGTGTGAGAAATTACTATTTTGTCACGGTTATAACCGTGAGTAAATACTATTCTATCACGGTTATAAGCGTGACAAATTACTATTTTTGTCACGGTTATAACCGTGAGCAAAAGTGTGACTGAATTTGCCCACGGTACCTATTTTCACGGTTATAACCGTGACAAATTAGTTTTTTCGCGCTTATAACCGTGAGCAAATTGCCTTTCTGGTGTTGTGTTGGCCTCTAGACAGTTGTAAGGGACATGCTCCATTGGTGGAAGAGTGTGACAGTTGGAGTGCCGGAGGAAGAGCTGACATGGGATGATTTTAGAAGGAGATTTGAGCAGAAGTTTTTATCTGAGGTTGCCAAGTCATCATTGATGAGGAAGTTCATGGATTTAGTCCAGGGAGACTTGTCAGTAATCGAGTACGCTGCAAAGTTTGATCAGCTATCTCGATATGGATATGCTACTATAGATAACGACATCAGAAGGAATGAAAGGTTAATTCGAGGACTGAGCCCAGAGCTAGCTAGAATGACTATGACACATGTCAGATAAGCTTGTAATGTGGTGGTGGAGATGGCCATTCGCCATGAAGAGATGCTTGTTGTGTTCGTTAGAGAGAAGCCAGTTGAGTCCCAGGGTCCTCAGGGAAAGAAGAGGAAATTCTTTAAGAAGAAAGGAGCCCAGAAAAGGGATGCTGCCAAGAAGACGAAGGCTAATTTAGTATGTTTCAAGAGTGATAAGAAGGATCATTATGCCCACGAGTGCAAAACAGGAAAAGGGAAGAAGCTTGTAGAGAAGAAGAATGTGAAATGCTTCAACTACGACCAAGTTGGGCATTATAAGAACCAGTGTCCAAAGCCAGTCAGGGCAGACAGAGGGAAGGTTTTTGCTATTGGACCACCATCTCCTTCTAGGCCTACAGTAGTAGAGAAAGAGGAAACTGTGATGGAAGGTATACTTTTGATTCATAGTATACCAGTTAGGGTACTATTTGATACCAGTGCATCACATTTATTTATATCACAATATTTGGTTGATAGGTTATGCGTAGCACCCACATACCTTGTTACTCCCTTAAGGGTTGTGAATCCAATAGGAGGGTATGCAAGTCTAGGGGTGAGATGTGACCAGTTAGAACTTTATTTGGTAGGTCTTAAGTTTGTGTGCAGTCTGTATGTTTTTGATTTCGTAGATTTTGGGATCATTTTGGGTATGGATTGGTTGGGTAAGTATGAGGCTAGGATATTTTGCCAGGATAGGGAAGTATCATTGAGACACCCAGATAGTCATAACCGAATCATCTTCTCAGTGGAGAATTCCAGCAAGAGTGTTTGTGCTTTGCTAAGTGCCATGGAGGTTGGAGAAGAGTTAAGTCGGGTTCGAGTGGTAAGGGAATTTGCCGATGTCTTTGAGCCGACTACTGGATTACCACCGTAACGAGCTGTTGAGTTTCAGATAGATCTTTTACCAGGAACTAAACCTGTGAGTAGACCACCTAGCATGATGACACCGACTGAGATGAAGGAATTGAAGATGCAGCTAGTGGATCTAGAAGGAAGTAATTTTATAAGACCAAGCAGTTCGCCTTGGGGGCGGCCGTGGTGTTTGTGAAGAAACCCGATGGGTCGTTAAGGATGTGCATCGACTATCGTAAGTTAAAAGAAAGAACGATCAAGAATAAGTATCCTTTGCCGAGAATTGATGATATGTTTGACCAGTTGAGTGGAGCCAGAGTGTTTTCCCAGTTGGATTTGGTGATAGGGTTCCATCAGTTGAGAGTGGCTTCGGACAGCATTCCTTTAACAGCATTTCAAACTAGGTATGGTTCATATGGGTGGTTAGTAATGCCATTCGGATTGACGAATGCACTTGCTTTCTTTGTGGATTTGATGAATCGGGTTTTCCGAGAGCACTTGGATAGGTTCGTATTGGTATTCATTGATGACGTTTTAGTGTACTCAAAAGATGAAAGAGAGCATGAGATTCATCTTAGAATGGTGCTTGAAACGCTAAGGCAGAATCAGCTAAAGGCGAAGTTTACCATGTGTCATTTTTGGAAGAAAGAGGTTAAGTTTCTGGGTCACGTGGTTTCAGAGAAAGGATTGTCTGTCGATCTAGATAAGATCGAAGTTGTGGACAATTGGAAGAGACCAGAGATGGTGACCGAGATCAGAAGTTTTCTTGGACTTGCTAGCTACTACCGGAGATTTATCAAGGATTTCTCATGGATAACAGTGCTTTTGACTAAGCTTATCAGGAAGGAAGTGAAGTTTGTTTGCTCCGACAAATGTGAGAAAGCATTCCTTAAGTTAAAGAATTTGTTGACCAATGCTCCAGTGTTAGTAGTTCTAGATGGAAACCAAGGGTTGGTAGTATATACTGATGCATGTGGGACTGGATTGGGAGCAGTATTGATGCAGAGGGGTAAAGTTATTGCTTACGCATCCAAACAGCTTAGACTGCACGAAATAAGGTATCCTATTCATGACTTGGAGTTGGCTGTGGTGATTTTTTCCTTGATGATTTGGAGGCATTATCTCTTGGGGGAGAGATTTGAGTTATTTACCGATCATAAATCTTTAAGATATCTATTCTCCCAGAAGGAGTTGAATATGAGGCAGCAGAGGCGGCTAGAGTTTTTGGCTGCTTAAGATTTCGGTATAGAGTATACTTCTGGGAAAGGAAATAAGGTAGCTGATGCTCTTAGTAGAAAACATCAGAAGGTGATGTTAGCTATGTTGGCACAATGGAAGGATCTAGAGGCTTTAGCTAGTTGCGGTGTGCAGTTAAGATCTACTGCTAGTTCTAGCCAGGGTACTGCCATGTTGTCTTGTTTAGAAGTGCGACCAATATTGATTGAAAGGATAGCTTCTAAATAGAACGAGGATCTAGTTTTAGCCGAGAGGATTAGAAGGATGGAGATAAGATCAGAGATTGATGATCTAAAAGATTTTAGTCTTGACCAAAGAGGATAGTTGAGAAAGAAGGGCTAATTATGCGTTCCAGATGTAGAGAACTTAAGGAAAGAAGTCCTTGGGAAATGTCATCGGTCCAAGTTTACGATTCATCCTGGAGGGACCAAGATGTATCAAGATATGAAGAGGAGCTTCTATTGGGAATGCATAAAGAGAGATGCTGGCTTGTGGGTTAGGCGATATGTAAACTATCAACGAGTGAAAGCCGAACATCAGAAGCCGAGTTGGTTACTTCAGCCTTTGGAGATTCCAACTTGGAAATATGATTCGATTTACATGGATTTTATAGATAGGTTGCCAAGGTCAAGTAGAGGAAATGAGAGTATATGGGTCATTGTGGATAGGTTGGCCAAGAGTTCCCATTTCATTCCAGTAAAGTCGAGCAGAACGACACCTGTTTTGGCTAAGTTGTTCATGAAGAACATAGTTAAACTTCATGGGATTCCTAATAGCATTGTCAACGAAAGAGATGCATTATTTACTAGCGAATTTTGGAAGATTCTACAAGAAGAATTAGGTACCAAGCTCAAGATAAGTACAGTGTATCACCCACAGATGGATGGGCAGACAGAGAGAGTCAATAAGGTACTCGAAGATTTGTTGAGAGCTTGTGTGTTGGATTTTGGTAGATCTTGGGAGGATCACCTACATCTGATTAAGTTTTCCTATAATAATAGTTATCAGACTAGTATAGGAATGGCACCTTTTGAAGTTTTGTATGGAAGGCCATGCAAATCACCCATATGTTGGTTGTAGACTGGAGACAGATTGGTCATAGGTCTAGATTTGGTAAGGGTGGCATCAGAGAAGATTGAATTGATCCGATAAAAGATGAAGGAAGCTCAATCTAGATAGAAGAGTTACGCAGATAAGAGGCGTAAAGACCTAGAGTTCTCAGTGGGAGACAGAGTTTTCATTAAGGTATCACATATGAAAGGTATAGTCCGGTTTGGAAAGTCGGGAAAGTTGGCCCCGAGATATGTTAGTCCATTCCAGATTTTAGAAAGGATTGGAAATCTCGCGTACATAGTAGAGTTGCCAAGCAGTTTGGCAGGTGTCCATAATGTATTCCATGTGTCTCATCTTCGCAAGTATGTGCATGATCCAAAGGCTACTATTCCTCGGACAGAGTTGGAGGACTTGGTAGTAGAGTCTGATTTGACTTTTGTAAGACAACCCGTCCGGGTTGTAACGAGAGATGAGAAAAGATTAAGGACCAAGACAGACAAGTTGGTGAAAGTTCAGTGGAGCGACAACGAGAAGAACTGTACTTGGGAGACGGAGGACAGGATTCGAGAAGCTTATCCTAGTCTGCTTTGATGGTATGTCTATATTAGATTTATATAGATTAGTTGCTAGTCGGGTAGGCTAGTATGGATTTTGGGAGCGTTTACAGATGATTGCTATGTTTGCTATTTAGTCCTTACTGAATTTCGAGGATGAAATTCTTTAAGGAGGGGAGTCTCTAACACCCCTAATTTTTATTAACATTATTCAGGAGATTTAATTAGAATAAATTAAATATAATAATGTAGAGTGACAAGGAGATTGAGATTGGCAAATAAATGTAGTGGACGTGCTTATTAAAACAAATGAACTTGTAAATGATTAAGTGTTAGCTAATTAATTATAAGGGCATTAGGGTCATTGCCGCCCATATTTCCCACCTTTATACCATTATCTCTAAGCCATACACGTTCATTTTTACCATAAGAAAATTTTTAAACGTAAGAAGATAAGGAGCCAACCATTAGGAGAAAGATAAGAAGAGAAAATTCAAGTAAAGTTTAGGATTCAAGTTAGAAGAAATCAATCTCCAATTTCCTTATCCAATCTAAGGTGAATAATAATTGCTACATCTCTATTTTTGGTTTCTATAGTCATATGTTTTCGGATTTAAGGGTAAATTCGTTTTTATGATATATTGGATGATGATACGCTTGATTTATAATTTATTTGCTTAAACAAGATTGTTTAAAAGAGAAATATGCACGGTTTTAGGGCAAAACCGAAGTTAAATGATTTTTATATGCCATGGAAAAAATTTGTGTTATGGAAAACATGATTTTGGGGTTGGGTTTCAATTTTTATAATTTTCCAAGTTTTGGAGAATTACTTATGAATTTTCAAAGGAAAATATGTTTACTTGGGTTTATAAATTTATTTCGGAAATTATATTGAGAATTTGGGTATGAAATTTTAATATGTTAAATAACACGATTAAAGTGAATTTCTGGAATTTTTGGGGATTTTTACTAAGTGATTTAGTATGGAAATTAAATTATTTTGAAAGGAGGACCTAAATGATTTAGTTGTTTTGTTAATAGGAAGGGCTTATTTGTTAAATGTTATTTGGTTTCAGATCAGAGAAAAATGCAGCAAATATTAGCAAAATAATTTTAAAGTTAATATAACCAATCAAGTGTTTACAAGTGGGCAAGTTTGTTACAAAAAGATTACTTTATTTAGTAAAACAGTCGTTTGCTCAAAAAGCGGGTTCCGCCTCCTTTGGAAGGTGCTTTCAACCCAGGGCTTCCGCCTCTAACTTAGTCGAAACCTTCTAGGTCGAAACCAGTAAACCAATACACATGGTATCATTTAGCTGGTACATAGTGGATTGGAGAAAGGCAGAAGGTAGGCTATCGAAACGTAGCTTCCGAAAGGGTTAGTACCTTTGTTTTGTTTTAAAAAGAAAAGCGCTTGCCTATTTACAAAGGGGCTTTGAAGTAGTCAAAACCTAGGATTGTGAAAGGGTATTTCAAAAGAAGCTTTCGAAGGAGATCTGCCGCCTTTGTTTTAAAGTAGTAGCTTCCGAAGGAGCTACTTAGATTTTTATTGAAGCTTTCGGAAGAGGTAGTTTCGACCAAGTCGAAACCCTTCTGTGATTTGATGTCTTACTGAAGACATCAATGCTGTCGAAAGGTACTGTTTGTTTTATAAATATAAGCCACTTCCTACTGCTTTCGAAAGGGGTTAGAGGTTTCAAAGGCAATGGTTTCGAAAGGGGTTTCGAAGCCAACCTTCAATTGCTTTACCAGATGTTTTAAATGATGGCAAAAGGATGGTTTCGACACCATCAAGTTTCCCCAAATACTTTTATGAAATGAAGAATGGTTTCAAAAGAGATGCTTTTGCTTATGTTCACTTTGACCCAAAATGATGTTTTAAATATAAACCCAATGACTTTGAAAGGAGGACTTTCAATGGTATCGAAGGGTAACCTTCAATGGTTTCGAAAGGAGTGCTTTCAAATGGTTTCAAAGCAATGCTTCAATACTTATATGATAATACTTTAACACAGTCGAAAGGTTTCGAAAGAAAGGTTTTAAAGTATTTGAAAGGCAGGAGCCTAATGTTTTAAAGTTAGATTTTAATGCTTTCGAAGGAGGTCATCCCATAAGGTCGGAAGCATAGGTTTCGAGGGTGTCGAAAGGGCTTTTTAAACCCAAACTCAAAAAATTTAAAGGAAAAACGTATGGCTAAATAAAGGAGTTTTGAAAGGATTTTAAGTATGTAAATTTGAAGAAGCTTTACCGAAAACCCACAAGAGTGGTATTGTTGTGTTATCATGTTTACTTCTTTAAATATAAATATATTCACTTGATAAAGGATCCATAACTGCATTTTGGGTATAAGTAGTGGGTAGAAGAACCAGTTAGGATACCCCAGTAGTGAATATAAATTGATTAAACTCCTGAATGAGTAGAATTGCATCTAGGGAGTCAGGAAGACCAAAATATAGGATGGCAAAACCTTGAAGTTGTCCGAGAGATAGGTTCATAGTAAACCCATGAAAACTATGTTTTAGAAGTTATTAGGGGTAACCAATTGGTTCATAGTGCTCCCATGAAAACTATGTATTTAGGATGGTTGGCAGGGCCAATTGGTTTGTAGTGAATCCATGAAAACTATATCCGGATTAAGTATTGACAATCGGTCAATAGGTTCCTAGTCAACAAATGAAAACTAAGATAAGGAAGAAGTTATTGAAGGCAACAATAGGTTCCTAGTCAACCCATGAAAACTAGGATAAGAGATGAGATGTTGGAGTGACCAATAGGTTCAGGGGAACCCATGAATTAATTTAGCTAATTGGCAGGGGCCTATAGGTTCTTAGTGATCCCATGAAAACTATGAAATAGGGCAGGGTGTCCATGTATTATGAAATGGTTATTAGTAAACCCATGAAAACTAATAGGTTAATAGTGACCCAAGAAACTATAATTATGATAGGGAGTCCATTAAACCGGGGATGTGAAATCCAAATTTTTTGTATGTACACATATCATCGTAACATTTTAAAATGTTATGTTTTAACCATTTTGGATGCAGGAGCACAATATATGGTTTTGAAAAAGTTTTAGGATACTAGTGAAGGGAAAACCCGTTCCGGTAAGCGGTGTGGTCTCACTAAATATCTAAAAGGAATGAGATGTTAGATTATTATTCATACCAGGCTTTATGTCTGACTTAAAGTTTTTTTCCCTTAAACTCTCGGGTACTCAATTGATTTTGAGTAGTTTGAGGTTTAGGGTTTTCAGGTTCTCTTCTTAGACAAATAATGCTTCCGGAGGCATGCAGGAGGTAGTTATTTATTTAGAGTTACCTTTTACCGATGTGTATTTTGGTTGTAAAGGCAAACTTAGCCTTATTATATACTTTGATCATCCAATGGGGCATCTTCATATGTCGCTCTTGGCGTATTTTGTAATAAATATAATTTCTCTGAATGTGTTAACGATTATGGGATTATGTAATGAATTAGAAATGTTTTGAAATAGAATATTATCTGTTTGATGTTTTAATTTTTTTCCATATTCATGTGTTTCTATGTATCGATGAATCTAACATTGCCACATATGGTCGCCAAGAATTAATAATTATGGATGATTGCAGCATCCGTAGTCGTTAGTTTTAGGCCTCCAAGTAGGGGGATATTACATTACCCTTAAATCCGAAAACATATGATTCAAAACAAAATAGAGATGGAATTATTATTCACCTTGATTTAATAAGGAGATTAGATTGAGATTGATTTCCCTTATGCTTGATTTTCTAGCTTTTAGTATTCCTCTTGTTAATGGCCGGCATCTCTTTCTTACCTTTAGTTTTCAAAATGACGTGAATGGGAAGAAAAAAGTAGGAACGAAAATATATAAGGGTAAGGGTTATGGGCAGCAAATTTCCTAGTATACCCTTGTGAATTTAATTAACAAAAACCCCATTCTTAAGCCCATTGGTTATTATATTAGGCATGACCTAAATTAAGTTTATTCAAATCTCAACCCCCTTATCACTTAACATTTACATTATTCTATTCAATTTATCTAATTAAATCTCCTGAATAGTGTTATCAAAAATTAAGGGTGTTATAGAGGAGAACTTGATGGTGGATGATTTCATGTAATGACAACGAATGCGTGTGAAAGCTTTAATGGTGTACTTAAAGGTGCAAGATCACTGCATGTTAAAGCTTTGGTTGCTCGTACATTCTTCCGATTGGTGGATTATTTATATCAACGAAGAGAGTTTGCTAAAGCTTCGACATGTCGATTAACTCCAAAGTGGGAAGCAAAGATAGCTGAGAGCGCAAGTGAAGCAAGACGATGTAGAATAGTTTGGTTTAGCTAAACCGAATGGCAAGTAATTCACTACTTTGGTGATGAGTTCAAAGTTACAGTTGATGGTAACACATGTTCTTGTACATGTAACATCCTTTTACTACAACAGCTTCCTTGCACGCATGTTATGGCTGCTTGTTCATCAGTTGCTACTGGTGCAAATAGAGCTCATCATGACTTTGCCTCGCTTTGGTACTCGGTTCAGAATTACTTGGTCGCTTACAGAACAGAATTTCATCCCATTCGTGAAAAACGTTATTGGAGTATACAAGAAGGTCCTTTGGTTCTGCCACTAATTGCTCGTAGAGCACACGGAAGGCCAAGGTCTACACGAATTAAAGGGACCATGGATAAGATGCAGCCTCCACATGAAAATAGGTGTAGTAGGTGTGGAGTTCTCGACCATAAGAGGAGTCGTTGTACATCATCAACTTGGTTTTTATTATTATTTTTTGTAACTCTTTATTTTTTTTGTATTTTTCAATGGAATTGTTATACTTCAGCATATGTCGTTATTGATATTGTTCATGTTTGTGTTTGTGGTGTAAGGACTCCAAAATACCAATCAGTAATATACATCAACTTGAATTATGCATACAATAGAACCTACAATACAACACAATAACACAACAACGTACGATAACATACGATACAACTTACGATACAACACAACTTACAATAACGTACAATACAACTAACAATACAACGTACAACCAAATGCCATACATTACTCATTAAGATATCTCGGAAGTCTTGACTCTAGGTCTGAATATTTTTCTTTTAGTCGATAAATCTCCTTTTTCAAACGTGAATTTCTTCCCGCATCTGAAGCGCATACTCACGCCCTCTATGACACATTGGAGGATCAATCCACTCGGTTAACCGCAACAACTAAACGATCCAGGCAGTTGTCTACACAACGTATACCAGGCACAAATGTAGCACCTACGACCTGCGTTGAGTGCATTTTTTTGACAATCACTTCAACCTGTTATTACAGCGACAAAATTTATGTGGCCTCTCCAATAGCTAGTGCTTTACCTCGATTTTTCTACCTCCCACCATGTATTGCGACGAAATGGGTTTGCTTCTGACTAGGTACACGATCAGGTTGTTTAGAAACCGCTCTCGCTTCGTTGCGAACTTCTTTACCCAGCCTTTGATGATTGACTTCACCACCCGCGACGTTTGCATTGTATTCAAATGCATCTATGCATGTCATTAAAGTCTCATCATCAATATCCCATTGATCCATTTCTAGGAATGGTTAATTAAAATTGGTTTGAAGAAATGCAAAGAAAATGAAAAGCAATTAAAGTGAAAATTTGGTTTAAATGTTGAAGATTACCTTCGATTATCTAGCAAATCCGCATTAAAATCACAATTTTGATAAGAGATGATGTAGAATTGTCGAAACGTAGGTAATTGGGGTTTTCGGAGGGGGGGGGACATTTTGTGTTGAGTTTGGTAAAGTGAGATATGAGAGGAAAGAGAGAGGAGGGTTTCTATTTTGAAACCGGTAACACTCCTGTGGTGCTATTGAAAATTGCGCCAATCGGCGCTATTTGAAATTGCGCCAGTTGGCGCAATTTAAAATAACACCCTAGGTGTGTTACAATTTGAAATTGCTGTATTCAGGCCTTATAGGCGGTACTGAAGGCTAATTCAATGCTTTGGCTAGGCCATTTTCAAGCGGGATTAAAGGCTTTTTCCGTCCTTCCTCTTGGAGCCACCTTGGCCTGGCTATGTAGGCAAGACTAAGGGCTTGAGGAAATTTTGGACAGGCCGTTTTCAGGCAGGACCAAAGGATTACTCTAACCTCCCTTTAGGAGGCGCCTTAATCAGGCGATGGAGACGGGATTAAGGGCTTATGCTCCTACCAGGCCACATAGATGGGACCGAAGGCTTACTCCATCCTCCCTCTAGAAGGCGCTTTGACCAAGCCGTCTTGGCAAAGGCTTTTTCCTTTATTTTAGGTGTTCATTTTCCTCCTTAACCATGTAGATGCACTTATTTCATGCATAAAATCTTATTTTATTGATGACTTATCTAACATCTTCTTATGAATTCTTTAAGCTTCCCTTGCCCTAGAAAATAGTTAATCAAGTCTTCCAAGCTTCGATATTGGTTTGTGCTATATCCATTAGATCGATGATAATGGCAGTATAATCCTTTAAGGTCTCGTTCATTCTTTGTTCGCTTCTTTTGGGAAGGCCAGTAGCTAAGTTCGTCCTTAGTCAAGAGTTAGATATTTTCATAGGAAGTAGTAAGAAAGAAATTCTTGGAAAGCCTCAATCTTTTGAAAAACGATTCTTTCTTGGCTCTTCTATTATATGTGATGGGCTTCTTAACTTCTATAGAAAACTTTATTTTCAAAGAGCATTGAGCTTCGTTCAATTTACAGGAATGACTAAGCACATCCTCTCATCTCTTAGTGAATTGGTTGAAGTCTTTTGTTATCTCTCTTTCAAACATTGTTCCCCTTGCTTGGAGTTGGATTTTTTTTTCTCATTGCTAGGAAGATGCTATCCTTTTTGAATTACCCCCCTAGGGCAAAAATCAATGTTGGTCCAACATGGAAGGGATTCAAACTCCATTTTTATGGGTTGTAAAGGGCTGCTTGTCTCTTCTTCTCTTCCATAACTTGTAATGCTATAACCCTTAATACTTGCTCCTTATGAAGCTGGGGATCGCTAGTAATTTGAAATGTTGGCCTAGTCATTTGAAGCTCGGAGGATCCTTGTTCGGAGATTTTAACACGATTAATTGGCATGACTAAGCAAAACTTAGTTGATGCGATTAATTGGTGTTAAGAATCAAAGGTAGGTTAGCTTGGAATGGGATATGCTTAGTAGGGAAAGATCCTTTAAGAGCTATATATGCAAGCTAGGGTAGTCCCACTTAGGGTTTTAATGAAGTCTGAGGTTTGAGCCCTCCTTCTAGCACAAAAATGTTAACGGATTTCTTTGTTAACCCCAAAAGTACAAGAAAAGTGAATTTGGCTAGGCTAAAGTAATCCTAGGTTAAGTTGCTAGGATGGAGTATGCACTATATCGAATCCATGAAAGTCTTATGCATGTTTAATATCAAAGCTAAAATCATATCACATGTCATATAAGATTCAATAGTTCAAATATTGTAGAGCAATCAGACTCAAGATTACGAGTGCTTTTGGAATTTAAAGCACGTTGTGACGTAAGAATCACAAATGCTTTGGGACTCGAAAGCAAGCCATAATTCAAGTAATCTTGTTCCTATTCCAAATAATGTTGAATGTACAACTTCTTATGTGCAATAGTTCAAGTGGTACAATCGTCTCTAAATCCATAAATCAATTTAGGGTTACAAGTTTAAATTGTAAGAAAAGAGACAAGAATGATACCCCTTCTTTACACCCCTTGGTCCGTATTTATAAGAGTTGAGGGATGTGGCATGGCTGCATAACATTCCCCATTTTGAGGCTCGAAACTAACTGCTACAGATGCTGCAGTCATCTATAGTTATTAATTTTCGGTGATAAAATGCGGTAATGTTAATGGTATCCATAATATCAGAAGCAAAAGAATATGAAATATTTCAAACACATTTTCAAACCAACTTTTCTCATTACATTTCGAATCATCATTTCATACTCTATACAAAATCTCGTGTTGCCCAGGTTCTGATAAAATATAATAATTACAAAATACAACAAGAGCGACATACGAAGATGTGCCCTTGGATGATCAAAGTTACTAAATAGACAACTATAACATCTGCCTTTACATACAACATTCGATCACAACGGAGTAGAAAAATAGATAATCTCCTACATAGTTAATCTTTGCCTCCTGCACGTCTTCGGAAGCTTTATTCACCAAAACCTACTAAACCGGAAAACTTTAACTCTCAACCTACTCAAATTAAATTTTGAGCATCCGAGAGTTTAAGGGAAAAACATAAACTTTGAGTCAAACAAAAAGCCCAGTGTGAATAATAATATGGCATCTCGATTTATTGATACTAAGTGAGACCATGCCGCCTAGCGGAACGGGTTTTACCCTCACCAATATCCTTTAAAAGCATATCTTTTGCAAATTGAGTCTTGCAAAAGAAATGGTTATAAATAACAATATAGCAATAACTTGCATGCATATAATATAGGTAATCAGTGGACTATCTGTCCTAAAATCACAGTTTTATCAGGCTGACTATAGCCTGTGGCTCACTCGGGCATACCAGACATAATAACTACTCTGACTTACTGTTAGAGGAAAATTGGATAGCCTATCCGTAACTCACCACTTCTAGGGTTAAAACTCACTACTTTTAGGGTTGACTGATCCTAATGGTTTTGCAGGCTCACCAATAACCTATCTCTACTTTGTATATTCCTTTCTGCGTGTAACCTTTTTTTAGTCTTACCTATGACACCTCCCTACACATTGGAATTTTGGACTTATATTAGTACAATCTACTAGCTAAAGTATAGGGCGTGACCCCACACCAGTCCTATTTGGTTTTCTAATCTCTGAGTCATTCTTTTATTAAAATTCTGGGTTAACTACCATATCCATATTTCCTTGAAAACATAATCTTTGTTAATGATTTAACCCTTGAACTCATTAATAAAACAAGGAAAACATTGGTCCTTTACTTTACTCAAAATACTTATGCCATGATATATGCTTTACAAAACATTATTGATGAAACTCGAAATCATTAGTGTCTTGGACCCTCTCAAAACATAGGCTACAAAGCCAAAACTATGCACTACCTTTACAATTATAAAACTCGGCGATGTCATTGCCATTAAAGATCTCTACCCACTCGTCTTTTATTTGAAAATATACGGGATGATGTCGAAGTAATTACTTCATAAGCCATAGTGTTGAAACTATAAAAATTGAACTTTGGTAGTACCTAAAACATTTGGCATTAATGCCTCATCGAGGGTATAAATAAAGTGGGATGGGTGCGACGTCTATATCAATGACGTCGATATATTTAAAAGCATCATGGGTTAAGCTCGATAACTAGTTAAAAGCGGCATAAACTATGCTTGATGACTAGTTAAAAGTTGCAAGGGTTAGGCTCGATGACAAGTTAAATGTGGCATAGAGTAGGCTTGATGACCATCTGGGTCGGCAAGGTAAAAGGCTCGAAGTAGTATATGCGGCATGTATGCTTCTTAGTATAAAACGTGGCATCATGCGCATCAACATGGCCCAATAATTGACCACCTCTTCGTCTTTGTTACTATGGCCTCAATGAGGTTCCAACCCAATCCACTTTATGCTAAACTCGTTGACATCATGCGACATTGTTTTGTTCTACGTCGATGACACTGGGATGCGATGAGATGGGTTCAACATAGCCGATGTCGACATGGCAGATGGTAATTAATTTGAAAACTGCAATATTACTATAAAAAGTTGTTTCTTTTAACCCAACCTTTATAATTTGTCAAAAGCTTATTGGCTAGGAAAACTTTATCAATTTCTTTACTAGGAAAAACTGCCGCATGCCATAATTTTCTATGCTACATGTAACATCTCGAGATTTTCGACTTCCGAAAATCGACATTAATACGTCCACTGTATCAACTGCCGAGTAATCGAATGCCGGAAAACCGAATTGTTATGGTTAAAAAGAAGAGGTAGAAGAAGACAGAAAGAAAGAAAGAAGAAACAACAGAAACAATATCAGAATCTCACATATCGCAGTGGAACAACATATAATAGATAGATGAATAATCTTTAAATCAAGAACTATATCATTTTATACATTACATCATCAGAGTCAATATACACACAATACATCAATGGACAGTTATACAAACTTGTCCTCATACAGAATACACAGCGGAATAATAATATCATATACAAGTGATACGCCTCGCCATCCAGCTCGCCACTGAGCTCCACAGTATCTCCTGAATCCAAAATGACCTGATAACCTGACTCTAGGCTGCCCGTGTGGAAAATTATGGGCACCCAGAGTTTAGGAAGGGAACAATAAACTCCAGGTCAGTCATGGGACTGGTGTGAGAACTAAAAACAGTTATTATCTTTAAATCAACAACAAAGGAAGTAAAAGACATCTGCAATGCTTTTTGGAAAATGAAACTACCATAAGACCTCCCGCCACACACACAATGCAAACGCAGAATTGGAGGAGATTTCTCCTTATGATAGTCAAACATGCTTACTATGCAAATTCTTTTAAATATTATTATTAGTGCATAGTGCAGAAAACATTTCGAAAGTATAATATTAATCTTAGCCAGCATACAACCATTACTGTATGCCTACTATAGCTACCATCTAAACAGAGGTGACCACCATAAGTAAATGGCAGGTTCTACAACTAAAACCGTACAAGGTTCGTACCATTTCAATTGGATTAACCCATTAAATATTTAAATCAAGATTTAACTTATAGCTTTCAAAACTATTCACAATTCAAGTCTTTTATAATATAAAAGATACACCTTTTAAAATCTTCTTTAATTTCAAGATAAAGCTTAATCATCTTCACAAAGGTTAATTCATAGTTTTTCCAAACTATTCACAATTTCATTTCAACTTGAAATGTTTCGATACAAATTGGAAATCTTTTCACTTTATGAAAGCTATTATTATTTGAAAACAGATAGTTTTCGTTTTGGGAAAAACTGGTTACAATTACACAGGTTAAAGCCATCCAAGTACAAATCTTGGATTTAAATTTAAATTTCCAAAACCATATTTTTAAATGGTTAAAAACCCATATAAACACCTTTTATATTTGCATAATCTTTTAGACCATAATTTCCAAATCATTGAATTCAATTTCAAGTATTGAATTCAAAATTTAAATCAAATGATTTAAATTCCAATTTTTATTAAGTTATTTAAAATAACTCTTATTTTTGAATCTCATTTTCAAAAACTTTCAATTCCAATTCCAAAACTATTTTGGATTCAAAAATTCAATCTTTATAATTGTTAAAAATCTGTGACTTAACCGATTTCCACGTGAAATCCACATTGGTGTGTGTATTGTGTAGTCCAAGGGTTTAACACAATAGTGCAACAACATCCAACCATCACAGATCAGAACACAGAAATATAGTTGATAAGCGGTATAAACTATTATTCTTATCTTTAATTCACAGATCACAGATATTCATATCTTAGATAAATAGATCACAAATCACAAAGATAATCACACAGAGATTATAAATAATCAACACACAACATATGAAATAATTTCAAATGTTTGAGGAATCCAGTTGGATCCCTCCAACCTGTTTCGCTGCACCCACAGATTTTAGCACAATACCAATTCCACTTCGAAGTGGAATATCGCGGTATATGGGATTTATAAAATATTATCCGCTATTATGCGGCGCAATAGGGTCTCATCCGCTATATAATGCGGGAAATCAACTCCAAATACATATATAATACCAATTCCACTTCAAGGTGGAATATCACGGTATATGTTTTTAATATAATAACCTCCGCTATTATGCGGCGTATAGGGTCTATTTCAATTCAACCAATCATCAATCATTATCCAAACACACAATCAACACTATCAACAATTTTAAATCTAACTATTTAAAATTTAAATCGAAACACAATTCGATTGATTGAGAAGTTCTCACCTTGCTTCCAATAGCAGTTGCAGTGTTTTATTCCGAATAAAATTAAACACGCGTTTATTTTACCCAAAATTATCACTAGCTCCAATCAACTCCAAACCCATTCCATTGCGTAGTGCTTGTCAATATGGACCTAACGCAATTCGTTTCGTCCGAAACGGACCTCGTATCAAAAAGTTATAGCATTTAGAATTTTATACGAATTTAAATAAATCAATTTCAATATTTATTTTATTTTTTAAACCATGGAATCAATCTCAGCCGCTCATTCTGCATTGGAAGATCTGAGCCGTGATCTTTTCCTTCTTCCTCCCCAGGTATGAACGAACGCGTTCAAACACATATGGCCGCCATCCCTTCGAATTTTACCGCGTGCACCTCCGACCACTAGGAGATGATCAGAGGACATCGACGAATAACCCTACACAAATCTCGCTCACGCCTTGATTTGCTCGAAGCACGGTCATGTGATAGCGCTGGAAAACGTGCGCGAACATCAGCTGAACGCGGCCCTCCTGACGACGCCGTGGTGCCCCATTCGCGATCATACCCGTTGAATACGTTGAGCTCGTGAAGCTCTTCGATTCCCTAGTTGAAGTCGTTGCCTAAAAGTACGTGGATGAGGAGATCGGAGGGGAAGAAGATTGGTTGCTTTCAGCCGTCGGTTTTGTTAATGGCAGCTAGGGTTTATTTCTGACCTAGGTTTGTTGCAAAATGAAGAAAGCAAGTCCATATATAGAAAATTGCAAAACACTATTCATCTCCAAGTTTTTCGAACTCCAAACGAAGCGTGCCGGCTGACGTTTCTAGGGTTTAATTCGCGTTCCGGACACAATGGAATAGGTATCGAGAGCCAATTCGATCGTATGTGAGAGTTACAGAAATAAACGATTAAATTTAAATTAAATCGGTTAAACAAATTTCTATGTGTTTTGGCTCGCCCCGGACAAACCGTAAGTCCGATTGACACAAAATTTGAAACCTTACAATAATTTAATATTACGGATCCGATGAAACTAGTTTCGTCGAAATCCGAGACTGTTTGAAAAATGACTATTTTTAGTCGTCAATTAAATATTAAAATATTCAATTTCTACAAATTAACTTTTAATTCAATTTTAAAAGTTCTATAACATCATTCTAACTCCAATATGATTTAATATAACTTTATAAATCATTTTTAATCACATTAAACCCAATTTACAATTATTTCTGGAATTTCAAATATTAAATTATCGATTTAATTATCCAATTAAATCTCTATATTCGAATTTTAATTCATTCAGCTTACAAATTTCACTTGTTAATATTTAAAATCAATTAAATATACGAATTTCAAATGACATAAATTCTGGGTAGTTACAATCTTCCCCCCTTAAAAGAATTTCGTCCTCGAAATTGCAAAGTAAGAAAAATGCCCCAAATCCATTAACTTTTCAAAAATCCACTTAGTGAAAATTTTATATTCACCTTTTCCAAAACCTTTAACTTCAACTAAAACAATGGTTTCCATTTTCTAGTTCAATTCCTATATTTTCATTACAATTTAGAAATTGACTTTGCATTAACAAAAATTTTCCAAAATATTTAAAAAAATTTCAAACTCCCAAAATTTACGGAAAATTTTAGCAGAGTCTCCTTTGTACGGAGGAGCTTTCGCAATTTCAAAATAGATATAAATATATATACATCGACCCACACGGTCGGAAAACAGAAAAACAGTTCATATTTCCTATTTTTATTGCGTAGGCGTACCTTTTTAGCATTTCTAAGCAAAGCAGTTATTTATTAAGCATTTTGCACAACCAAATCCCGCCAAACGGTAGCCCCGGTACCTGTACTTACTCAGTTTAAATATGTATGTGCCACATATATGAAGTTATTAACATTTTACTCTTTTAAACAACTACAACATATGCATATTAAAAGAAATGCATACTAAACAAGGTTTATAAGCAACTTATATAATTTCGACATTACTTGTAATTGTTTACAACCAATTCATATACAACGACATTCATTTCTTCATTTTCAATTAGTTTACATTCACTAATTTAAATTCAAGTTGGTTCACTTTCAATTTGGATTCAATTACATAGCTTTCATACGTTAGCTTTCCATTTGATTAATTCAATTACATATGAATTTCTATACAATCAACTAACAATCATCTAACAACCAAATCATAATCAACATAACCAAATTCATTCAATTTACTTTACTTCACATCCAATTTGGTTCAACATTTTTAATTCCAATTGGTTTAATATTAAATTGGCTTTCATTGAATTTCCAATTTATTAGCTTTTAATGAATTAACACTTATATCCATTATTCCATATCAATTTAGTTACATTCGATTGATTAATATTCAACTCATTAGTTCAATTCAATTGCTAATTCATTTAACAAATAAATTCGAATTTTATTTTTTAATATAACTCAAGTTCACATTTATTTAATAAATTCACTTTATTCATTTACTTCGATACCTAAATCAACTTCATTCAACATTACTTAAGTTATATACCATCACAACATTTCATTCTATTTGACTTAACTTAAAATCCCTTTATAAATCCAATTCAGATTTCAATTTTAAAGTAAATCATATTTAACTTTTACCAAAGCCAAATTCCATATCACCATTCAAATTCAGATTTCATTTTGCTTAACAAAATTGTTTAACCATTTTGATATTTGGTTTTACTTAACTTTTCCCATTCTATAAGTTATATACCCTTTTATTTATTTGACCTACCAAATTCTTTAACTTTACCAAAGTTAAAATTTTTATTATTTCACATTATAAGTTCAAAACTCATTTTATTTATATTCATCAATTACAACTTGGATTTTAATTTCAAATCTGTTTATCACAACAAAACTTCAATTTTTCAATTTATTATGGTAGCAAATCAATCACACAGAAACTCGAAAATGATACTGATGATGATGCAGTCATCACCCTTATTATTTCCTAGTAACAGTAGTGAATTCAGTGCTTAATATTCTTTTAAAATTTCCTTTTATTTATAAATCACATTTATAAATCTTTTTCTCATATAATTTCACTATTTAACTTTTAATTTTGAAAAAGAACTTCCAAAATAAACAGGATTCAAAATTTTCAAATTCATAGTTCAAATTCATTTTTATTTACAACTCATAATTATAAATATATTCATATAGTTTCACTTCATATATATAAGATTATTTCACAACTGCAAATCATATTAATTATAATTCCATACTTAATAATTCATTTGCTTATATACTTCATTATTTTACAATTGTTGTTTTTATTTAGATTATTCAAACAACTTTTATTAACTCATATATATATTCTTACATTTTCAACAACCAAACAATTCAATTTTATATACACTTTAATAATTCTGAAAGAATTATTTCCTTTATATGTAAAATAATCAAGGTAAAATTATTTCATTTACCCAATTTAAAATGATACTGTGTTGGTTCATCTTGTTTAAGAGTTTAGAAACCCCTATCGATACAGTTAGCTAGACTGCACCGACCTGAATCTATAAACAATCAACCGATAAGTCAACACAATACAAAACAATTTCATATTCACTAACAAATACGCGCTCGTATCTATTATTACACTCACACTCATTCTAGAGTACTACTGACTCTATCTCTAATGAGTAACACCCAACAGAGCCAAGGTTATTGCTTAACCAAATGCTCTGATACCACATGTAACGTTTCGATTTTTACGGCTTCCAAAAATCGACATTAATACGTCCACTGTATCAACTGCCGAGCAATCGAATGCCGGAAAACCGAATTGTTATGGTTAAAAAGAAGAGGTAGAAGAAGACAGAAAGAAAGAAAGAAGAAACAACAGAAACAATATCAGAATCTCACATATCGCAGCGAAACAACATATAATAGATAGATGAATAATCTTTAAATCAAGAACTATATCATTTTATACATTACATCATCAGAGTTAATATACACACAATACAACAATGGACAGTTATACAATCTTATCCTCATACAGAATACACAGCGGAATAATAATATCATATACAAGTGATACGCCTCGCCATCCAGCTCGCCATTGAGCTCCACAGTATCTCCTGAATCCAGAATGACCTGATAACCTGACTCTAGGCTGCCCGTGTGGAAAATTATGGGCACCCAGAGTTTAGGAAGGGAACAATAAACTTCAGGTCAGTCATGGGACTGGTGTGAGAACTAAAAACAATTAATATCTTTAAAACAACAACAAAGGAAGTAAAAGACATCCGCAATGCTTTTTGGAAAATGAAACTACCATAAGACCTCCCGCCACACACACAATGCAAACGCAGAATTGGAGGAGATTTCTCCTTATGATAGTCAAACATGCTTACTATGCAAATTCTTTTAAATATTATTATTAGTGCATAGTGCAGAAAACATTTCGAAAGTATAATATTAATCTTAGCCAGCATACAACCATTACGGTATGCCTACTATAGCTACCATCTAAACAATGGTGACCACCATAAGTAAATGGAAGGTTCTACAACTAAAACCGTACAAGGTTCGTATTGGGAATTGGATTTCCAACAAATGGTCAGGCTAAGGAACTTCCTACTGCCAATGGGTACGCCTCTGGCGGGACGTCCCGAGAAACAAACCTGGCTCTCTACCTACACAAGGCCGGGTTACCCCTTACACTAGGTAACTACTACACGAATATGCCACCCCCGGTCCTTTGGGACCTTTATCCGAGGCGCCTCAACAAAACAACAATCACACAGTAAATGAGATTGGAGTAACCACATAGGTTAAATACCAGGGCTCCATACCTAATAACACCCTTTCTAGAAGGAAATGACATACCCTAAAGGGAGCGACCCTCATAACCTTGCCGCATCATTCCTGTTTCGACCATTTCCGGGGTGTGAGGTCTGACGAAGTCTCATCCACAAAGCTACGCTTTTTCACAAAGCCACGCTTTGATCAACAAATGATCATTAAATAATCATCACACAGCAACACTCAGCATGCCACATTACCAAATTAGGAGTATATCACTGATAACCTTCAACTACATAACTTCTGAGCTCGTACATCTCAAAGAAGGGTGTTAAGCTAAGAGAATAAATTCTCCGCCACCAATAGAAATGTATTTGAAAGAAATCAGCTTTATATCTCAAAGTGTAGTGTCAGATATACAACCATACAAGTCTGTTCCGGGTTCGAACAGAACCGAAGGCACTTCTAAACAAGCCCTTGCAATCCGGGTATTCACAATCCCGATCGAACTTCCCATCACAAAGGAAATCTCTATACCATAGCTAACGGTGCAAAGACAATCGATAGGTTATCCTATCATTTTCACAAATACCCGGTCTTCACCACCGATCTTCAAATGTTATCCATATCGTCATATCACTTATTCGGAATGGGTTATATGACAGAAAGGTCCTTTCCCGGCTAAACCGAATAGTGAGCACAATATTTAAAACATATGGATATAGGGATTTCAATTAAATCACAACTTATTACCCAAATCCTTTCCTTTAAGTGGTTTAAACAAATTACCATTTTAAATCTTTAAACAAAAAGATTTACTTCACAAAGTTTACCCAGTTTCACAAATATTCATTCACAGATTCCCAAATCATTTCCCATTTCAATTGGATTAACCCATTAAATCGAGATTTAACTTATAGCTTTCAAAACTATTCACAATTCAAGTCTTTTATAATATAAAAGATACACCTTTTAAAATCTTCTTTAATTTCAAGATAAAGCTTAATCATCTTCACAAAGGTTAATTCATAGTTTTTCCAAACTATTCACAATTTCATTTCAACTTGAAATGTTTCGATACAAATAGGAAATCTTTTCACTTTATGAAAGCTATTATTATTTGAAAACAGATAGTTTTCATTTTGGGAAAAACTGGTTACAATTACATAGGTTAAAGCCATCCAAGTACAAATCTTGGATTTAAATTTAAATTTCCAAAACCATATTTTTAAATGGTTAAAAACCCATATAAACACCTTTTATATTTGCATAATCTTTTAGACCATAATTCCCAAATCATTGAATTCAATTTCAAGTATTGAATTCAAAATTTAAATCAAATGATTTAAATTCCAATTTTTATTAAGTTATTTAAAATAACTCTTATTTTTGAATCTCATTTTCAAAAACTTTCAATTCCAATTCCAAAACTATTTTGGATTCAAAAATTCAATCTTTAGAATTGTTAAAAATCTGTGATTTAACCGATTTCCACGTGAAATCCACATTGGTGTATGTATTGTGTAGTCCAAGGGTTTAACACAATAGTGCAACAACATCCAACCATCACAGATCAGAACATAGAAATATAGTTGATAAGCGGTATAAACTAAACGCTTATCTTTAATTCACAGATCATAGATATTCATATCATAGATAAATAGATCACAAATCACAAAGATAATCACACAGAGATTATAAATAATCAACACACAACATATGAAATAATTTCAAATGTTTGAGGAATCCAGTTGGATCCCTCCAACCTGTTTCCCTGCATCCACAGATGTTAGCAAAATACCAATTCCACTTCGAGGTGGAATATCGCGGTATATGGGATTTATAAAATATTATCCGCTATTATGCGGCGCAATAGGGTCTCATCCGCTATATAATGCGGGAAATCAACTCCAAATACATATATAATACCAATTCCACTTCAAGGTGGAATATCGTGGTATATGTTTTTAATATAATAACCTCCGCTACTATGTGGCGTATAGGGTCTATTTCAATTCAACCAATCATCAATCATTATCCAAACACACAATCAACACTATCAGCAATTTTAAATCTAACTATTTAAAATTTAAATCGAAACACAATTCGATTGAGTGAGAAGTTCTCACCTTGCTTCAAATAGCAGTTGCAGTGTTTTATTCCGAATAAAATTAAACACGCGTTTAATTTTACCCATAATTATCACTAGCTCCAATCAACTCCAAACTAGTTCCTTTGCGTAGTGCCCATCAATACGGACCCAACGCAATTCGTTTCGTCCCAAATGGACCTCGTATCAAAAAGTTATAGCATTTAGAAGTTTATACGAATTTAAATAAATCAATTTCAATATTTATTTTATTTTTCAAACCTTGGAATCAATCTCAGCCGCTCGTTCTGCATTGGAAGATCTGGGCCGTGATCTTTTCCTTCTTCCTCCCCAGGTATGAACGAACGCGTTCAAACACATATGGCCGCCATCCCTTCGAATTTTACCGCGTGCACCTCCGACCACTAGGAGATGATCAGAGGACATCGACGAATAACCCTACACGAATATCGTCCACGCCTTGATTTGCTCGAAGCTCGGTCACATGATAGCGCTGGAAAACGTGCGCGAACATCAGCTGAACGCGGACCTCCTGACGACGCCGTGGTGCTCCATTCGCGATTATACCCGTTGAATACGTCGAGCTCGTGAAGCTCTTCGATTTCCTAGTTGAAGTCGTTGCCTAAAAGTACGTGTATGAGGAGATCAGAGGGGAAGAAGATTGGTTGCTTTCAGCCGTTGGTTTTGTTAATGGCGGCTAGGGTTTATTTCTGACCTAGGTTTGTTGCAAAATGAAGAAAGCAAGTCTTATATAGAAAATTGCAAAACACTATTCATCTCCAAGTTTTTCGAACTCCAAACGAAGCGTGCCGGCTGACGTTTCTAGGGTTAAACCCGCGTTCCGGACACAATGGAATAGGTATCGAGAGCCAATTCGATCGTATGTGAGAGTTACGGAAATAAACGATCAAATTTAAATTAAATCGGTTAAACAAATTTCTATGCGTTTTGGCTCGCCCTAGACAAACCTTAAGTCCGATTGACACGAAATTTGAAACCTTACAATAATTTAATATTACGGATCCGATGAATTTGGTTTCATCAAAATCCGAGACTGTTTGAAAAATGACTATTTTTAGTCGTCAATTAAATATTAAAATATTCAATTTCTACAAATAAACTTTTAATTCAATTTTAAAAGTTCTATAACATTATTCTAACTCCAATATGATTTAATATAACTTTATAAACCATTTTTAATCACACTAAACCCAATTTACAATTATTTCTGGAATTTCAAATATTAAATTATCGATTTAATTATCCAATTAAATCTCTATATTCGAATTTTAATTCATTCAGCTTACAAATTTCACTTGTTAATATTTAAAATCAATTAAATATACGAATTTCAAATGACATAAATTCTGGGTCGTTACACTAAATATTTTTAAATTTGACCTATATTATAAACATTTTATTAAACAAATAAGCCCTTTAGACTTAAAAAATTTATTAATCAATCCAAAACTCTTAGGAAAATCCCCCAAAAATCATAATAATTCAATATAACTATTTTCTTTAACATGTAGAATTTCAGGGCCAAAACTTTATTTTATTATTTTAAATAATCAAACTTGAAATTCACCAATTTCTTCACTTAGAAAAATCATATAAAATCTATACTTGCTTGGAAAATTATGAAATTAAAAACCCACTTCGAAAATGATATTTCTAACACCATATCAAAATCTCAAGTCATTTGAGCATCATATGATAGGTTTTCCAACAAATCATTAAATTTCATATTTAAATTCTAGAAAATCACCGACAAGCATATAATCTTTCAAACTTCTAAACATGGCATAATACTTGCAAGAGATATGGATTTACACTTATAATCGAAAGATAATAAAAAATGTGAGATGTATATTCATTATTCACCTTGTATTGATTAAGAAAGTTGAGATTTGAACTTGATTTGATTTCCCCTAAGCTCTTCCCTAATTCTCTAGCTTTTATTTCCTCTTGAAACCCTAGCAATGGCTGACCCTCGTTTTGAATTTAATTTTGTGTATTATGAATGGAAGGAAGGAGAATAGGAGAATAAGGGTTTATGATAAAAGGATGCACTCTCTTCCCATTTTACCCTTGTCATAATTTCTTCCTTCTTATTTATGTTTTAATTTTTTATTCTTAACTCATTCATTAAGGCACCACCTCTTAATTATTCAAATCCCAATTTTCTTAACCCTTTACATTATTTTATTTAATTTATCTAATTAAATGTTCTAAATAATGTTGGTTAATATTAGGGTCATTAGAGAGTCCCCTCCTTAAAGAATTTCGTCATCGAAATTACGAAAAGGCACGCATATCAATCAAACATAAAGGTAAAACATACTATCAAACAATTCAGGATAAGTGTCTCTAATCCTACTCTCTGTTTCCAAGTACAGTCTCTCTTGTCCTCACTCCATTGGACCTTTACTAAGCTGACTGTCTTGTTCCTTAGCTTCTTCTCATCCTTAGCCACTATACGAAATGGTTGTCCAACTATAGTCATTTCCACTACTAAGTCTTCTAACTCAATCGGAATAATAGTAGTCTCTAATCTCGGACACTCTTCCTTAGGTGAGAAATATGGAAAACATTGTAGAATTCTGTCAAACTATCCAGTAACTCTATCCTATAAGTGAGTTTCCCGATTCTTTCTATAATAGGAAATGGTCTAACAAACCTTGGTGCCAACTTCCCTGACTTCCTGAATCTCATTACACCATTCATCGGTGACACTTTGACAAAAATCTTATCTTCGACTGAGAACTCTAAGTCTTTTCGTCTCTTATCTATATAAATTTTCTGTCTTGACCGAGCTTCCTCCATTCTAGCTCAAATTAACTCAATCTTTTCTGCGGCTTCTCTTATTAAATCTGGACCAAGAACTAATTTATCACCAGTCTCTAACCAACATACATGAGATTTACACGGTCTTCCATATCAAGCTTCAAATAGTGCCATCCCTATACTAGTCTGATAAACGTTGTTATACGAAAATTCGACTAAGTGTAGATGGTCTTCCCATGATCCTCCCAAATCTAGCACACATGCTCTTGACTTAGCAATTTCTGACATAAATCTCTCTTTAAACCTTCTCCTAAATTCTGCCCAAGTCAAGGTTTCCTCCGCTACTCGAACAGTACACTGTCCACCAGTGTAACGCAGCTCCTTGCAGTTGCCTAGACACCAATCTTCTCTTCTGCTCATCATTCAGTCCAAGATCAACGGAAGTCCTCTCGCAATGAAGCAACCAATTCTCTACTTCAATTGCATCTTCAGTTCCAATAAATGGTTTTCCTCCAAGCCTTGAATAATCCCTACTCAGCATAGCATAGTTGTTGATAACCGTAGCTTCCTGATTCACTCCTCCAGCATTTCCACCAACAAGTCGAGCAGTAGCTCCCTCTTGCATCATGTTGACAAAGAAATGATACATATCTCCCATATTAGCCTGCGGTGTTCCAGCACCTACATTAGCAGCTTGTGCCCGACCCGGATTCCTTTTAGTATTAGGTTTGGTGTTTCGATTTGTTGTCATGCTTACTCTACGAGATTCACTCTTCCTTTTCCTGCCTTCATATCTTACATTCCTTTTAAATCTACGTTCGAACCTTAGTACGACACGGGAGAACGGTCTAAGAGAGATGGGAGAAAAGAGATAAAGCATATACTTATATATAGCAAATATAAATACGTTACTATAGCGTTATCCCATATCCCAATCTTATTCTCTGACTCATTAGGATTACGTTTTAAAAATATTTTTTAAATTCATAAATTCTTTTAGTTTACATAAACCTATGCTCTAATATCCAATTGTAACATCCCCCATTTTGAGGTCCGAAACTAACCGCTACAGATGCTGCAGTGATCTATAGTTATTAATTTTCGGTGACAAAATGCGGTAATGTTATTGGTATCCATAATATCAGAAGCAAAAGAATATGAAATATTTCAAACACATTTTCAAAACAACCTTTCTCATTACATTTCAAATCATCATTTCATATTCGGTACATAATCTCATAACGTTGCCCAGTTTCTGATAAAATATGATTATTACAAAATATACCAAGAGCGACATAAGAAGATACCTCATTAGATGATCAAAGTTACTAAGTAGATAGCTATAACATCTGCCTTTACATACAACATTCTATCACAGCGAAATAGATAATATCCCACATAGCTAATCTTTGCCTCCTACAAGTCTTCGGAAGCTTTATTCCCCAAAACCTATAAACCTGAAAATCATAACTCTCAACCTACTCAAATTAAATTTTGAGCATCCGAGAGTTTAAGGAGAAAACATAAACTTTGAGTCAGACAAAAAGCCTGATGTGAATAATAATATGACATCTCGATTTATTGATACTAAGTGAGACCATTCCACCTAGCGAACCCATTTTCCTCTCACTAATATCCTTTAAAAGCGTATCTTTTGCAAATTAAATCCTACAACTAAACTGGTTACAAATAACAATATAACAATAACTTACATGCATATAATATAGGTAACCAGTGGACTATCTATCCCAACATCATAGTTTTATTAGTCTGACCATAAACCTATGGCTGACTCGGGCTTACAAGACATAATAACTCTTCTAACTTACCGTTAGAGGAAAACTATGCGGTCTGTCCATAACTTACTACTTCTAGGGAACTAATCCTAATGGTTTTGCAGACTCAACAATAGCATATCTCTACTCTGTGTATTCCTTTCTAGGTGTAAACTTCTTTTAGACTTACCTATGTAATTGACCTACAAACTTGAATTTTGGACTTATATTAGATAGGGGCTACTAGCTAAAGTATAAGGCGCGACCCCACACCAGTCTCATCTGGTTTTCTAATCTCAGAGCCATTCTTTTAGTAAAATTCTAGGTTAACTAACCTGTTCATATTTACTTGAAAAAAAAATTTGTTAATGATTTAACCCTTGAAATCATTCATAAAACAAGGAAAACATTGATCCTTTACTTTACTCAAAATACTTATGCCATGATATATGCTTTACAAAACATTGTTGATGAAACTCGAAATCATTGGGTCTTCGACCCTTTCAAAACTTAGACTACAAAGACAAAACTACGCAATACCTTTGCATTTATAAAACTCGACGATGTCATCGTCATTAAAGATCTTTGCCTACTCAAAAGCATGTCGAAGTCTTTTATTTGTAAATATATAGGGATAATGTCGAAGTTATTACTTCATAAGCCATAGTGCTAAAACTAAAAAAACTAAACTTCAGCAACACATAAAACATTTGGCATTAATGCCTCATCGAGGGTACACATAAGGATAAGTGCGGCATTGATATTAATGAAGTTGACATATTTAAAAGCGTTGTGGAATAAGCTCGATAACTAGTTAAAAAGCGGCATAGACTAGGCTCGATGACTAGTTAAAAGTGGCACGGTTTAGGCTCAATGACAAGTTAAATGCGGCATAGAGTAGGCTCGATGACTATCTAGGTCCGCGAGGCAAAAGGCTCGAAGTAGTATTTGCGGCATGTATGCTTTTTAGTATAAAATGCAGCATCATGTGCATCGACATGACCCCATCGATAACCACCTCTTCATCTTTGTTACTATGGCCTCGACGAGGTTCCAACCCAATCTACTTTATGTCAAACTCATTGACATCATGCGACATTGTTTTATTAAGCATTAATGACACTGGGATGTGATGAGATGGGCTCGGCATGGCCAATGTTGACATGACAGAATGGTAGTTAATTTGAAAACTGCAATATTAATATAAAATGTTGTTTCTTTTCACCAAATCTCTATAATTTGTCAAAAGCTTATTGGCTCGCAAAACTTTATGTATTTCTTTACTAAGAAAAACCGTCGCATGCCATAATTTTCTATGCAAAATATTTTTACAATTTAACCCATATTAAGAACATTTTATTAAACAAATAAGCCCTTTAGACTCAAAAAATTTATTTATCATTCCTAAACTCTTAGGAAAATCCCCTAAAAATCATAATAATTCAATATAACTATTTCTTCAATATGTAGAAATTTCAGGGCTGAAAACTTTATTTAATTATTTTAAATAATTAAACTCGAAATTCACCAATTTCTTCTTTTAGAAAAATCATATAAAATCCATATTTTCTTGAAAAATTATGAAATTAAAGCCCACTTCTAAAATGATATTTCTAACATCATATCAAAATCTCAAGTCATTTGGGCATCATATGATAGGCTTTCCAACTAAAACATATCGCTAGATTTCATATTTAAATTCTAAAAAATAACCAACAAGCATACAATCATTCAAAATTCTAAAACATGGCATAATACTTACAAAAGAAATGGATTTACACTTAAAACTATAAAATAATAAAAAATGTCAGATGTATATTCATTATTCACCTTGTATTGATTAAGAAAGTTTAGACTTGAACTTGATTGAATTTCCCCTAAGCTTTTCCTTGATTCTCTAGCTAGCTTTTGTTACCTCTTGAAACCTTAGCAAAGGCCGACCCTCTTTTGTATTTAATTTCTTGTATTATGAATGGAAGGAAGGGAAATAGGAAAATAAGGGTTTATGATAAGAGGATGCACTCTCTTCCTGTTTTACCCTTGTCATAATTTCTTCCTTCTTATATATGTTTTAAACCTTTATTTAACTCATTCATTAAGGCATGACCTCTTAATTTTTCAAATCTCAATTCTCTTAACCCTTTACATTATTTTATTTAATTTATCTAATTAAATGTTCTAAATAATGTTAGTCAAAATTAGGGGTCATTACAGCTGTCATGTGTCCATGAGAGATACTTGACCTTCGACATTATCTATATTGATGACGCATGGCATCATACTTCGACGTCCACTCGCTCAATGGTGAACTTCGACACTTAGCATCCATCCCACATTGATGGTCTTCATTGATGATGTTCAATATCAACATTGTATTCAGGATATGCGACCTTCCTTGAAGGTTGATGAAGTGCGACATTACTATGACACATAATTAATAAGCGACGACATTGACAAGTGGCGATATTAACAATGATCATCATTGATAGAAAGCAGCATTAATGACAAGCGACACTGATAACAAGTGGCTTTGATAGCAGACGACATTGATAACAAGTGCCATTGATAACAAGCTGTATCAATGATAAGTGGCATCAATAATAAGCGGTCATTGATAATAAGCGGTATTGATGGTAAACGACATTAATAACCAGCGACATTGATAATATGCGGCATTGGTGATAAGCGGCATTAATAAGAGACAACATTGCTGACAAGTGGTATTGATAAGTGGGCATTACTTTGACGTGTGACATTAGAATAAGGCGACATTAGAGAGATGCAATATTAATCTGGAGTGGCATTGATTCTTTTGGCTATATAGAAGAAGTGCTCCACTGATTTAATATGGCATTAATGTGATGTGACATTAATGCTATACATGTTGTTATAACATTGATGACTTTTGGCATGGAGCTTTCCAATGTCGTCATTCCCTTACTAACATGCGTCATTGTTTCCTATTTCTATGGCACTATATCATTCATCCAACCTTATAAGTGGTATGCGGATTTGAAGCATCCAATATTGCTGGCTTCATTATTGACCTATGACATTCCCTATTATTCTTTATTGAGGAAAGGGTCGCATTATATGCTTTCGGCATTGATTTTTCTTCATACTTTCGACGCTGCTTAAATTTGAGATCATGGCTATGTTGTATACCTTCGGGATTAATAATGATAGTAACAGAAATTATTTTAAGAGATGGTAGTAATCAACCCATTACCTAATCAGCTAATTAAAGAAAGCATTTTATCAAATTCTACCACAGTGCAAAAAATGCAAGCTAGTCCTAGGTAATCATTATTGTTCATTGGATTTCAGAGGAACGACTTCATTAGGATTGGAGAATTTCATGTATATTGGAGAAAACTGATATACATTTCCCATATGAATCGGTAAATTGATGAGGCATTGATTTATACACATAAATCAGTTAGTTCAACCCTAAGTAATAATCTCTATAAAAAGACAGTCTTTTTTTTAGAGATTTGTATCATACTTTCAAGTTATATTTCTTCATATTCTTCTATGTAGCTTCCATTATCAACCTTGTAATTATCTTTTCTCAAAATATAATAAAATCCACTCTTTTCAAAGTGGATGTATACTATCTCGCGGTAGTAGAACCACTATAAATCATATGTCCTTTACTTTTCAGTTATTTGCATCTGTGATTACCTGAATTGGGATATTTGTGATTGGCATTTTCCATTTGTTCTACCTCACTATTAATACAATTCTAATTCAAGTTTTTGTTGTGTTTGGGGGTGTTAATATGAGTTTTCCCAACAATCTGATATCAAAGCTATTTGGTTGTTGATAGAACTGTTAAGTGTTATGATAGGTGATGAAAGTACACCATCAATTAGACCCTATGTTAGAGGTTCTTATGTTGCATTAGGAACTAAGTTGGCAATAGAGAAGTGGAATAGAGAATAATTTCGAAAAGTGTCAATAAAAGATGAAAGTCGTTCTAAGAAGGAATATGGTTCGTTAGATGGTATTTGATACAGAGAAATTCTCCACTGATATTTCAGCCGCAGAGAAGGAGTCGATGGAAGAATGAAATTTTAGTACTCTACAGCTTGCGATGAGAGAGAATGTTATCTCAGACATTAGCAGTGAAACCACAACTAAAGGAATTTGGGTCAAATTGGAGAATCTATACTTGAAGAAGTACTCGCAAACCATTTGATTTTGTTGAAGGAATTTTTCACTATGAAGATGAGAGAGGGTACTTAAGTTAAAGTGCATCTTAATCTCTTTAATGATTGAGCAATGAATATGAAGACTATGGATTTGAAGGTGGATGAAGAGTAGAAGGCGATGGTTCCTTTGTGTTCCCTTCTAGGGTGATACACAGGTTTTCCTAATAGCATGATATATGCAAAAGATACTTTGACACTAGAAGATATGAAGCTAGATCTTCTATCTGAAGACTTGAGGTATCTGATGAAGGAGATGATTGAAGGTAGAGGTGTGGGGAGTAGTCTGGGTCAGTGTTTTGAGAGAGGAAGAGAAGAGAAGAGGAGTTGGAATCCAAGGGGACCTTCCAATTCTTGGAAGCCCAGAAATGGTTGGATAGGAAAGTCCAGAGGTGGAATGTGCCACCATTGTAAGAGACTAGGTCATTGAAAGAGAGATTGTCTGGTTTTGAAGAGGAAGACCGAGGATGAATCTTCATTGATTGCGGTGGAGAAGACTGTATTCGACGATGTGTTGACTGGAGTAATATCGGATGCATCAAACTATTGGGTGTTTGATTCGGGGGCATCGCTTCACATGATGATAAAAAGGGATTACTTCAAGTCTTATTTTACGGAGGGATATGCAATCCTTATGGAGAATGATGCTAGTTGTAGAGCCATAGGAGATGGTAAAGTACAGATTTGGATGTTAGAAGAGTGATTCACACTTTGATAGGTGTCCTCTATGTTCCAGGTCTTTGGAAGTCATTGTTTTGGGCCAGTTGGCATCCATGAGATGCAAGGTAACAATGGAGAAGGAGGTTTAAAGGTTTTGTGGGGTGCGCTAGTTCTAGTAAAGGGTAATGTGTTCTAGAATATGTTTTTGCTAAAAGGGCCCACCATATTTGGGAGTCATGTGTTGGAGTTGACAGTTTCTGTACTTTGGATGCCACCATACTTTGTCATCTCAGATTGTGTCATATTTCAGAGAAGTGCTTAGAGTTGCTTTGCAAATGGTAGACGATCAAAGGATAAAACTTCGATAAGTTAGATTTCTACCAGGACTGTGTTGGGTAAGTAGATGAAGGTATCCTTTGGTGTTGGACTTCATAGCTCAGAGAGGGCACTAAATTATGTGTATAGAGATGTCTAGGGACTTGTAGCTGCTCCTTCCATGAGAGAGTGAAGTATTTTATTTCATTCATTGATGACTTTTCTTGAAAAGTTTGGGTGTATGTGATGGACAAATCAAAAAGCTTTGAGAGGTTTACAGCTTGGAAGGCACTAATTGAAAACCAATCTGGTGGTAAGTTGAAGGTTCATACACTACAAGAAAACCTACCTTTAGTTGCAATTATTGGTAGCGTTTGTAGTGTAAGTGCTACAAATATTTTATTTTCTTTTTTTTTTAATTTTTTCCGGTTTAATTTTAGGGTTGCCGCTTCTTAAACCCTTGTCACGTTTTTTCCTCCTGTTTCCCTCCACTTCCTCCTTTTTCCCTCCACCATTTCATTTTTCCCTCTTTCTCCAAAATTTCCCTCTCGCTCAATTCAACCGTTCTCTCGCTCGTCATCAGCTCCTCGTCATTAGCTCCCATCCACTTCGTCAATAGGGATCTCCTCTACTTCGTCGAATCTTCTCCCCTCCACTTTGTTCACAAGGCCCGAATCTACAAATCGAGGTAATCGATGTAAAGAGGAATATTGCTTTGATTATTTATCAGTTTGTTCGCATACTTTGATTCTTAACATGTATAGCTTCATATATATACAAGTTTTAATATTTATCAGTTTGTTCGCATCAGTTTGTTCACAAGTTTTGGCGATCTCCTCCACTTCTTCGAACCTAACATGTATACATATATACACATACTTTGATTCTTAACATGTACAACTTCATATATATACTTGAGCTAGAATCTGATTTTTAACGAATATAGTTTTATATATGGCTCTGAATGTATATGGTGTATTTGTACAAATGTAAATGTATCAAGCTTTTGACTGTTTGCTAAAAACCAAGTGTAACAGTTTTGAATGACAGATTTTTGAAAAATATGAAACCTTTTGTATAGGCAGGGATGTGTTTAAAAGTTATGGAAGCTTTTTCAATTTTCAATCCGTTGGGTTAGATATATGGTTTCTGAAGCATTACGATTTTGTGTTCATACAAATATTGAGTAAATGATTTCTCTGTCATGGCTTGGTGTTGTAGGACTGTATATTAGGTTTTGAATACATATGGATTTTGAGTAATTCTATTTTCAAATAAGGAATTGCTAGAATTAAAGCTCTTAAGATGTTATACACACATAACAGTTTCATAGTAATCAATGTTGAATGTTGGTTTTAAAGGCTTTTTGGATATTTTGACAAAGGCAAAAAAAACTTTGAACTTATTGGACTTCAATATGCATAGCTTTTTGTGCATGAGGGTTCATAAAAGAATATCTTTATTTGTGCATAAGTTTTGAGTAAGTGCAAACTTCAAAGTACAAGTTTGGTATGTGTAGTCTTGTGTGCATTAAGGTTTTAAGTTTTACAAACTTTGAACATATGACAAGTTTTAAAGGTGCTGAATTGCAAATAGGCAGTGATGTCAGATTTTATAATGCATTATTTTAGTGATTTTTGTAGAAATAGTTTTATAAAATCCCAAAGATTTAAGGCTTGCACCAATTCTATTTCAATCAATATTTCAGACCCTTGTTGCAATAATAATAGTAAATGCTTGCACCAATTCTATTTCAATCAATATTTCAAACCCTTGTTTCAATGCATTATTTTGACTACATTTTTATTTATACTTCTAAAAGTAAATGCAGTAATATTTTGTTGCATATGAGTATTCTTATTTCAATTATGCACTTGCATCCAAAGTTCCAATGAGATTTCAACTAAATATTTTAAGGTATAGGTTAGTCAAAATAAGAATCACAATGTGTATCTAGGTGTAGATGTACCATGTATATAGAACATCACAATCGTTAATCAGTTGTAAATACAGAAATTGTATTGATTTAATATATGTTTGTAATACTTATAACATGGAAATTATAATAATAACAAATGAACTGGATGCATGTAAATCACTTATAAATAACTATACAAGTACATAGAAAATATTTTGTAAATCAAATGCTAGTGGGGACATAGACCATGTGGTCCATGCTTGATTACTGCAAGTTTTCTCAAGGGAAAGCAACATACAAGTTTGCCTATGATTGAGATTTATGTAGTAGGTAGTTTTTCGAGCACTCCTATTATATTGACCAAGATTATATAACTTTCATTTTGACAGCATGAATTAGATCCAAAGTAAACTAACTATGAACTATTATATGACAACAGGAATAGTATTAGTATAGTTAGTTATATAGAAGGTAGGTTTTTATTCTTTAACGATTATATTATGTAGCAGGTAGGTTTATGAAATAAGCTATTTCAGTATTATATGGAGGCATGGATTTTGATGGCTAATTTTGACAGCGTGAATAGTATAGTTAGTTTTTCAACCACACATAAATTCACGCTGTATAATCTTTGCATAAATTTGTACTGTTAGTTTCAGTACTTACTTTAAAATTAAAACTAGATCCAAACTAACTATAGACTATGCACTTATGCACCATATTGGCTGATGTTTAACTAATAAAGACATTAAAATAACTATAAGTTTAATCTTTGCAAATATAAACAAAATTAAAGAAAAAGACAATATAAGGTGATGCTAGCAAAGATATAAATGACATGTAGGTTGATAATAATAGTGATAATATACCTAATAATTCAGATCTTTCCATATTCAACAAGCATACCAAAACATTAACTTGAAATATTGCCTTGGTTATTTTGAGTTGGCAAAAATATTGTTTACTTGATCATGAAGTTGGCTATTACTTTTTAATGGTGATATCAAAAAGTTTGAATATGCCAGTGTTTGTTTACTATTATTCCAAAATTTTAATGGTGATATAAGGATGGCCTATGTACTGATTCCCACATCTGGAAGGATTATTTGAGATGTTCCGAGTAAAATTCAAATTGTATCAATTCTAAGTGGTCGAAAATAGACCGTCGGTAAATTATTTGGTTGTGCCTTTATCTGCCGACTATATTCACGCTTCAGAGCGCACAAGCAAAATGAATAATGTTTTTTTAAAAGTTTGGAGGGTGGTATATTGGGCTTTTATCAACAGTAGGAAGAGCCGAGTTGATACAAAGTACAATAACACCTATAGTGTTGTATTGATTGTTAATTTACCATCCCCTACTTTAGTGCTGGATTGAATAGAAAAAATGTGATCTGATTTTTTTTGTGTAGAAAAATGCATATAATTGTGTGGGGTATTCCATGTAGACCTAAAGTAGAAGGTGGGATTGATCTTAGGCCTTTCAAAAAACTAAGAGAAACTGCCTTATTGAAACTATTGTGGGGTTTATTGACAAACTAATGCTTGTGAAGTAAGTGAATGAGAAACAAGTGTTTACAAAATCAAAATTTCTAGGCCATGGCTATAAACAACATATTTTCCTATCTTATAAAATGCATGTTACGTGCTTGAAATATGGCAACAAAGGTTATCCAAAGAATTATATTAAATGGTGCTTCGACATCTTTGTGGCTAGATCTTTGGTTAATCATAAATCTATGGTGGATTTATTAGGCCGGCATAGTTTTAGCCTCTGCCCTATAGCCAATGCAAAGGTTAATCATATTATATTGGCGGTATCTTTCAACTTGATGTTTTAACATCTACCAGACAACTTTCAGACTTAATTAATGACACACAAATTGATCATAATATTTGTGAAGATTATTACTACCATTCTTATGCTTTTTTATCTGGAATGATTATTAAGGTTCAATGGTTCATAATATAGGAGTATTAGCTAGTGGATTTGCAGATGACTGTATAGAATAGTCTGTCAACTAAACGACTTGGTGGCCGCAATTTTTGCTCCAACGAAATAGTCAGTGTAAATTATAAAAGAGAATCAACCAAATAGATGTAGAACAATTCGGCTCTCTTAGACAAGGGCACGATGCTCAATGTTACTACAATCTCACTCATTTCATGTTCATGATCACAACATTTGAAATTGATGGAAGTGTATAAGTAAACTGTGGTTTTGATTTCTAGATTATTTGTTTATGAAATCCTGAATTGCTAGATTTCAATTCTTTATGCATGTGTGAGATTATTACTTTTGTTTAATTATGAAGTATGAATTTTTTTTAATTAGGGCCAAGTTGAAGTTATTTGCCTTTTCCTTTTTGCCAGTATGTGTTAATTGATAGTGATTACTTATAGCTAACCATTTCCATAAACTATAAATTACATGGTCTTACCATCAATATCTGATAATCAGGCATATAGTAGCCATGTTGTGAAAGTGCAAATGTTTATAACCTCAAATCTTTAGAGATGAAGAGTTAGATCAAGCTCATCTTCTGGAATTATAGATGGAATCATATATTGATTTTAAGTATTTTGTTGTTTGATTATAACAGAAAATCAAATTCTACATCAAAGTTTGGAAACTTATTTGATTTCCTATATTGTCGATGGAAAAAGATTGGGTGTATTTAAAAAGGTGACTATATAATGCTTAAAATAAAATGTATTTTGAGAATTAACACATATATGTTAATATATAAAAGTCATTTTTTAATGTTTTTAATTTTTGTCATAGGACTAGTACAGAGTACCGACAAGGAGCTTTGAATTTCGTGCACGTGGCAAAAAGAAATCTAAGAAATGTGGAGAAAATTTTGTGCCCATGTATAGATTGTCAAAATCTTAGTCGGCATGATGACCACATCATCGTTGAGCATTTAATTATAAAAGGAATGGATTCTAAATATAAGAGTAGTAGATGGTATTGCCATGGCGAGCTAATAAATATAGATAAAAAATCAAATTCATTTGACATGTATGACTTATTCAAGATGATTCACTATGAAGATGAAGATTTTTTGAATCCTGATTTTTTTGCCGATGATAAGGATAATGATGATTCTCAAGGAAGATAGTATGAACTACTTAAGAATTTGGAAGTATTATATAATCTTAAATGTGAGACTGGTATGTCCGATAGTGGGTTTGACAAGCTGTTAAACGTGCAACAATTGTTTTTGCCCAAGGATAATGTACTTCCCAAAACATTATATAAAGTAAAGAAATTTCTTAAAGCATTTGACATGGGTTTTGAAAAGATACATGTTTGTGAGAATGACTATATTCTTTTTAGAAAAGAATACAAAGATTTAGAAACTTGTCCAAAATGTGGTTCTTCAAGATGGAAGATAAATCAAGATACCAAGGAGATTATAAAAGGTGTTCCAATTAAAGTGTTGAGATATTTTCCAATAATTCCAAGATTTAGAAGAATGTTTAGATCTCAGAAGATGGTCGAAGATTTAAGATGGCATTTCAATAATAGAAGCAATGATGGAAAAATGCATGATCTGGTGGATTCTATGGCATGGAATATGGTGGATGAACGATGGAAATATTTTTCAGCCGATCCACGCAATCTTAGACTTGGTCTTATTACAGATGGATTCAATCCATTTTCTATGTTGAGTTCTAAATATAGTTGTTGGCCGGTAATGCTTGTGACATACAATCTTTCGCCTATGTTGTGTATGAAGAAGGAAAATATTTTGTTAACATTACTTATTCCAAGTCCAAAGCAGCCCGGGAACAATATTGATGTATATTTGGCACCTTTGACCGAAGACTTGCATTATTTGTGGAGTAATGGAGTTGATGCTTACGATGCATTTAGTAAAACATTATTTAAAATGAAAGCAATTTTGCTATGGACAGTAAATGATTTTCCTGCTTATGGAAATCTTGCTGGATGTTGTGTGAAGGGAAAAAAAGCTTGTCCATTGTGTGGTGTTAATACTCATCACCGTTGGTTGAATTATTGTCGAAAGAATGTCTACATGGGTTATAGAAGATGTCTACCTATGTCAGATTCATGGAGGAAACAAAAGACTTAGTTTGATAACACCGTGGAGTTAGGTAATGCTCCTAGAATTTTAACTGGAAGAAATATTTCTGTATTGTTAAAAGATTTTCCAAATGATTTTGGGAAAGAGAAAGAAAAGAAAAAAAGGCAGAGGAGAAACAATAAGAAAAAGACCGTTAAGATAAAGCCCATTAAGCTGGAAAAGAGGAAGAGGAAGAGTACCCATGATATGGAAGATGAAGGCGATAAAGATAACGATCCTACAAAATTGGAGCTATTAAGGTGGAAAAAGAGATCAATTTTCTTTGATTTTCCATATTGGGAGGTTAGTGGTTTTTTTTTAAAATGTTTTAACAATTAAATATACATAAAATTATGTGTTACATTATTGTTTTTTGTAGGAACTGCAGTTACGTCATAATTTAGATGTAATGCATGTGGAGAAAAACATTGGTGAAAGCATATTAGGTACAATGTTGCATGATAACAAATCAAAAGATGGAACCAACTCTAGAAAGGATTTAGAGGATTGGGGAATTCGGCATGAGCTCCAAAGGACCTTCTGCTGGCTCCTTATACGTTGTCAAATTCCGAGAAAAAAATATTTTGCAAAAGATTGTACGATTTCAAAGGACTCGACGGCTACTGTTCAAATTTGAAAAATCGTATATCGTTGGAGGATTGTAAAATTAGTGGTTTGAAATCACATGATTACCATGTTTTAATGCAGAACTTATTGCCGGTAGCAATGAGAGGGATATTGTCAAAGAAGGCAAGAAAAGCAATAATTCGCTTATGTTTATTTTTCAACAAATTATGTTAGCGTGTCCTTGATAGAGAGAAGTTGCAACAAATCAACGTTGAAATTATTGAAATTTTGTGTGAGCTTGAAAAATATTTTTCACCATCATTTTTTGACATAATGATACACTTGTCAATTCATCTCGGTGGAGAAGCACTAATATGTGATCCGGTTCAATTTCGTTGGATGTACCCATTTGAAAGATATATGAAGACGCTTAAAAATTATGTAAGAAACTATTCACGACCCGAGGGATGTATTGCAGAATCTTATCTCGTAGACGAATGCATGAGGTTTTCAGTGAATTTTAAAAAAATCAGGTCATGTTGAGGAGACAGCAGCTCGAAATGAAGATTATGAAAGCAGTGTAATACTTGAAGGATGTTCAATTTCAACGTCTAAGATAGTTACACTATCCTCTCATGAGAAAGAAAGTGCTCATTTAGCCATGTTAATGAATATGACCATGGTGGAACCATTTTTAGAGTAAGTATACGTTACATTATTTTTCAATTATTTGGATGTGTTCGTACTAATAAATATAACATAACATGCCTTGTTTTATACTAGTTTGCATTTGGAGGAATTACAAAATTCAAGCAAGCGTATGGAAAGAAATTCAACCTTACTTTGGGAAACGCATACAAAAAAATTTGCTGATTGGATTTAGAAAAAGGTTAAATGATTTTTTAAATATACTCTCATTTGCCTAAGAATATTACTCTAAAATATCCGTTGTCAATGAAATTTTTTGTAGATACCTATGAACTCTAACGATCACAATGAAATGTTAAAGTGGATTGCATACGGTTCGAAGAATGATGCCTTATCTTACAAAGGATATATCATCAATGATCAACGGTTTCATATAAAAGATGTAGGCAGAGAAACTCAAAATAGCAGAGTGACTTATGATGCGACTACTATGTGTAGAGCAAGTGCAAAAGATATTTCTCAAGTTGTTGATGTGGTCACCTATTATGGAATATTGACCGATATAATTTTATTAGATTATCATGTGTTTTATATTACCATTTTTAAGTATCGTTGGGCACATATAGGAAATGGAGTAAAGGTCGATGAAGATGGTTTCACTATTGTCAATTTACATCAAAATCAAGCATCATTTTCTAAAGATCCATACATCCTTGCATCTCAAGCGAAACAAGTATTTTATTCAAGAGAAAATGATTTGTCGAGTTGGTATGTTGTATTGAAAGCACCACCAAGAGGTTTTCATGATTCAGAGACAAATGATTATAAAGAAGAAGCTATCAATGTCGTGGAAGATTGCGATGTAACCGATACAGATGTTGAAGATGTTAGTTATGTTAGGGAGGACTGTGAAGGCATACTTGAGTAGTTTAAGTATTTTGTTTGATTATGAGAATTGTTTTTGAGTACATGGACATGTCATTCTTGTTTGATTTTCCATTGCCTGCTCATAAGATCAATGACTGTTGTGTATGATACACATGCACAATTGAAATGGTAAAAATCGCTTATATTACTGATATAACATCATTTGTAGTTTAGTTTTCAAACCAATAATTAATATAATTTTTGGTTGAATAATTGTAGGGCAATGACAACATATTGAATTGGGATGGAACCAACGAAATTTTTGCCAAAGGAAGAGTAGTGTCTGTTGATCCTAATGAGGTTGTCAGTGACATTCATATTGGACCAAATGCTATGAAAGTTGTTATATATTATGTAAAGAAAGCAGATGCTTATTTATGGAGGCCTACACCAAGTTTGTCACTATTAGGAGAAGCCGAGAATAAGTCAGTAGCATGGCATGCTAATTGTGTTGTTGCACGGCAAGGATACTTGGTGGAAGACATTATGGTAAATTTCATAATTTACTGTAACTATTTGTAATTGTATACATACCATTTCCCACTAAATTTATTGTTCTTTCTAGAGTAAAAATAGTAGCACAAACAAAAAATGCAAGCTTTATGATTGGAATAAGGGTGAAGAGTTAGTTGCCGAAGGAAGACTCTGCTTCAGCGATTCAAAAATGATTGTAAATGGTATTCCGCTTGGTCCGTTAGCCGTTGTGGTTTGGTTAGACTATGCCAACAAAGGAGATGCTTTCTTGTGGCGACCCACAACTGATATGTCATGCATTAAAGAGACCGTTGGTAGGAAAATAGCATGGCCGAAATCAAATGTTGAAGTTGAAAAAGCAAGTGTTGTGACTACTCCTTGCAAGGCTAGAGCAAGCATTCTGACTTCTCCTTGCAAGGCTAAAGCAAGTGTTGTGACTACTCCTCAGGTAACTTTTTTGCCCCTTGTAGTGTTTCTAGATTCCTAATATAATATAATTATCCAAAAATACGATAATTCATGCATTTATGTTTACCCAACAGAGTGCAAATCTGGTAGCACGTAATAAATGCAAGTTGATTGATGTGGGTGAAACGGGACGAGTAGTGGCTGAAGGAACTATCATTTCAACCGATCCAACAACGATGGTTCACTTTGTTCCATTGGGAAAAGTTGCCGTAAAAGTTTTGGTAAACTTTGTGAAAATCAATGACGCATTGCTATGGAGACCTACATCAGTGTGTACGTACATGGAAGATGCATTTGGTACTACCGTAGCTTGGCCGGCCGCATATGTCATTGAGAAATCAAGTTCTAGTAAGTATTAGTTGGTACTTGTATGCGTCTCTTATTTATACACACACACTCGTACACAAATTCTAGGTCCGTGTTGGCTAAATTACATATATACTCATTTCAGCAAATTTGCTCTTATATGTATATATAAAACTAAATTCATGTTATTTATACCTATATAGATACATAATTATTTTTGTAAGACTAAAATCTAATGAAAACTTAACAGAAGCGGACTTAGCTTTTGTAAACTTTGGCAGTCTGATGCCTACTGATCTTATTTCATTGAATTCGGATAATCTCCAAATTAACAGCAAAGGATCCATAAACCTACATTGCATATATAAAGATAGTCAATTTTTGTTAAACAAATATTAAATCATGCAACATGTTTTCCTGCTTATGTCATACAGTAGCTTGTTTTCATGTCTAAATCATGCAGTATAATATGGTGTGCAGACTTTTGTAATACTGGTGCTATGTATCTTCAAACATGAGTGTTTCTAAAAATGTATTTTGCAAAAATTTTCTAAAAAGGTATAAGGCTTGGGGAGCATATTGCAAGTTTTAGAAATGTTAAACTGAAACTGGAAGTTCCAGGTGTATACGTACATGAAGTTAGAACCCCGGGTACATTCTTTTCAAAGATATGTATAAGATTTGTAGTTTCAAACTAGATAAAGTTAGGAATATAAATGATAGCGTGTATGGTTGTGAATGTATAACAGATTTTGGCATCTGAACGGAATTAAAGTAATCTGAGTTTGAAATTCTCAAGTGGATTTGTACAATCAACCTCTGAAAAGATATTTATCAAACGTGAGAGTTTTTAAATAATATATAAGTGCACCTAAACTTCAAATACATATCAGTTTCAAATAAATTCATAGTTCTGAAAAAAGACTTCAAAGTATGTATAACTTTCAGATGTGAAGCTCCATATGCCCACATAAGTTAAAGTGTATTAAAATGCCTCTCCAGTTAAAGCCAGTATGATGTGGATGGCCACTCAAACAGAATATATAAGGCTGGACAACAGTACTAGTATGGTGTTGATTTTTAATGCTATACTAATTTAGTAATTTTTAAGTGATAATTCTTGGAGATTTTTTAAACTCGTATTGCATAAACCTACACTGCATTGATTAAAAAATATTATTACAAGTAAAAGGTAATCTTCTTTGTTTAGCCAAGGGACATATATTAAAAGTAGTGTTGACATGTAATCTGGAAACATTACGACGCAAAATGTTACTGAGTTTAGCTAAGTTTTTAAGGGATAAATGTCCAACACGATTATGCTATATGTCAGCTGAAACAGTGTTGATAGCTGCATTGGAATCAATAGAATGTAGGATGTACAATACATTAGATACTTACATCAATGTGCACGTACGTGTGTATAAAAGATAAATTTGTGGCTATAAAACCTCGAGTATATTTTTGGGCCATACATGTAGAAATGGCTTGCATTTGAAAATTGAGCCTAAAACTTTATGTTTACCTTAACACCGATGTAACGACCCGTAAATTTCAACTGTTTTAATAACGTAATTAGTTGAAATTTTATGAAATTTTAAAACGATAAAATTTTGAAATAAAAAAATTTATATTTGGAATACGTCTAATTAAACATAGCGACTGGTAAATTTTCGTCCGAAAATATGGAAGTTTATTTCACGCGTAAATTCACTTCAATTTAATCAGTTAAAAAGCAATGAAAATAAAATGTTTTCGGAACCTAAATATTTTTGCATAGAAAAATTCTAAAGCATCTTCTGAGCAAGATGACAGTTTGTCATTTTTCCAAATTCGGACATCTTTGGCTCCGTCGATCTTATTTTTCAGTGTTTTTCTTGCATTTTCCGCTATTAGAAAATTCGGATTTTTATAATTCAAATCATACCACTGATATCTTTATACCGTTTTGATCGTCTCGTCGTGCTGATCTCTACGGTATATTCAATTGTAAATTTCAAAGTCGGGAAGACAACGAAATCTACGGAACGGTTTCTGTACCGGTTCCGTATTTTGGAACCTTTTGAATTCTTTGTTGATTCGTTATCCATCGGTAAACCAACAGTCAATAGCCACTTACTTTATTATTCTCAGAATTAGAATTTCGTGACTTTCACTTTTCCCATTTTTCAAGCGTTACACTTTTCATTTCTTTAACAGCCGGTTCATTCTTTTGGACCTTTGAAATGAATATTTGCATAGCCTCTGCATGTATCATGCGTGCCATAACCTTTACCCCTTTCTCATTTTAGCTGTAACTTTTCCTCTCTTCTATATTATTTTTCTCCTCCCACTCTTGCTCTTTCCCCTCCAAACGCCTCCTCACCACCAAAGCTTTCACCCCCCAAATCTATGGCTGCATACCCATCACCGAACTCGCTACAAGTACCCCGGTAGCCTGTCACTCGAGCCGAGCCTCCCACCTTCCCTATTCGACCCACCAGCCTACACCGGTCAACACCTCTGCCACCTCATCCGCTCGCGAGCATCCCTCCTCGGCCTCGCCTGCAACCAAGATCCGGCCTTCACCTCAAGCATTCGCCTTCTTCCAATTCCTTCAGCAAATCACGGCCTTGCCGAACACCCGCCCTTGCGCTGACCCCTCCCCTCAGCCTTATCCGCCACAGCCTCCGCCTTACCCAGATCTTCGACCTTGAACCCATCACGCACCCGAAGCTTCAACGAGATGCCAACCATCGGCCATTCAAGCTTCCCGTAGACCGGCCTCTTCCACGCAGCAACATCGCCATCACCGAGCTGTCACTAGCCGAGCCTCCGTGCGCCTCCTTGCAAACTGATCCCGAATCCGCGTCACCCGATCTCCGTCGCCACCGCCCGCATTCTCCTCAACAGCCTCTGCCACCTGACTTCAGCTCCATCCCGACTCACAGCCTTGTCCTGCCTTTCCTTCGCCTCTCATTCCCAGCCTTGTGTGAGTTTATTTTTGTATTTATATTATATACTAGTATATGTTAAATTTATATGTGATCTATTGCCCGTTTTTACATGTGGTCATAAATTTTGTTTATAGTAGGTAAGGTATTTATATAAATCTATTCATGTCATCAGCATGTTTGCTCACAGAGGAACGCATATATATATATGCTTCGATACTCAGAGCATAGTTATATAATAGTTTCAGCGCATAAATATATAAGTTTTGCCTGAAAAAAAAAAGAAGTGTAAAACTTGTACAGCGATGATGGTTATATTGTTTGAAAGAAATAAAAGAGATGACTTTAGTACATGCATTTGTATAAATAGGAAGTATAGGCTATACATATTTTATGTACAGTCAGTATATATGTATAAAAAAAAATTGTCTAATGTTTGGTTTGTGTTCAGAGGTCAGTCTGCATATTTGTAATAAGCATATATTACTACTTTATAACCTGCATGTTTAATTTAGGCTGATACTAGTTTATTTTAATATAGATATCTTTAAATATAGATTGTGGCTTTACTACTATATATATAAGTTATAACAGATTGTTTAAAGATGAGGTGAGTTATATGTTAGTACTGTAAGTTTACCTAACTTGTTAGTAATATATATAGGCTTCATAGTGGGCTGTTGTTGATATGAAGTATATGTATTATCAGATCTGTCACATGTGTATAGTTTTAATAAGATGATATAATAGTATAGGCAAGTGTTGTTTACATATATGCTTATAATGTAAGTTTGTGATAAAGTAAATTTGTGTAGTTATGTTATTATTATATTCATTCTGACTATAGCCATACGTATAAAAATATTGATTTTTTTTAAAGTAATACATTTGTATTGATTTGAGAAGTGTATATCGATATGATTTACATTTCGTTTTAACTTATATCGAACTGATTCTAATGGTTCATCGGTTTCTATTTACCAGCTTGACTATCGAATTCGTGCTTATCTCACTTTGTACTTGGATTCGTAACTCGTTTCATCATCGAATCATCTCTAGCCTTGAAAGGTGAGCAATCACTCACGATTAACGTTCTTTTATTTATTAAATTTGATTTCAATTGAAACGACAATTGAAATATGCTGTTGTTAGTTAATTACACTGTTTATATATGCTATTACTTGTACCAGTTCACCTGTGACATTTGACACCATTATCTGTTATTTATGAAATGATAATACAGTTTGGCTGATAATTGATTGATTGTTTGATATTTATATTGGACGTTAATTTGTTAATGTTAAGTGATAAATAGTATGCAGAATTGAAATTGATATAGGATAGTTAACAATTTTAAAACTGATTTATATGTTAAATTTGATTAGTTGAATATGACCCCTTTTAATTGTTAAATTAATTGACATGTAGAATAGTGATAATTACACTTTGAACCATTGAACGTATATTAGATTAATTGTTGTAGTATAAGATTGTAATTGAATGACAAGTGAAAAACCGTAATGTAATAATCTTTAATCTACATGAAATGATAGTGTAGATTCTAGAAATAATTATATTAATTCGTACAAATAACAATGCGAATTAATACGGTTATTTCGGGATTATTTGAATTGATTTTTGGATTGTTATTGATTGTTGTTATTGCTTGTTTATTTACTTTGACACCATCCCAGTTATCACACTGCAAGTTCCCTCTGCTATGCTTTGATTTTTGAATTGAATTGGAATCGGGTTGAAATGATAAATACCCAAATTGAACTTTGACCTAGGATAGGAAATTAAATAAAACCCGATTGGTCAATAATTTGATTTAAAAATAAAACGAAGATTTTATAAAAAAAAATGGTTTTGAAATGAAGTTGAAATTGGAATTTTTATGAAAGGAAAATGTTAATATTTAATAATCTGAAACAAAATATTAACAATGAAATTGATGAAAGAATATTGTTTAATTTGAGAAATGATTGAATTAAGTTTGAAATGATTTAATAATTAAGTTTGAAATTATAATTAAGTTTGAAATAATTAAACTTTGAAATGATTTGATAATTAAGTTTGAAATGATTTAATAATTAAGTTTGAAATTATAATTAAGTTTGAAATTATTAAACTTTGAAATTATTTAATAATTAAGTTTTGAATTATTTAATAATGAATTATTTAACGATTAAATAAAATTGAATTCTTTAATAAGTAAAATTGAACCTTTGAATAAGTGAATTTTACTTCATAAATAATTGAAATTGAGTTTTCTTTATTAATTAAGTTTTGGAAATTTTTTTTAAGAAAGTAAATAAGTGAAATTGAATTTCTTTAACAAGAAATGAAAATGTGATATTTTTGGAATTAATATAAGACTTGTAATTGAAAGAATTGATTTGACGAATTTAATTTAATTCGATTTGAAGTTTTGATTTAATGAAGTTGAACTTAAGAAATTGATTTAATGATTTGGAAATTTAATAGAAATTGTTTTGAATGATAAATTTACTTTACGAATATTAAATGAAATCGATAAATGAATTTAAATTGATTTGAATGTTAAATTAAATTGATTTAAATGATTTTTGAAATGAAACTTATATACGAACTTGAATCAATATTTGAATTGTTTTAAAGGAAATTGAAATTGAATTATAAGATCTTGAAAGGGTAATTTGAATGTTTTGAAACGTAAATTATTGGAAATTGGTTTTGAAAGACAAATGAAATGTTGATTTACGAATTCTATTTGAAATTGAATTTGATTTGGTTTTGAAATATATTAAACGACCAATCGGTGAAATAATTACGGAAGTTATTAAAGAGATCGGAATCGGTTATGGATATACTCTCTATCTAAACCGAAACCACTTTAATAACTATACGCGGAGTGATGATCCAGAATGAAGTGGTTGGAATGATGTACGTGATGACCGAAGAAAGAGAACGATAATGGATAGCCTTGACACTTGTGTCAAATTGGAAATGACTAAAACAGGAGCCGTGCCGGGCCAATGGAGGATTAGCTACCTCAAGTGAACACACTTCTTCGAACTACTCATTACTTGTTGTCGATTGGTGCACCCTTGATTTTGGGAGTGTTGTTTCATAGTGTTGCGGGCGCTGCGGCGTTGCGTTCTCACCAGTCCAGATCAGGCAAACGGTAGTATCACTACCTTGGGTATTGCCTCATGTGCCTTGTCATACTTGTATCCCTTTATTCGCGACCACTACGATTTTGGTTTGTACCTTTAGTATATGGATTGCCCTCTGGTGACTTCCGGTTTTGGGGAAACTACGGTCTTGTATATGCTTTTGGGAATAAAAATGTGTTAAGGGTGGAATGGGCCATGACTTAACACTATTTTGATATCTTTATATTACTGATAGACATTATCTACTTATCGTACACTACTACCTAGTAGATAGTTTAACGGATCCTTAAAGGATGGTTATTCCAAACATCCTTTGAGTTACTTGTATTTCAATTGCTATTTCACTTGAGTTGGATTTATAAATATAAGAATGTTAATCCTGACTCGAGTGTTTTATGTTTTGCTTTACGCTCAGGTCAGACTGAGTGTACCAGTATTCGAGACTCACCTTTGAAGTTGGAGCTTTGCTTGAAGATCCAGCCATCTATTCTGCTTTCAGTATTCGATGATTCCAGTGATGTATTCTGATTTGTATGTGATGTATCGTATTACACTTCCGTTGTATCTGGTTTAGCTCTGATGTAACTTATACATTTATATAGTAGCTTCATGAACTACTATCTCTTTTATTTCCGCTGCACTTATTACTCTGTGTCTGTGATCTGTGATTATTTATTTACTGTATATGTTCAGTTTTGCCAAATTTAAATTAACAACGCGGTATTTTGAGCAATTCAATTCCGGCATGAGTGTCTACCTATACACTTATAATGGATGCGAATGGTCCAAAATATCGGGTCGTTACAACCGACACTTAAGTTTCATATTTTCATACACCAAAGTTTATGTATGTATATCAAATTAATGAGAATGAAAGAATGAATTATACGATAAAAAATCACATATTAGTTTATCGTCTGCATGCTGACTGTTTTTGGTAAGTTTAATAAGCTGGAAAGTGTGGTAATGGTTTGTCATCGAACTTTAAACTTGAAAAATCCAAGTCAACAGTAGTGTCCTATTTTACATACAAAATGAACCAATACCAGCAACCTAACCCAACTATCCAATACAGCTCTCCATCTATTTTATTCAATATCTTGAGTGTGTACTTATGCTTCAATATACTCGAGGTAATCATCTTCATATTGGTTAAGTCCTAAATCAAATAATTGTTACTATAAAATGTGATGGACAAATCGTTATGTCCTAGAAGCTGATGCATAGATATGAGGTTGTATTTGAGTGATAGAACAAATAACTTTAGAACTTCACCCATCTTCAAAACTAACATCTGTTTAGAATTTTTGTTTGCATGATCATAATATGTGCATTTGAAACTTCTGAAAATGGATCTAACATGTATTTAAAGTTTGATATTAATACAAAATTGATCTGAATATATGAAACTGTTCATATGAAAATTAACACATACTCTGAAACTCAGCCCATTTGAAACTCATATATAGTAAATTATACTTGTTGTAAATTATCCAGACTTGTATGTAATTCTAATTGTTGACCGTTATACTTGTGTACAGGTAATTAGCATTTCCGAAGTGAAGAACAGCCGCATCAAAGAACTGTCGGTAATTAAGCCATGAACAAGACTTTAACTATCATGTATTATAAAATTTTGTTCGTACTAGTTGTGTAGACTTGTTTGTAAATGGTTGTGGTATGTGGATTCGCTTATTTTGTCGAAATACTATTATTGAAATGATTATGGATATTATACTTGATTATGCGATTAATGTGTTTTTTTAATTATTTGAATGTGGTGATTATCGATGTTGGTTTGAAAATGATAATTATGTGATTGATTATTGGTTTTAATATGGCTATTATATATAAGTGATTGTTGGAAATGATACAAGTCATTAATAGTAAATAGCGGCAATTAAAATGTGTTGTTCATCAATTAGTAAGTTTTAGTAGCGTTTCAAAAGTGCAACGAGAAAAATGCAATTTACAAAAACATATTGCAGTGGAAGTAAAATGTAACAAAAAATATATAGTAGGAAAGATAAAATGCTGCGAAAATATTATAGTAGCATAGAAAAAAGGCTACAGAAAATAAAAAGGGTGCAAGTACCACTTTGGTTGCATGTTTACAATGCTGCCAAAAAACCTTTTGTAGGGTTTCAGAAACGCTACAATATGTTCATTTTTGGTAGCGTCTACTACAACGCCACTAAAACTTTTAGACTTTTAGTTGCATGTCGTGTCGCAGCGTTTACCGAAACGCTACTAAAAGCTTTACCAGCGTTTTTTCAATGCTACGAAACGCCTTTTCTGGTGTAGTGATAGATCTGTAATGGCGTGAATTTTTTTAGTGAGTTCCTCGATTTTTGTAAGCAACATGGTATATAGAGATATTTCACTATACCTGGAGATCCACAATTCAATGGGGTTATCAAAAGGATGAATCAGACTCTACTTGAGAAGGACTATTGCTTGAGATTGACTGCGGGCTTATCTAGAGGCTTTTGGGCTAAGGCTTTTATCAACCGTAATGCACATCATAAATTGAATTCTGTGCTCGGCCATAGATGGGAAGATTCACTACACCCGAACATGCTAGTAATTTCAATAACACTTATACATATTTCTATTGGGCCATGGGTATTTATTTATAGTACTTATACCCATTATTGAATTCAATTTTCCAACAGTTATAAGCATTGGAAAACATTTTTTCCCAACGGTTATAAGAATTAAAAATTTCCTACTTGCAACACTTATATCTGTTACTAAATTCTATCGTCCAATAGAAATAAGTGTTAGTAATAACTATTTTGTCACACGTATATTAGTTACAAAATTCATGGTATCAAGCGACTAACAAAATAGTAACATAAATTGATGTTGGCAATTTCTATTTCCAAACAATAATAACTATGCAATAATTAATATGGTATGCATGCTGATAGCATAGGCTATATTTAATATACATTTAGAAATAATATTATCTCAAGTTAGAAAATTATAACCAAATCAATATCAAGATACAACATTCGTATTCATGGTAATAAAATAGAGTATCTACTAACAAAAAAGAAGTTCAATACATAAGTTATCATGGTTAATACATAGGTTACCAGTTCCGTATCAATATCAATTTGGAATAATAAAAGGCAAGCCATGGTTCACAATTAAAGTCTACAAATAACGAATATGAAACTCCAGGCATATAATGAAGCCTCCATCCAAAAACTCACATAGCTTATACATTCCATTTTGAGGACCACATTCATATGTTTTCCATATCGTCATCATCGCCTTCAACTTCTATTTTTTTGCCTCCTCCACAAGTGCCTACATTTGATATGTCATTAATGAGAATAAATTCAAACTTTAAAAATTAATGATAAGTTAATAATCAGTTTTTAGGACAAAAAAGAAAGGAAAAAAAACTGAAACATTGTGTCAACTCATTTGTCATGAATTGCACATTCAAAGCAGAATTAGAGAACCAAGTTTATAACTTAGTGCATTGAACTTCTTTGTAAACTCAATGTAATGCATTAATTTATTAACTCAGTGAACTTAATGCACTGATTATAAACTTTGTGCAAATGTAGTAAGTTTATAAACTAGGTGAACTTAGTGCATTTGCACCAAGTTAATAAACTCAGTGCATTTTGCCGAGTTTATTAACTCAGCACTACACTGAGTATAATCAATTTATTAACTTAATGCACATGCACTAAGTTATACTCAGTGCATTTGCACTGAGTATAATTAGCTTGTAAACACAGTTTAAATGCACTAAGTTAAAAAAACTCAACGCATATGCACCGAGTATCATACTTAGTGCATTTACACAGAGTTAATAAACTCAGTGTAGTTGTACTAAGCTAACAAACTCAGTGCAATGTCCTAATTAAAATGATTGATAGAGGAAAATACCATTTTGAACAACTATGATTAACCACCATTCTTTATAATCACACATTTGCAACACAATTCATATACAAAATGAGGGAAAAGGACCAAATATCATATATTTTTAGCTTTGATTCTTCTTTTATTGCCAAGTGCTTCAATGTTTTGTATAAATATAAAAATAAACAATAAGTTGAATAACTCTTTTTTGCATATCTTTTAGGGAAAAATGACTAGATTTTTCATATTTATACACAACACAGTCAAGGCACTGAAAAGTGTTTCCTTTCGGAATCATAGTAGTAACTAAAAACATGCAAACATATTTATTAACAAAAAAGAGCTTATTTTGATTTTAGACCTCGACTTGAATTTCCAGTACCATATTGTGTTCACTTTCATATGGAAAGAAAATCACTTAGACCCATATATCGAAAAAGTTGAAAGAGTGCAAAAGGTTAAAATGGTTTTTCTTCTAACAATCTCGTTCGTATGTGAGGTAGAAAGAGCTTTCCTCCTAACATTCTCCTTCATGTAAAAACTCTACTCAAACCTAAAACATGAATATATGGAATGTTACATGTAGCAAATTAATTAATAAATATAAGTTAAGTTACCAAATAGAAAAAGCATAAAACAAAAGTTATTAATATTCTTTTGAGAACTAAAGCATATGCATACCTGTTGAACCAAAAATTAGCACAACACCCCAAATTACTAAAAATGAGATAGATCTTATTGAAATAGCAAAAACAGTAAAAACATGAAGGATTTTATAGTGGTTTAGCAAATTCTATGGCCTACATCCACTTTAGTCTTACTAAGATTGATTATCACTAGTACAAGAGCTTTGCAATTGTTTTTTAGATCTAAAACAAAAAAAAGTAAGCTAAAAATGATAAGGTTGGATATAGAGTAGAAGATGAAGAAGATGGAGGTCAAAAGTCCTTTTCTAATAGCTATTGTGCTCCTATTTATAGCAGAATTATCCAGCAGAGTCGTCAGATCATGAAATACCAAGTCCAACATCAGAACCATGAAAATAGGGAGGAAGACAAAGTCTTCCAAAAAATCATATCAGTACTAATCATAAATATCATATTGGCTTGGGGACAAATTGCCACTTATCATATACAACTTCTCCACCATCTTCTAGTATGCCCACACTTCAAAAAATCTTCTCGGTAATATTTGCTCGTCCCATATAGGACTTGTCTTCTTCCACATAGCTTTGGAGTTGTTCATCTATTCTTGGTAAGTTAGCCTTCATTGGAAATCAACTTGACGCCGATAAGATTGCCATAGGACTTCACTTTTCAATCATATGGAAAATTTCTACTGAAACACTAAACTTGCCTCAGAAAGTCATATCAGTACCAACCAAACTTTGATCGGTACTGATCAAACTTGTTCCTTTATTAGGCTTTCAAATTTGCATGATTCACTCCCATGTCATTCCAAGCATGCTCCCAAGATCTTGAGTCATTATGTTTTTGTCCTGACGTCCAGATTCACTTAGAAGCTGCTTGGTTCAAATATTGATAACACTTGCCCCTCATAGTATGCTTCTTCCAAAACCCAAGCATGCTTTGGATCAAGACAAGCGGTATATAATCATCTGCATTGACTTCGTCGAATGTCCAACCATTACTTTGAAGCGTCTCTTCCATTCCAAGGGCATCAGTTCAATTATTTCAAATAGTTGATGTACTACTCTTCACACCAAGGTCTAGATCCACATCATTATGAAAATCGCTCCATGCCTTGGTCGAGTAAGCACTATTCTCTATCTTTTTTTACAAATCATCTCGATACCGATCACTTTTGATCGGTACTTATATGGTTACTGAGTGATTTTAACCCTATATAATTATTCGAGGGACTTAGAAAATTTCACTCCACTTTTCATTTTTTTTGCCCAGCACCGATCCATTTTTCCATTCGCAACCTTGAGCTTGCAACCACTGTCCTTGCTTTCCTAACCTCGACACTAAGACACTACTTCCACTTCCTTCATCTCAATGACCATTACCCACCACCACTTTAGAGATCTCCATCGTCTTGAAGAATTCATCCCTAAATTCTTTTTTTCCTCTATTTCCAAACCTTATTTAAAACAATGTGGTTCATTTGGTTCATACTGTCACCATGGGTACCATGGGGTGGTGCCATTCCCGCTATTGCTATGCTCTCACTTCCATTCATCCACCTGTAGCTGGGATAGGGCAATAGCGGCTAGGATTTGTTATTGACCATTCTTGCATTTCTTATTCAAGATCTAAGTTCTCATAGGAAAGTTCTAGTTCAAACTCGAAGCTAACACCACAAACTCTTGGATTTTATTTGGGTTCTTCCCTACATGGTGGTAGCATTATATTATCACCCCTAACGACTCTAGGTTTTCCTTGTTCGACTTGACTTTTGAAACAACATCAATCATTCATTCGTATAAGATGATGAAATTGGTTTTGTCATGCTTTGGTTGAGGACAAATCATAGATTAAGTTTCGATGAGAATGTTCTAAGGAACGGTTGTGCCAAACGCACCCCGACATTCGAATAGATCACTCAAACCAAAGCTTCAAGTCACTGCATAGCCTTCTGTTGTTGTAAAGAATGCTCTATGTCTCTTTGGATAACGGTTTCATTATCATTCACTTTGCGATAACGGGTATGATCCAACACATAGTTCCATCGTCCGACGAAGTTCATTTGCCAGCACGAGCGGGCTATCTAAACAGAGTGTTCCATACACCATGCTATGGACACAGGATGCATACTACATAGAGTGACACTTCCTATTTCCTTGGTCGATGTTCAAAACCTGATTGGTCATCACACGTCGACATCCATTGGATTCTGCACTTTGGTCAACCAAGTTGTAATTAAAATAGAACAAACCTAACTATGTTTGTTATTAAGCTTTCAGTCCAAAATGACTAGGTAATCTCCTAGCTTCAAAGTCAACTTCAATCCCTCAACCACTCCTGAGGCTGGTTCTTCTATTGCTCAAGCCTACATGTCCATCTTGAGCGAGGCATTCTATTACGGTTGAACTCTAAGATCAAATCATTCTAGCGGCACCCATTCAAAATCAGTCTCCTCTATTAGGTGAGCAGCATGCCCAAGAGTTTTAGACAATCTTCTAAACCGAATGCCATCCATTCTAACCATGGGATTCTTTAGTGTTTTTTGTCTTCAGCATAGGACCCTAGAGGATGATGTCTTATTACTCGAGATTCATCAACGAGTGCACCATCCACCGTCGGGGCATACCGCATGCAACAAGTACTTGTGCTTGGATGAAGCTATCCCACTTTTCAATGAGTTCATTAAATTTATTCTACAAGAGATCGGGTTGGCTCCGATATAGGTGCATCCAAATGGTTATGATCTACTCCACTCCTTGTATGATCTGTTCATGATGCGATTGAACTGCCCCTTCCCCAAGCTTTGAAGAGTTGACTCAACTATTAAGCTTTAAGAAAAGTGCAAAATTGCCTTCTCTGTTAATCTTGAGGCTTACAATCGATGTAAGGTCATAGGAGCGGTTCATAATAAATGGATTATATTAACAAATAATATTTTTTGCCAGCCGTCTATTTGGCTTCAATCGCCTTTGTTTGTCCGGATGTAAGTTTTATTCCCTATTGCCTGTTTTATATCGAATGTCCTATATCCAAGTGCCTAGAATCTTCCCATACTCTTAACAGATCTCTCCGAATGATATTCCAATGATGCACATACCAACAGTCCAGAGATTCTAAGAAGTGCCAGTTTTGAATTTCGCAACACCACCTTCCTTCTTATCAATGAGAGACTCCGTCGGTGTAACCTTCTTCATCCTGATAGATATTTATTTCCCTTTTTTTTCCTTTTAAGAAGTATCAGGCTACTGTCATGTCCTTTGCCTCTACTCACAACTTTGACGATAATAATCAAGGGCATGATGAAGACCAGGTGGTGAGGTGAACATCGACGAAGGAGAGGAGAGAGTAGTGGAAGAAAATGTGGTCAACATAATAGAAGAGGGAAAATGAGAGGAAGGAGAAAAAAGAGATTGTCTTTACAAACATGAGTATCGAGCCTCTACAGAGAACATGTTGATTCTGAAGAAAATAAGAGATGTTGAGCATAAAGAAGATAAAGTTATCAAGCAAAGGGATGCCGAGCCTCTAAGGGTATCGTGCATTTACTAATAAAGAGATGCCGAATCTCTAAATGGTAACAAGCCTCTACAATAGCAAGTGTTATCGAGCATTTAACAAGTAGAAGGTGGTGTCAAACATTAGCAACGAAGAAGGGTATCGAGCTTATAAGAAGATAAAGATATTGAACTGGTAAATTCTTAGGGATATTGAGCAACAACAAACTTGGAAGAACAAGAGATGTCGACCTTCTATAGCACAAAGGTTGTCGAGTCTAAAGTTAGCAGGGTTGTCAAAGGTGTAGGAAGGGATGTCGAACCACTACGAAACAGAGTGTTAAGAGTATATAATAAAGAAAGAGTGCCACAACACTAGAAGTTGTCGAGTATTTAATCGAAAATGAAGGATATCGACTTTCTACGAAAAGCAAACCTTTGGTATAGCAACTGCTATCGAGCCTTTACAACAGTAACTATTGTAAAGAATCTACAAACAACAAGGGATATCAAGCTTTACAAAGAAAACAAATTATAGAATAATGATGAGCTTCAACATTATAAGAGGATTTCAAGTCTTTTTAAATAGCAAAAGGTGCCGAAGCCCTTAAGATGAAAAGGTTGTAGATTTTCTATAAGGGAGATTGTGTTATCGAGTTTTCACAAGCAAGCAATATTGAGTCTCTACAAAGGAATGAAGAGATTCATCAGGATTAATCTATCAGAGCCCTTAGAAATCAAAGCTATGACATGTCCCACGTGATTAGCACCCCTATAAATAGACCCCTATCATCATTCCAAATGGGATGACTGATTCTAACTCTGTTTCTCAAATTTGAAAGATGTAAATCCTAAATCTAATTGGGGATTTTTAGAGTCAATTGTACTCTTATGACTTTTGCAAATAAGGACTTGAACATTCAACATTGCATAGCATACTTCTCTTATATTTGTCTTATTAGTTATTTGTCGCAATGGACATGCATATGATTTATTTTTGGACTTGGATTTAACAATGGACATGCATATGACTTATCTTCGGACTTGAACTTGAAATTGAACTTGCATATGCTCCCGAGCTTGCATAAGGCCACTTAAGCCCTTATCCATATCAACCTTGACTTTCCTTGCATATTTTAATTAGCGAGGAAATTTATTAACATTTTAGCACTAGAAGGAGGGCTTGAACCTCTATCTCCCTGCATACCCCTATAGAGGACTTTCCATATCCAACATATCCCTATAAAAGACTTTTCATATCAAGCATATTCCTATAGAGGAATTTTCGTACTTTGCCTAACCTACTAAACTGCATAATGACTATCTCTACACAAGGATCTTTCGAACCTCATATTACTAAGATAGCTTATCAAGTCATCCATAATCTTCAATTCCATAAAGAACAGGTACTAAGAGCACTAACAACTCTTGCAGAAAAGAGGTAGGTAATTCCCTACGAGCTGGATAACTGGAGCATAAATCCATTCCATATGGGATCTACCCCAATTTTTGCTTATTATCCTACTTTGGAAAAAGAGAGAAAGAAAAGTAGTGACTCATTCTCGAAAATAAGAAAATTATATAGCTTAAAGCTAAAGGAAATGTCTTTGAAGATGGAATAACAAAGGACTTTAATAAATTTACTAAAAAGTGGCAGGGTAATTGATCGCTCCTCCGCTCTAAACTAGACTAAAAAATCTTCAAAGAGAAAGTTTGTCGTTAGAGTTAATGAACCAATCCAATGTTATAAAAAAGCCAAATGGGACCAAAAACACAATTTCCTATAAACTACTGGTCTATTAGGGCCTGTTCCCTTACCGCCTCTTATGAAAACATCTATCTCTTAACTAAGGAAAGGTTGGACTATTAGCCTTCAAAGAAGAAGCAACCGAGAAAGAAAGAAATCTCGGAGGTCCCTATTGTCAGTATCACCATATGAATGGACAAGATACTAATCAGTGTCGGGCCCAGAAAGGGATGATTAAGAATTTTCTAGGGAAGGGAGAACTCCTAGAGTTTATCAACTAAACTTGAGTGAAAAACTAATGTATCTTCAAAGATCAAGTGCTTAATAAAGGTAAATGCTTCATGAAAAGGATTTACAAAAATAATGAAAAAGCCTTTGATCCCACCATAAGGGCCTGGTCAAAGCATTATAAGCTTTCGGTCCCATTTATAAGGCATGACTGAAGCACCTCATAGAGGGAGGTTAGAGTAAGCCTCTGGTATCAAATAACGAGAATCTTTGTTATTGGTCAGACTTTTGGCCTTCCATTAAACTGGAATGATAATTTTACCAATGAAATGAAAAATTCAGATGGATTTCTGGTCTCCTTATGAGATGAATTTCCAATCTTCTAATTAAATGAATCTCTAATTTTCTTATCGGTTAAGTTTTTGGATGAATTGCTGAACTCCTTATTAAACGGGTTTCTAAATTATAAACATTGCCCTTGAAATGAAGTTTGTGGGATCCTTGCTCTTATTGCAAAATCCTCAATTTCAAAGCATGAATTTGGACTCGCCTCTATAGGGTAACAAATGCTGCAAGGCATGAAAGATATCTCTCAAATTGAGTCCTACCTAAAAGCATTCTTTGAAGAAGAAAAGAGCAAATAAATTTAGGATTAATCAAAGACCACAGATCATATTGAATCCAAGCCCTAAAGTAAATTGCTAATCTCAAAATAGCTCAACGAGTTTAAATAAAAGAAAAGAATAGGGAAGAAAATATAAGGTCTATTCAAAATATCAACTCTTTAGGTACAAAAGTAACTTACTAATTTATGTACAAAAAGTTACATATATCAAGAAAAGACATCCTAGTCTTCTTGAGAGGAGGTTAAGGGAGAGGATAATGCTAGTATACCTTTTATTCCCCTTCCACTCAACCTTAAGAAGACATGGATGACTTTTTCTTGAAGTAGGGGCATCTCTAAGCAAAAAAGTAGGGCCTTCAATATTCTTGAGATGGTCATGACACTCATATAAAAAGAAGTGTTGATAAAGTTTGTATCATGCCTATGATGCTCTGCTCAACCTCTGGTTCATTTTTGGGCCTAAGAAGGAATAGTCGATTTTTATTCCAAAAGCAATTTTTATTTCGAGCAAGTAATCTACAAGGGAAGATAATCGGGAGTTCTCAAGCGACATTACCTCGATTATCCTCAATTGAGACTTAAGGTCCTGCACTTGCCCCTTCAAAACTTCAATGGCATAGGAGGGTTCGGTAATATGATGAATTGATACATCCAGAAGTACTTTAATTTTCCTCTCCTTCTTCCAAATAATATTTGTAGCATCGACAGAGCCAATTTGAATCTTTAAAGCACGTTCGAGCGTTTTATCAGCCCCTTTTAATTTTTAACCTTCTGCTCAAGAGCACATTTTTTGCATCCAATTCCTTGACCTGACTCTGATAGTTATTAAGATACATCAAAACTTGTTCATTCCATTTTCCTTTTAGAAACTGGGTGCATTCATATTAATACTTTCGGCACCGTCTAGTAATCTCTCCATCATCCAAACCCGAAGGTGGATTATATAAAGAAGAAATTTTCTTTTTCCCAACCGAGGATTGGGACCTAATTGTCCTTATGGGAGTAGGAGTGGGAAGGCTAGATTTGTCTCTACTAGAAATAAGCTCTAAAGATTGGCATGATACTTAACTCTTCAATAGATCAACTTCAAGGTCCTTAATTTTTTGTTAAAGCTAAGCTTTTTCTACATCAACCTCAATCCTTTTGTCTAGGGGTTTGGGTCGACCAACTATGACTATGCTCTCTTTTAGCTCTTTGATATCCTTGTCTTTCTCTTTGATTTTCTTCTCTAAACATGAGATTGTTTCATTCATACTACTTAATGTTGAACTCAACTTATATTATTTGTTATACCATTTACATGCTTATGGGTTGTCCGAAAATGGTATAACTAAGGTGTCTTTAGAGGAGTGCATCCCAATGTCTAATATTAATCGGGTCTGATTTTTATCCAGTCTAGAAGAGAGGTCATGGTCGCTAGATGCAAGCGTTGGTAGACTTTCCTAGTAAAAATAAAAATAAATAAAAAATCAACATATGGAAAAATATATTCTTTCATTAACAACAACAAAGTATTACAAATACGAACAAGTTCAAAATTACATCAACTACTCGAGTCCTATTCATTCAGTCCTTTATTTTTAAAATAGCAGTTTGAGCTTTTTTAAGTGAACTCGTGGACCTAGGGAAAGAAGAGTCAAAAGGAACATTAAATCCATGAGGAGTACAAACTGGGGGAAATTGTCGAGAATTCCATCCCTTGACAGAAGGGCTAGTTTCTTCATATAACGATTTAGCATAGTTAGACCGGATCTCTTTGAGTAAACTGTATTTTTCATCACCTAAGAAGTCAAAAGATAGGTGGGGGTTCCGTGTATACTTCCTGAAGATCCCTAAGAAAGTAGTATTTTTCTAATCGAGAAGTTTCAAAAATTAATGTTTTCTCTTTAAAATCCCTTTTTAACTTGACAAACTTGCTTAAAAGTTCTTTTGAGACAGAAGTGCTCAATAGTCCCTTAACTTGTGCATTTAAAAAAAACTAAGCCGCAAGGGAATCAGAACACTAAAATTCATAAAGATTAAATGGATTACATGATACAACAATGAAATCACTCAAGTTCATATAATATGGACCCTTTGTAAAATTCGAAGATAAATTTCTCTTTGTTGAACTTGACCTTCTCCGGGCGAAGATTATGGGAAGAAAGTGGAATGGTCTCAATCTTGCGAAGATTCCAACATTCCCCAGGATGAGGATCGGTCCCATGATCATTCAAATACCTATTATGAAGACGCGTAAGTAAATTCCACTCTCCTTCCCTAGGAAAGAAAAGTTAGTAAAAAGATTCCTATATATACTTTATAGGGGAATTTCACTAAAGTGTCCATATCTTCAATAAGCATCCAAAAATGTATGGTCAACTAAGCATTCTTCTTTAAAACTCTTTCTCGATGAAGGCAAGATTATTTTAAGAGCAAGGCAACTCGCTTATCTTAAAAATATTTTAATTGTTTGGCATAAATGAGAAGGCTCCTATACTTTTCAGATAGGCTGTTGTGGTCTTCAACTAATTTCTTCATTTCTCTGTTTAATCACAATACTTCCTTCTCGCTCTTTCCATGTAAAATTTCAAAGTGGTATTTGTTTCTTTTCCTTAGATAAAATAGTAGATTTATTAACCAAGTCTAGCAAGAAATTATAAGTATTTAAAGATAGTAAACTTTATACCTATACCGTGGGAGCTTGTGAGGCAGAAAACCGAATTTTCTGCTTGCCCGATTTTTTGCTAATAGCCTGGGAGTCTTTTTCTAAGGTGTCTTTCTTTGAAGTATTATGAGGTTCGTGAAGATTGAGAACATCCATATCATGGGCAGATAGGCCTAAGTCATGGCCACTTGATCTAATACCACCACTTCCTGGTCCCTTGTGGTCTTTATGGTTAATACCAAAAACCCTTTTGACCTTGTTGAAACCAGAATGAGTAGAAGACAAAGAAGAACAAGAGAAAATAGCTCTAGCAAGACCATTTTAAGGAGTCAAAGGGATGATGCAGCCAAAGACTAGAAGTATTACAACCTTTCGAAGGGGTTGAAAGGGTCGAAAGCACCCTACCACGTCAATGGTTCCCTTTCAAAGAAGGTGCTTCCACATACATGAAGACCTTTCAAATGAGTGAAAGAAATACATTTCGAAGACAATAAATGACAACCCTTCATATGCACGCCAAACTTTTCGAAACCAAAGGTTTTGCCTTCATTCAAACTGCTCAGAAAGTTGACTTGGTCAGGACAACCTTTTTGAAAGCATAATCAAGCCTTTCAAAGCGGTTGAAGTCGTTAATATCCGGGGGAGGTTCCGCATTAAGTCGCAAGCATAAATTTAGAAGCGATTAACAGCATCGAAACCATCAACACTTCAATGACCTCGAAACCGTAGGAAACTACTTACTGGCAGAGTCAAAAGATCGTACCTTTGCTTCTTATGACAATAAAGCAACACGAAGGGAAAAGGCACAACCATCCCTTTCGACGAAGGCGGAAGCATTCAAGCCCATTTGATAGAATTGTAGAGGGATGCACAAGTGTCAAAGGAGTTGGAAGGTATCTGAAGCCACCTTTCGACTAGGTTGGAAGCTCTAGGTCGAAAGGTGCCAACCCGCATCTATAAATAAGACCCAAGGGGTCTGTTTTGGGGATCCGATTGGACTCACTCTATAGTTGTATTTTCTTAACTTTGAAAATTTGTAAACCCTAATTTGTAAATCAAATTGGGGGAAATTGATCAACATTGGATAAATAAAGGGGAGATTTCAATATTCTTGATTATATAGTTATTTGAAGACTATTGTTCGATTTAACTATGTTTTATAGGTATTGACTTCCTCGAAAGGAACTTTTCGAGTGGGTTGAAACCCCTATTTTTCCTAGTAATCTAAGTCTTTAACTCCAAATCACCACCTACAAAACTCTCACCTTTTAGTGGATCGAAACCTCAAAATAAAACCCGTTTTCACTTAGATTTCATAATCAGTCCCAAATCATTGAAGAAACAAGCTTTCGACAAGGTCGAAACCATCTAAACAAACCATTCTCTTAAAACCTCAGAGCCAACCTTAGGGTTCCTCAATCATTTTGAAAGGGAAGTTTCGAAAGGATAATCTAACATCTTCAGTAAGTTCAAAAGGCTCAGAGAAAAGAATAAAAAAATTTCGACTAGATCGAAAGGCCAATAAAGGAAAGTTTTGCAATAAAGACCTAATCAAAAGGGTAAATCAAAAGAAGTATTTACATCCTTGCTCCCTCTACTTAACCAAAAGAGACTTAAAAGAACTCACTCTTTCCTTAAACTCTACTTTGGGGTGTTGACAAGTTTTCTTGTTAACATTTATTACCATCACCCCTATTCTTACCAAAATCATTAGCATCATTGTCATCATCTTCATCTTCATCGCCATCGTTGTCATTTTTATCACCTTCCCCTCTATCATCCTCGTCCCTGTCTTCATCGGGTAGAGGATCATTAAGAAATAGTAATTCATAAGGATTGGTGGCTTCCTCTTTTGGGAATTCATCTTGCAATGACCTAGGAACTCTCCCCAGTTTAAGGTTGAACTTCCTCTTGAATTTATCATTTAATGTTGGTGGTGAAGGGAAATCTAGCTCTGTATAGTAGTCTATGTTATCATAATACACGATGAGGAGGGCCTCCTCATAGCACTGCTCTTTTATCCAAGGAAGAAGGCGATATATGTTACCTGCTGGTTGTTTTCCAGCCTTGACAATATTTACTGATGAATGAAGAGTTTCAGCATCAAGATTGGGGGTGTCAACTTTCCTAGCCAGTAACTCAAGGCAGCTTATGTATGTATAAGAGTTGGGCAACAGTTATATTGAAGCAATCCCTAAATGATCTAGGAATCAGGTAAAGAATTCTAAAAGTGGGAGGTTCCTAAATGCCAGATATGAATTGGGGTGAAAGCAAAGAACCCTTTAGGAGCGTTATCTATCCTTCCGGATGGGCCTGCCACCTTAGCCTCTACGTTGGTAATCCTGATTGCAGAAGAATAACATCAACTTCATCCAGAGTGGTAATAAAAGATTAGATAGTCTATAATCACCTTTTTCTAAAGCAGATGCGGATTTGGATCCTTTCTTGCTAGCCATTTATCTATCATACATGATCATGCAAGAATCAGGGAAGTATCATATATTTTATGGAAGTTTAAAATAGTTAAAAGAACGCAACGAAAAAAACTAGATGACAAACTCATAAATAATGAGTGAATTCATAATCAATTGAAGGCAATTTAATTAATTATCAAGTTTTTGACTAAATGTTGAACTCATAAGTAGTTATCGAGTTCGTAACTATTTGATGATTCTCTAAATGATTATTGAGTCCATAACAGGATAGCAAACTAATAACTTGTTACTGAGTTTGTAATCGGATGATGAATAATTAGCGAATTCATAAATAATTAAAGGTCCATTAACCAGTTATCGAGTTATAACGAGATGTCGAACTCGTAAATGGTTAATAAGTTCATAACTAAAGCTCCTTAACTAGTTATCAAGTTTATACAAAATGCCGAATTCATAATTAGTTATCGAGTCCATAGCGAGATACCGAACTTATATCTAATTATTAGGGTGTCGAACCTAGTTAAAGAATCTTTTTCATGACTAGATGTCAAACTTATAAAAGATATCGAATTTGTAACTAGCTAACTACCCTATAATTAGTTGTCGAGTTTGAAACTAGTTAATAACTCTCTAAATGGTTGTCAAATTTGAAATTAGATAACAATTCTTTAGAAGGTTGTCGAGTTTATAACTATTTGATAAGTAATTGTTAGATACATAGCTAGTTATCAAGCCACTGGCTAGTTACCGAACTTACAACTAATTAACGAGCTCATAACTTGTTATCGAGTCTTTAGTTAGTTATCGAATCTTAAACAAGTTGTCGAGTATCTAACTATTTATTGAATTTATAATTAGTTGGTGAATCTATAACTAATTAGCAAACCTCTAACATGCTATCGAGTCTCTAAGCTAATGTCGAAACTTTAATAATTATCAAAACCCGAATTATTATCAACTTTCTAGAAAGTTTTCGGGTCTATGATGGTTATCAAAACCCAATTTATCATCAGATTTCTGTCAAATATGAATTGCATATAGAATTTCTAAATCATGATAGTATTTGGATTCAAAATTCTAATTAAACTCAAGCAATTCGGTAAAAACCCGATCAATAAAACCCTAGTTTTCAAATCAAAAATCACTTTTTACATCTAAATTGATCAGAAGAGAAATTGAACCTTAACACGGTAGAAACTGAAAGCTTCTTCTGAAATTGTAAGATTTAAAAGGAAAATTATAATTGTAATTTGAGTTTCAAGTTTCAGGTAAGGCTTTTGGGAGAAGGAAAAGAAGATATTTATAAAAGAAGAGAGAAGCAGCTAGGAACATCGATTCTTATTTAAATGGCCGAACATGAATGAAAGATTTGGAATATCAGTAGGTACCAATGGAAAAAGTGAAATTATACTAAAGTATAATATGCTTTCTCTACACAGGGGGGGGAAGTTAATGCAAACATAAATATCGAGCCTCTAAAGAGAACATGTCGATTTTGAAAATAACAAGAGATGTTGAGCATAATGAAGGTAAAGTTATCAAGCAAAGAGTTGTCGAGCCTCTAAGGGTATCGAGCATTTAATAATAAAAAAGATGTCGAATCTCTAAAGGATAACAAGCCTCTACAACAGCAAGTGTTGTCGAGCATTTGACAAGTAGAAGGTGGTTTCGAACATTAGTAATGAAGTAGGGTATCGAGCTTATAAGAAGATAAAGATATTAAACTTGTAAATACTTAGGGATATCGAGCAACAACAAATTTGGAAGAACAAGAGATGTCGACGTTCTACAGCACAAAGGTTGCCGAGTCTAAAGATTATAGGGTTGTCAAGTTATAGAAAAGGATGTCGAACCACTATTACATAGAGTGTTACATAGTATATAATAAAGGAAGAGTGCCACGGACACTAGAAGATGTCGAGTATTTAATCAAAAATGGAGGATATCGACTTTCTACAGAAAGAAAACCTTTAGTATAGCAACTACCATCGAGCCTTTACAACAGTAATTGTTGTAAAGAATCTACAAACAACAAGGGATATCGAGCTTTTACAAAGATAACGAATTATAAAGGAATGATGAGCTTCAACATTGTCAAAGGATTTCGAGTCTTTTCAAATAGCAAAAGGTGCCAAAGCACTCAAGATGCAAAGAATGTCAAGTTTCTACAAGGGAGATTGTGTTATCGAGTATTCACAAGCAAGCGATATCGAGTCTATTCGGTCCTCATCACCAAGTTTAGCCTCTTCTCGTTCCTCATCACCAAGTCGAGGGACTCAAGAAAGAGTACCTCCTGGGATTATAGTGTTTTATTCAGTGGGAAGTAATTTCTAGTTCTATTGGAGTCATTGCCTTAGCTCCGTAGGCAAGAATGAATGGACTATGCTCAGTCTCAGACTTATGGGTCGTTCGGTAAGCCCACAATGCTAGAGGTAATTCATTGACCTAGTTTCCTTTGGCTTTTGTCAGTTCTTTCTTCAGTATGGAGTTGATGATTTTGTTCACCACCTCCACATGTATATTCGCTTGTAGGTACGCTAGTGCCGAGAAACTCTTCTCGATTTTCTATAGGTTGTAAAATCCTTGAACTAGGTACTCTCGAATTGGGTTCCATTGTCAGTTATAATTTTATGTAGAACTCTAAATCTATAAATGATGTTCTTTACCATAAAGTTGATCGCTTTCTTTATAATGGTCGTGTAACACCCCAAGTTTTAAATAACATTATTCAGAAGATTTAATTAGATAAATTAAATAGAATAATGTAGAGGTTATAATGGTAAGGGAATTGAGATTTGGAAACTAATTAGGGTCATGTCATAACTAATGAAATTATAAGTGTGATTTATAAATTAGAAACTTAAGTGAATAAGGCGAGGGCAAAATGGGAATAGCCATACACCATAACTTCTAAACCTCTTACCTCATTCTCATTCATATTTTCATAAACCAAAATCATAAGCAAAGAGAGTTGAAGGCCGGCCATAACCCTAAGAAGAATAGGAGCACAAAATCCATTTAGAGGCTAAGATTCAAGCTAGGAAGATTATATCAAGAACAAATCTCAAGTTCCTTATCCAAACAAGGTGAATAATGATCTAAACTATCTCATATAAGTCATCTTGAATGTTTTGATTAGGGTTTGAGGTCTAAAACCATATGATTGGATGAATGATGATATGTTTTGATTTAAATGCCATGTTATAATTTAAACAAGGATTTTGAGGAATAATATAGTTCGGTTTTAAGGCTAAAATCATGCAAAATGATTTAAAGTGCCATGATTTTTGATTATACTATGTAAAACATGATTACGGAGATGGGTTTAATTTTCATAATATTCCAAGCTATAGATAATTTATTATGAATTTTTGAGTGAAAGAAGTGATATTTTGGGTTTTAATTAACTTAAGGAATTAATTAATTATTTTCGGGATGGAAACTTTATATGATTAAGCTATAATCATTTTGGAATTTTTATGATTTTTGTGATTTTTCTCAAGAAATTTGGGTTAGTTTGGATTTAATTAGAAAGATTGGTATTTAATGATTAATTAAATAGAAGGGGTTAGTTAATAAATTTTTATTAAATTGTGGAGCATTAGGGATTACATGCGGCAGCAAATTTTGAAAATGAATTTTATAAAGTTTTGTTATCCAATAGAAAATTTACAACATAAGGGGTTAGGTAAAAAGAAATTGCTTTACTTAGTTAAAAATTAGTTTTTATGATAATTACAACAACACCACTTGCCTTCGAAAGCATTGATGCCTTCGAGAGCATTGATACCTTCGAAAGCATATAATGCCACTTTTCTTTGAACGCTAAAGAGATAGGGGTGTCGCTGTATTTAAACATATACTAGAATGAAGGTGGAAGTGTCCTTTCGCACTAATCAATAGTGTCGAAAGGGGTCCCTCCGCATACATACTCTTTAATAAGTGCGCACTGCCGCATTGATTAATCCAACTATCATGGGAAGAACATTTCACACTAGTAGATAGTGTCGACGGGGTTCCTTCTCCTCTTACATGCTCCGTAAGTATGCTAATCAATGAAGACGGAAGGGGTGTGCCACACCAATCAATGGTATGGATAGCATACCTTCCGTACCTTTATAGTTGAGTAAGTCCAACCATTACGAAAGATACCTTCCGCACTAGTTGATAGTGTCAAAATGGTCCTTTTGCATGCATGTTTATAGAGGTGGAAGGGTTGTGCCGCACCCAATCAATGGTGTCGATAGGGTCCTTCCGCATGGCTTCAAAGAAGTAGTGGAAGGGGCCTTCCGCATTACTTAAGCAATGATTTCGAAATGTCATGCCGCTAGAGTAAAGTGGCGAATGGGGCATAGCCGCTTTTTTTGAACCCATTAGTTAAATGGAAGGGATGAAGGACTTGTTTTCTCTATGAAGTCGAAAGGGAGAGTAACGTAGGGTAACTCATGATGTCACAATGATCCAAAGGATATAGTCGAAAGCCTTAGTTTTCAAATTTGAGAACCCAATCACATTTTTAAAGTAAATACATGACAATGTAAAAGAGTTTTGAAATGGCATTTAACTTTGAAATTTTAGAGGAAGCTTTCCTTGCTAAAGATAGTGGGTTAAGGGTATTAACCATATTTCATTAGAAAATGATTACAAGGATTAAACCATGGATGTTTATGTTGTGTTAATTGATCAGTTATCACGTATACTTGTGTAATCCTATTCACTTCATTATTAACTCATAACTGTATTTTGGGGTGTTAAGAGCAAAATAACAGGCTAGGTTTACCCAGTATTGAATATACATTGAATTAACTCCTGTGTGAGTAGAATTGCATCTTGGAAGTCAGACAGACCAAAATATAGGAGGCCCAAGAATGGTCAAAAGATTATTGGTTTAGACAGGTTCTTAGTAAGCCCATAAAAACTATGTTATGGAAATTGTTATTGGCAGGGGCCAATAGGTTCTTAGCGATCCCATGAAAACTATGTTCGAAACAGGTTGTTGATAGAGATCAATAGGTTCATAGTCAGCCCATGAAAACTATGACATAAGAGATGTTATTTGAGAATCCAATAGGTTCATAGTTACCCCATGAAAATTATGATTCGGTGATGTTATTTGTAGACACCAATAGGTTTTTGGTGATCCCATAGTCAGTAAGCTTGGAACAGGTTATTAGTTAGCCCATTAAAACTAATAGGTTAATAGTGACCCTAGAAACTATAACATGAGACAGATAGTCAAGTGGATGGGGATGGGAAATCCAAAGCATATTGCATGTTTACATATCATCATGATACATTTTATTATCTTATGTCTTAGCCATTATGGATATAGGTGCATAGTATATGGTTATTATAAATTGGGTTAAGATACAAGTGAGGGGAAAACCCATTTCACTAAGTGGCGTGGTCTCACTAGATATCTATATGGTTCGAGATGGTAGGTTATTAGTCACACCAGAATTTTTGTCTAACTTGAAGTTTGTGTTTTCCCCTTAAATTCTCGGTTGCTCAATTGATTTTGAGTAGTTTTATAGTTAAGGTTTTTCAGGTTCTCCTTTAGACGAATAAGCTTCTGGAGACATGTCGGTGGCAAGCTAGCTATTAGGAGTTCTTTTTGTTTGATTCCACTGTGTAATTGGATGAAATGGCAAAGTTGTTGTAACATCCCATATCTAGAGGCCAAAAGCTAAGCGCTACAGATGCTACAGTCATCCATAGTATTAACTTCTGGTAATGAAATACGATAATGCTAACGGTATCCATAATATCAGAAGCACATAAATATGAACAAATCGCAGATTCCAAAACAATATTCATCTGATTACATTTCAAAACAGTAATTCATAACCATGTTACAACTGTTTAATTGCCTATATTTAGACTATGATCAACCAATGGGACATCTTCATATGTCGCATATTTCGTAATAACTATATTTCTCTAGACGTGGTTTAAGAATTGGAATTATGTAATGAATCTGAAATGCTATTTGTAATGAAACGAGAAATTTGTTTTAAATTGAGTTTAAAATTTATCATATTCATGTGTTCCTGGTATATCAATGTACCTAACATTAGCGCATTTGGTCACCGAGAATTAATAACTATGGATGACTACAGCATCCGTAGCAGTTAGTTTTGGGCCCCCAAATGGGGGATATTACAAGTTGGTATTAAAGCATAGGTTTATGTAAATTTAAAAGAAATTTGAACCTAAAAGATTTTCAGAACATAACCTAATAAATCAGAAAATGAGAGCAGGGTTTGAGTTAACGCTATAGTAACGTACTTGCATTTGTTATATATATATATATATATATATATATATAAAAGTACGTATTCCCCTCTCTCTTAGACCGTTCTTCTGTATCTTACTAAGGCTTATTTTTAGATATATGAGAAAGGAAGATATGGAGGTAGGAAACGGAAGAGGAAATCTAGGTGGAGGAAGCAGTATAACTAATGGAAATGCTCAACCCAATACTATAAGGAATCTGAGTCGACAGGTAAATGCTAACCCAAACGCAAATGCCAATGTAGGTGCTGGAACCCTGCTAGTAGATATGGGGATAATGTATCAGTTCTTCGTTAATTTGATGCAAGCTAGAGTAACTACAAGAGTAGCTGGGGGAAATACCGTGAATGTTGGAGGAGCTAATTCTATGGCCCTGTAGGCAATAACTATGCCAAACTGAGCAGGGATTACTCCAGTCTTGGTGGGAAGCCATTTTTGCGAACTGAGGATGCTGTTGAAGTGGAAAACTAGTTATTGCACCGTGAAAGAATTTTCGTGACTTGGGATTAGATGATGAGCAGAAGAGGAGACTTGCCTTTAGATAGTTGCAAGGAGCAGCACTTCATTGGTGGAATGGTGTTACCGAGGGAGTTCCCTAGAAGGAGTTGACTTGGGTAGAGTTTTGAAGGGGATTCGAAGAGAGGTTCTTTCCTGAAGTTGCTAAGTCAGTATTACTGAGGAAGTTCATAGACTTAGTGCAAGGTGAGATGTCGGTGATTGAGTTTGCTACGAAGTTCGATGAGTTTTCCAAATACGGATATGCTACCACTGACACCGTTATCAAAAGGAATGAGAAGTTTATTAGAGGGTTGAAGCCTAAGATTGCTAGGACAACTATGCCACATTTTCGTGATACAAGTACAATTGTAGTGGAGATGGCAATCAGGAATGAAGAGATGCTTTCTACTTTTGGGAAAGAGAAGCAGGTTGAAACCCAATATTCTCAAGGCAAGAAGAGGAAATTATTTAAGAAGAAAGGACCTCAAAATGAAGGAGCTGCCAAGAAAGGGAAGGCGGAAGGGACATTTTTATCACGAGTGTTGGACAGGCAAAGAAAAGAAGGCTACTGATAAGAAAGGAGTGAAATGCTTCAACTATGATTAGATGGGGCACTACAAGAATTAGTGTCCAGAACCAGTCAGAGCGGACAAGGAAAAGGTTTTTGCTTTAGAACCATCATCTTCTAGGCAAACCGCTGCTGAAAAGGGAAAGACTATAATGGAAGGTACGTTTTTGATTCATAGTATACCAGTTTGGGTACTATTTGATACCGGTGCATCACATTCATTTATATCTTAGTGTTTGGTAGATAAGTTATGTTTAGAACCCTCATACCTTGTTACTTCCTTCAGGATTGTGAATCCGGTAGGAGGGTATGCAACTTTGGAAATAAGATGTGACCAGTTAGAACTTGATTTGTTAGGTCATAAGTTTGCATGCAGTTTGTATGTTTTTGATTTTGTAAGCTTCAAGATCATTTTGGGTACGGATTGGTTAGATGGGTATGATACTAGGGTATTTTGCCAAGATAGGGAAATATCGCTAAGACACCATAATAGTCATTATCGAATCATATACTTAGTGGAGAATTCTGATCTGAGTGCTTGTGCATTGTTTGGGGCTATGGAAGCAGAAGAAGAATTAGATCAGGTGTTGGTAGCAAAAGAGTTTGCAGATGTTTTTGTGCCAGTCACAGGACTACCGCCGAAGCAAGCCATTGAGTTTCAAATAGATCTTGTTCCAGGAGCAGAACCTGTAAGTAGAACACCTAGCAGGATGACACTCACCGAGATGAATGAACCGAAGGTGCCGCTAGTGGATTTAGAAAGAAAGAATTTCATTAGACCAAGCAGTTTGCCTTGGGGAGCAGCCACGGTGTTTGTGAAGAAACCGGATGGGTCATTAAGGATATGTATCGAATATCGTAAGTTGAACATGAAGACGATCAAGAATAGGTATCCTTTTCCAAGAATCGATAATTTATCTGATTAGTTGAGTGGAGCTGGAGTATTTTCCCAATTGTATTTGGCGACAGGTTTCCATCAGCTATGAGTGGCAGAGGATAGTATTCCATTGACGACATTTCGGACTAGGTATGGTCTGTACAAGTGGTTAGTGATGCCATTCGGGTTAACGAATGCGCTAGCTTTCTTCGTGGATTTGATGAACCGAGTTTTCCGAGAGCACTTGGATAGGTTCGTATTGGTATTCATAGATGACATCTTAATATACTCTAAGGATGAAAGAGAGCATGAAGTTCATCTTAGAGTGGTGCTTAAGACGCTGAGGCAGCATCAACTGAAAGCGAAGTTTTCAAAGTGTCATTTTTGGAAGAGAGAAGTTAAGTTTCTTGGTCACATGGTTTCAGAGAAGGGTTAGTTAGTTAATCCGAATAAGATCGAAGCTGTTAAAAAATGGAAGAGACCAGAGACGGTGACTAAGATCAGAAGTTTTCTTGGACTTGCTGGCTATTACCGGAGATTCATTAAGAATTTTTCACGAATATCATCGCCTTTGACTAAGCTAACCAGGAAGGATGAAAGTTTATTTGGTCCGAAAAATGTGAGGAAGCATTCCTTAAGTTAAAGCACTTATTGACCAACATGCCTGTGTTAGTAGTTCTAGACGGGAATCAAGGATTAGTAGTGTACACCGATGCATGTGGAACCGGATTAGGGGCTGTGTTGATGCAGAAGGGTAAGGTCATTGTATACGCTTCTCGATAGCTTTAGACCACATGAAGTGAGATATCCTACTCATGATCTAGAGTTGGCTGCGGTGATCTTCGCATTGAAAGTATAAAGACATTATCTCTTAGGGGAGAGATTTGAGTTATACACAGATCATAAGTCCTTAAGGTACTTATTCTCTCAGAAGGAGTTGAATATGAAACGGCAGAGGTGGTTGGAGTTTTTAGCAGCATATGATTTTGGTATAGAGTACACGCTTGGAAAAGGAAATAAAGTAGCGGATGCTCTTAGCAAAAAATACCAGAACGTGGTGTTAGCAGAGTGGAAAGAGCTGGAGGCTTTGACTACTTGTAGTGTGCAGTTAAGATCGACTTCTGGATCTAGTCAGAGAATTACCATGTTATCCGGCTTGGAAGTTTGACCAGTTCCGATCGAAAGGATTGCTTCTAAGCAAAAAGAGGATCTGTGGTTGGCCGAGAAGATTATAAGGCTAGAAGACAGAACCAAGATTGATGACCTTAAGGAATTTAGTCTTGACCAGAGGGGATGGTTGAGAAAGAATGGACGGTTGTGTGTTCCGAATGTTGGGGACTTAAGGAGAGAAGTCCTTAGAGAATGTCATCGATCGAAGTTTATGATTCATCCTAGGGGAACCAAGATGTATCAAGATATTAAGAGTAGTTTCTACTAGGAAAGTATATAAAGGATGTTGGCTTGTGGGTAAAGCAGCGTATGAACTGTCAAGAAGTAAAGGACAAACATCAAAAACTGAGTGGGTTGCTTCAACCTTTGGAGATACCAGTTTGGAAATGGGATTCAACATCCATGGATTTTATACATGGGTTACCACAAGCAAATTGAGGAAATGAAAGTATATGGGTCATAATGGATAGATTGACTAACAATGCCTATTTCATTCCAGTTAAGTCAACCAGGACGACACCTGTATTAGCTAAGTTGTTTATGAAGAACATAGTTAGACCGCATAGGATTCCTAGTAGTATAAGTGATAGATATACTTTACTTACTAGCGAGTTATGGAAGAGTCTACAGTATGTGTTAGGTACCAAGCTCAAGAGAAGTATTGCTTATCACCGTTAGACATATAGGCAGACAAAGAGACTCAACAAGGTACTGGAGGATTTGTTAAGAGCTTGTGTACTAGATTTTGGTCGACCATAGGAAGATAACCTACACTTAGTTGAGTTTTCCTATAATAACAGTTATCAGACTAGTATAGGAATGGCGCCTTTCAAAGCTTTGTATGGAAGACCATGCAACTCACAAGCATGTTGGTTGGACAATGGAGACAGATTAGTCTTAGGTCCAGATCTGGTAAGAGAGGCAACAGAGAAGATTGAGTTGATCCGAGGTAGGATGAAGGAAGCTCAATCTAGAAAAAGAGTTATGCAGATAAGAGGGGTAAGGATCTAGAGTTCTGAGTTGGAGATAGGGTTTTCATTAAAGTAACATCGATGAAGGGTGTAGTGCGATTCGGGATGTCAGGGAAACTAGCACCGGGATATGTTGGACCGTTCCCAGTTATAGAGAGGATCGGAAAGCTCACATACATAGTAGGGTTTCCGAGCAGTTTGGTAGGTGTCCATAATGTGTTTCATGTGTCTCATCTTCGTAAGTATGTACATGATCCAGAGATTACTATCCCTCCGACTTCATTCGAAGACTTAATTAGTCGAACCAGATCTGACCTTTGTTAGAAAACCAGTTCGGGTTGTGGTGAGAGATGAGAAGAGGTTAAGAAACAAGACAGTCAAGTTGTTGAAAGTTCAATGGAGCGACAACGAGAAGGACTGTACTTGGGAGACCGAAGATAGGATTAGGGATATTTATCCTGATCTGCTATAAGGGTATGTTCTATGTTACTTTATATAGACTATTTGCTAGTCAGGTAGGCTAGTATGGTAGATAGAAGATGTTACAGATGATTGTTATGATTAGTATTTAGCCACTGCCGAATTTTGAGGATGAAATTCTTTAAGGAGGGGAGCCTGTAACACCCCAAATTTTAAATAACATTGTTCAAGAGATTTAATTAGATAAATTAAATAGAATAATGTAGAGGTTGGAGTGATAAAGGAATTGAGATTTGGAAACTAATTAGTGTTGTGCCTTCACTAATGAAATTATAAGTGTGATTCATAAATTAGAAACTTAAGAGAATAAGGAAAGGGCAAAATGTGAATAGCCATATACCATAACCCCTTACTCATTCTCATTCACATTTTCATAAACCAAAACCATAAGCAAAGAGAGTTGAAGGCCGGCCATAACCCTAAGAAGAAGAGAAGCACAAAATCCATTTAGAGGCTACGGTTCAAGATCGAAAGATTAATCAAGAGCAAATCTAAAGTTCCTTATCCAAACAAGGTGAATAATGATCTAAACCATCTCATATAAGTCATCTTGAATGTTTTGATTCAGGTTTGGGGTTTAAAACCGTAAGATTGGATGAATGATGGTATGTTTTGATTTAAATGCCATGTTATAATTTAAACAAGGATTTTGTGGAATAATATAGTTCGGCCTTAAGGCTAAAATCATGAAAAATGATTTCCAAATGCCATGATTTTTGAATATGTTATTTAAAACATTATTTTGGAGATGGGTTTAAATTTTCATAATATTCCAAACTATGGATAATTTATTATGAATTTTTGAGTGAAAGAAGTGATATTTCGAGTTTTAATTAATTTAAGGAAATAATTAATTATTTTCGAGCTGGAAATTTTATATGATAAAAATATTATCATTTTGGAATTTTTGTGAAATTCTAAGATTTTTTAAAGAGATTTTGGTGAGTTTGGATTTAATTAGAAAGATTAGTATTAAATGATTAATTAAGTACAAAAGGTTAGTTAATAGATTTTTATTAAATAGTGGAGCATTGGGGATTACATGCGGCAGCAAATTTTGAAAAAGAATTTTATAAAGGTTTTGATATCCAATAGAAAATTTACAACATAAGGGGTTAGGTAATAAGAAATTGCTTTACTTAGTTAAAAATCAGTTTTTATGATAATTACAGCAATGCCACTTGACTTCGAAAGCATTGATGCCTTTGAAAGCATTGATTCCTTCGAAAGCATACAATGCTGCTTTTCTTTGAATACTAAGGGGATAGGGGTGTCGCTGTAGTTAAACATATACTAGAATGAAGGCGGAAGGGTCTTTCACACTAATCAATAGTGTCGAAAGGGGTCCCTCCATATACATACTCTTTAATAATAGTGACTATCGCATTGATTAATCCAACTATCATGGGAAGAACCTTTAGCACTAGTAGATAGTGTCAAAGGGGTTCCTTCCGCTCTTATAAACTCTGCAAGTATGTTAATCAATGAAGATGGAAGGGGTGTGCCATAACAATCAAAGGTGTCGACAACATACCTTCCGCACTTTTATACTTGAGTAAGTCCAACCATTACGAAAGGTACCTTCCACACTAGTTGATAGTGTCGAAAGGGTCCATTTGCATGCATGTTTAATTATAAAGGTGGAAGGGTTGTGCCGCACCCAATCAATGGTGTCGACAGGGTCTTTCCGCATGGTTTCAAAGAAGTAATGGAAGGGGCCTTCCACATTGCTTAAGCAATGACTGCGAAAGGTCTTGCCGCTAGAGTAAAGTGGCAAAAGGGGCATAACCTCTTGTTTCGAATCCATTAGTTGAATGGAAGGGGGCGGAGGGCTTGTTTGCTCTATGAATTCGAAGGGGAGAGTGACGGAGGGTAACTCATGATGTCACAATGATCCAAAGGATATAGTCGAAAGCCTTAGTTTTCAAATTTGAGAACCCAATCCCATTTTTAAATTAAATACATGGAAATGTAAAAGAGTTTTGAAATGACATTTAACTTTGAAATTTTAGAGGAAGCTTTCCTTGCTAAAGATAGTGGGTTAAGGGTATTAACCATATTTCATTAGAAAATGATTACAAGGAATTAAACCATGGATGTTTACGTTGTTGTGTTATTTGTTCAGTTATCACGTATACTTGTGTAATCATAATCACTTCATTATTAACCCATAACTGCATTTTGGGGTGTTAAGGGAAGAATAAAAAGCTAGGTTGACTCAGTAGTGAATATACATTAACTTAACTCCTGTGTGAGTAGAATTGCATACAGGAGGTCAAACAAACCAGAATATAGGATGCCAAGACTGACCAAAAGAATATTGGTTTAGATAGGTTTTTAGAAAGCCCATAAAAACTATGTTATGGAAATTGTTATTGGCAGGGGCCAATAGGTTCTTAGTGATCCCATGAAAACTATGTTCGGAACAGGTTGTTGGTAGAGATCAATAGGTTCATAGTCAGCCCATGAAAACTATGACATGAGAGATGTTATTGGAGAATCGAATAGGTTCACTGTGACCCATGAAAACTATGATTGGATGATGTTATTGGTAGACATCAATAGGTTCTTAGTGATCCCATAAAAATTATAAAACCGGGCAGGTAGTCCGTAAGCTTGGTACAGGTTATTAGTTAGCCCATGAAAACTAGTTGGTTAATAATGATCCTAGAAACTATAACATGACACAGATAGTCAGGTGGATGGGGATAGGAAATCCAGAGTATATTGCATGTTTGCATATCATCATGATACATTTATTATGTTATGTCTTAACCATTGTGGATGCAAGTGCATAGTATATGGTTATTATAAATTGGGTTAAGATACTAGTGAGGGGAAAACCCGTTCCGCTAAGCGGTGTGGTCTCACTAGATATCTATATGGTTCGAGATGGTAGGTTATTATTCACACCAGACTTTTTGTCTAACTCAAAGTTTATGTTTTCCCCTTAAACTCCCGAATACTTAATTGATTTTGAGTAGTTTGAGAGTTAAGGTTTTAGGTTCTCCTTTAGACGAATAAGTTTCTGGAGACGTGCAGGAGGCAAGCTAGCTATTAGGATTTCTTTCTGTTTGATTCCAATGTGTAATCGGATGAAATGGAAAAGTTTTTTAATTGCCTATATTTAGACTCTGATCAACCAAGGGGCATCTTCATATGTCGCTCTTGGCGTAATTCGTAATAACTATATTTCTCTGAACATGGTTTACCAATTGGGATTATGTAATGAATTTGAAATGCTATTTGTAATGAAATGAGAAATTTGTTTTAAATTGAGTTTAATTTTTTTTCATATTCATGTGTTTCTAGTATATCAATGTATCTAACATTACCGCATTTGGTCACCAAGAATTAATAGCTATGGATGACTGCAACATCCGTAGCAGTTAGTTTTAGGCCTCCAAATGGGGGATGTTATAGATCGTTGCTAGTAGTTCCACTTCGGCTCACTTTATGATGTAGTCCACAACTACAATTGCATACTTTGCTCCGCCTTTAGACATCGGTAGCTCACCGATTATATCAATTCTTCAATCTACAAATGGCCATGGGCCAATCATTTGCGTAAGCTTGAAAGATGGGGCTTTTGGAATCTTTGCGAACCTTTAGCATCTATTGCACTATCTGGTGTAATCAGCATCAACTCGGTTAATCGTCGGCCAGAAGTACCTATAGCAAAGAACTTTCTTTGCTAATGTTTTCCCCCCAGTGTGATCAACATAGCTTTCTTTATGTACTTCCATGAGGATTTTCTTAGCCTCATCCTTAGTGACACACCACATCAAGAGGGTAGAGAAGCTTCTCATGTATAACACTCCTTGTTGCATTATAAATCATGGCACTCTCGAAGGAGTTTTCATCATTCATTCCATCCATGCAAGAGAGTTCCCTTCAGCAAATAGTCTTTGACTGGACTCACACATGACTCCTTTTCCACTTCGGCTTCAAGATCCAGTCAACATCCATTTGGTCAATGCTCAAAGTCGATAAAACATCAACTGAAACCAATCCCATCAGTTGTGCATCCTCAGAGCTGGCTAATTTGGCTAGTGAATCTGTTTTCATGTTTCCTCTCTGGGAATGTGTGTTATTATGTATTGTTCAATGTCGTTTAATAGTTCCAACGTATTTGTCATGAAAGTGTAAATTCTTGCTCCCCTAACCTGGAATTCTTTCTTTGCTTGGTAGACCACCAACTGAGACTCATTATATATATGCAATGTCCTGACTCCCAGTTCCTTCGCTGTCTTAAGTCCAACTATCAGTACTCCACACTCAGCTTCATTGTTAGTTACCAAAAACTCTTGCTTAAGTGCATAACATATCATTCGTCCTTTCGGGGTTATGGTAACCACTTCCGCCCTGGAATAACGTTCGTTGGAAGCTCCGTCTACGTATAACTTCCATTGAATAGGTCGGACCATATCATCTTCCTCCTCTCCATCTTGGACAGTAAACTCAATGACAAAATTAACCAAACCTATCCTCTTATCGCCCTTATAGGATGGTAAGTTATGTTGTATTGGCTTAGCTCGATATTCCACTTCAACAATCTTTTTGAGGTCTCAAGTCGATGCGGTACTTTCTTTAAGGGCTAATATGCTGGTACCTTATTGGGCAGGCTTGGAAATATGGTCATGTTTTCCTCAAAGCAATCAATAAGAAATATGCCAATTTTTCCAACTTTGAGTAGTTCTTTTTTGCTCAAATAAACCGCTTACTGATATAGTATATAGGTCTTTGGATCTTCGACTCCTCATGTACCAAGGCTGCACTTAGTGCATGAGTAGAAAATGCAAAATAAAGAAACAAATCTTCACCTTCCAAAGGCTTCAATGGGATCGGCGGTCTCTCCATGTGCCTCAGCAATTCCTGTAAAGCATCATGGCATTCCTTTGTCTAGACAAACCAACCCTTTTCCTTTTTGAGGGAATTGAAAAACATTATACATTTATCAATTGCTTCCGAGATAAATTGGCTCAGCGTAGCAACTTTTCCATTTAAGCTCTGCATTTTCCTCCTTGTCTTTGGGGTAGTCTTCGAGGCGACGATCTGCTCCGAATCAGCCTCTATGCCTATTGAATTCACAATAAAATCCAGGAATTTCCCCGATGCAACCTCGAAGGAACATTTTAATGGGTTCAACCTCATTTTGTACCTCCGCGGCACATCAAACATTTCGAAAAGATCATCTACATGGTTCATCAATGGTTATGACTTCACAAGCATATCATCCACATACACTTCCATAGTCTGCCCAATTAGATTTTCAAACATCCTATTTACCAATCGCTGGTAGGTAGCTCCAGCATTCTTCAAACCGAACGACATAATTCAATTACAGTACAGGCCCACATCAGTGATGAAACTCGTATGCTCCTGTTTTGGAACATGCCTTGCAATTTGATTGTATCCAAAATTGCATCCATAAAGGAAAATATTTTTCGATACCCATTCAGGGTATAAGGCATCACAAATAAAGCCATTATTTGCCTTCTGCTTATCCACTTCTTCTTTCAACACCGCAGATCACACTGGACTTAGAATCTATTTCTTCTACTTCACGGTAAAGCACTTTGGGTTCACATTCAGTGCATGGCACATTATTTTCGACAATATTCTACATATGTCTGAATGTGTCCGGGAAAACATATCCATATTTGATAGGAAAAACCAACCAACTCTTTCCTTAACTTGGCTCTAAGCTGAGATCCAATCTTAAGGATCCGAGTAGGATCATCCATATTGATCGGGATGGTGATCGTCAGCTCTCCCGGTGATGCCTGTGCATTCTCTAGCTCTTTCCGAGGATCCATAGACTTAAAGAATTTTCTATGTCCCCAAAGCTAGGACAGGCAGTGATTGTTATGCATCTGTAGTCTTGATGTAGAGAGCCTTCTCTACACCCTTTCCTTTCTCTCGTCACTTTGCCTCTCTGAGCTCGGTGACATAGCATTCATGACCTGCACTATGGTTGGTTTAAATAGCGCCAACTCCATTTTCCATTGGAAACTTTATCATCAAGCATGAAGGAGTTAGTTCTATTCTAAAATTGGTAAAGGCCGATCAGCCTAAAAAGGCGTTGCAAGTTGAAAACTCATCAACAATGACAAACGATTACATCCACAAAAGCTTGCGGTCTCCTTCACTTAATTCCCCTGATAGGTCAATAGTTCCGACAAGCTCCTTTGCCTCTCCAGTAAATCCATAAATCTTAGATTTACTTGGCTTAATGTCCTTCAGACTATTATTTATCTGATCAAAAGTCCTTTTGAACGTAATTAACCGAACTTACATTATTAGTCGCACTCGGCACATAGTGGCTGGCCCAACAACGGTCATAATTGCCATAAGATCAAACATTGGTGCTTCGATCCCATCAGAATCTCTATCACGAAACACAATATCAACCTTCATTATCTTCAATTGTTTTGTCTGAGCTTCATCTTCGACGGCAATACAAATTTCTTTCATCATGTGCTTCAATGATGTTTCATACCTTTCCATATCATTCCAACTCTTCTCTGATGGATCGGGTCCTCTAGTTAGTGCATTAATCACGACCCTACCATTCGATCGTCGAGGTTCTTCTCAACTGGCGTAGATTGATCCCTCTAGACATTCTGCCCCTGAGGTATAACATCATTTCTATGATCCTATGGATCTCTTACATACTGCTGTAATTGTTCTTTCATATCAATTATTCAATCACATCTCTCAAGCGATGACACTTGTTGGTATTATGTCCATGAGTGTCATGGAAGCGACAATACTACCCAGAGCATCATTCAGCTTCTGTTGCCTCCTTCAAATCCCTCTTATTATACCTTTCCATCCTTGCATAGCAAGGTATATATTCTCTATAGTATCATTCAAAGGAGTGTACTCTTTCGGTATCAAATGTCTTAGATGCTTCCTGACAAGGTTTCTTCTACCACCTATGCAATTATTTCTCTTCTTCCGACCATTATTATTATTTCCCGCATTTATTGCAACATTATCCTCGCTCTCACCGGTTTGCTTAATAACCACATTACTTTGCACTCCTTTCGATGGTTCATTGCCAAACTTTCCAACAACTATATCTGCCTCTTCCAAGCCCAGATATTGGTTCGTCGATTGATAAAATTCCTCCATGGTGGACGGTTGTTTCATCCTCAACCATTTACCAAAGTCTGTGTTCGGATGTATCCCCAGGACCAATTCCATTAGCATAATATCGTCTTTTGGGTTATTCACTTCTTCCATAACAATATTAAATCAACTTGAAAGTCCCTTCAGAGTCCCTCTGGGACCTTGATTGATATTCAACAAATACATTACATCCTTTGGTCGGTTAGTGTGGAGCCTGAATTGCTACATAAGTTTCTTCGCTAGTTCATCAAATATTGATATGGATCTCGACGCGAGCCTGGTAAACCACATCGAAGCCATTCCATTCAAAAAGATGGGAAAACACCCACATCTTACTACATCAGTTTCTTTGGTACCATCTATGTGCCAATCATATTTTAACAAATGTTGTCTAGGATCCGTTGTTCCATTATACAATGGCATTGTAGGCATTACGAATTATGAGATATTCCTCCCGTAAAATATTTTCTATGAATGGAGTTCTACTAGGTGTGGAACCCCATGCTTAATTCTTCCTCTATTGGTTTTCATTCCAATCGCTTTACCATATCAGTAATATATTCCTTATTGGCCGATGATCCCAAATACGACTGTTAGTAACAGTCCCGAGTGTTTGACTCCGCAAACAGTATCAGTTTGCTCTAGGATGTTTAGGCTCCCCTATCTCTGGGAGGGCCACTCCTCCAGATGTTCTATGAGGCATGGTGAGGCATGGTTGGTTCTGTGGTGGTCATTTGAGCACCAGCATTTTTCATTCCAACATTCTGCCCAACTTCATTGCTAGTGTCCTATAAATCATCTTTATTGTTCGATGAATTGACAGCATCAGGTAGCTGAACTCCAGGACCACTAACATTTTAATCGGTACCAATCTGATTTTGATCTTTATTGATCACTTCAGCTGTGGCAAAAACATGGCTAATTCTTCATGTGGACCTCCTTGAGGGTCCAGCAATCTTTCTCTTCATTTTTCCTTCCCGTCCCTTTTGTTTAATCAGATGCAGATGAATTCTCTTCTCCGAAACTAGAAGATGACGCATCTCTTCGCCTTTTCCTTGGCCTTTGGGATTATTGGCCAATGTTAACCCAAAAAATGGATCAAAACCCTAGTTTGAGTGTGAAAGCACCAGCCCTGTTCTCACAGAGCAATAATACATATAATAGGTATAGAAAAATATGATAAAAGAAAGAAGACAAGGGATTTTTATAGTGGTTTGGCTCTTAATGAAGCCTACATCCACTTTATAGTTTTATTATAGACTGATTGCTGTTACAAGTAGTGTTTGGTTACAAGGCTTTTGATTGTCCGTAGTCAGATTAAATCCCCAGATTTGGAATCCACTGGAGAATCATAGTGAATCGCTTTGGAGATTATTGTAAGGGAGATGAAGAGTGAAGAAAATTTCTAGCATAGCTTCAGCAAGCAGTCTGGAGAAGATCCCATTTGTGTTGCAGGTAGGGCAGTTTTATAGAGATTGGAGAGCTTCTGGACCAGGCTTCTCTTCTGACCGCTTGTAAATGGGCATAGGAAGATCTAGAGGAGATTAGCTCGTGACCCGAGCTAAAACCATGGATTTCTAGCGATCCATTGGATCACTAGTGATCCATAGACTTAGCTCGCGTGCGAGCTAATTACTTAGCTCTTATCCCCATTGCTTTGCCTAGTTAGCTCACCGAGGATCCATGGACAAGTATGGATCGCTGGCGATCCATGGTGCATGGATCGCTGGCGATCCATACACTTAGCACATTTTCCCACTTTTTTGTCATGCTTCCTTTCTTTCATATGCCATAGCGACCTAGCGACCCATTGAAGAAGTATGGATCGCTAGCGATTCATGGTGTATGGATCGCTAACGATCCATACACTTAGTATATTTCTAGACTTTGATGTGTAGGGTGCTCTTGTTGCTTTGCATCGACGTTGTTCGTGTAGTCTCGTTGCACATTGCTCTATTCTGATGACGATTTACTAGCTTGTTGTACTTAGCTGCTGATTGGACTGAACGGATACTGGTTTCTTAGTTTAGTCAAATTTAGTTGTTGCTTTAGTGATATAACTTGGTCCCGTTAACTCATTGCTTTAGCCTTTTTGGTTAAGTTCTGAACCATTCCGATGTCATGAAATTGTTCTATCCTCTATTGGATCCTGCTGGGTTAAAAACCCGGATAACATTTCCCTCCCAGAGTACGTCTTCATTGGAAACAAGGCATGCTCTAGAAGTTATCGACTTTAATATCCGCGTGTTGGATTCCAAGTAATCATATTAGAGTTTTGTGGATACATAGCAGGTTACACTGTCGATCACCAAGTTTCGGTCTCAACCGCTACAGCTTGTCGTAACGGATCAAATTCCTCTCCATAACTTCCTAGTATGCTTCGAAATGATGGGTAGGTGTCATATATGAGTTTGAGAAAAATTCTCCTCCAAACCCATGGGTCGCTAGTGATCCATGGACGATGGATCACTATCGATCTGGTTATTCCAAGATACTTTTTTGCCTTTAACAGTATGGGTCGCTAGCGATCCATGAATGATGGATCGCTAGCGACTTGAGTACTTAGAAGAATTTTTGCCTTTTTTGTTAACATTTGCCTATATAAGCTATTCGAGCCGTCTTGTTCGCCTATTTGAGTCGATCTAATTCATTTCCTTTACACAACCCAGTCTTCGTGCGATCCAACCCTAGGCGATTCGATCCTTCTTAGTGCTTCGATCAATCCATTTCCAGCGATCTAGCCTCATCGTCCCCCGTGATTCCTTCCGACAATCTGCCGTGATCTTTCCTAGTGATTCTCAGACCATCTTCCTACGAAATGCTAACTCGCCATCGCCTTAGATCGCCGTCGATCCATCCACTTAGCACGCTACCGAACCAATTATAGCTTGTTGATTCTAAGTCTTTGATTACTTCCATGTTTTAGAGTTCAATTTGAGATGGGTTTGCTAATCATAATGTTTGTTTAACGATTTGTTGGCGATGTCGTGTTTATGACGTTAGTCATGAGAAGTTTGAGTTGATTGCGGTTTAATGGAGGAAGATAGTAAAATGAGTCTTGAGTTTATCTGGAACGACATTCTGGCCTTGCCTGGTGCTTGACACGTTTTGCTATCTTCATCCATTAAGCCAGAATTAACTTGTGCCAAGTTTCGTAGCTGATACTGCACGACACATCGCGAATTGCTCCCGACTCTTCCGGAGGATTTGGACTTATCTTACTTGCTTGTTGCACGCACGGTGTCCCTGCAATGAGAAGAATTTTTCATGTCGCTTCGGACAATGGATCCATTATAGATCGTTGATCAATCACGGGTAAGTGTAGAGGAAGTAAAAACAAATGGAAACGATGCGGGAAATTCTTTTCCTTTTCCACTGCGAGCGACCTATCTACACGAGATAGAGCGTTTGTAGTGTTTCGGACACCGAGGTCACCCCCTATAGACAGCACACTACTCTTGCCCCGGTACACACTTGAAATCTGTTGCTTGGGCATGAATCAATATCTCTCCAAACTTCAAGTGTTGTAGGGGAAATTATTGACTTAGAATAGAATCATCTGACCGTTTTGAATGGGAGTTCCGATATTTTAGAATGAAGCACTCATCTTTGCGCCGTAAATTGAGCGGGGAAAGCCCAACACTTTCGACAACCGAGTCATCGTCCGTCGCCCTTTCTCCTTCCACTTGGCAAGCTGAATACGGCCAGTTGGTTCCAGTTGGTCTGGTCTTGGACCGAACGCCCCATAATTTTAGAGTTTACTTAACCTGCTAGAGAGAGCTTCTTCGGTGGTATCCACTAAAGTTCTACACAATACCTGCCTGCAACATGGTATACCAGAGGAGGACGTTCGTCTACTGGAGAAGAACGAGTTTGCTCACATGCCTCCTCCGGGATAAACCGCTTGTTATCGATATACGTGTCTGAATGGAGCCGTGCCTCCCTTTAACAACTTTCTGCACGATACTCTTTCAAACTTAGGCATTGTCCCATTCCAGATTCATCCCAACGGTTATGCCATATTGACTTGCTTGCATGTTCTTTTCATGCGAACGTTTAACCACGCTCCAAGCTTTGATGAGTTGTGGTACTTTTTGTTATTCAAGAGGAGAGATGAATGTCAATCCTTGATCGTGACTGAGGCTCAAAAGAGCTGGAAAATTGTTTTGTGTCTACAGAGCAACTTGTTCCAGTTCAAGATGCAGTATTTCTTTGTTAGAAGCCCCGAGGGGTTTTACCGTCTTTGGACGACAGGGGTTAAGTTCTTTTCCCTACTTATTGAGTTATGACGCGTTGCTATGGAGTTTCTAACAAGCCATATACTTCTTGCAGTTATCCCAATGCCAAATAGAGACGTGTCTCTTGATGAAGTTTGTCGGGCCCTGAAGGCTATCGACGATGAGGAGAGGTCCGTCAAAGTTTTGTTGACCGATGAAAACCTGCTGCAATGCGGATTACTACATCCGGGAAGATCCGTTGTTCAAGTTGTGGTCCCCTCCCTGCTCATTCCAGGGTCCGCACATGATCTACTTCTTGTTCTTGAGGTTGCGAAGAAGGCATTTCTCAAGAGAGAGAGGGCTTGTCCGAGGAATCAGCCAAAGAGGCCTGCGAAGAAGGAGTTGCTACTGCGATGGGAGTTCGCAGCCCGGTCAGAATGCCCTGGATACCGGAGGAAGGAGAAGAGGAGTTCCAACAGAGGGAAGGCAAGGTCGCAATGGGCTTAGAGAAAGAGGAGGGGGATTCGAGAGTAGTAGCGATGAGTCCACCTCTAGCGATGACTTCTACGTAGAATCCGATGATGGGGATTCGGAATCGTGCGATGAGACATCGGTAATGAGTCCCATCCTTCCAAGCTCACCTCCTCCATATACGATTGATAAAGATAATGCCCCAAAAATTAAAGAGCATCTGGATTCTCTGAGTAAAGATGCTGGTGCAAAGTTTGGAGATTTGAGTGATGTTTACGTTGATTTTGATGCGCTTATGAGGGAGGATTTCAAATTTGAGGAGGTGCCCCCTCGCTCGAGTGGTATTGCACCTGAAGTTAGCCCGATTCCTCCTATGACGGCCGCCTGATCCGGTTCGTGACGACGCTTTAGGACTTCCCTCGAAACACACTGCACATTTCACTAAGGTTACACTTGCTTTTGCACATCCTACTCATTTTATCCCCTGTTGCTAATATTTTTTATTTCTTCTTCGTGTCAGGTATGACGAGAGGATGTGGCCTCTATGAAGACTTCGAAGAATTCACCGACTCCTAGCATTGGTCTAGGCATTCTTCCGGTCGTCATCAGCCTCAAGAGACGGAGGAAGAGTACAGGAGAAGAAAGGATTTAGAGGCTGAAACCCATCACCAGGAGGAAAGAGATCGAAGCCAACCATACAAGGCGGATATGAGAAGCGGAGGTCTTTTGATGAGGGGGAGAAGCCATCAAAGAGATCAAAGTTCGACCACCGTTAGTATTCTTTGGAACAGTAGGCTTTTGCTCTGATGCACTCCTCAACGGGTCAAGAAATCCCCGTCACTTCCGCCCCTGTTCCGCCTTCAACTTGCATCCCACCATCTTCTGTTGTGCTTGACCTAGTGCTTTGCGTCTCCACTGGAGACCTGCCTACATTCTTTCGTCGGGTCCTCCCAAGCTTGAGGCGGCATTCCCCGGGTGGTTTCTAAAAGGGGTCAAGTTTGATCATGTCTACACCCAGTTCGTAGAGATTCGTACATGCCACACCTCTAGGCTATCCAGCACGATTTAGAACAAGCCGAGGGGTGGGAAAAATTGTGTAAACAACTGGCAGATATGAATCGCAACAATTATCTAGAAATGCTTTCTTTCGAGTCAGAGAAGGATGATTTTGAGAGGGCATTAGCAGATCGTGATGTAAAGATCAAGCAGCTGGAGGAAAAGGAAGCGGCGCTTTGAGAAAGTAAAAAGAACGCCGACTTGTTGAAAGAAGTGAAAGAGGCTCATGGAAGAATTGAGATCGTCTATAGGGACGAGATAAAAAGGCTCACGTCGAGCGGGAAAAAATAAAAGAAGAAGTGGATGCTCTTAGCGCAATGATTGAAGCCTAGAAGAAAACTAAATCTAACCATGACCTTATCGTCGATGGGCACAATAAGACTATCTCTGATCAGGCTGCGACGATCGCCCGACTGCAGGACCAAGTTGTGCAGCTCAGCGCCGACAAGTCTCGCGTTGAGGTCGAAAAGGCATCCGTCACGGTGGATTATCTAGAGCTTCAAAGCGATTTTGAGAGGAAGATGGAAAAGATGGACGAGACCATCTTGAATTTTTACCTCAACTCTCTACTTCATCAGTGGAGCCTTAACTATTTAGGCCCTAAGTTTCCACGCACTCTTGCTGTGGTCTAGGAGGAAATCTTGACCCGCTTTCACGACAGCGGTGACGTTTACAAAGAGCGAGATTTAGAGGACGCCTACCTCAGTGAAGAATCAAAGAAGGCGTTGCTTGAGGGCCGGGAAATTTAACAAGTCGAGAGAGAGAGAAATAAGCCGCTGATGCTGCCGTGACAGCTCCCATTGAAGCACTCACTGAGCCTTCCATTTCTGGTACTGGTGAACCATCAGGGCAGCCCCACGACCTGCCAACAAGTTTAGGGCTTGAGGCTTTTCCTCAGGTAGAGGAATTGTCGAAAGATGGCGAAGGCGGTGAGTATGAAGTCGACATTGTTGGCTACTCTTCTGGCGCAGATAATCCTCCCATTTCTCCCGAGTTTGGGAGTTTCCAGCTTATGCCGCAAGAGCAGGAAGAATTTAATGCTTTCATTTTTGATCTTATAGGTCCGTTCACCTTTCCTGTTGATGTGCCAGCTTCCTCAGCGCCCGGACTTGCTGCTATTTCCACAGTCTCCATGCTCGTTTTTGTTCCTGCTCCTATTTCCATGTCCGTGTCTAGCTCGCAACCAGGGCCGAAGTCCGAAAAGATAGCCACGCTTCATGGCTTGGATGACCCTTCCATGTCTTTGGAAGGTGACATAACTGTGGCAGAAGTTAATGAGCAAGAAGTTCAAACAGAGCAGCCTTGTAAGACATAACATGAATTGGTCGCTATTAAGAAGGAGAAGGTTGAAGCGATCAAAGCCTCGAAGAGCTCCCGCAAATCACAGAAGGGTAAAGCAAAGGGAGAATCTTCTAAGAAGGCAACGGAGCAAGGGGAGGACATTGCCACCGAGGAGTTTGTTGATATTACCGATAGCGACACCACTCCCGAGACGAGGCAGAAACTGCAAACAAAGGGCGTAAAGGGGAGCAGTGGAAGGAAGCGCTGATGAGCTTGTATGGAGACCGATCTGATTTTGGTTCTTTTTGAGTCATTTTGTTCAAGTGCAGAGTCTGCACTTAGTGTTTTTATCGTGGAATCTGTATTTTCTTTTTGTTGGTCGGTGTTGTGTGGGTAAGGCCTCACGTTTTGACCCTGTGTAAAGAAAATTATAAGCAATACATTGATATTTTGACTGTACTCTTATCTGTCTGTTCATATGTGTTCTGTGCACTTGTGCTTGTTTTATTTACACGTATCCAACTTTTGTGATTGTCGCTAAAAAATTATTTGGAGTAACAATTCTTTGTTTGGAGTAACATAACTTTTGAACTTATTGTTTTCAATTGTTTTTATTTAAGTACCAGTGTATGCCCCCTAGTTCACAGGATTGTTTACTTCAAATGACCGATAACTTATAGTTTAGACAATTTTCATATTGAACTTGAAACTTGGCTAAGTCACAGCTTTATTTTCCTTCTTCCAGAAGTTTTGCAACTTTAGCATGTAATCCAAATTTCTTGTGATAATATGGTAAGTATGCAATATATGCGTGTTTGAGAGGTGCACATTGCATGGGTTAACTGAGGGCAGTTTTAATCATTAAGTGTCATCAGTCAATACTTTTCTGTTGGTTTGTAGCACTCCAATTTTGTTGGAGTTGTGCTCATTATTCCCTATTATAGAAGTAGTTGGCGCTGATTATGAGATGCGCGGTTTTTGAGATTGATATGGCCCATTGGTCTGATTCTGATGCTCCTCAGTGCTGCTTATCTTCGGGCAATGTGTGGAGTTTACGCTTTAGGAGCATGATTTTTTGGCGAATCCTCAGTATTTCCTTTCTTCGGGCAATGTTGAGGAGTTCGTGCACGGCTTACGGGCGCACGGCTTTTGATCTTCCTCTGTGTTGCCTATCTTGGGGCAACATGAGGGGTTTGTATTTTGAAAGTTAGTGCACGGCTTATTGGATGCACGACATTTAGTTTTCCTCGATGTTGCCTATCTTCGGGCAACGTGAGGAGTTTAAGTTTTTTAAGAGTTAGTACGCGGCTTATGAAATGCATGGCTTTTTGTGCTCCTCGGTGTTGCCTATCTTCGGGCAATGTGAGGAGCGTACGTTTTAGGAGTTAGTGCGCAGCTTATGAAATGCACGGCTTTTGGTACTCCTCGGTGTTGCCTATCTTCGGGCAACGTGAGGAGCCTATGTTTTGGCGTAGCTTATGAAATGCGTGGCTTTTCGTACTCCTCGATGTTGCCTATCTTCGGGCAACGTGAGGAGTTCGAATTTTCAAGAGTTGGCGGTGCGACTTATGATTTGTGCGGCTTTTCGTACTCCTCGGCGTTGCCTATCTTTGGGCAAAGTGTGGAGTTCGAATTTTCAAGAGTTGGTGGCATGGCTTATGGAGTGCGCGGCTTTTCATACTCCTCGACGTTGCTTATCTTCGGACAACATGAGGAATTTGAATTTTCAAGAGTTGGTGGCACAACTTATGGAGTCCGCAGCTTTTCGTACTCCTCGGTGTTGCCTATCTTCGGGCAATGTGAGGAGTGTAATTTTGGGACTTTCGATGTTGTTGGAGATAAATCGGTTTTTAGAAGGCAAGGATCGGGTTATGTTGGTCTAGCGGTTTGAGTCGATTTGCTTCCGTCGACACGGCGGGTAGTTATTATGAATATAGTTTTGTCGGTTCTAAGAGCGAATCAAATTTTATTAAGGAAAGCATGACAGACTTTTTGCCTATTTACAATGCCCCTGGCATTCTGGGACGGCTTATTTGCTGAAAAATAGAGAGTACATAAAGTAGTTTTCAAATGAAGTAACGGCGGAGTGATTCGCTATTTCATGCCCTGGGAATTTGGATTCTGTCGACGGTTGTTAGCTTGAATATTCCATCTCTTAGCTTTTGATTGATGACATACGATCCCTCTCAGTTTGGTCCGAAGGACGCCGGAATGGGGTAGACTCATTTAAGCACAAGATCCCCCACTTCGAAGGTTTGGTTATGAACTTGGGAGTTGAAGTACTATGCAACTCTTTTTTGGTGGGCGGTGGTTCTCAACTCGGCTTCTTCCCTTCTTTCATCGATCATATCTAGCGATTCGAGTAGGTTGTGCAATCAGTGTTTCATATTCCGCTTCATTGTTTATAGCAGGGAATTCCAAGCGCAAAGCATAGCTAATGGCTCAGCCTTTAGGGGTTTCAAGCACCACTCCTACCCCTGAATAGAGGTTGTTAGATGCGCCATCGGCAAAGAGCTTCCATTGCGTGTCTACCTCCAGCTGTTCTTCTTCCTTGTCATCCCATACAGTAAATTCGGCGATGAAGTCTGCTAATGCTTGCCCATTGATGGCTTTCTTAGGGTGGTATGTGATATCGTATTGACTTAGTTCTATATTCCACTTGAGAAGTCGTCCGGAAGTTTCAGGTTCATATAACAATTGCTTCAAGGGCTGGTCAGTAACACTTTGATTGGATGAGCCTAAAGTATGGTCGTAACTTCCTAGATGCGATCAAAAGGCAATACGCTGGTTTTCCTAGTTTCGGGTAGTTTTTCTCTGCTCCAATGAACCGCTTGCTGTTGTAGTACACGGGCCGTTGGATTCTCGCTTCTTCTCGCACGAGAGCGGCGCTCAATGCATGTGGTGAGACCGCTAAGTAGATGAATATATCTTCTCCATCCACCGGTTTAGATAGGATTGGCGGAGCTTCCATGTGTCGCAACAATTCTTCGAATGCTTTTGACAAGCCTCACTCCATTCGAAGTTTTTCTTTTCCTTCTTCAATGCATCGAAGAATGGTATGCATTTGTCTGTAGCTTTCAAGATAAATCGGCTCAGCGCTGCGACCTTTCCATTCAGGCTTTGAAGTTCCCTTTTATTCTTCGATGCTTGGACTTCTCGTAGTGCCGTTATTTGTTTTGGATTTTCTTCGATGCCCCTGGCACTTACTATGAACCGTAGGAATTTCCCAGAAGCTACTCCAAAGTGACATTTGAGTGGGTTGATTTTCATTCCGTACTTTCGGAGTATTTCAGACATTTCAGCAAGATTTTCTAGATGGTTGCAGCTACTCGTGACTTGACCAACATGTCATCCACATACACTTCTATAGTCTTTCCAATTTGGCGTTTGAACATGGTATTCACTAATTGTTGGTATGTCGCCCTGACATTCTTCAAACCGAATGACATTACACTGTAGCAGTACAATCCCAGGTCGGTGAAGAAGCTGGTGTTCTCTTGATTTGGCTCATGCATCAGGATCTAGTTGTAGCCCGAGCATGCATCCATAAATGACAATAATTTGTGTCCCGCCGTCCCATCCACAAGCTGATCGATTCTGGGTAGGGGGAAGCTATCTTTCAGGTAAGCTTTGTTTAGGTCCGAAAAGACAATATAAGTTTGCCATTTTCCATTAGACTTTTTGACTAAGACTGGGTTTGATACCCATTCAGGGTAAGTTGCATCCTGGATGAAGCCGTTGGCCATTAGTTTATCTACCTCTTCTCTTAGTGCATTGGACCGTTCAAGACCCAAGCTGCGCCTTTTCTGCTTTACTGGTGTGAATTTGGGGTCGATGTTGAGCGCGCGACAAGCAATTTCAGGTGATACCCCACACATATCAGATTGAGTCCAAGCAAATATATCCAATTTGGTATGGAGAAATTTAGTTAGTTCTGATCGCATCTTGTTTCCAAGGTGCGATCCAATTTTTAAGACCCACGTTGGGTCGCCCATACTAACTGGGACATACATCGTCAATTTTGTTGGTGCTGCCTGATCCTTCCCTGAACTCTTCTTTCTAGGGTCCAAAGCCTTGTCGAATCGGCTATGGTCCCCAAGCCAGGAGTGGCTCTGTAGTTGCTATTCAGAGGGTTCATGGATGTGGAGAGTTCACCCCACATCCTTCCATTTTTCCTTTCTTTTTGAACTGATGTAATTCCGCGATTTAGCATTCCCGGGCGGCATACTGGTCTCTTTTCACAATCCCGATTCCGTTCTTTATAGGGAACTTCATTGTAAGGCACCATTGGGCCAGAGCTATTTTGAAATCTGCTAGTGCGGGCCGTCCCAAGAAGGCATTGTATGCTGACATTTCATCTACATCACAAAAGTCTGAATGAGGGTGACCCTTCTCTCCCCTTCTCCAAGTTCCACAGGCAGGTCAACTGTTCCCACCGGTTGTTTGGGTTCACCGGTAAACCGTTGAATCTCCGTTTGGCATGCAGATACGCTTTTCATGCCAATCTTCATCAGATCAAAAGTATGTTTAAAAAGTATATTAACAGAATTACCACTATAGACCAACACTCGTCGAAATACAGCGGGTCCGATTCCTACTTTCACCACCATCAGATCGAGAGTCGGAGCTTCGATCCCTTCAGTGTCCCGATTCCGAAACACTATATCATCAATCAAAACCTTTTGCAGCTTGACCGGAGTTCCATCATCTATTATGAGACATGAGTCTTTCGGAGCATGTTTCAACGAACTCGCGTACCATTCCATTTCTCCCCAACTTCTTTACGCGGGGTGTGGTCCCCCGGATATCGTTCCAATAATAAGCCTTTGGTCGGTTCGTTTCGACCCTTCATCAATAGTTCCAGCTTGATTTCTTCGTTCTCTAGGAGGCTGAAGGGCCGTAGGTTGACTGGGGTTTTGTGGCTTTCTCACGTACTGCTGGAGTTTATTGTCCCGGATCAACTCTTCAATGAGATTCTTTAGGTGGTGGCATTCATTTGTATTGTGGCCATGTGTCTCATGGAAGTGGAAAATTTTCCCTGAGCGCTTTTGTTGCTCAGTTGCCTCCAACCTAGGGTGTTTCTTGTATTCTTCGATTTCTTGTGTTACGAGTAAATATTTTTCGGCGTGTCATTTAGAGTGGTATAATCTTCCTGTCTGAACTCTTTAAATCTTTTGTTGTTGCTATTGCTATTTCTTTTATTGGAGTTCTGATTTTTCCTCTTTTGATTCCCATCTTTCTCCGAGACTCCTTGAGCAGTCCAGAATCAGGCGCATTTTGATTCATTGTCACATCACTCTGTCCAATGTTCATCGGTTGGACACCAGTAGACTTTCTTTCCAGCTCATGTGTTTCCTCCAATCTTAAGTACTGACTCGCTTCACGATTGAAGTCATTCCTTGTGGTAGGTTGCTTCATTTTAATCCATTTCCCGAACTCAGTCTCCGGGTGAATGGCACAGACTAACGCTATAAAAACCATGTCCTCATTAGGGTTACTTACTTCTGTCACCGCGGTATTGAATCGGTTCATGAAAGATTTCAGCGACTCATTGCGTCCCTGGAACAATCCGGATAGGGACATGACATCTTTTGGTGGCGCGGTATGGAGCCTAAATTGGTCAAGGAATTTTATCGCTAATTAATCAAAGGCAGAGATAGATCTAGGGGGAAGTCTGGTGAACCACATAGACACAACTCCTTCTAGAAAGATAGGGAAACATTGGCACCGAACAGCCTCTGGAGCGTTGGCTCTGTCCATATACCAACTATAATTGTATAGATGGGGTTTTGGGTCCTTCGTCCCGTCGTAAGATGGGATAGTTGGAGTTGTGAATTTGTTTGGATATTTTTCATTCAAGATTTCATCGGTAAAGGGAGTTCGACTTGGAGCAGATCCCCATTCATCATCTCTTCGTTTTTTACTCTCATCCATCAACCGTTTAACCATGTTTGCTATGTATGCCTTTGATGTTCGGTAATCCTGGGGACGGTAATCAATCACTGCACTAAGTGTTTGGCTTTGCAAACGGTCTCGGCTTATAGGTTGAAGCCTAGGCTCTCCTGTCTTTTGGAGAGCCACTCCCATGGGACCCCGTCGGCTTGCAGTTGGCCTGATTGGGGTAGTTTGGATGTTCCTAGCATCATCGAACGTGTTGACATTCTATTCCAATTGATGGTCTTGCTCTCCATCTTCTGAATCAGAGAGATCCATAGCTATATCTTCTTGCAAGGTCTTGCCCCCCAGATTCAAGTTCAGAATTGGTTGCCTTATGGCGAACGAAGTACCTGCATTTCCATCCATGTTAAGTCCTATTGTCACCCTTTTTTGTGGTTGTTTTTCGTTTCTTTTATATAGACCAGAAATGGAGGAATTCTCTTATTCTATAGCAGCCGCGAGTTTAAGCATAGTCATTAGAGCAGGGTTTGACTATAAGATTAAGGGAGCGTTAAGCTTATCCATTACAGCCTTTTGGCTACTTTCCATTTTTTGGTTGATCTCATTAACCATCTTATTAAACTCATCCATGGTGACAACTTCATGCTGGCTGGAGGATACTGGCACTTGATTTCCCAAGTTAGCATCATTTACTTCAGTTTGTTGGGGATTAACATCTTCTCCGGCTATTACCACTCCTCTGGATCTTCCAGAGGCAGTTCTTCTTCTTCCAGGAGAAATTGATTCAAGCAAAGATTGAGGATCTAACTTCTGGACCTATGGGATCCAACGTAGATAGCTAGATCTGAACACTGAGTTGGAGTTCTTAGTGAAAGCACCAAAATGTTAACCTAAAAATGGATCAACACCCGGGTTTTAGTGTGAAAGCACCAACCCTGTTGTCACAGAGCAATAATACAGATAATAGGTATAAAAAAGACGGTAAAAGAAAGAAGACAATGAATTTTTATAGTGGTTCGGCTCTTAATGAATCCTACGTCCACTTTATAGTTTATTATAGACTGATTGTTGTTACAAGTAGTCTTTGGTTACAACGCTTTTGATTATCCTTAGCTAGATTGAATCTCCAGGGTTGGAATCTACTGGAGAATCAAAGTGAATCCCTTTGGAGATTGTTGTGAGGGAGATGAAGAGTGAACAAAATTACCAGTAGAGCTTCAACAACTAATCTGGAGAAGATCCCATTTATGTTGCAGGTAGGACAGTATTTATAGAGATTGGAGAGCTTTTGGGCTAGGCTTCTCTTCTGACCACTTGCAGATGGACATAAGAAGATCTAGAGGAGATTAGCTCGTGACCCGAGCTAAAACCATGGATCGCTAGCGATCCATAGACTTAGCTCGCGTGCGAGCTAATTACTTAGCTCTTATCCACATTGCTTTGCGTAGTTAGCTCGCCGAGGATCCATGGACAAGTAGGGATCGCTGGCAATCCATGGTGTATGGATCGCTAGTGATTCATACACATAGCACATTTTCCCACTTTTCATTCATGCTTCTTTTCTTTCATATGCCATAGCGACCTAGCGACCCCATGAAGAAGTATGGATCGTCGGCGGTCCATGGTGTATGGATCGCTAGCGATATACACTTAGTGTATTTCTAGACTTTGATGTGTAGGGTGCTCTTGTTGCTTTGCGTCGATGTTGTTCATGTAGTCTCGTTGCGCGTTGCTCTGTTCTGATGATGATTTACTAGCTTATTGTACTTAGCTGCTGATTGGACTGAACGTACACTGGTTTCTTAGTTTAGTCAAATTTAGCCGTTGCTTTAGTAATATAACTTGGTCCCCTTAACTCATTGCTTTAGCCTTTTTGGTTAAATTCTGAACCATTCTGATGTCATGAAATTGTTTTGTCCTCTATTGGATCATATTGGGTTAAAAACCCGAATAACAGTCAACAAGGCAATACATGCATCCATCTTATCAAGAAGCGCTTTTCGGATTTCCACCACCCTTTGGTTCAGTTCAACCATCATCCTATGAAACTCCATCTTTATCACCATCTATTATAGAGCAGATGATCCTAGAAAAGTAGCCACTGGTTAGTTAGTCTCTTCATTTTAGTGAGAAGCTTCATCTTCTCCACCTATCACAGCTCTAGATCTTTCGAATCTCCTAGGGTTTATCACTTCAAATCCATAATCATAAGGTTTTTGATCTAATTTCTGGACGTTCTAATTTAGTGTACTAAGCTAGATCTACACCTGAGTTCAATTCTCGATGAAAGCACCAAAAATTTGAACCAAAATTGGCACAACACACCAAATCTACTAGAAACAAGATAGATCTAATTAAACAACAAACATAGTAAAAATACAAAGAATTTTTATAGTGATTCAGCAAATTCTATGGTCTACGTCCACTTTAAACTTATTAAAGATTGATTGTCATTAGTACAAGAGCTTTGTAATTGGTTTCCATATCTAAAACAGCAAAAGTAAGCTAAAAATGACAAGTTTGCGTTGAGAGTAGAAGATGGAGGCCAAAATTCCTTTTCGAATAGCCACAGTGCTCGTATTTATAATATAATTGTCCAGTAAGGTTGTCTGATCATGAAATACTAAGTCCAACATTAGAACCATGAAGATAGGGAGGAAGACAAAGTTTCATATATAAAAAATCATATTGGTATAAATCATAAATATAATCGGTACCGATTATATCGGCATGGTGCCAAATCGCCACTTATCATTTACAACTTCTCCACTATCTTCTAGCAAGCCCACACTTCAAAAATCTTCTCAATACTCATATATTTCATCTTATATGGGACTTTTATTTTTCTACATAACTTTGGAGTTGTCGTTTATTCCTTAAGGAGTAGCCCCTTCATTAGAAATCAACTAGTTGCCGATAAGATTGCCATAGCACTTCACCCTTCAACCATATGGAAAGTTTGCACTGAAACATGAAACTTGCCTCGGGAAATCATATCAGTACCAATCAAACTTGTTTCTTAATTAGGCCTTCAAATTTTCATTGATTAACTCCCACATCATTCCAAGCATGCCCCTAAGATCTTGAGTCGTTACGTCTTCATCTTGACATCCAGATTTACTTAGAAGCTGCTCGGTTCAAAACAAGATAACAGTACTGAAAACTAAACAATATACTCATATATTATGATTGTTAACCTGAACATTGCAACCAAGTTTTTCATATGATTGTTTTCCAAAATTTATAAAACATATTTTTCTTTCTAAAAATTAGCAAGTTAATCACGTTTACATATTCATTGACATAGTGGGGAATAAAATAATGCTAACACTACAATAATTATGAGAGGTCTAATGTACAGGGATATGACAAAGACTTGCATGCATAATTAGACTATTAGGAAAAATAAAAATGTATATGATGTTGTGAAATACCAAATTTTATCTTCAGTTATAGGTCTCAACAATGTTCTTCACTTTGGGTTAGAAAATATTTTAAAAAGGGTATCAATATAAAACCCAATCTACTATAAACAAATTAACATGGTAAATACCAAAGTGATGGCATTTAAAGTTACATAGTATAGTTGAGACCCGGTTAGTAGAGAACAAGCCAAAATATAATGCACACAAAGCAAACTAGAGATCAGTAAAAGCATTAATAAGATCACATAAGGGCCATTTAAACTTTAAATTAACAATAAATTAAACACCAATAAATAGATATTTATTATATCAAATTCTACATACTTCCTCACTACTATTTAACAATGCACATGTAACACCCCAACTCTATACCCATATTACCCAAGAGTATTACTATGTAATACTATCGAGTAATACTGGTATAGAGGTGTGGTGTTACAGTACTAGTCTAAATCAACTCTCTAACAATGTTTCCCAAAGAGACGTCATAAAAGTCCAATGCAGACGATGAAGTTTTAGAAGCACTAGTGAGATGATTTAAGTTTGGTTTCACAAAATATTATGAATTTAAAAACTCTAACCAAGGTAAGGAAAAATATGGACAACCTTAACTGTCAAGAGAGAGAGGAAGAAAGGAAAAAGAAGACTAAACAGTAAAGTAACAAACACAAAAGCATAACCAAGGGATGAAAATGTGGGAAAATGGGTTGTCTCTAACATAATGCGAAATGGATCTTAAGGCTATTTATACGCTAGAGGTGGTGAAGTGTGTATTTCAACTATTTAAAACTTACTTATGAATTTAAAACTTTATCTACTCAAATTGCAAAGAGAAACGGATAATCAAAAAATAAGTAAGTAGTAAAGTAAGATGAAGTAAAATAAATAACACCAGAAATTTTTACACTGGTTCGGATTGACCAATCTTACATCCAGTCATGTCCTGCACCTACAGAATCTCACTATCACCAATTGCTTTCCACGGGTGGCAAGAACACCTTTGCAATCTTGATTTCACGGGCTACAAAATGCACCCTCGTCTCTTTACAATCAAGAGTAGAATATGCCAAGTAGTTGTATCATCAATACAGATTCTTGGAGATTCGATACAATGATCCTAAGACCTCCAGTAGCAATATATTTTTGAATTCTTTGAGGAATAGGATGAAGTTAGAGAGAGAATGTATGAATTCAAGTACAGATTCTCTAATCTTGCGTGGTTTGCAAATCCTTTAAGAATTAAAGTGAAAGAGTATGGATTTGCAAAGAGAGTGGAAGAATATGTAATGGATTTTTCTCACAAAAGAATGGAAATGAAAGCATAGGAGAAAATGAGATTATTGTATGTATTCTAGAGCCATTATATAGTAGTTGAAGAGATATGTCTTTTGGTGAATATGTGGAGGAAAATCACTTCATTTGAATTTCTAAAAACATAAAAACGATCAGTATGTCGACATACTTAAGAGGGATATGTCGACATACATGTGTTTCAGAAATCAGGAACTCCAATAAAGTGTTGCATATTTTCAGATTTCAAAGTTCCTCGTATTTCTAGATATTTTGTGATTCGGTTGAGGTCAATAGTTGATTATCTTCAAGTATAATTTGCATGGGGTCTTTAACAAAGATTCTAAGATTCAAACAACTACTCATCACTTCAAATACCTCTGTTTCCTTACAGCATTTGCGTTTATTCTTTTTCAATTAGTCTTGTTCTTCCATTTGCTCTGATTAATCTTTATGTATATAATTCATTTAGTTCCATCGAATTCTTTTTTATCTATATAAATTGTCTCTATAATATATCTGAAAGTACTGTATAACTCGGAGATATGTTTGCAATGATATTTATATGGTTGTTCATCAAAATCAATACTTAGAGTATTAACAATCTCTCACTTTTTGATGATAACAACCATATAAATATTTGAGAGATAAAATATAATATTTTTATATTTGACTCCCCTTAACTCTATGCACTCCTTCTTCATTTTGTCTAGTATATTTATACGTTTTCTCCCCCTTTGTTATCAACAAAAAGGTGAAAAAGACTTGCATAAGGACAACTAGACAATATGTATAGTGTTTGTGTATAGAGAGTAGAGATATATATAAATGTATATAAATAGAACTTATGAGGTGAATCAAAATTAATACAAAGCATGGAATAAATTTATCAAGTTAAACATTTAAAATAAGGGGAGTCTAGAGTTACTGACATTACCGATGCCAATAACATATCCTTTTGAATTATACCCAAAGTTTACAATCTCACCATCTTTGTATATAATGACGCTTGGTATCTATGGTTTGCATATCATATGCTTTGAACATCTGTTGTCTGGTATCCATTGTTCGGTACCTAAAAAAATATAAAATATGCCTTATTTTATTTTGGGGTCCATGGGATTAAGTTTTCGGAAGCCCAACCGATGAAGATTTTGAATGCCCATTCAAAATATAATCATCAGATAAATGAATTTTATTAATAAAATTATAAATATATTTTTCTTTCTTAATATTATTTAACCTTTTAGGAACCTATAAATTAATGAAGTTATTTGGGGGTTTTAACTTTAATTTTCTAGGTTTTGGTTTGAATTTAGTAGCTTTAACAAATTTAGTATTTTGAGTACTATTTTTCTTTGATTTGGGCTTAGGGGTATATCGAAGTTGATATTTATTGCCAGTGGTTTAGATGTAGATAATAAATTTCCTAGATTATCCTTCCATTTGTTAAATTTAACAACATCAGTTTTGCTTTTATCAATATCCTTATTATAGTTAAGACTAACATTGTCTAAGGAAGTTATTTTGTCATTTAAATAAGTGATTTCTGATTTCAGTGAAAGATTTTCTTATCTTAAGGATTCATTTTAACTTTTTAGTTTTTCAAAACTTCCAAGTTTTAGATCCTTTTCATCATTAAGTCTTTCAATTTCATCTTCTAGACATTGTTAACCTTTCGTTAAACATTTTTAATCTGTCCATCTCTGCTAAATTAATCTTGTACTCTTTTCTAAGCATTTTATATCCCTTATACTTGTCATTTAAAACATTTATAATTTCTTCGTTAGAATTCCATACGTGGTCATTATTTGCCATGAAGCACACGTTGGCATTTTAAGTTTCTGAATCACTATCACTTGATGATGTATCTAAATCATCCTATTTTGCATTGAAAGCCTGTTTTTACTCCTTATTGAAAGTGTTTGAAGAGTACTTTGATTTCTTTAGGTTTGGACAACCACTTTTCAAATGATCGACTTTATTACATTCGAAACACTTGACAACATTTCCAATTCTGGAAATATGGTTGTTAGATTTTCGAAGTTCATTCATTTTCCTATATTTCAAGAATTTCATGAAGGTCATGAAATCGATTTCCTCGTCATCATCGTATAATTCATGATTGTCGTTTATAGCATTGAGTGCCAGTGATTTCTTCTCATTTACTTGATTTTATTTTCTATCCTGCAACTGTACTACATAAGAGATTAGATTACCAATTAAATCTTCTATTTTCATAGTACTAATATTATTAGCATCTTCAGTTGTCAGAGTCTTCTAATCTCATTTACTAGAAATTGAATTCAAGATCTTTATGACTTGGTCCTCTTCAGTAACATTCTTTCCTAATAATATTAATGCATGTAATATATCCTAAAATCTAGAATACATACAGAAATAGATTCATTTTTTTCATTCCAAATAGTTGAAATTGATTAGTTAACATGGATATCTTTGTCTGTTTAACTTTGCTAGTGCCTTCGTGTGTGACTTGTTGTGTTCTTCAAATTTCATATGCACTTTTGCTAATAGAAACTTTGTTAAACTCATTTTAATCTAGGACAAAGAATAAAATGTTCATAGCCTTTGGATTATTGAGTGCTTGTGTCTTCTGATCATCGGTCCATTATGCATAATTCATTTGGGGCTCACTGTACTCAGTTTAGGTAATGTTCCAAATATCAAACCATTAGACTGTATATAAATTTTCATCCTATAGGCCCAATAAGCATAATTACTACCATTAAATTGGGGGGTCTAGCAGTAGATTATCCTTCTACAAAAGTGTTAAAGAAAGTGTTACTATTGTTATTAGCCATTTATACGTTTCAAAAATCAAGTTATAAATTTTTGATAACCAGTGACTCAGATACCAAATGCGAGAAAATGGGTTGTCTATAACACAACGCAGAATGGATCTTAAGACTATTTGGACACTGGAGGCGGTGAAGTGTGTATTTCCACTATTTATACTTTATCTACTCAAATTGGAAAAAGAAACAAATAAGCAAAGACTAAGTAAGTGGTAAAGAAAGAAGCGGTAAAATAAATAACATCAAGAATTTATTTACTGGTTTCAATTGACCAATCCTACATCCAGTCCTGTACTACATCATACAGAATTTTACTATCACCACTTGCTTTACACAGGTGGCAAGAACACCTTTACAATCTTGATTTCACAGGCTACAAGATGCACCCTCTTCTCTTTACAATCAATAGAAGAGTATGCTAAGTAGTTGTATCTTCAATACTGATTCTTGTACATTCAGTGCAATGATCGTATAGACCTCCAATAGCAATATATATTTGAATTCTTGGAAGAATATGATGAAATCAGAGAGAGAATGATATGAATTCAAGTACAGATTCTCTGATCTTGTATGGTGTACAAATCCTTGAAGAATTAAAGTGAAAGAGTATGGATTTGCAAGGAGAGTGAAAGAATATGTAATAGATATTTCTCACAAAAGAATGGAAATGAAAGAGTAGGAGAAAATGAGAATATTGTATGTAAAATTTCATTTTCTAGAGCCATTATTCTAACAACCCGCCTTTTCGATCCTTAGAAGTCGACACTAATACATCCATGGTATTCACATGCCAAACATCCAAGTGCCGGGAAGATAGATCGTTGGAGTGAAAGAAAAGAAAAGACAGAATAGAATCTCGCAACATGAAAAATAATCTATAATATATCAATGAACTTTACAGAAAAGAAATTTTTTATATACATATATTAATCAGAGTACAGTTATCCTTTCATCAGCCCTTGGACAGTTATAACAACCTGTCCTTAAAATTTTCTTGATAAATACAACAAGAACGCAACAACGGAAGATAAAGTACGTGAATATGCCTTAGTGGATCCAGCTCGTCTCTTGAAGCTCCAAAGTGACCAGCTAAATCTGGAAAATATGCTCGAGAAAATTCGAGTATTAGAAGAAAAATAATGTCCGGATCAGTTTGATAAAACCAGCATGGGAAACATAATCAAATGTATTCTTAATGTTTTATAAAACCATTCAAAATAAAGCTATCTTGTAAGACCACGCCGCACATAAACACAAACGAGTTTTGCCTTACGATAACTAAAAACATTTTTCTAGAAAGTCCAGTGATGTTATAATAACGTCTAAGTTTTTTAAAATAAATTATGAATATAGATGGAATGCTTGCATCTCATATTCCAGCATAGTTGGGCACAACTAAGTCCGTATGACGGTTATTGGAGAATGGATTCTTTACAATGATAAGGCACCAAGATAACGCCTAACACAAGACACCTCTAGAAAAATATACCGAGGGCCTCACATGTACCCCGCTAACAGAGGACTGGCCTACCCCTTACTGGATAGTACTGAATATTTCATCACCCCGATTGTTTTTGCAACCTTTCCGAGAGCTCTCATGCATAACCAAATCCATATATATACACACAACACATACATATACATACATATACATATAAGGGTGATGACAATATCCTAATGGGTGCGACGCACATAGCCCTGCTGCATATCCCATGTTTTAGCCATTTCCGGTTAATGAGGCTTGAGACTACGTTTTACCTTTTCATATAGCAATCCCACTTGGAATGCTAACACTGCCCTCCAAGTGCCTATGCAATGCCAGCATTCATCCATACAAGTTGTTCTGGATATGAACGAACTGAAGACACCACTTCTACTATATTCTTTTGGGAATCACCCTCGGGATTAGTAGTAAGTATCCCTTATGCTTCCAAGAACTCAGTCTTCAATTCTATCATCTTCAAGGTGTCTTCAATTCGAACACTTAAGTTGGTTTGAAGTGGTTTTCAGATAATTTATACTTATATGATCCTAGTCTCTTTGAACTAATATTCGATAGTTTCCGGTAAACTCAACTCTAGTTATTTCAGAAATAAATAGACAATATATAAGAGCGGGGATCATCCCTAACCGTTTAAGTGGATGTATCTCCTTATCATTTGTCCAAGAAGAATACATGAGTTTGTACGTACAATATAGCATCCCCGAGGATAACTGTACCATATAATTCTAGTTTTTTCTCATAAATAGTTCTAGAGTTAAAAATTGATCCAGATTTGATAGTCGGTTATTTAACTATCAAATATACAAACAATCAAACATAGATCTAATTCCATATGGGATCCACTAAGCCTCTTATTAATAAATCTTTCATTAATTAAATCTCTTTCGACTATTTGATTTAAAATACCTTCGCAAAAGATATTTTCACACCCTTTATACTCCTTCCAAATACATGGAAAACATTCATATACATATCTCATTGGTATAAGTATATTCACAGCCCATTATACTTTCAATACTTAGAAAAAATATCTATATATTTTTCTCAATGATATAAGTACATTAACAAAACTTAAGGAAGATTTTCTCTTTTCCAAATTCTTATTTAGATGGGCCAATACAAATATTATTTAAAATATTTCTTACTAAAAAACTCTAACCACCTATCCTTCGATGTTAAGTATGAAAAGAATGTTTCCATACCACCATAATTAAGAAGGATTAAATGGTCAAAACAAATCTCATTCCTTTTACAAAATTCTCTTTTTGTAAGCCCATTTCATATTTACAAATACTTTTACAAATCATCAATTTAATTTATAAAACTTCTTTTATAAATCCCTAAAGTGATATATAAAATTCACTTCTATTTATAAAACTCCTTTATAAATCTTCCTTTATAATTCCTTTATATTATAAAATATCATTTGAAAAATCTCCTTTAAATAAACCCTTTTATTTAGTATATTCCTTTTTATGAACAAATTATCATTCATAAATACCTTTATTTAACTAATTAATTACTTAAAACATTATAAATGATTAATTAATCAATTTTAAACCAACATTAATAAGATAGATAATTAGCTTTAAACACATCATTAATTAATAATTTATTACTTTTAAACAAAACAAACCCAATTAACTAACAACAGTGATAATATAGTTAAGAAATTAAAATATCATTAATAATATAATTAATTAACTTTAAAAATTCTGGAAAAGGCTTACCAATCAAAATGGTACTAAATCAAGTTACCATTTAATTCAATTTGAATTTTCAAGTCACATAACTGGTATTTACATAGGCAACATGTATGTAAATCAAATCCATAATTAACTACCCCTAGATAATGTGTCATTTATCCTATATAAAACAACTGGCATAAAATTAAATGTCCAAATTAATTTATAGCAGAACGTTGATATATTCTGCTAAATAGATGTCATTAATAATCTATTCCAATAAATTATAACAGAACAAGGATTTATTCTTCTAAACAGATGTCATCAATAATCTATTCCATTTTTGTTTGGCTACTTAAAGGCACAAACAAAGAGAATCCCTTGTATTTAAATCATTCTTTGTAAAAGTAGCTGCTTTTTAAACAAACCGATCCTTGGAAATAAAGTAAATAAAAATAAAACCTTTATTTAATAATCATTAAATAATTAATTAAAACTTAATTTAATCTTAATTAAATCTTTACTTAATTAATAATATAATTAATAATTAAACCCTGCCTGATTAATAATTAATTTATAAATTAAACCTCACTTAATTAATAATTAATTAATTAATAAACCTTACTTAAATAATAATTAATTAAATAATTAACCTTTACTTAATTAAAAAAATAAACCTTTCTTAATTAACTAATTATAATTATCTTACTTAATTAATAATTATGATCTAACTACCTTTACTTAATTAACTAATTAAGTACTAATTATCTTGACTTAAATTAATTAATTAAATAATCTGTAACGACCCGTAAATTTCAACTGTTTTAAACGTAATTAGTTGAAATTTTGTGAAATTTTAAAACGACAAAATTTTGAAATAAAAATTTAATATTTGGAATACGTCTAGTTAAACATAGCAATTGGTAAATTTTCGTCCGAAAATATGAAGTTTATTTTCGCGCGTAAATTTACTTCAATTTAATCAGTTAAAAAGCGATGAAAATAAAATATTTTCGGAACCTAAATATTTTTACATAGAAAAATTCTAAACCATCTTCTGAGCAAACATCATTTTTCGTTTACCAAAATTCGGACTTCGTTAGCTCCGTCGATCTTTTTTTTTTTTGCGTTTTTGCTGCATTTTCCGCTAGTAGAAAATTCGAATTTTTATAATTCAATCATAACACTGATATCTGTATACCGTTTTGACCGTCTCGTCGTACTGATCTCCGCGGTATATTCAATTCTGTGTTTTAAAATCCGAAAGACAACAAAATCTACGGAACAGTTTCCGTATCGGTTCCGCAATCTGCCTTTTGTTTTGTGTGTGACCATTCATTTTCCATTTGGAGAAACGTTATAGCCTCCATCTTTTATTGTTCCAAAATTCAAGGTTGCGGACTCTTACTTTTCCTAGCTAATTTATAGTCTGGGTGGTTGATTTATTGTAGTCTCTGCCTTTTCGTTGCACCCAAGAAAAGAAAAGCAACATAATAATTCGTTTCTTCCCCTCTAGCCTGTTCATTTTCGCTTTCCCCATCTCCATCTCTACTACCCAGACTTACAGTGCTTCTCCACCGTACATGCCCCGCCCTCTGTAAACACCCTGGCCGCTTTACTCGAGCTCGCCTTCATCAACTCTCCCCTCATCAGTGCTCACCTCCCACCACTCAACCGATCCACTTCAACACCAACGCCTGAATCACCTCGGTCGCTCCGATCTGACAGCCACCCCTTTCAATACGTATGCCATCTAACACTCCTTCCCTCTCCGCCATTTCTGCCCTAGCAGCCTTGAACCAAGAGCAACCATCACCTTCGGCCTCTCCTTTATCCAAACCCAGATCCACATGGAGCCACCACAACTAGATAGCCTAGCACACATCCCCTCTTCACCGGCATGCACGTTCACCTCGGCCTCAACCTGCCACGTGCTCTGCTTGCTCAGCCAAGCTCCACGAGATCCACAACTGTCTGCCGTGCTTCTCCTCCCCTCCCCCTTCTGTTGTATAGGTATGCGTATACATGTTTTACCATATCTGGTTATGGTGCTATTTACATTATATATAGTATATATATATATATATATATGTATAGTCTGTTTTTTTAGTATATATAAACCAGTTTATTTATGTTTAAGTCATATAGGCTGTGGCCTATATATTTATATTGTGTATAAATAATCTGCTGTAATATGTTATTGTACATATACGTTAATAAAATATATTTCTAATTTTATAATATGTAGTAGCTTATATAGGTTATCTTCATATGTTGGTTCTTATAAATCCTATACTATTTTAGTTCATACAAGTTTATGACAGTGTTATTGGGTTGTATATATGTTTATAATCATACAAATATAATATGCGTACTGTATATATATAGATGCTAAATTTTGAACTTGTTTAAAAATATATAAAGAGTTCATTTTACTATGACTGGATGTAATACATAAGTAAGGTTACATATGTACATATATTTAGTTTTCAAATATAAAAGTTTATAATCAGATTTTGGATATTTGGTTTTTATTTTTAAGAATAATATATAAAGTACAATTGTCTCCATATTTTTATAGCTTGCGCGGGTTAGTTTTATATATTTTGTAAGTAACCAGTGTAAGCATTTATATGCAATGGTTTAAATATATATTTTTACAGTTTATAAAATACGTACCATTGGTTAGTTGTATATGGATATGAGTCCATTTGTTCATATATTGATTTGTTATTGATTCAGAAGTATATTTTTTTAAGGGTCTTATTTGATTTATATGTACATATCAGTAGCTATTTAAAAGTATGATATATATATATATATATGTTGATATTTATATATGTGTTTATTTAAAACCAATGATTTTTTTTATCATTTTACACATATATACATATGTTGTTTTAATATTGTTTTAAACTAAATATTGATTTCATATATATTTAGTTCAATTCATATCAACTGATTCAATCGTTCTCATTGATTTCCCCTTTATCAGCCTTGTTCGACAAACCCACGTCCATCGTGCTTTGCTTCGTAATTTGTGCCTAGATTCGTAACTCATCTCAACATCGTTGTCTCTAACCTCGAAAGGTGAGCACTCACTCACGATTAACGTTCTTTTATTTATTAAATTTGATTTCAATTGAAACGACAATTGAAATATGCTGCTGTTAGATATTTACACTGTTATTACCTGTATCAGTTCACCTGTGACATCTGACACCAATATCTGTTATATATGCAATGATAATCCAGTTTGATTGTTAAATGACTGATTGTTTGATGTTTACAATTGGACGTTAAAATTGTAATGTATAAAGTGATAAATATTATGCAAGTAAATTTGACGTAGGATAATTAAAAATTTGAATTGACATATATGTTGAATTTGATTAGTGAATATGACCCCTTTTATTTGTTAAATTAATTGACATGTAACATAGTGATAATTACACTTTGAACCATTGAACGTATATTGGATTAATTGTTGTAGTGTAAAAAATTGAAATTGAAAATAGATGACAAGTGAAAACCGTAATGTAATAATCTTTAATCTACATGAAATGATAGTGTAGATTCTAGAAATAATTATATTAAGTCGTACAAATAACAATGCGAATTAATACGATTATTTCGGGATTATTTAAATTGATTATTGGATTGTTATTGTTTGTTGTTATTGCTTGTTTATTTACTTTGACACCATCCCAGTTATCACACTGCAAGTTCCCTTTGCTATGCTTTGATTTTGAATTGAATTGGAATCGGGTTGAAATGATAAATACCCAAATGAACTTGACTTAGGATAGAGAATTAAATAAAAACCCGATTGGTCAATAATTTGATTTAAAAATAAAACGAAGATTTTATTTGAATAAATAATATGGTTTTGAAATGAAGTGAAATTTGAATTTTTAATGAAAGAAAAATGTTAATATTTAATAATCTGAAACACAATATTAACGATGTAATTGATGAAAGAATGCTGTTTAATTTGAGAAATGATATAATTAAGTTTGAAATTATTAAACTTTGAAATGATTTAATAATTAAGTTTGAAATTATTAAACTTTGAAATTATTTAATAATTAAGTTTTGAATTATTTAATGATTAAATTGAATTGGATTCTTTAATAAGAGAAATTGAACTTTTGAATAAGTGAATTTTACTTCGTAAATAATTGAAATTGAGTTTCTTTATTAATTAAGTTTTGAAAAATTATTTAAGTAAGTAAACAAGTGAAATTGAATTTCTTTAACAAGAAATAAAATGTGATTTATTGAAATTAATGTAAGACTTGAAATTTAAAGAATTTGATTTGATGAAATTAAATTTAATGCTATTGTAAGTTTTGATAAAATGGAGTTGAACTTAAATAATTGATTTAATGAATTAGAAATTAAATAGAAATTGTTTTGATTGATAATTAACTTAATGAATATTGAATAAAATCGATAAATGAAGTTAAATTGATTTGAAGGTTAAATTAAGTTAATTTAAATGATTTCGGAATGAAACTTATTTACGAATGTAAATGAATACTTGAATTGTTTTAAATAGAAATTGAAATTGAATTATAAGATTTTGGAATGGTAATTTGGAAGTTTTGAAACGTAAATTATGGAAATTGGTTTAGAAAGACAAACGAAATGTTGATTTATAAACTCTGATTGAAATTGAAATTGATTTGGTTTTGAAATAAATAAACGACCAATCGGTGAAATAATTCCGAAGGTTATTAAAGAGACCGGAATCGGTTATGGATATACTCTCTATCTAAACCGAAAACCACTTTAATAACTATACGCGGAGTGATGATCCAGAATGAAGTGGTTGGAATGATGTACGTGATGACTGAAGAAAGAGAACAATAATGGATAGCCTTGACACTTGTGTCAAATTGGAAATGACTAAAACAGGAGCCGTGCCGGGCCAATGGAGGTCAGCTACCTCAAGTGGACACACTTCTTCGAACTACTCATTACTTGTTGTCGATTGGTGCACCCTTGATTTTTGGGAGTGTTGTTTCACGGTGTTGCGGTCGCTGCGGCGATGCGTTCTCACCAGTCCGGATCAGGCAAACGGTAGTATCACTACCTTGGGTATTGCCTCATGTGCCTTGTCATACTTGTATTCCCTATTCGCGACCACTACGAATCTGTTTTGTACCTTTAGTATATGGATTGCCCTCTGGTGACTTCCAGTTTTAGGGAAACTACGGTCTTGTATATGCTTTTGGGAATAAAAATGTGTTAAGGGTGGAATGGGCCATGACTTAACACTATTTTGATACCTTATATTACTGATAGACATTATCTACTTAGCGTACATTACTACTTAGTAGATAGTTTAACGGATCCTTAAAGGATGGTCATTCCAACCATCCTTTGAGTTACTTGTATTTCGATTGCTATTTCACTTGAGTTGGATTTATTAATATAAGAATGTTAATCCTGACTCGAGTGTCTTGTGTTTTGCTTTACGCTCGGGTCAGACTGAGTGTACCAGTATTCGAGACTCACCTTTGGAGTTGGAGCTTTGCTTGAAGATCCAGCCATCTATTCTGCTTTCAGTGTTCGATGATTCCAGTGATGTATTCTGATTTGTATCTGATGTATCGTATTACTCTTCTGTTGTAAACTCTGATGTATTTTATATATTCATATAGTAGCTTCATGAACTACTATCTCTTTTATTTCTGCTGCAATTATTACTCTGTGTCTGTGTTCTGTGATTATTTATTTACTGTATATGTTTAGTTTTGCCAAATTTAAATTAACAACGCGGTATTTTGAGCAATTCAATTCCGGCATGAGTGTCTACCTATACACTTATAATGGATGCGAATGGTCCAAAATATCGGATCGTTACATAATCATTAACACTTACTTAAAGTAATGATTACCTTTTAATACTTATAATATGTTATCAAATACTTTTTAAAAATTTAAGATGAAAACACTTTTAGTTTTAGAAAAAGTATTCGATTTCACAAACTGCATCCATAACGACTATCGCTATGGATACCATAACTTTTGAACTAGTTTTACTTGTTTATTTCTCTTCAGAAATTTTGCCTTTTTCTTCCTAAAACTTGTATAAGGATTTTGGAAACTAAAAATAAAGTTTAAAACTTATCAACCTTTCTCGGAAGCACTTAAGTAAAAATAAGTTTAAAACAAGGATTTCGATGTCGCAAACAAGTAACTTTAAGTGCTAACTTTCTCTTTAGCTTACTACATTCATACATAAGCTTATATATCCAAACACATTCCATAAGCAACATACATAAGTAAAAATCACTATTTTCAACATCACTTGACATCCAAACTATATTTCCATGCTTACAACCAAACGATTTATATAATCTCACATATATGCAACACTAAACATAATATATTATCAACCAAGATCAACACAATTATTAACAATAAAATACAGTTTTAGACTTGCTTAAAAATGTGAGCTTTACTCACCAAAAGCTCACAAAAACAAACCAAACTTCTACCATGCCTTGAAACGACCTACATCTTTGATTTACTTAAGTAAAAATTGGATTTTGGAGGCTTAAAAGGGACATGCAGGTTCGACTGTATGGGCTCGGGCATGCTTTATAGAAGGAGTTTCGTCTAGTTTTTGGAAAGAAGTAGGTGTAGGAAGGGAATGAATGGTGTTTAAATATGTTTTTAAGAATATAAAAATGGGAAAGAGAAGGTTTTTTAAACTTTGAAAACTATGGAAGCCATTAAAAAGTTTTTAGAGCTTTAAAAAAGAAGATGGAGTTTTTTTGAAAATATGGAATGAAATGAGAAAAATGAGAGAGAAATTAGGAAACTATTTTTATATAAAGTGGATTAAGAACATTACTAAAATGCCCTTTAAGTACATACCCTCCAGTTATATTTTGCCACATCACCACACTCCCCTCCCTTCCTTCTTCCACACGCATGGAATCACCCCCCCCAATTTTACCCAACATGCAAACCCCTTCCTTGTACCATGATATTACATTTAAAATGCGACCTTTCATCATTTTTATTTTTATTTAATTTGAAAGTTCACGTCTCCTTTGATTTACTTAATTGAATATATTTTACCATATAATTACCTTATCCATACATATGTTATTAATATATGTATGTGTATATGTTTAGTAAAATGTATACAACATTTCTGACAACTTTTAGATGATGAAAAGTCAAAAATTCAGAAAATGATTTTTGGTCACGTTTTCGATTTTTCTTCGAACTAATTATTTTTTTGAACACATTTTGAAAACCATTTCACCATCATTAGTTATTAAATTAAAAGGGGTTTATTTGAGTTATAAAATCCATAAATTGAATATTTAAAATAAATTAAATATTCACAAATCAAAGTGATAAAATTCTGAGACGTTACATTCTCCCTCCATAAAAATAATTTCAACCCCAAAATTTCACCATATGAATACCCAATACTATTCATAAGTCTGTATGGTGTTCATAGACCATCCATATGCAAAATTTGATTTAATCTCTGTTTGCACAAAAAATGGACAAACACCTCAAAGTCGTATGATTTAATTGATTTTATGTTGTTCTTTGTGATTTGGGTGATTTATGCAAATATATGAAAAGCATGGACTAAACTGTAAAAGACACATAGATTTATAGTGGTTCAGCCAGAATGTGCCTACGTCCACTTTATATATTATTTCTCCTTTCTTGTTCAGATTACAAGTACAAAGCTTTGATACAAGTATATGAAAGTTGTTTGAAAGTTCTCTCCGTGCTTGAGCTCTCCAACTTGTCCCCATTGTTGTACCCCTGCCCCTCTATTTATAGAGTGAGGCTGGGGGTAGGGTTCTTGGATGTATACAGCTGCTGATGGGCCTGGGCTGATACAATCTGGCCTGGCAAAGTTGGTCTGGCACGCCCTGGGTCCAGTGGGATTTGGTTCGGTGGAATTTGGTCTGGTGATGGTTTTGACTCGGTGAAGGCTGGTCCGGTAGGCAGTGGAGTAGGCTGGTCCGGTAGGCAGTGGAGTTGGTTGGTTCGGCAGGCAGTGGAGTAGGTGGGTTCGGCAGGTAGTGGAGTAGGTTGGTTCGGCAGGCAGTGGAGCAAGTTGGTTCGGCAGGCTGGTCCGGTAGGCAGTGGAGCAGGTTGGTTCGGCAGGCTGGTCCGGTAGGCAGTGGAGCAGGTTGGTCCGGTGGTGATCTTCCTCGCTCCCTGGTTCGGCAGTGGATGAGGTAGCTGGCTGGGGATGAGAGTGGAGTGGAGTTGAGTTTGATTCGGTCGTCTTGGTCCGGTGGGACTTCGTCCAACATTTGCCCCCCAAAGTGGGGCACATGCCAGCATGCGTCTCGCTTTGTTTTAGTTCGTTCGGTTTCAACTGCTGAACCAATTGGTTCGGTCGCCTACGTTCGCCTATAAGTATGGGCTTCGAACCTTCGTTTACCCTCCATCGTTTGAGATAGCCGAACCCCCTAAGTGCCGAATCACCTAAGCGCCGAATCACCTAGTGCCGAATCAGGTGTGTTATCTTCTGCTGAGTGTGTTATTGCCGAATGGGCTTGGGAACATGACTTACCGAATGAGCATGTGGATCTTGAGTGCCGAATGAGCTATTGCCGAATGGGCTTAAGGCCGGATGGACATGAAACATTTTTTGTTTTATATTTCTACATCCTTTGCTCTAATAACGTGCCTTTTTGTGTTTGCAGATAAATGTCTCACAAAGTGGAAACTCGTTCCGATAAGAAGAAATCTACGGACAGAAGAGAGCCTCCTGTCGTGCCCCCAGTCCAGCCGAATCCAGAACGACATGGGCCCACCCCGAGATCGCTAGTGGATGGGTACGGTCCTCAAGAGCTTCTGAACTCACCTCCTGATTGCTTCCCTAGCTCCCTCAAAGACGAGCAACTTGATGTCATCTCTCGCTCTTTCGGGGTTGACAGAGCGCGTATGCTGTTGCCAGGGGAAGGAGTGTTGCCATATAATCCCCCCAAAGGATATTTCGCTTACAGCAGGTATCACTGTATGTGTGGTGCCATCCCGCCTCTCAATGCTTGGATAGTCAGCTTTGTCACATATCTGAAGGTGGCTCCATTCCAGCTTCAGCCCAACTCCTACGCCATTCTGGTGAGCCTCTTTGTTATCTTCCAGAGGAAATATGGGCGTCCTCCTTCCAACCGGGAGATCCGGTATTTGTACAACTTGAGGGGCTATAAGAAGGGGTCTCCATACATTAGCTTGGAATCAGCCGTATCTTTCAAGCCAGTCCTGGACTTATACTCGAAGTTCAGCATGTTTAAGAAAGAATGGTTCTTTATCAAGGATGACTCTGTTTCCATCCATCGTTTCACTTCCGGCTGTAAGTCTTAAGCTTATTTATAATTTCCGTTCTGACTGTAATACCTCTTCTTATGTGTTTCTGTTTCTTGCTAGCGACAGGCGGCTTTGCGGTCGTAGAGAGTGACCGCCTGGTTCAGATGGCTGCGGAAATAGAAGCCATCACGGGAAGGGATAGGTCGGCCTCTTATTTGATTAGGAACGCCACACTTCTAGGTCACAACTTGATCCTACCTCATCAGTCTGTGGTCAAGCAGAGAGACACGGCGGAGGAGAGGGCTGCCAAAGCCACAGGAGGGGCCACGGCGAAGAGCGGCAAAAGGAGACCCTTCTCGGCGCATCCAGTCGCCGGGGGAAGAAGCTCAGGAAGTCCGATGGACCCTCTCCCAGCACACATCCGGATGTTGAGGAGGAGGAGAAAGGTGAGGATGAAGGAGGTGAGGCGGAGAGTGGAAGTGGTAGAGAAGGTGACGGCGACCGTCACGGGGATGATGGTGGCGAAGGACAGGGTGGTGATGGCACCAGGGCTTTGTCTTCTGGGCAAGTAGGCGAGATGCAAGAGTGGACGGATGACGCTTTCCGCCAAGCCTTCGAAGGTTTGGAGGGAACAGAGAAGTCCAAGAAAGCTGATAAAGTTGGGACTGGCATCGATTTATCTTCCGGGAGCGCTTCTACTGAGGCAACTTCTACGGTTCAGGGTGAATTTCTCTCTATTCTTTTTAATTCTCGAATGATGGCTCAATGTATACTGGTGACACTTGATTTTTACTCCAGGAGTGGGCAAAACGGCCAAGACCTCAGATCTTCGGCACAGGCTTGAACAGTACAAACTCCTCAAAGGTTCCGCCAAGCCGAAGACTCCTACTAACCGTCCTGGAGACGTAGTCGGTTATCGTCCTCTTCTTGGAGTTATTGAAGAAGATATACAAAAGAAGAAGAGGAGTCGGTCTACATTTGAATCTCTTCCTGGTCCTCCGGCCCCACTCCAGCCTATTCATGATATTGAGGAGGAGGACACCGAGTTTATACCTTCCCCCCATCCGTCTGAGAATCCAACCGTCATCCCGATAGATCATCCTGGCTCAATTCGCAATCCGTTTGCGGGTCATCCGGACCTAGACCCGGCATCTCACGACATCTCCTTCGATGAGGTTACTGGTGAGCATCTCCTTCCTCGTAATCCTATGGTACGGGTGCTTGACGAAGCTAAGTCCCTGGACCTTGATTTGCTTACTACCCGGGTCGTAACTCTGGGGGACGAGGCTAAGGCAAATATTGACCGAGTTGCTGAGGAGACCAGGAAATTGATGGGGCACCATGCTCGATTGGTCAAGGCTGGGGAAGAGATAGGAAGCGCCAACATTCGGCTACGGTTGATGGTTTCCGACCAGGCTAAACAACTCGCTGACCAAGCCATCCAAATCTCCCAGCATGAGGCCGCATCCAGACAATTGAGGAATACTTTTGAAGAGGCCAGTAGGGCGGAGTTGTGGAGGATGGAGGCCGTCTGTAAGGAACAGATCGACATGGCCATTGCCACGGTGGATGAGGTTCGGCAAGCGGACCTCGAGCGGGTAGAGGATCTATCGGGGAGACTTGAGGCCGTAGAGCTAGCTTTGGCCAAGTCGAAGGAGGAGATGGAGGCGATGAGGAGGTCCCTTCAGGCTGACCGTTTACGGTATCGATTGGAGAGGGATGCTGTTGTTGCAAAGCTGCGGGCTTCTAAGGTCCGAATGGGGGAGTTTGAAGAGAACGAGGGGATGATGGATGGGATGCTCCAGGATATGTACTTCCGTACTTGGAGGCAGGGTAACTTGTCCTGGATGGATGATTACCCCCGGGTTATGGCTAGGATCTATCTCAGGGCTCTAGAGGAGGCTAAGGCTGAGGCGGATAAGGAGGGTGGCGTGGCCTTCAAGATGGATGTGGTTACCGCCCAGTTTACCAAGGAGGAGAAGGTGGCGGTGAAGGAGGGCATGCGGTTGCTTGCAGCTGAGGAGGCAGGTGTGCAAGTAGAGGATGATGATCAAGGTGATCAAGGAGCAGATGCTGGTAAGTCTTCCTTTCTAGTCTTTCCGTTAACTTGGTTGCTTATCACTAATGAATTCTTTCTCTGACCGGACAGGTGGGCAACAGGACAAGGATAAGACTCCGACGCAGCCGGCTCCTTGATTGGACCTGGATATCTTTTTGCGGACTTGACATTGTTGTATATGTTAGTCTCAAAACAGTAACGTAACTCTTAGGTTGTAATTATGCTACTTGTAATAAACAACACTATTCTTGACGTGTAATTCTTTAACTTAAGCTGATTCTGTCGTTTTTTGAATGGTTTTGCTATTTTGACATGTTGTATGAGAAATATAGCTATGCATATTCTTGTAATTAAATTGTGTTTGACGTCAGGTTCTTGTTTAAAACATAATTTCATGACTTGCAATGTTAGCGTGAGGTGTGAATAAATTATAGTCACGTGTTTACACATGAGAGAAGGAAATACCGCCCTTTATACTTTGCTTGTAGATGGCAGCTTGGAATGTCTTGTGTGACCGAGTATGGAATGCGGTCCAGTATCTTGTTGTGAGTATCCGCTTCCATTAGCGAATGTTTCTTGTTCTATGTCATGTACTTCAGGGATTGTTACAGAGGATAGGTGAAAAGTTTTTTAAATAAAATTGAAATATGTGAAATAGTAAAACTTCCAATCACGGAAGGCCTTCGATGTGCTTAAGTTCGTGGCAAATGGGCTTTGTAGTCACTTTCCCTAGTTGTGGGTCTTGGAGACATTTGTCACCCATCTTACGCCTCCGCGGGGAGTTAATTCTTTTTTACCACAGCTGCACTTAAGACACATCGGAGCCGAGATCGCACACAGTAACTACCCGGGCCATTATGGCCCGTAATCGTGGGTATTATTCGATTTACTGTGGCCGGCTAGCGTGGGTGCCGATCGTCAACCGTGAACTGCCTCTGGCTGGCCACACCTTATGTTGGGGCTTATAGTCGGTTCACAGTTGCCGGCGAGCCGAACGCCGTAATGAGCTGCCTCGGCTATAGTCGGCCTTCTCGGTGGCTTATAATCAGCTCATTACAGTTGGCTTTAAGGGCCGTCGCGAGCAATGAGTTAACCCGCAGCAGAGGGATGCCGGAGCGAAAGTGTCTCATTGGCGTGGGCATAGATTCGCATAGTACCTGTTAGGTCTTGTCCAGGTGGAGTTGCGCTGTGGAGTGCCTTGACTGGAAATGCTATATGCATAGGATTTCGTTCAACAGAAAAGGATAAAGTTAACAAGCAGCCAAGATATAAAGGAACAAGTTAAAAAAGAGACAAGGTTTTTTAAAGTGGTTCGGCACAAAAATGCCTACGTCCACTGATTCTCTTTGTTAATTCACTTCATATGGGCAGTACAAGTTAAGAAAAGTATCGACGGAGGTGTTGGATGTTCCATGCCCTCTGGAACACCTCTCTGTCCACTGTTGACAAAATATAAGCTCCGTTGTGGAGATCTTTATGAATTACATATGGTCCATCCCAGATTGGATCTAGTGCTCCGGGGCGAGGGAAGATTCGCTTGAGGACAAGATCCCCTTCTTGTAAGGTGCGATGCTTGACTTTGGAGTTGTATTGTGCTGCCACTTTTTGCTTGTGGGCTGCTTCTTTGAGGACTGCATCATTTCTTCTCTCCTCAATTAGATCCAAAGACATGTGAAGGAGTTCTTCGTTCTCTTCTGGGTTATAGTGGATCCTACGGTGGGAAGGCACGATGGTTTCAACTGGGAGCATAGCCTCCGATCCGTATGCCAAAGAGAAAGGAGTATGCCCTGTTGATGTTCTGAAAGATGTGCGATAGGCCCACAGTGCCGTAGGGAGTTCATCCACCCAAGCGCCCTTTGACTTTTCGAGTTTCTTTTTTATTAGAGTTTTCAGAATTTTGTTGACGGCTTCGACTTGTCCGTTTGCCTGGGGATACGCTACGGATGAGAAGCTTTTGTGAATTCCGTGCTCTTGGCACCAACTGGCGAATTCCTCGCTGTCAAACTGAAGTCCATTGTCTGATATGATTTTGAATGAGACTCCGTACCTGCACAGAACATTTTTGATCAAGAAGTTAATAACTTTTGCCGAAGATACTTTATTCAGGGGTTCTGCTTCCACACATTTGGTGAAATAGTCGACTGCCACTATAGCATATTTGGCCCCGCCTCGGCCCATTGGCAGTTCACCGATTAAGTCAATTCCCCATACTGCGAAGGGCTGGTCATTTGAGTAATCTCAGTTGTTGGTAGCCGTGGAATTTTAGCAAACTTCTGGCATCTATCACATTTTCTGACGAAATCTAAGGCGTCCTTGCTTAAGGTGGGCCAGAAATATCCATATCAGAGTATCTTTTTTGCCAAAGTTTGCCCTCCGGTGTGATCTCCGCAGCTTCCTTGATGAATGTTGGACAAGATTTCCTTGGCTTCCCTTCCAGCGACACACCTTTATAAAGGGTTAGAGAAGCCGCGCCGATAGAGGGTGTCCTCTTGTATTGTGTAGTGGGAAGCTTTCCTCAATATTTTCTTGACTTCGTTACGCCCGTTGGGTAGTGTGCCACTTTGTAAGTAGTCTTGGATGTGAGTCATCCAAGTTGCTTCTTCGGTTGCAGCTATCAGATTCACTTGCTCAAAACTTGGGGTCAGTTGCTTTGAGATGGCTACTGCTCCGGAAACGGCACCGTCTCTCATGCTTGCTTGCTTTGCCAATTCGTCGGCCTCTCGGTTCTCTTCCCGAGGGATGTGTTTGACTAAGTAGTGGTCCAATCGACTGAGAAGTAACTTGGTCTTCTTTAAATATGCTATGAGTCGTTCTTCTCGAGCCTGGAATTCTCCTAGTATTTGATTAACAATAAGTTGAGAATCGCTATGAAGTCACAAAGAATTGGATCCGATTTCTAAGGCAAGTTCTAATCCAGCTATCACTGCTTCATACTCTGCATCGTTGTTGGTGGCAGCGAACTCCAACCTTATAGCATAGTGCAGCTTATTTCCCCTAGGAGTGATTATTACCACACCTGCCCCCGAGCCTTGTTCGTTTGACGCACCATCCACGAAGAGATTCCACTTGATGTCTTCTGCTATTTCCGATTGCTCTTTACCTTCGTTGGTAGTGAATTCTGCAATGAAATCGGCCATGGCTTGTCCCTTGATGGCGGTGCGAGGGTGATAGGTGATATCATACTGACTTAGTTCAATGCACCATTTAAGTAGTCGCCCAGAAGTGTCGGGACGATGGAGTACCTACCTCAGTGGTTGATCGGTCAGAACTTTGATGGAATTGGACTGGAAGTAGTGACGCAGTTTCCGTGATGTGATTTGTAAACAGTATGCTAGCTTCTCAAGTTTAGGATATCTGACTTCTGCCCCCGTAAACCTCTTACTTACAAAGTATACTGGCCGCTGCGTGCGGTTGTCTTCCCTTACCAAAGCAGCGCTTAGGGCGTGAGATGACACAGCAAGATATAGGTATAACTCTTCGCCTTCGCTTGGAGTCGAGAGTACCGGCGGTTTCTGGAGGTGTTCGATTAAGTTAAGGAAAGCGGTTAAGCATTCGTCAGTCCATTCGAACTTTCCTTTATCTTTCTTTAGAGCTTCGAAGAAGGGGACGCACTTGTCCATTGCTTTGGAGATGAATCGGCTTAGGGCGGCCACTTTCCCGTTCAGGCTTTGCATTTCCTTTCGAATGGAAGGTATTTTGATATCTTTTAGAGCTCGGACTTGTTCAGGGTTTGCTTCAATCCCTCTGGCATGGACGATGAATCCCAAGAACTTTCCCGATGATACTCCGAAGGAGCATTTTAGAGGATTAAGTTTCATTCCATACTGGCGAAGTACTTGAAACATCTCGCCCAAGTGGCTTACGTGATCGTCGGCTTTCCTTGACTTTACCAGCATGTCATCCACAAACACTTCCATAGTTTGTCCTATTAGCCATGCAAACATCTTTTTGATGAGGCGCTGGTAGGTGGCTCCTGCGTTTTTAAGTCTGAAAGGCATTACCTTATAGCAGTACAAACCCCGGTCAGTGATGAAACTAGTGCGGTCTTAATTAGGAGCATGCATAGGAATTTGGTTATATCCTGAGTATGCGTCCATAAAGGATAAGAGTTCGTGCCCTGCTGTGCTGTCTACAAGTTGATCGATTCGGGGTAGTGGGAAGCAATCCTTCGGGAAGGCGTCATTTAAGTTGGAGAAGTCAATGCATGTTCGCCACTTCCCATTAGCTTTCTTTACCAGTACCGGGTGGGCGATCCACTCTGGGTAGATGGCTTCTCGTATGAAGTCATTGGCAAGTAGATTCTTTACTTCTTCATCGAGGGCTGCTGATCGTTCTGCACCCATACTTCTCTTTCTTTGTTTTACGGGCGCCTTGGTAGGATCAATGTTTAGTACGTGGCATGCTATGTCAGGGGAAATTACGGTCATGTCAGCATGTGACCATGCGAATACATCCAAGCTGTGGCAGAGAAAGTCAATGAGTTGCTCCTTCAACTCAGCTTTTAGTTGGGACCCGATTTTCAATAGTCTACTCGAGTCATGCTTGTCTACAGATATAAATTCCATAGCCTCTGCAGGCTCGGCGGTGGCCTCCTCCTCTTTGTCCCTGGGGTCTAATTCATTGAAAGGGTCGCTGGTATATCGAAGAGGAGGGGCTTTCTTTAGCTGCTATGCTTCCAAACTTTTTGTGCAGAGGGCGACCTCTACACTCTTCCCTTTATCCTTCCTGTGGTTGTTGCGAAGTTCAGTTACATAGCAGTCTCGAGCAACGTCCTGGTCTCCTTCTACTTCCCCTACTCCATTGTCCGTTGGAAATTTCATTTTTAGGCACCATGGGGCCAGGACAATTTGGAAGTCAGACAAGGTTGGCCTTCCTAAGAAAGCGTTGTAGGCCGAGTGGTTTTCTATCAGCACAAATGTCTATTTCCGCACAATGGAGCGAGGATGACTTCCAATTTCAACGAAGAGGTCCAGTTGCCCGAGGGGCATCTTCGCATCTCTAGTGAAACCGTGTGGCGGTTTATTGCAGGGAGAAACATCCTTCATTGATATTTTCATTTTGTCGAACGCATGCTTGAATAGGATATTTACTGAGCTTCCAGTGTCTACTAGAATCCGGAAAACTTCGGCTGGACCGAGCCGGGCAGACACAACCATGGGATCCATGTGAGGGTATTGTCTTCCCTCTAGGTCACGCCTACTGAATGTGATGTCATCACTCTCTTTCCGCTTCGGGTGGCGTTCTTCTATAACTAAATTAACACAGTCTTCATCATTTCTAAGCGACTTTCCATATCTCTCCATCTCTGCCCAGCTTCTATCGGCGATGTGCGGTCCTCCTGAGATGGTATGGACCACTATCTTCTCTTGACTGGAGTCGCTAGTGTTGCGGTTTCCTCTGCCTATCTCTGGTGAGGGCAGCCTTGGGTTCTCATTGGAAGGAGCTGGAGTCCTGTCCTGACCATTTACATAGCGTTCCAGTTTCTTCCTTCTGATGTGTTCTTCAATCAAGTCCCGGAGATGATGGCATTCATTGGTATCATGCCCATGAGATTCGTGGAAGCGGCATAACTTTCCAGACTTCTGTGCGTTATCTGATTCCTTCTTGTACGGTGGGTGTTTGTATCTAACTTCGCCTTGGGTGGCAAGGAAGATGTTTTCGATGGTTTCATTCAAAGGAGTGTAAGTGTCGAATCTTGGTCCTGGCCGATATAGGCGCTTTTCTCCATTCTTGTCCCCAGCGTTGTCTCTAGAATCATTTCTTCGAACGTCCTTCGCTGCAGCGGGCGTGTTGCCGTGAGCTGCCTTATTTTGTTGCCCTGACTGCCCCTCAGTGGCAACATCTTCAAGCCTCATATATTTCCCGACTTCATGGAAGAAATCGGGTAAAGTAGCTGGTTTTTCTTTTGTCAACCTTCTAGCGAATTTAGTATCCGGATGCACACCACTACAGAGGGCCATTAGGATAAGCTTTTCATCGGCATCTTGAACTGCGGCCGCTGCAGCATTGAATCGGGTTAGGTATTGCTGCAGTTTCTCTCCAGGTTTCTGCTTGATACTGGATAAGGAATAAGCGTCCTTGGGTTGTTCCACATGAATGCGGAACTGACTGATAAACTTTTCTTTCAACATTTCCCACGAGCTGATGGATCCCTGGGGTAAATGACAGAACCAGGAGGTAGCTAGATCTGCTAAAAATAGTGGAAAGCATTTGCACAGTACTCCCTCTGTTGCTCCACTCATGAGCATATGCTGTGTGTATCTCTGTAAGTGTACAACGGGGTCGGAGGTTCCTTTGTAAGGTTCCATTGTTGACATTTTCCATTCTTGGCGGGTGATAACAATTTCGATATTGCGGGCGAAAGGGCTGGTTACCCTAGCGCCTATCCCTCGATCTCTTTGATCCCGTTGGATGCACTCTCTGAACAAGCGTGCCATCCTTTCATCAGAATTTGGAGCAGATAGAAACGAGTTTGGTTCTGTTCTGTGAGATTGATTCCGTCCAGATGACCTGTAGGGATGGTATCGTCTATCATTCCTGATATTTTCCAGTGGCTGTCTTTGGTCTTCTGGGAGCATGCTAGGGTCAGCTACAGTTGGCCCTTGCCTTGATCTTCCCCTGCTAGGTTCTGATCTAAGCACTTCCTCGGGTCCAACTTCGGGCTGGATTCTAGCTCGGCCCCGTTCATTGGCGTTTCCATGGTTAGGCAGTACGACCGGCTCAGCTACAGTTGACCTCCGCCCGGTACCTCCCCCGTTGGGTTCGGTTCCAAGCGTTTCCTCAGGTCTAACTTCGGGCTGTGCTCGATCTCGGCTCCTACCATGGCTGCTTCTGCCGTTAGCTCCTTCGAAGAAGGAAGATCTTTATTGTCTCTGAGATCCTCCAGACTGGGACTCACCCCATGACTCAGTTTGCGGTGTTTTTTCCTTTGTTAACATCTTTCTTCTGCTTGGGAGGCATGCTTTCCAAGCAATGAACGATGCTGTTAGGAAGAAGGTTAAGTGGAAGAAGCTGAAGCTTCTAGCTTCTAGCTCTCAATGAAAGCACCAAAAATGTTGTATGATTTAATTGATTTTATGTTGTTCTTTGTGATTTGGGTGATTTATGCAAATATATGAAAAGCAAGTACTAAACTGTAAATGACACGCAGATTTATAGTGGTTCAGCCAGAATGTGCCTACGTCCACTTTATATATTATTTCTCCTTTCTTGTTCAGATTACAAGTACAAAGCTTTGATATAAGTATATGAAAGTTGTTTGAAAGTTCTCTCTGTGCTTGAGCTCTCCAACTTATCCCCATTGTTGTACCCCTGCCCCTCTATTTATAGAGTGAGGCTGGGGGTAGGGGTCTTGGATGTATACAGCTGCTGATGGGCCTGGGCTGATACAATCTGGCCTGGCAAAGTTGGTCCAGCACGCCCTGGGTCCGGTGGGATTTGGTCCGGTGGAATTTGGTCTGGTGATGGTTTTGACTCGGTGAAGGCTGGTCTGGTAGGCAGTGGAGTAGGCTGGTCCGGTAGGTAGTGGAGTTGGTTGGTTCGGTAGGCAGTGGAGTAGGTGGGTTCGGCAGGCAGTGGAGTAGGTTGGTTCGGCAGGCAGTGGAGTAGGTTGGTTCGGCAGGCAGTGGAGTAGGTTGGTTCGGCAGGCTGGTCCGGTAGGCAGTGGAGCAGGTTGGTTCGGCAGGCTGGTCCAGTAGGCAGTGGAGCAGGTTGGTCCGGTGGTGATCTTCCTCGCTCCCTGGTTCGGCAGTGGATGAGGTAGCTGGCTGGGGATGAGAGTGAAGTGGAGTTGAGTTTGATTCGGTCGTCTTGGTCCGGTGGGACTTCGTCCAACAATCTCTACTCGAATGCATAAATTCACTTTCGAACTAGCATCATTCACCGGATTCACTGGTGCGGACTCTAATCAGGCTTCTTGATTAGAAACCTTTGTCCTCCATAAATAGCAATAAACTATGATGGAAACTTTGGCCCCATATTAAGAACCCTCACCAAGTGTTCGCCATCAAGAATTGAGTGATATATTCTTATTTGGAAAGGTGTGAAACATCACAAAGTCATGTACTCGAATCTCGGATCAAAAACTATATGAAAAAGACAAATGATCTACGTTCAACTTAGTACTTGTTTTATTAGTTCTTACCAAAACCTTTTCTTTTTTTGTTAAAATAATTTATGAAAACATTTCATAAAAACTAAACATAAGTTTAACTTGTATAATACCCTACTACATCCTGAGAGTATATACCACTATCCGGTTTAAACTTTTCCTAGTATGAATTTATTAAGTAAACCCAAAATCCAAATACCCAGTTTTTATTCCAAAATTCTTTTTGAAGTGAAACTATATATTTAACCATAGAAAATGTATATATATAGCCGGAGTAACCCCAAAATGATACTAAGTAACTGGGCACTACCAAATAGTATCATACATTCCCATTCCTAGAAGGTAATATTTAAGAGAAGTGTTTACAATCCAAACACATCTCTTTCCCATTTTTATTTATTTTCAAGTCACTCGAACTAGTTAATATAAAAATACTTATTCTATTTCAAAATACTTCTTTTTGAAATAATAATTTACATATTTCCTAACAAATAGTTTTAACAAATATCTATTACCAGCTTGCTTTGGGTTTGTTTTGACTTGAAATCGTTTCGATCGTACAATGATAAAGAGAATAATTTACTAAGTGCCCTATAATGTTTGCTTAGGAAAACATCCAATATCGTCACTTAGAAGATTATTCAGATCATCACATAAAGAATCGAGAATCATTCCCCGAACCAACCATAGAAAATGCATCTACATAAGATTTTCATTTCCATAATTTTTTTATACTTAAACAAAAATACTTTCAAATATTACTACTATTATTTTTCCTAAAATATTGAAAACCATTTTCCAAAAGCACCGGTATTAAAAAGAATGAATGTGATTGAAAAAATCACATTTTTCCAAAACCATTTTTCCTCCAAATTGTCCCGAAAAGAATGCATTCCATTTAAAAGTTTACTTCCTAAAATATTTTTACTTTCAATTACTTCCAAATACTACTATTTCATTTCTCAAAATTCTTTTGAAATTATTTTCAAAAATTCTGGGATTTAGATTGAAAAAATCCTTTTTAAAACACGTTTTATAAACTAATTTTATATAAAATTTCGTTTATATAAAAATCATTTCATATTATAATAATTCTTCTTTATTATAATAGAATTACCTTGAATATTTGTTCTTTAAATATCTTACCCCACTATTTAGATTATATTCACAACTTTTTATTAAAGTTTAATCCTTAACCCACCATTTTTAACAAGTGAAATTTAACTTAATACTTTCTCCGAACACCTTATAGCCAAATTGTGAAAATTAATCCACAAAGGGTTCGTTTTGAATTAAAGCGATAAATTCACAAAGGCATGTCCCTTTTAGGCCTCCAAAATTCAATTTTTACTTAAGTAAATCAAAGATGTAGGTCGGTTCAAGGCATGGTAGAAGTTTGGTTTGTTTTCATGAGCTTTTAGTGAGTAAAGCTCACATTTTTAAGCAAGTCTAAAACTTTATTTTATTATTAATAATTATGTTGATCTTGGTTGAAAATATATTGTGATTGGTGTTGCATATATGTGAGATTATATAAATCATTTGGTTGTGAACCTAGAAATATAGTTTGGATGTTAAGTGATGTTGAAAATAGCGATTTTTACTTATGTATGCTGCTTATGGAATGTGTGTGGATATATGAGCTTATGTATGAATATGGTAAGCTAAAGAGAAAGTTAGCACATAAAGTTGCTTGTTTGCGACATCGAGATCCTTGTTTTAAACTTATTTTTACTTCAGTGTTTTCGAGAAAGGTTTATAAGTGTTAAACTTTATTTTTAGTTTCCAAAACCCTTATACAAGTTTTAGTAAGAAAAAGAAAAAAAAAATTAAAGAGTAATAGACAAGTAAAACTAGTTCAAAAGTTATGGTGTCCGTAGCGATAGTCGCTATGGCGTAGTTCGTGAAATCGAACACTTTTTAAAAAACTAAAAGTGTTTTCATCTTAAATATTTTTGAAAATTATTTTCAAAACATATTATAAGTATTAAAAGGTAATTATTACTTATTAATTAAGTGTTAATGATTATTTAATTAATTAATTTAAGTAAAGATAATTAGTACTTAATAGTTAACCAAGTAAAGGTAATTAGATCTTAATTATTAATTAAGTAAGATAATTATAATTAATTAATTAAGAATGGTTTAAATTTTTTATTAATTAAGTAAAGGTTATCTATTTAATTAATTATTGTTTAAATCAAGTTTAATTATTAATTAATTATTAATTAAGTGAGGTTTAATTTATAAATTAATTATTCATCAGGCCAGATTAATTATTAATTGAGTTAAGATTTAATTATTTATTTAATTATTATTACATAAAGGTTTTATTTTTAATTACTTTATTTCCAGGATCGGTTTATTCAAAAATCGGCTTTCTTTTACAAAGAATGGTTTAAATACAAAGGATTCTCTTTGTCTGTACCTTTAAGTAGCCAAACAAAAATGGAATAGTTATTAATGACATCTAGCTGAATAAATCCATGTTCTGCTATGATTAAATGAAATAGATTATTGATAACATCTGTTTAACAAAATAAATCCTCGTTCTTCTATTAAATTAATTTGGATATTTAATTTTATGTTAATTGTTTTATATGGGGTAAATGACACATTAACTAGGGGTAGTTAATTATGGATTTGATTTACATGCATGTTGCTTATGTAAATACCAGTTATGCGACTTGAAAAGTCAAATTGAATTAAATGGTAACTTGATTTAGTTCCATTGTGGTCGCTAAGCCTCTTTCCAAATTTGTAAAATTATGGATTTAAATAACTTCAATTGTACAAAAATTGGAGATTAAGTTTTTTAAATGATATTTTTAAAGAAAGTTAGTTAATTATATTACTAATGATATTTTAAGTTCTTAATTATATTATTAATGTTGTTAGTTAGTTGGTTTAGTTTTGTTTAAAGTTAATAAATTATTTAATTATTGTTAGGTTTAAAGTTAATTACTTATCTTATTAATGTTGGTTTAAAGTTAATTAATTAATTATTTATGATGTTTAAAAGTAATTAATTAGTTAAATGATAATATCCAATTATTATCACTTAAGGTTTGATTTGTCATGCTCGTTTAGTTTTGGGCATTGACTATTGTTTGTTGATTTGTCTGTAACTTTTTTTAAAGTATGGGTTGGGTAGATAGAAATTGTGGAAACAATAAAACGAACACTTTTGAATTAAGTTTCACAATATGACTATAAGGTGTTCGATGTTAATGTTGGATTAAAATTTAACTTTAATAAAGGATGTTTATTGAAAGAAAGTTAGAATATTTTAGGAATAAATATTTGAGAAATGATTTTATAGAAGAAGTTTATTTTATAAAATTAATTTATAAGAATGTGGCTTATAAATAAAAATGATTTAAGCGAAGAATTTGAGGACTAAAATCCTGGGATTTAGATTGAAAAAATCCTCCGAATTTAAAAGTATACTAACTAGTATACTCTGAATCAAAAACGTACCTTTCATCACAGTCTTCCCTTTATTAGCTGCAGTTGGCTTAGCTGATGATCCAATAGCAAAAACATACCCCTTGTCTACCCTGACCGACTCTGGACAATTGTTCTTGTAATGCCCAACTCGATCACAGTTAAAGCATTTCACATTCTTCTTTTCTACAGCCTTCTTTCCCTTACCTGACTGGCAGTCACTTGCATAATGACCCTTCTTGTCACATTTATAGCATACCAAATCAGTCTTTGCCTTCTTGGCAGCAACCTCTTTCTGGGCTCCCTTCTTCTTAAAGAATTTCCTCTTCTTTCCATGAGGACCCTGGGATTCAACCGGCTTCTCTTTAGGAGAAATGGCAAGTATCTCTTCATGGCGAATGGCCATCTCCATCACCACATTATAAGGTTCTCGGATATGGGTCATAGTCATTCTAGCAAGCTCTGGTCTCAGTCCTCGAATGAACCTTTCATTCCTTCCGACGTCAATGTCAACCATAACATATCCATATCGAGATAGCTCATCAAACTTAGCACCATACTCCACCACAGACCTCTCTCCTTAAACTAGATCCATGAACTTCATCATCAATGCCGACTTAGCAACTTCAAACAGAAACCTCTGCTCAAACCTCCTTTTGAAATTAGCCCATGTCAGCTCTTCCTCCGGTAACCCGGCGGTCACACTATTCCACCAATGAAGTGCTACCCCTTGCTACTGTCTAGAGGCTAGCCTTCTCTTTTGCCCATCATCCAAGCCTAGATCGGTATAGATCCTTTCATAGCTCAAAAGCCAATTGTCAACTTCAACTGCATCCTCCGTTCCAACAAACGGTTTTCCACCCTAACTGGTGTAGTCTCTGCTTAGCTTAGCATAGTTATATCCAACTGGAGCCACAGGATTAGCTCCTCCAATATTACTAGCAACCCCAGCTTGCAAAAGATTGGCTAACAACTGATGCACCATCTCTGCATCTGCTGGCGGATTTCCAGCACTCACATTAGCTTCAGCATTTGGATTAGCATTAGCCTGTCGACCTTGGTTCCTCCTAGTATTAGGTCGAGCATTTCCATTGGTTGTGGTGCTTCCTCCACCTAGATTTCCTCTACGGTTTCCTGCTTCCATATCATCTTTCTCGTAAGTCTCCATACGAGCCTTAGTAAGATACAGAAGAACGGTCTAAGAGAGAGGGGAATACGTACTTAGATATATACCTATATATCGAATACAAGTATGTTACTACAGCGTTAACCCAAACCGCGATCATATTTTCAAATTCAATGGATTATGTTTGAAAATCTTTTAGCTTTAACTTTCTTTTAAAGTTTCAAAAACCAATGCTCTAATAACAACTTGTAACATCCCCTTACTTGGAGGCCCAAAACTATTGGCTACGGATGCTACAGTCAACCATAGTTATTAAACCTCGGTGACCAATACGGTGGTGTTTGATTCATTGATACACAGAAACATATGAATATGGAAAAATTTTAAACTTCAAACAAAATCATCTTTCTTTCCAAAATATTTCCAATTCATTACATAATCCCAAATTCGCAAATCACGTTCAGAGAAAATATATTTATTACAACATACGCCCAAGAGCGACAAAAGAAGATGCCCCCTTGGATGATTAGAGTATATACAGGAAATATAACAACTTTGCCATTACAAACAACACATCGGAATCAAAAGAAAATAGAACTCTAAGTAGCTATCATGCCTCCTGCACGTCTTCAGAAGCTTATTCATCTTAAGAGATACCTGGAAACCTCAACTCTCAAACTACTCAAAATCAATTAAGTACCCGAGAGTTTAAGGAGAAAACATAAACTTCGAGTCAGAAATAAAGCCTGGTATAAATAATAATCCACCATCTCAAATCATTTAGATATCTAGTGAGACCACGCCGCTTAGCGGAACGGGTTTTGCCTCACTAGTATCTCAAAAACCTTGATAAAACCATATACTGTGCCCCTACATCCACAATGGCTAAAACAATTCAAAATAGTATAATATGATGATATATAGAACAAATGAATCAATTCTGGATTACCCATCCCCATTCATTTTAGACTATTTGTCTCAATTATAGTTTCTAGGATTACTATTAACCTATTAGTTTTCATGGGCTGACTAATAACCAGTTAAACATTTAAGGACTCCCTGTCTAATTATATAGTTTTCATGGGATCACTAAGAACCTATTGGTAATTCCAATATCTTACTCTTATCCTAGTTTTCATGGATTGACTAGGAACCTATTGGTAACCCCAATATCCTTTCTTCTTACCCTAGTTTTCATGGGTTAACTAGGAACCTATTGGCATCTGCCAATATTTCATCCGAATATAGTTTTCATGGGCTAACTACAAACCTACTGGCCCTTGCCAGTATCCAATCATAGTTTTCATGGGCTTACTATGAACATGTCTTTCTGACATCTTCCTTTATACATAGTTTTCATGGGCTAACTATGAACCTATTGGCCCTGCCAATATCTTCTTCTGTACACAGTTTTCATGGGCTTACTGAGAACCTATTGGCCCCTGCCAATATCTTTCTTTTATATTTTAGCATCTTATATTCTGGTCTTCCTGACCTCCTAGATGCAATTCTACTCATTCGGGAGTTTATTTAATTTATATTCACTACTGGGTTAACCTAACTAGTTCTTCTACCCTTTATCCCCAAAATGCAGTTATGGGTCCATTATAAAATGAATATATTAATATTTGAAGAAGCAATATAACAACATAGCAATACCACTCCTGTGGGTTTAATATAAAACATGGTTAATCCCTTTAACCTATTACTTTATCAAAGATAGCTTCTTCTTAAAACCATTATAAAACTCCTTTAATTTAGCCATGGGTTTTTCCTTTAAAAATAGAGTTTGGGTCATAAAACCTTTCGATACCTTCGAAACCTAGCTTTCAACTTCATAGGATATCCTCCTTCGATAGCTTAAAAAATCTATCTTCAAAACATAGGCTCCTGCCTTTTAATACTTTAAAAATCTACCTTTCAAAACCTTTCAAAACCTTTCGAATATATTAAAGTATTAGCATTTAACTTTAAAAAACTTAGTTTCGATACCAATTGAAAGTACCCCTTTCGAAACCATTGGAAGTAATCCTTCCGAAATCATTGAAAGTATCCCTTTCGACACCATTGGGTTTATACTTAAAACATTATTTGGGTAAAAGTGAATATAGGTGAAAGCATCTGTTTCGAAACCATCCTTTATCATATAAAAATATTGGGGAAAACTTGATGGCGTTGGCATCAACCCTTTCGAAAGCATTTAACATTTGGGTAAAACATTAGAAGGTTGGCGTCGAAACCCCTTTCGAAACCATGGCCTTTGAAAACCCTAACCCCTTTCGAAAGCTATAGGAAGTGGCCTAAACTTTATAAAACAAAGTACCTTCCGACATCATTGATATCTTCAACACCATCGAAAGGCTATAGAACGGCAGCAGGGTTTCGACCAAGTTGGAACCCCTTCTTTCAAAACATTCTTTCATAAGTAAGGAACCTAGTCGAAAGCAATCTGAAGTTAATGGCAACCCTTTGAAACCTTTTTAAAACCTCTTTCCAAAACAAACGCTTCGACTCCATCGAAGGCTTAAATCAAAACAAAGGCAGGCGCTTTTCATTTAAAAACAAACCATGGTTTCGACTCCTTCGGAAGCCATGCTTTCGACACCTTACCTTCCGCCTATCTCCAATCCACTACGTACCATCATAGTGATACCTTATGTATTGGTTTCAGCATTGTTGGTTTCAACTAACATAAAGGCGGAGGCATCTGTGTCGAAAGGTGCTTTCCAAAGTAGGCAGAACCAATTTCCTGAGTAAACCTGGTTTAATTCTTTATAAAGTAAACTTTTCTCTAACTAACCTACCACGTGTCAACACCAGATTGGTTGCCTTAACTTTTTCAAATTATTTTTCAAAAATAACTGCCACTAATCACTATCTAAACCACGGTTAAGTTAATCAAATAAGCCCTTCAATTGTTACAAAGAAGTCCCTCGTCTAAAATAATTTATCTTGCATAACAAATCACTTTGGAAAAATCCCCAAAAATTCCAGAAATTCACTTTAATCATGTTATCTAACATTTCAAAATTCCAGACCCAAATTCTTCGTATATTTTTCCAAAATAAATTTATAAACCCAAATAACCATATTTTCCTTTGAAAATTCATAATAATCTTTCCATATCTTGGAAAATTATAAAAATTGAAACCCAACTCCAAAATCATGTTTCTCGTAACATAAAATTTTCCCATGGCATTTAAACATCATTAGATCTCGGTTTTGACCTAAAACTGTGCAAAAACTCTTTTTAAACATTGTTGTTTAAATCAAATAAATCATGAATCAAGCATATCATCATCCATTATATCATAAAAATGAATTATCCCTTTAAATCCAAAAATATATGATTTAAAATAAAATAGAGATGGAATTATTTTTCACCTTGATTTAGATAGGAGATTGGATTGAGATTGATTTCCCCTAAACTTGATTCCCTAGCTTTTAACTAGATTTCCTCTTCCTCTTAATGGCCGGTCGTTCCTATGCTTACGATTTTCGTTTTCAAAAATGATGTGAATGGGAAGTAAGATGGAAGGAATGAAAATATATATAAGAGTAAGGATTATTGGGCGATAAATTCCAATTATACCCTTATGTAATTTGTTTAACCTATAAACCATTCTTAAGCCCATTAATTAGTTTATTAGGCACGACCTTAATTAATTAATTAATTCAAGTCTTAATCCCCTTATCAATTACATTTACATTATTCTATTTAATTTATCTAATTAAATCTCATGAATAATGTTACTGAAAATTAGGGGTGTTATAGTACTGACCTATAAAACTCAGTGCCGAGTTATATGCTTAGCATATTTTCCACTCAAACACTTTGAGTTCAATTCTCTAGTCCTTCTGATCGTGTTTCCAAGTCTATGAATCATTTCGCCCTTGTTTTTATCTCCTAAGTCCAATTGAAATCTACTTGGCAAAAGAACAGGCTAAAATTTGCCCCCCTCCCCCAAAGTACACCTTTCGAATGTAAGGTTTGCTTTGCTTAAGAACAAGTTCCATCAGCAATCATTCTTCAATAGTTGAGCTCTTCAACTATCCATTGATCTCAATCTCAGTGAATCATCCAATTCCTTCATATTTTTTCTACAAATCAAAGGTCTTTCCAGACCCGGTTTAGCTGAGGATCCATCCTTTTATTAAGTGTCTACCATGATCATAATCAAGATGTCTTCATCCAGGGGTATCATCTTGTACATTAAAATCATCTCGTGTTCGCCCAAGTTTTATCCATCTCGTTCTAATTATAAGGCGCTCAACTCCTTTTATCAAGTCAACATCTGTTCATGGGTTAGATTTTCCAAATCGTTTAGAATCTAATCTAGGATTTGATCCTTTCGGATCACCTATCTTCCAATCTAGGTTCCGATCTCTCCAGATAGTTTGTCTCCCAATCTATGGTTCGATCTCTTCGGATCATTAATCGCCCAATCTATGGTTTCAATCTCTCTAGATCATTTATCGCCCAATCTCGGGTTTCGATCTCTCCAGATCATTTATCGTCCAATCTTGGGTTTCGATCTCTTTAGATCCTTGCTGAGCTCAATCTACTCGCTCTCCGGCGAGGGGACCCAATGATCAAGCAAGCTTATCCTTTCACTCTTCGGTGAGGGGACTTACTTTTCATACAAGTCCATCCACTCGCTCCCTAGCAAGAGAACTTGCACTCTACACTCCGGTCCCGACTCTCTAGTTGGGACTTAACGTGATTAATATCGTTCATCACATTCAAGTGGATTTCCCATAAATCACGTATTCAGATCAAGGCAAACATGAAAAAAATCCTAAAAGTTCATCCCTAACATCCAACTCAGAGCATGTTTAAAGACCAATATAGGCCTCGTACATGTGTAAGAGGTCTGAGGTTATTATTTTCCTAACTAGTCATCCCAGACATCCGGCTCAGAGCATGCCTAGGTCAAATCTAGGCCTTGTACATGAGTAAGCGGTTCGAGGTTATTATTACCTTAATTATTCAAAGCAAAAAAGCAAAGCATGGAAAGCCAACCTACCTCCCGTCCATCCCAGTCATGAGATTACCGTCCTCAACCCAGATCCCTAGTTATTTCTTAATGCATTCATTGTAGATGCTGGCTGGTCCGGTTACACCATCGCAGTTCAATTCCTCACATACTGTTGTAGATGATTGCTCCGAACCAGCTCTTCTATCAGATCACGTAGGTGTTGGCACCTTCGTTTCATGTCCATCTAGCTCATGGAAGATGCAAAACTTTCAAGAACTTTCTTCTGATCAGCGGGTTCCATCCTAACCGGTCTTCGGTGGGGAATATGGTCCTTAGTATCTAGGTATATCCTCTTCGGGGTTTCGGTTAAGTCAGTGTAAGAAGAGAACTTCGACACTCTCCTTTATCGTTTCGGTTCCCCGAAGTCGCTATCAGCTTTTCGTTTCCCTTTGTCTTTTCCATATCCTACTCTGGGCAGTCCTCCCCCATCCATAGCATTAGCATCGGAATTATTAGCTTTAGCATCTCCTTGATGTAGATATCTCTTAGCTTCATAGTAAAACTCCGCAAAATCCATCGGTGGATCCCTTTCCAGCGCAACTTTGAAGTCGGTTTTGCTTGTGACTCCAAATACTACCACTATTAAAGTTATTGATGGATCCAGTTTATCTACTATGGTAGTTGCTATGTTAAACCTCGTCAGATAGCTTATCAAGGTCTCTTTGGGCCTTAGATTTATGCTTGGTAGCATCATCACATTCTTTGGTTGGGAGATGTGAACCCTGAATTATCTTATGAACTTATTCACTAGGTCGATCCAAGTGCTTATAGATCCATTCTCTAGCTGTCTGAACTACATTGCTGCTAAATATGTCAAATATAATGGGAAACACCACCCTATTACCTCCTAAGAAGCACCCAACAACTCCATGTGTCAGATGTATCTTATTAAATGAACTACCAAATCCTATAACACCCTTAGTTTTAAATAACATTATTCAGGAGATTTAATTAGATAAATTAAATAGAATAATGTAAAATTAAAGTGGTTAAGAGATTGAGATTTGTATAATTACAAGGTAGTCGTGCCTTAAGTAATGAATAAGCGATTGAAAATTTAAAATAAAGTAAGTAAAGGTAATAAGATAAGGGCAAAATAGGAATAGATTATATTCATATACCCTAAACCCTTATCCCATTCTCATTTCTAACACTCACAAAAGAAACTAAACATAGAGTTTGGTTGACCACCATTAGAAGAAAATAAGAAGAAGATAAGCAATAAAGTAAGTAGGAAGCTTAACCGAATTAATCCAAGAGCAAATCTCAACCTTCTTAACAATCAAGCTAAGGTGAATAATAGTTCTTACATCTCATTTTTATTATTTCGGTTACTAGTTAAGATTCGAATTGGTTTAGCAAATTATATGCCATGATCTTTTTGTTTAAATGAATATATATGCTTGTTGATGAATAACGATGCTTCATATAGATTATATGATAAGTTTCAATTTGGAAAACCTATTAAACGACATCCATATGACTTTCGTTTTTGAGATAAGGTCAAAAACACTAATTTAGAGATGAGTTTCAAGTTTCATAATTTTCTTAGCTTTTGTGGATTTATTATGAATTTTCTAGAAAAGAAAATGGTAAAATTGGGTTTAAATTATTTTCGGCAAAAATATGATAGCCTTGGATCTCTAATTTAAATTTGTTAGAAAACATATTAAAAGTGATTTATGGGAATTTTTGGAGAATTTTCCAAAGTATTTTATTATAGATATAAAATTATTTAAGGTATGGGACTTAATTGTTTTATATGCTTCTAAAAGGAGAAGGGGCTAATTTGCTAAATGTTTTTAAGTTTTTAATTACTAAATTCGGCAGCACTTTTAGAAAAAGGTTTTGTAAAAGAATTGGCAACCAATTATATGTTGACAAATAAGACAAGTTATTTGAGAATGAATTATTTTAAAAAGCTAATTATCAGTTTTGCATGTATTTACTGCTTCGCCTCTTCCATTTGCAACCTTTCGACCCCATACTTCCGCCTTTAACCAAGCCGAAACCAATACACATGGTATCAATGCCTTGGTATGTAGTGGATTGGAGATAGGTGGCAGGTATAGAGTCGAAACTATGTTTTGAAGGGGTAGAAGAAGCTTTATAAACTTAGAAATATTTTGGTTACAAATGAGGCTTTAGCAGGAGTTATAGTAGTTTTCGACTTAGTCAAATATGCCTTTTTATTATCAAAAAGGGCTTTCGAAAGTAGTTGCTTCCTTTTTATTTCTAAGTGAAGCTTTTGAAGGGGTTCGAAACCCATGCTGCCGCATTCAACCCTTCGAATCAATGCTTTTGAAAGGGTACTTTTTCCTTTAAACTTTGAAGCCGCTTCTCCATGCTTTCGAAAGGGTTGGTTTCTAAACCATCCACTTTCTTTTACTTAGGAATAATGCTTTCGAAAGTAATGCTTTCGCCTCAGTTCTTTTAAGACCCTTGGATATACTGAAAGTTAAACCCAAAGGTTTCGAAAGAAATAGTTTTAAATGATTTCGAAGTTATGTTCCACAAACTTTTACCTGAACTCAATGCTTTCGAAAGGAATGTTTTAAGTAAGGAGTTTTCACGCTTTCAAAAAGGTTTTGAAGAGGAGGTACCCCCAATGTTTTCAAAATGTTTACATAAGTATTTGAATGGAAGATTTCCAATGCTTGCAAAAGGCAAGTTTAAATTGTTTTGAAAAGAGGATGCCTATGGTTTTAATAAAGCTTTCGAAAGGTTATTCTAAATTGTTTCGAAAGGTCTATTTTTGAAGGTTTCGAAAGGTATGTTTTGACCTTTCGGCCTATTGTTTCAAAGAAAAATAGTTAACTTATTTTGAAAGGGGGTACTTTCAATAGATTCGAAAGCGATTGTTTAAAGTTTTAAACAAAGTTTTGAATGGTTTACCTTGGCTTCATGGCCTAAGATCTTTTTAAGTTAAAAAGAGGCTTTAACTTACTTAGAGGGAAAGATAATCCCATTAGATTTCATCAACATTGTTTTGTGTAAGTATATATATATATCATGGCTTAAGTATTTTGAGAAAAATAAAGTATATGATTTCCTTGTTTTATAAAAGAATGATTTTAGGGGTAAATCATTTGTAAAGGATGTTTACAAGGAAAGAAAGTTTTGATCGGGTAGTTAACCTTAAGATAGGAAATATATGAAAAGGGTAGTTAACCCTAAGTTTATGACTCAGATATTAGAAGACCAGACAAGACTGGGGTAGGGTCGCGCCCTATTCTTTAGCTATTAGCCCCTAGCTAAAATAAGTCCAAAATTCTTGTGTGTAGGGCTTGTCATAGATGGGACTAAATTGAGGTTACACACCGAAAGGAATATACAAGGAAGAGATAGGTTATTGGTAAGCCCGCAAAACCATTAGGTTCAGTTGATCCTAGAAAAAGAAGTTAAGGGCAGTTAGCCCAGAAGTTAAGGGTTGTCAACCCAGAATTGTGTCTAACAAAAGTTAGATTTTAGTTATGCCTGGAAGGCCCGAGTCAGCCAGTGGTTAATAGTCAACCAAGTAAAACTATAGTATGGACAAATAGTCCATAGATTTCCAGATTTTCATGCATATGTATATACTGGCTATTATTGTATCAATCACTTTGATTGCAGGATTCTGATTTATAAAAGATATGTTTTAAAAGGGATATTACTGAGGGGAAACCCATTCCTCTAAGCGGCATGGTCTCACTTAATATTAGAAAGCCGAGATGTACTAATATTATTCACACCAGGCTTTATGTCTGACTCGAAGTTTACGTTTTCCCCCTTAAACTCTCGGGTGCTCAAAATTAATTTAAGTAGATTGAGAGTTAAGGTTTTACAGGTTTAGTAGGTGGACAAATAAGTTTCCAAAGACGTGGAGGAGGCAAAGATAGGTATATAGGAGCTTTTTAGTTGTTTATCTGTTGTGTTGTATATATGATAGATATGTCTATTTAGTACTCTGATCATCCAAGGAGGCATCTTCATATGTCGCTATTGGCGTAATTTGTAATAACTATATTTGATCGAAACCTGGGAAATCGTTTGGGATTATGTAGTTGAATATAAAATATGGTTTTGAAATGTAATGAGAAAAGTTGTTTTTGAAATGTGTGATTTTATTTCATATGCATGTGCTTCTGATATTATGGATACCATTAACATTACCGTATTTTGTCATGGGAAGTTAATACTATAGATGACTGCAGCATCTGTAGCGCTTAGCTTCGGGCATCAAGATAGGGGATGTTACAAGTTGGTATCAGAGCATAGGTTTATGAAAAATTTAAAAGAAATTTCAAACTTAAAATGACTGTGAAAAACATAATCCTAAGGAATTAGAGAAAAGATTGGGGTATGGGACAACGCTATAGTAATGTACTTGTATTTGTTATATGTAAGTATACGCTTTATCTCTATTCTCTTATCTCTCTTAGGCTATTCTTCTATATCTTACAAAGACTTGGATGCAGATTTTACAGACGTAAGATATGGATGCTAGAAGCGGAAGAGTTAACATAGGTGGAGGAAGCACCACAACCAATGGGAATGGTAGACCAAATACTAGAAGGAATCCTTGCCGGGCATAAGCTAATAACGTAGGTGATGGAGTGCCGCAGGCTGATATGGGAGCTATGTATCAGTTTTTCGTGAACATGATGCAGGCTGGAGTTGTTGCAGGTTTAGTTGGAGGAAATGATGAAGGAGGAAATTAGGGAGCTCCAGTGGTTAATAATTATGCTGCGTTGAGTAGAGATTATACCAGGCTGGGAGGATAACCGTTTATTGGGACTGAGGACGCAATCGAAGTGGAGAACTGGTTACTTCATTGCAAGAGGATTTTCGCTAATTTGGGGCTCAATGATGAGCAGTAGAGGAGGCTTGCTTCTATACAGTTGCAAGGAGCAGCACTATACTAGTGGAACAGTGTTACGGTAGGAGTTAATGAGGAGACCATGACTTGGGCTGAGTTCAAAAGAAGATTTGAGGAGAGGTACATGTCGGAGGTTGCTAAGTCTACTCTGCTCAGGAAGTTCATGGAGTTGGAGCCGGGAGACATGATAGTGCTCGAATATGCAACCTGGTTTGAAGAGCTATTGAGATATGGATATGCTACGGTTGACATGGTTCTCAAAAGGAATGAAAAGTTCATCCGCGAACTGAGACCTGAACTGGCTAAAGTGACTCTAGCACACATCAGGGATCTGTGTGATGTAGTAGTTGAAATGGGTTTGAGGCAGGAGGAGATGCTTGTTCTTCATGATGGTAGCAAAGTGACGGAAGCTCAAAGTGGGCGGAACCAGAAGAGGAAGTTTTTCCACAAGAAGGGCGCTCAAGAGAAAGAGGCTGCCAAGAAGGCAAAGGCCAATGTGGTTTGTTATATGTGTGACAAGAAGGGACACTATGCTCACGAGTGCCAGACATGCAAAGGGAAGAAGGCCTCAGACAAGAGGGGAGTGAAGTGCTTTAACTACGACCAAATCGGCCATTATAAGAATCAGTGTCCAAAACCGGTCAGGGAGGATGGGAGAAATTTTTTTGCTATCGGACCATCGTCTGCCAGGCCAACCGCTGTTGAGAAAGGAAAGACTATGATGGAAGGTATGCTTTTGATTCATTGTATGCCAGCTAGGGTACTATTTGATACCGGTGCATCGCATTCATTTGTATCTCGGTGTTTGGTTGATAGGTTATGTTTAGGACCCACATACCTTGTTACTTCCTTAAGGGTTGTGAATCAGTTAGGAGGGTATGCAACTCTGGGAATGAGATGTGACTAGTTAGAACTTGATTTGTTAGGTCATAAGTTTGCATGTAGTTTGTATGTTTTTGACTTTGTAGATTTCATAATCATTTTGGGTATGGATTGGTTAGGTAAATATGAGGCCAAGATATTTTTCCAAGATAGGAAAATATCGCTAAGACACCCTAATAGTCATAACAAATTATATTCTCAATGGAGAATTCTGACCGAAGTGCTTGTGCTTTGTTGAGTGCTATGGAAGTAGAAGAAGTGTTAAGTCAGGTTCGAGTAGCAAGGGAATTCACAGATGTTCTGAGCCGGTTACAGGATTACCACCAAAACGAGCTATTGAGTTTCAAATAGATTTGGTGCCAGGAGTAGAACCGGTAAGTAAACCACCTAGTAGGATGACACCGACCGAGATGAAGGAATTGAAGATGCAGCTAGTGAATTTAAAAGGGAATTTTTTTATTAGACCAAGTAGTTCGCCTTAGGGAGTGGCCGCTGTGTTCGTGAAGAAACTGGATGGATTGTTAAGGTTATGTATCGACTATCGTAAGTTGAATGAGAAGACAATCAAGAATAAGTATCCTTTGCCAAGAATCGATGATCTATTTGATCAACTGTGTGGAGCGAGAATATTTTCCCAATTGGATTTGGCGATGGGTTCCCATCAGTTAAGAGTGGCAAAAGACAGTATTCTGTTGACACCATTTTGGACTAGGTATGGTTCGTACAAGTGGTTAGTAATGCCATTCGGGTTAACGAATGCACCAGCTTTCTTCATGGATTTGATGAATCGAGTTTTCCGAGAGTACTTGGATTGGTTCGTATTAGTATTTATAAATGACATTTTAGTATACTCTAGAGATGAAAGAGAGCATGAAGATCATCTTAGAGTAGTACTTGAGACGCTGAGGCAGCATCCGCTGAAAGCGAAGTTTTCCAAGTGTCATTTTTAGAAGAAAGAGGTTAAGTTTCCATGTCTGTGGTTTCAGAGAAGGGCTTGTTGGTTGATCTAGATAAGATCGAAGCTGTTAATAACTGGAAGAGACCAAGGATGGTGACTGAGATTAGAAGTTTTCTTGGACTTGCTAGCTATTATCGAGATTCACTAAAGATTTCTTGCGGATAGCGGCGCCTTTGACTAAGCTAACCAAGAAGGACGTGAAGTTTATTTGGTCTGACAAATGTGAGGAAGCATTCCTTAAGCTAAAGCATTTGTTAACCAACGCACTTGTGTTAGTGGTTCCAGACGGAAACCAAGGGTTGGTGATATATATTGATGCATGCAGAACTGGGTTAAGGCTGTGTTGATGCAGAAGGGTAAAGTCATTGCCTACGCTTCACGATAGCTTAGACCGCATGAAGTAAGATATCCTACTCATGATTTGGATTTGGCTGCGATGATCTTCGCATTAAAGCTATGGAGACATTATCTCTTAAGGGAGAGATTTGAGCTATACACAGATCATAAGTTCTTAAGATATTTATTCTCTCAGAAGGAGTTGAATATGAGACAGGAGAGGTGGCTGGAATTTTTAGGAGCTTTTGATTTTGGTACAGATTATACATCCGGGAAAGGAAATAAAGTAGCGGATGCTCTTACCAGAAAACACCCGAACATGGTGTTAGCCATGTTGATAGAATGGAAATATTTAGAAGCTTTGACTACTTGTAGTGTGCAGTTAAGATCGACTGCTAGTCTAGTCAAAGCACCGCCATGTTGTCCTGTTTGGAAGTTCAACCAGTGTTGATAGAAAGGATTGCTTCTAAGTATAAAGAGGATCCATTATTAGCTGAGAATATTAGAAGGCTTGAGGTTGGGCCGGAGATCGATGATCTAAAGGATTTTAGTCTTGACTAGAGGGGATAGTTGAGTAAGAAGGGACGGTTGTGTGTTCTGAACGTTGAGGACTTGAGGGAAGAAGTTCTTAGGGAATGTCATCGATCCAAATTTACGATTCATCCTAGAGGAACCAAGATGCATCGGGATATGAAGAGGAGTTTATTCTAGGAAGGTATGAAGATGGATGTTGGCTTGTGGGTTAGACATTGTGCGTACTGTCAACAAGTGAAGGTCGAACATCAGAAGTCGAGTGGATTGCTTCAACCTCTGGAGATACCAGTTTGGAAATGGGATTCGATATCCATGTATTTTATAGATGGGCTACCAAGGTCGAATGGAGGAAATGAAAGTATATGGGTCATAGTGGACAGTTTGATTAAGAGTGCCCATTTCATTCTAGTTAAGTCAACCAGGACGGCACCTGTTTTAGCTAAGTTGTTCATGAAGAACATAGTTAGACTACATGGAATTCCTAGTAGTATAGTTAGCGACAGAGATGCTTTGCTTACTAGTGAATTCTGGAAGAGTCTACAGGATGTGTTAGGTACCGAGCTTAAGATGAGTACTGCGTATCACCCTCAGATGGATGGGCAGACAGATAGAGTCAATAAGGTACTTGAGGATTTGTTAAGAGCTTGTGTATTGGACTTTGGTGGATCTTTGGAAGATCACCTACACTTGGTTGAGTTTTCCTATAATAACAGTTATCAAACTAGTAAAGGAATGGCGCCTTTTGAAGATTTGTATGGAAGGCCATGCAAATCACCAACATGTTGGTTGGAGACTGGAGACAGATTAGTCTTGGGTCCAGATCTGGATAGAGAGACGACGGAGAAGATTGAGTTGATCCAAGAAAGGATAAAGGAAGCTCAGTCTAGACATAAAATTTATGCATATAAGAGGCATAAAGATCTAGAATTCTCGATTGGAGATAGAGTCTTCATTAAAGTATTACCAATGAAGGGTGTGGTACGATTCAGAATATCAAGGAAACTGGCACGAAGATATGTTGGCATGTTCCCAATTATAGAGAAGATCGGAAAGCATGCATATATAGTAGAGTTGCAGAGTAGTTTGGCAGGTGTCCATAATGTATTTCATGTGTCTCATCTTCGCAAGTATGTACATGATCCAAAGACTACTATTCCTCCGATAGAGTTGGAAGATTTGATAGTAGAACCGAATTTGACTTTCGTTAGACAACCAGTTCGGGTTGTAGCGAGAGATGAGAAGAGATTAAGAAACAAGACAGTCAAGTTGGTGAAAGATCAGTGGAGCGACAACGAAAAGGACTGTACTTGGGAGACAGAAGACAGGATTAGAGATCATTATCCCGATCTACTGTAAGGGTATGTTTTATATTTGATTTATATAGACTATTGCTAGTCAGGTAGGCTAGTATGGTAGTTAGGAGATGTTACAGCTGATTACTATGTTTAATATTAAGTCCTTACTGAATTTCGAGGACGAAATTCTTTAAGGAGGGGAGTCAACACCCCTAATTTTAAATAACATTATTTAAGAGATTTAATTAGATAAATTAAATAGAATAATGTAAAGATTAAAGTGGTTAAGAGATTGAGATTTGTATAATTATAAGGTAGTCGTGCCTTAAGTAATGAATAAGCAAACGAAAATTTAAAATGAAGTAAGTAAAAGTAATAAGATACGGGCAAAATATGAATAAGTTCTATTCATATACCCTAAACCCTTATTCCATTCTCATTTCTAACACTCACAAACAAAACTAAACATAGAGTTTGGCCGGCCACCATTAGAAGAAAACAAGAGTGAAGATAAGCAAGAAAGCAAGTAAGAGGCTTAAGCGAATTAATCCAAGAGCAAATCTCAACCTTCTTAACAATCAAGCTAAGGTGAATAATAGTTCTTACATCTCATTTTTATTGTTTCGGTTTCTAGTTAAGATCCAAATTGGTTTAGAAAATTATATGCCATGATTTGTTTGTTTAAATGGATATATATGCTTGTTGATGAATTATGATGCTTCATATAAATTATATGATAAGTTTCAATTTGGAAAACCTATTAATCGACATCCATATGACTTGCTTTTTTAAGATAAAGTCAAAAACATTATTTTAGAGATGGTTTTCAAGTTTCATAATTTTCTTAGCTTTTGTGGATTTATTATGAAATTTCTAGGAAAGAAAATGGTAAAATTGGGTTTAAATTATTTTCGGCAAAAATATGAAAGCCATGGGTCTGAAATTTAAATATGTTTGAAAACATATTAAAAGTGATTTATGGGAATTTTTGGAGAATTTTCCTAAGTATGTTATTATGGATATAAAATTATTTAAGGTATGGGATTTAATTGTTTTACATGCATCTAAAAGGAGAAGGGGCTAATTTGCTAAAAAAATTAATTGTTAATTACTGAATTTGACAGCACTTTTAGAAAAAGGTTTTGTAAAAGAATTGGCAACCAATTATATGTTGACAAATAAGGCAAGTTAGTTGAGAAGGAATTACTTTAAAAAGCTAATTATCAATTTTGCAAGTATTTGCTGCTTTGCCACTTCAATCTGCAACCTTTCGACCCCATACTTCCGCCTTTAACTAAGCCGATACCAATAGACATGGTATCAATGCCTTGGTACGTAGTGGATTGGAGATAGGTGGCAGGTATAGAGTTGAAACTATGTTTTCGAAGGGGTAGAAGAAGCTTTATAAACTTGGAACTATTTTTGTTACAAATGAGGCTTTCGAAGGAGTTATATTAGTTTTCAACTTAGTCAGATATGCCTTTGTTTTATCAAAAAGGGTTTTCAAAAGGGGTTGTCGCCTTTTTTATTTTTAAGTGAAGCTTCCAAATGGGTTCGAAACCCATGCTGCCGCATTCAACCCTTCGAATCAATGCTTTTGAAAGGGTACTTTTTCCTTTAAACTTTGGAGCCGCTTCTCTATGCTTTCGAAAGGGTTGGTTCCGAAACCATCCACTTTATTTTACTTAGGAATAATACTTTTGCCACAGTTCTTTCAAGACCCTTAGATATATTGAAAGTTAAACCCAAAGATTTCGAATGAAATGGTTTTAAACGATTTCGTAGCTATGTTCCACAAACTTTTACTTGAACCAATTGTTTGGAAAGGAATGTTTTAAGTAAGGAGTTTTAATTGTTTTGAAAGGTTTTGAAGGGGAGGTACCTCAATGTTTTCGAAAGGTTTACTTGAGCATTTGAAGTGAAGATTTCCAATGCTTGCGAAAGGCAAGTTTAAAGTGTTTTGAAAAGAGGATGCCTATAGTTTTAATAAAGCTTTTGAAGGGTTATTCTTAATAGTTTCGAAGGGTCTATTTTTGAAGGTTTTGAAAGGTATGTTTTGGTCTTTCGGCCTAGTGTTTCAAAGTAAAATAGTTAACTTATTTTGAAAGGGGTACTTTCAATATATTCGAATGGGATAGTTTAAAGTTTTAAACAAAGGCTTCGATTGGTTTACCTTGGCTTCATGGCCTAAGATCTTTTAAGTTAAAAAGGAGTTTTAACTTACTTTGGAGGGATAGATAATCCCATTAGATTTCATCAACATTATTTTGTGTAAAGTATATATATATTATGGCTTAAGTATTTTGAGAAAACAAAGTATATGATTTCCTTGTTTTATAAAAGTATGATTTCTAGGGTAAAACATTTGTAAAGGATATTTACAAGGAAAGAAAGTTTTGACAGGGTAGTTAACCTTAAGACAGGAAATATATGAAAAGGGTAGTTAACCCTAAGTTTATGACTCTGATATTAGAAGACCAGACAGGACTGGTGTAGGGTCACGCCCTATACTTTAGCTATTAGCCCCTAGCTAAAATAAGTCCAAAATTCCAGTGTGTAGGGCATGTCACAGATGGGACTAAATTAAGGTTACACACCAAAAGGAATATACGAAAAGGAAAAAGGTTATTGGTAAGCCCGCAAAACCATTAGGTTTGGTTGATCCTAGAATAAGAAGTTATGGGAAGTTAGCCCAAAAGTTAAGTGTAGTCAACCCAGAATTGTGTCTAACAGAAGTTAGATTTTGGTTATGTCTAGAAGGACCGAGTCAGCCAGTGGTTAATAGTCAGCATAGTAAAACTATAGTATGGACAGATAGTCCATAGATTTCCTAATTTTCATGCATGTGTATATACTTTCTATTATTGTTTCAATTGGTTTGATTGCAGGATTCTGATTTGCAATAGATATGTTTTAAAATAGATATTAGTGAGGGGAAACCCGTTCCGCTAAGCGGCGTGGTTTTACCGAATATCAGAAAACCGAGATGTAATAATATTATTCACACCAGGCTTTATGCCTGACTGGAAGTTTATGTTTTATCCCTTAAACTCTCGGGTGCTCAAAATTAACTGGAGTAGATTGAGAGTTAAGGTTTTATAGGTTTAATAGGTGGACGAATAAGCTTTCGAAGACGTGCTTGAGGTAAAGAAAGCTATATAGGAGATTTTTAGTTGTATATCTACTTTGTTGTATATAAGATAGATATGTCTATTTAGTACTCTGATCATCCAAGGGGGAATCTTCATATGTCTCCCTTGGCGTAATTTGTAATAACTATATTTAATCGAAACCTGAGAAATCATTTGGGATTATGTAATTGAGTATGAAATATTGTTTTGAAATGTAATGAGAAAAGTTGTTTTTGAAATGTGTGACTTTACTTCATATTCATGTGCTTCTGATATTATGGATACCATTAACATTACTGTATTTTGTCATCGAAAGTTAATACCATAGATGACTGCAGCATCTGTATTGCTTAGCTTCGAGCCTCAAGATAGAGGATGTTACATATCTGTTTGCCTATCATACATTTCCAACGTTGAAAACTTGAAATCCGGCGGATTCCTTGCATTTTGGATATTAGAAGTGAATGGATTCCTGTTCACATCCTCCAAACTCTGATTAAGGGGTCCACCTCTTACTATTTTCCAATCATCTCAGCCATCCTATTATTGTCATCTAACGAAAATCTTTGATAACTAGCTACATTCTGCCCCCCGCTTATGTGGGGGAACTCCAACACATACTTTGACTGCAAATAGCATTCTGACCTGCTCTTCTAGTTTCATTCTAACCTCTATTCCTACGAGGAATCTCTAGCACATACTCCTCTTATCGTTAGCCAATCGCATTTTGATTCACGTTTCTAGCTCCAGCATTATCCATTGTCGACATCCCAGCAGTCGCACCAACATTACCCCCTAATATGGTTCTCTCGGTACTAAGTAGATTTGGGTCGGTACCATGCTATTATATTCACTAGGGCATCGTTCTAGTTTGCTCCGCTGCAAATGCTCCTACGTTAGTTCTTAGTCCCTTGTTTTGAATTCTAGAAGCTCCAGCTATTCCCTGTTGTCCCACCCTTTAGAAAAATCCTTCCAGTGTTTCCTATTATCTAGCTGTCATTCCATCATGCATCTCATTCATCATTCTTTCCATCTCCTCTCTGGTCACGTAAACGGATTGATGAGAATTTGATAACACCTCCTGGCTACCTCCTGGCTGCCTACATGCTCTGATTGGCTTCCTAACCTTAAATCTGGTGTCAGGCCTCTTCATCGTCTTCAAATCTTATATTCAAGCTTCAAGTCTTCAAATATAGTTCATTCTTAGTGAAAGATCCAGAATGTTAAACCAGAAAATGGATCAATACCCAAATATCATATGAAAGCACCAGTTCTACGAAAATAAAGGAAAAAAGCAAAAAGTAAAAGGAGACACAAGAATTTTAATAGTGGGTCGGCGTAATCCCGGGCCTACTTCCACTTAAATCTTTTTATTAGTTGCTTTCTCTCTAGATTACAACTAGTTATCTCAGATCTGACCACAATCTAGTGGATCTCAGATTTACAATGGAGATTTGGAATATCTTTGAGGTAGAAGATAGGAGTGAAGAAGTAGTAGATGCTCCAGATCCAAAAGTTAAAGAGTATAAGAACAAGATCCTCTTTTGGTTGCAGCTAGGCTTGTATTTATAGGAAAACAAACGTACTGAGTCAAAAGCCTACTTGTCCAGAGGTCCAAGAGATGGCTCGAAGTTGTACAAAACCGGAGTCCCATGAATTAAAGGGATAACTTGATACCGAGTTAACTAACTCGGCACCAACCTATCATGATGGGTGAAAATGCTAAGTCCTTCTTTTGTTTGCTCTTCTTTCTCCTTCTAGAGTTGTTTCTAAATTCCTTTTCGTCGACTTTGAGTTGATTCTTGTAATCTTTCTGATAGCTGCTTCCCTTGTTTTAATCTCGTTAATCTTTGGATTTGGTCGTCCAAACTTAGGGAGAACAACTTGATACTGAGTAATTGGAGTAGTATAAGGGGTGTATGATGATCGGGAAGCAAGAAGTGGAATGAAGATAACTCAGTACCGACCTATATAACTCGACACCGAGTTATATCCTTAGCATATTTTTCATTCAAACTCTTTGAGTTAAATTCTCTAGTCCTTTTGATTTTGTTTCCAAGTTTGTGAACCATTTCATTCTTGTTTTGATCTTCTAAGTTCAGCTGAAATCTACTTGGCTAAAAAGCGAGTTAACACCGATGCTTGATCCCATGATGATTTCAAAACAGTTTAACAGGTTTTGATTGATTATGGAAGCTAGGTTAATATATTTTTTAAGAAAACTTCTATCAAGATGAAGATTAGTCCAAAGGATTTGAAGACATGTAAATCTCATATCCAGGTATTTACCAAAGAGGCTAAATAACCTATTGATGTATTGACTTATCCATAGAATTGGGCAAGGGAGACCGCAAGATAGTGCGGGTTTAGACTTTTGTGATTGTCGCTGGATTTTCTACATATAATGCTTTTCTAGACTGATTAGCTCTTGCTATTTTCAGAATAGTGCTTAATCTATAGTGTTTAATGATGAAGTCCCCCATCGAGAATTGGGTTGGAGCTATTCAAGGCGACCAAAGTACTGGTGGGGAATGTTATGTCGTAAGCTCAGCGAGGCAAAGCCACTCAAGAAAGGAAATGTCATGGAGAATATTCTCTGCATCAAAACTGTTGATGCATAGCAACTACCTCCCAAGCCCTACTCAGTTCACATAGTAAGTTCAACAAACCTGGGACCCTCGAATAGATTTAGAGAATGCGATGGTGACACCGACTAAGCTGATGATTAACATCTTGTTCGATGATGATGATCCCACTTGGGTTCTAAAGGTTGGATATCGGCTCGACATAAAAATGAAAAAGATGTTTGTGGGGTTTATTCGAGAAAACCTGGATGTGTTTGCCTGGATGCATTCTAATATGTGTGGAATTTCATCGGAGATAGCATGACATGCATTAAATGTGGAACCAAGATGCCCTCCCATGAAGTAGAAAAGACGTAGTCTAGGTCTGGAGCAATCCATTGCACTGAAAGAAGAGGTGGACAAGATGAAGGCGAATGGCTTCGTCCGCAATGTGTTATACCATGATTGGGTATCAAACCCTGTGTTGGTCAAGAAGCTAAACGAAAAGTGGTGGACATGCATTGATTATTCAAACTTGAATAAAGTGTATTCAAAAGACAGTTCCATTACCAAAGATTGACCAGCCTATGGATGTAACAACCGGATATGAACTACTATCCTATATTGATGCATACTGTGGCTATAACCAAATAACAATGCACATTCCAAATCAGGAGCATACAAGTTTCATCATTGATTTAGGGATATATTATTATCGAGTATCGTCATTCGGTTTGAAGAACACTAGAGCTACTTACTAACGAATGGTGAATAAGATGTTCAAAGATCAAATTAGACTGACCATGGAGATCTATGTGGACAATACGATCGTGTAGTCATGGTAATCGATGAATCACATGGACGATCTCATAGAGATGTTTGATGTTCTCATAAGTATGGAATGAAGCTTAATCCATTGAAAGGTTATTTCAAAGTCACATTGGGAAAGTTCTTCGATTTCATTGCAAACTCAAGGGGCATTGAAGCTAACCCAAAGCAGATCAAATCATTGAAAGATGTTACTGCCCCAAGGACTAAAAGGGAGATATAGAGCTTGAACGGTAGGGTCGCTGCACTGAGCCGGTTCCTCTCGAAAGTGATAGATAAATGTATATTGTTCTTTGATGACTTCAAGAAGGAAAAAGGAAAGTTTGTTTGGGTGAAAGAATTCCAGGAAGCTTTCCAGAATTTACTAGAGTGTATGAAAAGACCACCAGTTTTGTCAAAGCCTTTGGAACGTTAAAATCTATTCATTTACTTAATAGTATCTGCTTGCACATGGAGTGCAACCTTCGTACATAATGTGTCCAAAGTTCAAAGGGCCATGTATTATATCAGAAAGTGGTTCATCAAAACAGAAAAGAACTATCAGAGCTATAGAAATTGGCGTATTATTTTTTGATTGCTTCACGGCAGTTGCGGCCAAACTTTTAGGCTCACCCTATCAAAGTACTGACTGATCAGCCATTAAAGCAAGTACTACACCGACCCGAGGCTTTGGGAGATTTCTGAAGTGGAGTATCGAGATGAGTTAATACGATATAACCTACCATCCTAGGGAAGGGATATGAGGATAGACACTGGCCGATTTCATTACAAAATTTACCATTCGGGATGGAGAAGTAGAAGAAAATTGATCTAACTTTCATAATGTAAACTATACTTAGATGGAGCCTCCAACGAGTACTATTCTAGGGAAGGAGTGATTCTTGTAACCCTAGAAGGATGGAAGATATGCTACGCTTTGAAGCTAGAGTTCCCATCAACAAACAACATAGCCTAACATGAAGAGTTGATTGTGCAACTCATGATAGTAAGAGAACCAGGGTTCAAGACACTACATATATTCATTGACTCCCGGTTGGTGGTTTGTCAAGTTATGAACGAATTCTAGGGTACTGGAGTAAGACTTGCCCCTTACCTGGTGAAAGTTCTAGAGCTACCAAATTACATTGAACACTGTACGATAACGCATGTTCTTAGGGAAGAGAATACCAAAGCTAATTCATTGGCCAAACTTACTAGCTCTAAGGATGCACAACTTATGGGAATTGTTCCTGTAGAGCTTTTGTTGGCTTTAAGCATTGACCCGGTGGATGTTAATTAGATCTTGGAGGCAGAGGAAGAAAAGGATGATAGGGTTAAGGGTATGCTCTAGGGTTAATTTTGTAATTTCTTACATATATTTAACTCGATAACCAATCTTATTCAAAATAAAAGGTGTTTCTATTATATTCTTGGTATAATATGTTATATTCATTATTTATTAAAAGTATATTAAATATAGTAAATCCATAAACGGTATGTATTGTGATAGTAGTTACAATGTGTTTTAATCATGAGTGATTTATCGTAATAAAATAAACATAGCATTTTAAATATTCTTTGTCAAGACGTATCGAGACTAGATATCGATACATCCATTGAGACTAGAATATGTAACGCTCTCCAAAGTTGAACAATGTATTACTCATGGCTGCTGGGGGCACCAAGTGGTGTAATCTAACTCACTCGATAGTTTTCGTTGGTTAGTATAACTATGGTCAACTAGAAAATATCGATGCAATAATTTTACACAATTCCCTTGAATTGAGAATACTGTCAAGTTTAATGTGGAAACTACGGTTTGATTATAAATCATGGCATGGCGTCCATTGAATGACTATAGTTAGATCGAGTGGAAGCATTGGAAGTGAAACACCATTTAAGAGAGAATTCATCTCCCCGGTTTTATGGTGTTAGTATTACAGGGTCAACTTAAGTCAACTCAAACTCAAAGTCTCTGACCAGAGCAGTACAATTTGTAATAATTGTTACTATTGAACCAAGGATTTTACGTTTGAACTTACAATGTTGAATGTGGAAGATGTTGGAATTTTGACCATTACCAAATTCCATAAGTTCTAATGTGATATAGTTTTGATGAAGAGAATTAGTATATATAATTGTCATTACCAGGTAATGGTTAAATACGTAAAACTGGATTTACCAATAAATATGTGTAAATTATAAATTCAGGCAAAATATCACACCACCTAAGGTGACGTGTGAACGTTAATGTTTGAATTATTCAACATTAACTGCCGACTAAATTTACACCTTTGAGTCACACAACTGTATTTGTGGATTCTTCAAGAAACCACATGATTTATGTTGTAGGTTAATTAAATTAACTAATATTTGATAAATATTAATAATTATTTAATTTATTTAGGGTTTGGAAGTTATTTGGAATTATTTGAATGCATATATATAAGCTATATTTGCATGCATCAATATACGATATCTGCGTATTTCTTAAAAAGTTTAAATGAAAGATAATTGCATGAAAAGGTTTATGGAAATTTTGTATCATTTGATGGAAAGTAATGTTAGCCATACCATATAAATAGAAAGGAATGGATAGAGAATAAGGGAATTTATTAGGAAAGTTTTTATTAAAAGAATGGGAAAAGTTTCATTCTTTCAATTAAAAAAAAATCCACTAACTCATTTCCCACAAACATTCATTTTTATTATCTCTTCTATTCTCTCCTCCTAACTTTCCATGGTTGAAAATCAAATCAATATTTCCAAAATTTTATCAAGCCCAATAGCAAATGCGAACATCAATTGAAATAAACATAAGTGGTTCATCTTTCTCTTGCAAAGTTGGGTGGTGGTCTACATGAGATCTGAGGAGAAATCTCAAATCAAGGTGTTTCTCTTGGCTTCATCTGAAATGTGAACTCCTATTTTTTAAAATATTATTTCATTATGATTATATGTTCTACTCTTCACCTATTGCATTCATTCATTTGGATGTATTTGGACAACATTTTGAATATATTTTTTATTCCCTTGAACTAGCTTTATCCTCATAGTGTTAATATGATTAAAATCATCATATTTACATTCTCTATTATTCACATGTCACTAATGATAATTATAATCGATTTATCCCTATTTTATATGATTGTTTATGTTTTGTATTTAATTAGATCTATTTCTCAATATCACTGTTTGTACATGCTTATGTTGTCCAATTCTTTCATATGGAAACTCTTGTCAGGATAACATTTTGAAATATTTGTTTACATAAAGTTTCATTTCATATTGTAAAATTAAAAAATTGAAGATTCTCTCTTAAGTCATTTTGAAATAATTTTGTTTGTTGTTTACATAAATTTTAGGTAGACTTGAAAGTCATAAGTTTATTAAAAAAAGAAAGGTTAGCAATTTGATTGAAATCTAATGTTAAATTACCTAATATAATTTTTATTGCTTGTTACTGTTAGGAAATCAATTCCTCGGTTTCGATGATCACAACTATGCAATGGAAAACAAATATACATATACAGGAAGTTGATATAGAAACATCACCAAAAAGACAAGAACAAGACTCAAAAGAAGTATCAAAAGGCTACAAGTCGAGAGAATCAGATAAGAAGTGATACAGACACAAGAAAAGCAACATGCACCAATCCAAACGTCTGAGTGCACAGACCAGACGTTTGGTTAAGTTCTCTGGTTCACAAACTCAGAAGAAACCAGACGTCTGATTATGAACTCAGACGTCTTCCATACATCCAGACATAAAACAGAAGTAAAGACCAGACGTCTGGATTATAAACTCAAACGTCTGAAATGCTACCAGACACAAAAAAACATATGAAGGTTGTAACAACCCTGTATTTTACAATTATTTTTAAATTGATATTTCCAGATTTAAAAGCTTTATTTATGAAAAAGAATAAATTTTGTTATTTTAAATATAAATTTGAATTTTGATGTCAATTAGAATTCCAAACATAAATAAATTGATTATTTCCAGAAAATATGAATTTTGTCAATAGAGTCAAACCTTGACTTTTAAATTTAAATTTTAAATATTTGAAAATTTAAATTTTATCTTTTATTATGAAAATAGATTAAATATCATGAATACTGCTTTTCGTTTCGTTGAAATTGGATTTAAATTGTGAAAGTTATACTTTTTACAATATTGTGTGTATATTGATTTATTTAACAATATTGTTTATTTTAACCTATATAGATAATATTTTATTGGTCATATCTTATTCTAATTTGTATACATATGCCATATTATATATATTTTGTCTTTTAAATATTTTTTAAGTGATAATAAGATTTTTCCAAAGTGTATTGAATTTATTTCTAATTTTTAAAGCCTAGTTTGCATTTTTAAGTTATTTTCTTATTTTAAATTCTATTTAATTAAAATTTAATTATTTATTTTACTTTGAAAATGTTTTAAAAGTCATTTTTATTTCAAATTTTGTTTTAGAATATTTTTTAAATAAAGTTAATAATTTTCCAAAGTCAATGGTGATTTATTTGTAATTTTTGGACACTGTTTTGTATTTTAAGCAATTTCTTTTATTATTTTTTCTAATTTCTTTAAATTTTATTATTTATTTTCTTATATCTTTACTTAGTTTCGGTTTGTATAGTATTTTTCTGAAATATTTTGTTTATATAAAGATTTATAAGGAAAGAAATGTGAAAGGTTGCGTAACGCTTTGAAACGGAAGCCCTTTTATTTACCAAATCCTTTAATTCCTTTAACTCCTCAAAATTTATTGCCTAGCCATGTAAAACCCTAGTGTAGCCGTCATCTCATTTGGCATTCACGTGAAAAAATATCCCATCTTCAATTGTTTCTCACGGCTAGAGAAAATTAGGTAATGGCCTCCATCTCTTTCTTCCTACTTTTCTTCTTTTTCTATGCTATTTTGCTTGCCTTCTTCCCTGATTGAGATCGGCCTCTACCCCTATTCCACTGCCACCACCTCCTTCCATCTCTTCCCGACCACCACCAGCCCCCACTCCACCAGATCTGATCATAGCCGAACCATTTTGATGGTAAAACCCCCCAAATTTCAACCTAGATGCCTAAAAACCATGTTTATTGACCTCTACATGCTCACCCACCTCAACCACCACCCAAACCACCACCATAGCCACCACCACCTCCCTGACCTGACCACAACACACCCCTCCCCACCTCTGTCCAGTCATAACTCACCCCAGGCCGACCACAATTCCCAAGGCCAAACCTTGTTTTGGCACAAAAATCACCTAATTGCCTTCAAAAATCACATCACCTCCTCATGTACAAACCCCACCTTGTCTTGCCTTGAACCCGAGCTATGTTGGCCCAAACCTGACCCAAAACTTGACCACATCTGAACCACATCAGAGCCCAAAGCCATACCAAACAATAGAGAAGGCAAAGCAAAAGACTGCGTAGTCGTATCTCCTTTTATTTCAATGTTATTGCATTTTAAAGTCGTATTGAATTTTGCTGTTTTAATTGTTTGTTTTGGGTTGTACACAAGAGTTGTAGATTGGATTCGCTCTCCACTCAAGTCTGTAGTCTTTTCATCGTGCTTTTGTTTCCATTGTGTCATTGGTTTTGATATCTCCAGCACAAACAGGTGAGTTATTCTCACCAGACAATATGTACCTATATAACTAGTAAATTGACACCCTGCGAATCTGTAGAAATATATTATCATGTTATATATGCTTATATTATTATCATATGATGTTCACACCTGTTATTACACCTGTTATATCATATGTTACTGTTATTTAATGTTATTCTGTTATTTATATCTGTTATCACCATTGCAAGTTCCCTGTAGATTAGAATCACTATGGGTTGAAATGATACATACCCGAACAGACTTTAGAATAGGGAAAAATTGTTATGGGCTGAAATGATAGGCCCGAACGATTTTTATTTAATTTATTTTAACTTAGGATTGCGGGTTTGAAATGATAGAACCCGGATTTTTCTTTTTTTTAACCGCGGATTGAAATGATACATATCCGTATCACTTGACCTAGGTTAGAAAATTATATACAGGCCCGTGGTTATTTTATAAAGTGTTTTGGATATTTTTAAGTATTTTAAAAATTATAAATTTATGAAATTTGATTTAAATAGATTTTGAAATGTTTTAAAATAAAGAAATTATGATTTTTTTTCTATGTGTTAAAAATGTAATTAATGAATGGTTTAACTGGATTTTTGAAATATAACTTAAGTTGGAATTTTGGTTAAAAATGATATTTAAGTTATATAAATAAAATGGATATAAAATTTAATTTGGAAATGGTAAATATGATAATTTGATTAAATTTGAATTTAAGTGATTTATTAAAGTATTATTGATTTTTCTATGAATTTAAGTGGTTAAATAAATGAATGTTTAAAAGTGATCATTTAAAATATAACTTGACTAGGAAATGTGAAATTTGGTTTTAATTAAAGATTTAAGTTAATTAAATAAAATTGGAAATTTTGTTAAATTGTGAAATGGTAATTTAAATTTGAAGTGTTAAGTCTATTTGTTGAAATGCGAAGAATTGGAACTTTTACACTTAAACTTATTAAGTAAATTGTTGAAAATTGGATTTAATTATAAGAAATTTATTGTGAAAAAGATATATGTTAAATGATATGTAAATGAACATTTTAAACGTTAAAATATGATTTTTAAAATGTTTATGTGTTTTAAATTGAAGTTATTTAATTGCTGGAAATACACTAACACCTGAAATCTACTTTTAATAGCATTCAGAAATGCTATAGATTCTGTTTTGAACTAAAATTGTGTAAAAAGAGCTATTACAGCATTTCTGAAATGCTGTAGTTGAACTTATAGGTTAATATTGAACTCAGGCCTATTATAGCATTCTCTGGAAATGCTATAATGGTCTGCAGTCTATGTTGAAATCAAATTTAACCCTTGTTTTGAAATCTGAACTACCGCAGCACTTCTGAAATGCTGTCTTTTCTATTTTGAACTATAATTCAACTAAAACTGAGTTTTAACAGCAGTTTTAAGTGCTGTCTTTGCTGAATTAAAAGTTTTCAAATATAACTTAGCAGTTGTTTTTAAATGCTGTGAAATGCTGAAATTTTAATAATTAGGGTTTTTGACTTAGTAAACGAACTCAGAATGGTTTGAAACTTTGGAAATTGAATACTTGATTTGAAAATATAATAATTACACTTTTAAAAGGTTTAAATGAATTATTTTGATTGGAATATAAAACTATTTAAAGGTGATTTGAAATGATAGTAAATGAACGATATCTTTGAATTTAAAAGGTATTCAAAGTTGAATATTTGGATTTGAACTGATAGGATATTTTATTTTATTAAAATGATTTGAAATGAAGTTTTCTAAGGATATGATATGCTATTATATTAAAATGATTTGAAATGAAGTTTTGAAAATGATATGAAAATTTAAATATATGGAAATGGTTTGGAATTGATTTAATCTTTATTTTGATAAAGATATGGTTTGAAATGATATTTTATTTTGAAGTAAAGTATTGTTTTTAAAAGTTATAACCACGGGTTATAATAACGATTGGTTGGCAAAGAGACCGGGATTGGATATGGACATACTCTCTGTCGATACCGAAAACCACTTTGACAACCGTGTACGCGGTGGAGATTCCAGAATGAAGTAGGATGGTGGCGACATTCTTAAGGTATGTTACGTGGACCCAACTCCCGTGAGTTGGCATAAGGTTGCTAAAACAGGAGCGATCTCGGACCAGTGAGGTAGCACCTCTTCTCGGACACATTTCTTCGATATTATACTCTTACTTGTGATTGATTAGATGGCCATCCTCCGATTTGGGAGTGTTGTTCGAGGTGGAACGGTAGTGGCTGCTATGCGTATCCATCAGTCCATGTGCGTAATTGGTATATCTACCCTGGCATTGCCTAGTTGTGCCGTGTCACCTACCATATCGAGCTTTACTACGATTATGATTTTAAGATCCGACCGCGTTAAGGTTCTCCATCCCCTTAACGCTATTTTCTATATGATTATACTTTACTTATTTAGACACTATTATAATATCGAATATTACTACATAGTAGATAGTTTAACGGATCCTTAGAGGATGGGCGGTCCCAAGCATCTTCTAAGTTACTTGTACCGTTATTACAGTTCACTTGAGTTGGTTTACATTATATAAGTATATATTGTCCTGACTCGAGTGTTTTGTGTTTTGCTTTACGCTCGGGTCAGCCTGAGTTATTCACAGATTTGGATTTCCACTCTCTTGGAGATTTGAATCGCTGGAGATTATTTGCTTGTCATGTCCTATCTATTTCAATTCCGTTGTTCTACTCAGCTTGTACTTGGTTATTTTATTGAGACTTTTGTTGTACTCTATTTCTTCTGTTGTATCTTATGTAACTCTGACATATTTAGATAGTAGCTTCATGAACTACTATTTCTTTTACTTCCGCTGCATTATTTTACTCTGTGCTTGTGATCTGTGATTATATTTATTTACTGTATATTCTGAGATTTGCAAAATTTTAATTACAGTGCGGTATTTTGAGCAATTCAACTCCGGCATGAGTGTCTACCTATACACTTATAATGGATGCGAATGGTTGAAAATATCGGGTCGTTACAAAGGTCAGACGTCTGAGGTCACTTTCCAGACGTCTGAAAATAGGCTCGACTGTGTAATTTCAAACTCCAACTGTCACATCCGAAGAGACACATCCACTCCTCTTCACTGCAACTCTTCATCACCAACAGGAGCAACTATACAACGATTGTTAATGAAGGCAACTACACATAGAGACTCTTCATCACTATAAATAGCATCAGGAATTCAAGAGAAGATCTCACCTTACTCACTTACGCTCTTATCTCTTGTACTCTAATTTATTCCTGATCTATAAGCAATCAACTACATGTATTTAACTCTTCCATATATACAGAACTCCTCATTCAGATATTCTCTAGATAGATATATATATTGGAAGCATTTGTACTCAATAGTCAACATCTGTGTTATAGAACACATTCTTGACAAAGAAACTCTGCAATTGTAAACCTGTTCCTCCGGGTCAAGTGAGGGTTAGTTGAAAGGAAATTCCGAAGAGGAGCTTCGGGACTGGACGTAGGACGGGAGGTCCGAACCAGTATAAAATACCGGTGTGATTATTTTCATTTACTTTGCTACTATCGTTTATCAAGTTATATTATATAGTTAGCTGTTTATACTTGCATATATCCTATACGATCCACTCATATAGACTTTCAATTGGTATCAGAGCAAGGTTTGTTTAAAAGAACAGTAACACGTTTTTTAAATCATTCTAATATGGCAAGTATTTTTCAAGAAGGACAATCCACAGCACGACCCCCACTTTTTAATGGCTCTAATTATTCATATTGGTCAACACGTATGAGAATTTTTATGGAAGCTAATGGTTTAGAAATTTGGTCAGCCACTCAAGATAAATATGAAGCTCCAACTACTGCTATGAACACATGGACCGATGCACAAAAGACCTTAGCATCAAATAATGCTAAAGCTATGAATGTTTTGTTTTGCTCACTAGACAAAAATGAATTTTCACGTGTCATGTTATGTACAACTGCATTTGATATTTGGCGTACCTTACAAATTACACATGAAGGTACAACAAAGGTCAAACAAACTAAAATTTCAATCTTACAAAACCAATTTTCATCATTTAAAATGAAACAAAATGAAACTATAGTAGACATGTATTCTAGATTTCAAACTATTCAACAAGATCTGATGGCATTAGGAGTTAAGTTTACTGATTTTGATTTAGTTTCTCGAATACTCAACTCATTAACACCTGATTGGGAAAGAAAGGTATTAGCTATTGAAGAAGCTAACGATCTTTCTACTCTCAAAGTTGAAGAATTGATAGGAAATTTGATGTCCTATGAAGCTAATTTGCAGGCACGTAAAGAATTAAATTCGGAGAAGAAGAACATAGCATTTCCATCAATAAAGAATGATGACTCAGATTTAGATGAAGATGAGATAGTATTTATTGCCAAAAACTATAATAGATTCAAGAAATTAGAAAGATGACCAAGTTTCAAAAAGAAGGAAAGACCAACTCAACAAATCTATCTCAAAATAAGTGTTATGAATGTGATCAATACGGACACATGAAAAAGGATTACCCAAAACTTAACAATGATAAAAAGAAGAGCAAATTTGAAAAACTCAAAAAGAAGAAAGCTTTCAAAGTAACATAGGATGACTCCGATTCTTCATCTTCAGAAAGTGATAGCGATAGTGACGGAGAACAAGCTAATGTATGTTTTATGGCACTAAAAGATGAGGTATGTCCGGAACTTAGCTATGAAGAATTATTTGAACTTAGCATGGAATTAGATGATAAATTTAGACAAATTAAAAAATTGAACAAAGAATATATAGTAAAAATAAATAGATTAGAACTTGAAGTAGGAATGTTGAAAGATGAAAAATCTATTTTAGAAGAAGAACTTGAAATATCTCAAGAAAAATTAAGAAATAATGTGATAAAAAGTGAGAACATTACTCTAGAAAAGGAAAATTTGCTAAAAGAAAATGTTGATTTTAAAAATAGTATTGAATTATTGAAAACAGAAAATAGAGAATTAAAAGAAAAAATAGATAAAATTACCAATAATGTATCAAAATTCAACAAAGGAAAACAAGATTTGGAAAATCTTATCAAAACATCAAAACCATCAGGTAATAGAAATGGAATAGGATTTAAAAAATGTTCTAAACGGAAGGAAAATAATGCTAAAAATATTAATTATATAGAAGCTAGAAGTTTATCTAAACAAAAATTGAATACCAAAATTATGAAAATTTGGGTTCCTAAAACAAATAATAATTTGATTAGAAAAAAGCATATCAGTAATTACTTAGAAAATGTAGTCTATAATAAAAACTATATTTATAAAGGTACCAAACCATCTTGGGTGTGGCTACCTTCCTCTAACAATTAGGACCCTAATCAAATATATGGGTACCAATTAAAAACATTTTTTATCTTGCAGTTACCCAAAATAAAAAATAAGGAGAAATGGGAACTAGATAGCGGTTGCTCCAAACATATGACCGGAAATTCAAAAATGTTATCAAATATAACATACATCGATGGTGGAACAGTAACATTTGGAGACAATTCAAAGGGATTTGTCATAAGCATTGGAGAAGTCATCAACTCTGGTATATCTAACTCTCCTATTATTACAAATGTTTTACTAGTAGAAAATTTAAAACACAACTTGTTAAGCATTAGTCAATTATGTGATAAAGGTTTTCAAATAAATTTTGAAAAAGATAGATGTAATATTTTAGATAATAACAAACAACTCATTTTTGAAGGTTTTAGAAACAAAAATATTTATGTATTAAACATGAATATTAATAAAAATTCAAACTTATGCTTAACTGCCAAACATGATGATCCATGGTTATGGCATAAATGATCTTGTCATATTAATTTTAAGAATATTAATAAGTTAGCTAAATATGAGTTAGTAAGAGGGCTACCTAAAATAAGTTACAAAGTAGAAAATTTATGCGACGATTGTCAAATTGGTAAACTAAAGAAAAGCTCGTTTAAATCTAAAAATAATATTTCTACAAAACAACCATTAGAATTATTACATTTGGATTTATTTGGTCCAACACAAATAAGATCTATTAATCATAACAAATATGTTTTCGTAATAGTCGATGATTTTTCAAGATATACATGGACTTTATTTCTAAAACATAAAAGCGATACTTTTGGTATGTTTAAAATATTTGCAAAACGAATTAAAACTCAAATGAATTTGAAAATTAAAAATATTAGAAGTGATCATGGAGGAGAATTCGAAAATGATCTTTTTTCAAATTTTTACAATAAAAAAGGAATAACTCATAATTTTTCTTTTCCTCGTACACCCCAACAAAATGGTGTCGTAGAAAGAAAAAATCGTACATTACAAGAATGCGCACGAACATTATTAAATAGTAGCGGATTACCAAAACACTTTTGGGCCGAAGCTATTGCTACATCTTGTTATGTATTGAATCGAGTAACTATTCGCCCAACGACTAAACAAACTTGTTTTGAAATATTTTTTGGTAAAAAACCTAAAGTATCATACTTTAAAACTTTTGGCTCAAAATGTTTTATATTAAATACAAAAGATAAATTAGGAAAATTTGATCCAAAAGTCGATGAAGGTATCTTTGTTGGGTATTCAGATCGTAGCAAGGCATATAGAATTTTTAATAAAAAGAATAATACTATAGAAGAGAGTTTACATGTCTCATTCGACGAAAATCCTTTCAAACAACAGACTAATGATGAAGAAGAAATTATTCCACTAACAAATTCAACAAATTCTAGTAATAATGAAGCCAATATACAAAATAACACTATTTTATCATCTCCTAGGATTCTTAAGAATCATCCAATAGATAATATTATTGGAGATCTTAATTCAAGAGTTACTAGAAATCAACTAAATCAAATAAGCCATATAGCGTTTGTATCAAACTTTGAACCAAAGAATCATAAAGAAGCCTCAAATGAAATTTTTTGGATAATAGCTATGCAAGAAGAATTACATCAATTTGAACGTAATAACGTATGGGAATTAGTACCAAGACCTGAAGATCAATCAGTAATAGGAACAAAATGGGTATTTAAAAACAAGGCGGACGAAAATGGAAATATTGTTCGAAATAAAGCACGACTAGTTGCTCAGGGCTACAATCAAGAAGAAGGCATAGATTATGATGAAACTTTTGCACCGGTAGCAAGATTAGAAGCCATTCGTACTTTACTTTCCTTTGCAACTCATAACAAATTTAAATTATTTCAAATGGATGTCAAAAGTGCCTTTTTGAATGGTTTTATTAAAGAAAATGTATACGTCGAACAACCACCACTTTTTGTTCATGAAAAATATCCCAATCATGTTTTTAAATTACATAAAGCACTATATGGATTAAAACAAGCACCTCGTGCATGGTACGAACGTCTTACAAATCACCTAATAACATCTGGTTTTCATATAGGAAAAATAGATACAACTTTATTTATTAAAAGAGAAAATAACGATATTTTAGTTGTACAAATTTATGTTGATGATATCATCTTTGGTTCAACCAACGAAAGGCTATGTAACGATTTTTCAAATATTATGACAAATGAATTTGAAATGTCACACATGGGAGAATTAAATTTCTTCTTAGGATTACAAATAAAACAACTAGAAAATGGAATTTTTATTCACCAAGAAAAATACTGTAATGATTTATTACATCGATTTAAAATGGATAAAACTTCAAGCAAACTAACACCAATGAGTACCACTATTCACTTAGAAAAAGATGAAAATGGAAAAGATTTTGATGAAAAGTTATATCGAAGCATGATTGGTTCTTTACTATATTTAACGGCTAGTCGACCAGATATTATGATGAGTGTATGTCTTTGTGCTCGATTTCAAGTTAAACCAAAAGAGTCTCATCTACAATCTATTAAGCGCATTTTACGTTATTTATCTAGTACTAAAGATTATGGTTTGTTTTATCCTAAAGGATCACCGTTTGAACTTGTCTCATATAGCGATGCGGATTTTGGTGGTTGTAGAACATACCGTAAAAGTACCAGTGGAACATGTCATTTTATCGGACAATCTTTAGTTTTGTGGTTTAGTAAAAAGCAAAATTGTGTTTCGTTATCTACTTGTGAAGCTGAATACATCTCCGCAGCTCTAGCATGTGCGCAAGTAATATACATGCAACAAACACTAATGGACTTTGGTAAAATTATCAATAAATCTCCAATATATTGTGATAACACAAGCGCTATAATTTGTCAAAAAATCCTGTTAATCACTCACGAACCAAACATATAGATATACGACATCAGTTTTTACGAGATAATGTTGAAAAAGGAACTATATCTTTAGAATACGTAAGTACCGAAAATCAAGTAGCCGACATATTTACAAAACCATTAAACGAACAAACTTTCATGAAACTCAGACGAAGTTTAGGAATTTGTTCACTTCAAGATCTTAACTAAAATTGAATTAAAAACTAAATTTATTTCACCTCTTCATTACCACAAATTACTGAATTTCTGAAACCATTAAAATTTTAGAAAATTAGTTTTTCTATAAATAACCTTTTTCATCATATTTAAATACACATGTTTATATCACAAATATATACAAAGTATCATATTCTACAAATTTAAAACAATGTCTTATGGGAGTTCCTATATATCTATCTCCGTCTCCACACCATCAACGGACAGCGCAGTAGACACACCACAACGCCTTCCGACACCTACACCAAAGCAAGAACCGACAAATAGGTGGTCCTCGTATCATACGGGTTTTACTCCAGAGAATAAGAAAACTAAAAGATCCTTGTTTATCTCTCCTAATACAAAGGAGGAAATTGATGAAATTCATCATTACCAAAAACAACAGATGGATCTTCAACGAGAACTTTATTTCGAACAGAAGGTTACGGCACGAAGACTAAGTTTTCTAGAACAAGTGGCGATGAAGTTTTGCTCATCATGAAAGAAAGATGTACATGAACCACTACCAAAACCTTGTAGTTCATTAGATCCATCTTCTTCGTATCGCACTCCTTCAGATCCTTCCCCAAGACGATATTCTGGCTCCCCACGGACCCACGAACGTAGGAATATATGGTCTCCACTTAAACCATGGAAGGATAACGACTCGGGAAATCCTAAAACTCCGTCGCCTAATAAATAAAAATAAATTTAATTAGTGTATATTTGTAAATGTTATTATATTGTATATGTATATGTACATTTGATAAATAAATATAACCATCAATTTTATACTATTTTTAGCAAAATTGCTCTTTCAGACGTCTGACTATTGTCTTCAGACGTTTGATTCACTGATATATGTCACAAATTTGAGCAACGTGCATTTGTCAGACGTCTGATATACCCCTCAGACATCTGGAATGAAGCTCTTTTTTCTCCAAAAATACATTCAGAATAATTCAGACGTCTGAACTAATTTCCAGACGTCTGACTTACTTATCTGTTTCACAAATAAACCAAAAACAGACGTCTGTTTAAAGATCCAGACGTCTGATAAATCTCTCTGCCTCCACATTCTTCAAACTTTTCAAATCAGACGTCTGATTCATATCAACCAGACGACTGTTTGATTGTTCTGTATAAATTTTAGGGCAATCCAGACGTCTGCCTTCAACTTCAGACGTCTGGAATTCAATCGGTCTTTATTATAACCCCAAAAGAACGTTATTTTTTTTCTTTTCAAATTCAAATCAAATTTCCTCTCTGCCGATTTGCATTTAAACTTCAAATTCCGCTTTAATTCACGTCGATATCAGAATGCCTCCTCGTACAAAGAACATCAAAGCTCCAAAACGAAAACAAGATCAAACTACGTCATCTTCAAATCCTCAAGTCTGTTCCGATGAGCAAATCGAACGTTGGATGAATAAAGCTCCTCATTCTATAAAGAGGTATGAAGAAATTAAAAGAATAAAATTCACACAGGACCCTTTTATAATCTCTTAAAATTTCCTATGTACGATTTGGATGAATTGTGTGAAAGTGCTGGTGTAGATACCCTAATTTCATTTCAATCCAATGATATTCAAATAGATCAACTAGCTATCTTCTTATTCTACGCCAATCTAGATAGCACTACAGTGTGGAATACAGAGGACGAAGATAATTGGTTATGGTCGAGCATTTATGGAAACACGATTAGGTTAACTCCGGGAATAATAGGAAGAACTTTGGGATGCTCCGACACCGGCGAAGACCTACAAAACATTCTGGATATGCGATTTAAGCCCCGGAATAGTATTACCCATCAAATATGGGAGGACGAAATGCCAAAATTTGCCTCAAAATATTTGCGTCCGAAAGCACGGCTCTTAACAAGGATGATAATCAATACAATTGTTCCGCGAATGGGGAGTCACGAGCAAATAACAGAATTGGAACACAAAGCGCTTTATGCTCTCTTTAGCGGGACTCGAATTAATTGGGCAAAATTCATATTCGATGAATTAAAACAATTTTGGAATCGATCGAGGCCATCAATCATCTACCCTACCTACATTATGAGGCTACTTCATGCGCATAATATTCCATCGTATTTATCCACTTTTGAAGAAATTTCGACGAAGTATGCCTCAACCAAATTCTTCTCTTTGATGCATTTACCTGAAATTCCACCGGAATATATGTCTTTTGAAGATTGGACACACAATCGTCACTCTCGAAGAGTTGAGCCTCCTCTTCCTCCTCCCACTGATCCATCTCAAGAGGCAGAAAAACATAGAGAAATCACTCCTCCTCCTCCCGCTCCATTTGACTATCCAGGACAAGAAGACGTTATAGAGACTCGACTAGAAACAGATCCTAATGAAAGTATTCGAGATCTTACACTCAGAAATCAACATATATTATCTCAAAATCAAAAGTACTTGGCTAGGCGAATCGACAAATTTGAAACTTCATTTGCTACACGACTAGCCACAGTCAAAGACTCTCTCTCAATTGTCCTATCAGTTCTAAAAGATGTTCTACAGCGAGTTCGTGGTCCTTCACCACCTTCTGAGGACTGGCCTACTCCTGTACCCTCTCCTCCTACAAAACACTCTAAATTATTTGACGCTGAACCTTCCAACGAAGCTTTGACATCTCCTTCTAAGCTAACCACTTCAGACAAACCAAAGGAAGATGATCCAAAACAAGCTTCTCCTAAGGAACTCTAGAATTTAGTTTTTTTTTCGCTTTTGTTCAAATCTATGAATGTAACTTCTTCTTATTATTAATGAAATTTCTTTTTGGGGTGAACTTTTAAATATTCTTTTTGATAATGTCAAAGGGGGAGAAATATATATATACTCTTAACAACAAAACTAAGCACATATTCAGGGGGAGATTTAAAATATATATATAAGTACATTGAATAATTGTCATCATCAAAAAGGGGGAGATTGTTAGGAAATCAATTACTCGGTTTCGATGATCACAACTATGCAATGGAAAACAAATATACATATACAGGAAGTTGATATAGAAACATCACCAAAAAGACAAGAACAAGACTCAAAAGAAGTATCAAAAGGCTATAAGTCGAGAGAATCGGATAAGAAGTGATACAGACACAAGAAAAGCAACATGCACCAATCCAGACGTCTGAGTGCACAGACCAGACGTCTGGTTAAGTTCTCTGGTTCACAAACTCAGAAGAAACCAGACGTCTGATTCTGAACTCAGACGTCTGCCATACATCCAGACATAAAACAAAAGTAAAGACCAGACGTCTGGATTATAAACTCAGACGTCTGAAATGCTACCAGACACAAAAAAACATATGAAGGTCAGACGTCTAAGGTCACTTTCCAGACGTCTGAAAATAGGCTCGACTGTGTAATTTCAAACTCCAACTGTCACATCCGAAGAGACACATCCACTCCTCTTCACTGCAACTCTTCATCACCAACAGGAGCAACTATACAACGATTGTTAATGAAGGCAACTACACATAGAGACTCTTCATCACTATAAATAGCATCAGGAATTCAAGAGAAGATCTCACCTTACTCACTTACGCTCTTATCTCTTGTACTCTGATTTATTCCTGATCTATAAGCAATCAACTACATGTATTTAACTCTTCCATATATACAGAACTCCTCATTCAGATATTCTCTAGATAGATATATATATTGGAAGCATTTGTACTCAATAGTCAACATCCGTGTTATAGAACACATTCTTGACAAAGAAACTCTGCAATTGTAAACCTGTTCCTCCGGGTCAAGTGAGGGTTAGTTGAAAGGAAATTCCGAAGAGGAGCTTCGGGACTGGACGTAGGACGGGAGGTCCGAACCAGTATAAAATACCGGTGTGATTATTTTCATTTACTTTGCTACTATCGTTTATCAAGTTATATTATATAGTTAGCTGTTTATACTTGCATATATCCTATATGATCCACTCATATAGACTTTCAGTTACATAAATCCAAACTTTAACAAAAACACATATGTTATTTATTTGAAACAATTTTGGAACATGAGTATAAGTTTTGTATGGTTGTAGATTTGGATATAAATCTTTTCATCATTGTGCACCTTAAGAAAAGGAAAAAAATTATCGTTATAGGTGAACTTTATGCAAAATGTCACATGCCCCTTTTAACCCTTTTATTAGGGTAGGATTTTATTCGACTAACCATACTTTTCAAATATATACATACATATAATTGCATGTCCCTCTGACTTAAAATTAATAAAATAGATTCTTATATGTAACCATTAATTTAGTTTTAAAATCTTATCAAATTAGCTATTTCTTTAAGTTTTGATTTCATAGCGTGTAAACTGGTTAATATTAATTTTAATACACATACACACACATATAAATACACACACACATGCGTGTGTGTGTATCTATATATATGTATGTACAAGACCCACATAAAATGTCAAAATTTTGGACAACAAAGGTATGTGTGAATTCGGTAGTAAATATCATTAACATGTCAATTAATCTAATTAAAGAGAGAGAGAGAGAAATGAAATGTTTCTCTCTCTTCATTTATAACCCCATCTTCTCTTAATTAATTACTCTGTTAAGAGAAGGAAACAAAAGGTTTCTTTTTTCTAAACTTTGACATGTTTGTTTACATACATATATGCACTGCTTATATGATGTCCTTGCGATACAAACACATGAATGTATTCAACACATTCATTATATTGCATATTTATGTAAATTAAATTTAAAATTCCTTTTAACCAAATTAAATAAAATAAGATTTTATTTAAAGCTTTATTAGGTTGTATTTAAAATCCATTGATACTTTATGGGCCCAATAGATCAAAAATAGGATTTTTTTTTAAATCTACCTATTTCACTTGCTTCTGACTGACATGATTCCTACAAAAGAATCATGGATGACTCCAATAAAAGACTATTGCTGAAGGAAACTCTCATAATTGGAAGAAATGAACTATGAAAACTCAAGAAAAAAATTCCACGATTTGTTATACAAGAAGGAGAGCGCTGTAGGAGAGGATTCTCAACCTCCTTGCTATAGTGTATCACCAAAGTTGAAGCTAAGAAGGTCCTTATGGATGTGCATGAAGGAAGTTACAGTATCACACTTGGTAGCATACTTTGGCAAAAAAGGTACCTCACTACGGTTACTTTTGGCTGACAATTAGTTGAGATGCGGCTGATTATACCAGACGATGGGATAGATGCCAAAGGTGTGCAGAGATATCGAGAGCCTCACCTATAAATCTTTAAAAAATAGTTAGTATGTGGCCGTTTGTGGTTTGGGGAATTTATATAATCGGTGCGCTGCCAATGACGAAGGGTGGAGTGAAGTATGCTATTATAGTTGTGGACTACTTCACAAAGTGGGCTGAAGTGAAATCGTTAGCTACCATCACTAATGAAGAAAGTGATTGACTTTGTGGTGAAGAATATCTTATGTAGTTAGAGTTCCCTAGAAGATCGTTACTGATAATTGAACTTAATTTGAAGGTGCCGAGTTCAAAGACTTTTATAACTAATACCGAATTGAGAAAAGCTTTTCGGCAACAGTACACCTACAAGCGAATGGACAGGTGGAGGCAGTGAAATCCATTCAGAAGAAGTAATTGAAGAAATCCAAGATCAATTAGGTTAATGGTTTACTACTAGCATTGTGGGCTTATAGGACGGCACAAAAGTCGACGACTGAGCATATTCCATTCGCTTTGGCCTACAGAGCTCATGCCATATTCTAGTTAAACTGGATGTTCCTTCTCACTGAAGAAAGCATTTTGATCCTAAGATGAACGAGGAACTCTTGCTTGAGTCCCTCGACTTGGTTTATGAAAAACAAGAAGAAGCTGAACTAAGGGTAGCTGCTCACCAAAAATGAGTAGCTAGCATTTCAACACCATGGTCAGTAACGATACCTTCAAGGTAGGCGACCTAGTCTTGAAATAGGCCTTTCTTAGTATAAGGGCTCTTGGTCCGAATTAGGAAGTTTCATACGTGATTGAACAGAGCTTGAAGATGGAACTTTCAAGCTATCGACTGTTGATGGAATCCCAATTCCGCATTGTGGAATAATGAAGACTTATTGTGCTATTTTACTTAGATTCATTTAATTTTTTGCGAATAAAACATTATTATTAATGGGATAAGATGTAATAAGGTAGGTCTACCATCTTTTTGTTCATAAATAAAGTTGACTTTTGGAATCAATGGAACTGTATTCTTAAAATTCTAACTTTGAGCCACGTGATCAGTGGTAGAAGTAGACATCCTATGGTTTGAAAACTCAAATTTCTAGGTAATCAAAGATAGGTACCAATGAACTTCTTCGATCCACGATTGGGTTGTTGGAATATAATCATGCTGGGGTCGATCTGAAGATTGCCCTTATACATCTAATCTTTGACCCATGCTCAAAGTTTGGCTAGGTCAAGGATTGAGGCCTAGAGATAGGCATTTGCAGCACCACTTCTCGGAGGTAGGAATCAATATAGAATTATACCTTGTTGCAGGGATGACCATGCTTATGGCCTAACAAGACATGCGCGACAAAATCTAAGTGAAGATGGTCAGTGAACATCTTTGAATAAAGACATAGGCAAGGTCGAAGATGGTGCCCAGAGACAGACATTCGAGACATCGATTCCTAAAGATAAGAGTTGGTGTATGACTAAATCTATTGTAGGTATAGCCACAATTACAGATCATCGTGATATGTTCAACAAATGATCAACGAGATTGGTTGATGGGATATCTTTAATTATCATCCAGAGATAAGTTAAATCAAGGGTGGTTGTCTAAAGATAGACATCCAAAACACCATTTCCTAAAGATAGGAAATGGTGTGAAGTTAAAACCTTCATGCATATAACCATATTAACGGCTGAATGGAACCCAACCGAAGATATATAAGGTTGGCCATAAAATTGGCTAATGTAATATAGCTCTATTAGCGATTGAGCAAGATTGTAACATCCCCCTACATGGAGGCCCAAAACTAACTGCTACAGATGCTACAGTCATCCCTAGTTATTAATCTTCGATGACCAAATACGGCAGTGCTAGATACATTGATACATAGATCACAAGAATATGGGAAAAAATTTAACAATTCAAATACATATTTCCACATTCAAATCAAAACATTTTCTGTTCATTACATAATCCCAAAATGTTAACCATGCTAGCAAAAATATAATTATTATAAATACTCCAAGCGCGACATATGAAGATGCCCCCTTGGTTGATCAGAGTATATTGTAAGGCTAATAAATCTGCCTTTACATCCAAATACACATCGGAAAAGAAAACTCTAAATAACTATCTGCCTCTTGCACGCCTTCGAAAGCTTTATTAGTCTAAGAAAAACCTAAAAACCCTAAACCTCAAACTTCGAGTCAGACATAAAGCTTGGTATGAATAATAGTCTATCGTCTCAAACCAAATAGATACCTTGTGAGACCACATCGCATAGTGGAATGGGTTTTCCCCTCACTAGTATCCTAAAACATTTATAAAACCATATACCGTGCTCCTGCATCCACAATGGTTAGAAACATAGTATTTCAAAACATTATGATGATATGTAAAACAAGCAGATCAAATCTGGATTACCTATCCTCATTCATTCTGACTATCTGTCTCAATTATAGTTTCTAGGATTACTGTTAACCTATTAGTTTTCATGGGCTAACTAATAACCGGTTATACATTTAAGGACTCCCTGTCCAATTACATAGTTTTCATGGGCTTACTATGAACCTGTCTATCTGACATCTTCATTTACATATAGTTTTCATGGGCTAACTATGAACCAGTCTATCTGACATCCTCTTTCATACATAGTTTTCATGGGCTAACTATTAACTTATTGGCCCCTGCCAATATCATACAATTTTCATGGGCTTACTGGAAACCTATTGGCCCCTGCCAATATCTTTCCTTTAAATTTTAGCATCCTATATTCCGGTCTTCCTGACCTCCTGGATGCAATTCTTCTCATTTAGGAGTTTATTCAATTTATATTCACTATTGGGTTTACCTAACCGGTTCTCGTACCATTTTTCCCCAAAATGCAGTTATAGGTCCATTATAAAGTGAATATATTCATATTAGAAAAAACAATATAACAACATTGCAATACCACTTCCATGGGTTTAATTTATCAAAGATAGATTCTTCTTAAAAAATTATAAAAACTCCTTTTAATATAGCCATGGGTTTTTCCTTTAAAAATAGAGTTTCGGTCATAAAACCTTTCGATACCTTCGAAACCTATCTTTCGACTTCATATGATAACCTCCTTCGAAAGCTCTTAAAAACATTATGCTCCTGCCTTATAATACTTTAAATTCTACCTTTCGAAAGTATGAAGAAAACAATTTTACAACCCCTTCGAAAGTATCCCCTTCGAAGGCAAAGAAAACCAAGCAAACATGTTCGTAAGCAAAGAAATCAACTCCTTCGAAAATATTAAACTTTGTCTTAACTATAACTTTTTATAGGTGTAGAATTAAGGTCTCTAACCTATTCTATGGTGTTCAAAAGATGGTTTCCCTTTCCGTAGAGTGGTCGCAATAGAAAAACGGGATTGCGGTTAGAAAACTATGACTATTTGAAATTTGCAAACAAAGCTGGAGAAAACTACTACAAAAGGGCTTCCGCAACGTTTACAACGGCTGTCGAAAGGTTCATCAAAAATGCTGTAGAAAGGTCCAGAAGTGCTGCAGAAGGTTCTAAGTCGAAAGGTTACTTAGTCGGAAGGCTACTAAGTCGAAAGGTTCATCAAAAATGCTGCAGAAAGGTCCAAAAGTGCTGCAGAAGGTTCTAAGTCGAAAAGTTACTTAGTCGGAAGGTTACTAAGTCGAAAGGTTCAATGGCAGAGTCGTAAATAAATTGAAAACTATTATTTTGCTAATTAAAGTATATTCTTTTCACCAACTCCTATTCTTTGTCAAATTCCTATTGGTTAATGATATACTTTAACAATTCCTTTGTAGAAAATCTGCTATAGATCAGATTTATTATTTCAGAAATTATTTTCAAAATAATTAATTATATTAGTATTTTAATATAATTATTAAGCCTTTTTGGCATAGAAAATTCATAATAAATCGAAATCACTTGGAAAAAATCTCAAAAATTCACCAAAAATCCGAAATAACATTTTCTTTATCATATAAAAATTTTGGGGTAGAATTCATTATTTTATTATTTTAAATAGTTAAAACCCGAAATAAATCCCTTTTTCACCTTAGGAAATTCATGAAATATTCCTATTAACTCCTAAAATTATGTAATTAAAAACCCATCTTCAAAATTACCGTTTTCACAACATATCCAAAAATCAAGCCATTTAGAGGTCGTTTACTAAGGTTTTTACTTTAAAACCCATCACTTCAGTTCCATAAAAATTCCAATAAATCACCATATATCATTATTCTTTCCAAACAATGATAATTAGATCCAAACATGATCAACACAGCAAAATGCATTCAGTTATTATCCATAACCGAACCAAAATAAGGAAAAATGAGATGATTTACACTATTATTCATCTTGATTAAGTTGTTGGAGTTTGAGATTTGCCTTAGCTTTAATCTTCTAGCTTTCTCTCTTGGATCTTCCAAGTTTGCTGATCTCCTTAGGTGTTTTAATGGCGGCTATATCTTCTCTTTTATGTGTATTTTGATTTATGAAATGGTAGGCGAGAATAAGGGAGGGTTTAAGGGTATATGGGTGTGGTTATTCCCATATTGCCCCCCTCTTATTTTCCTAACTTATAAATTATAAGCCATACTTATACATTCATTAGTTAGCCGTGGCCAAGTTAATTGACAATTAAATCTCAACTCCTTAATTAACCACATTGTTCTATTTAATTTATCTAATTATATGTCCTGAATAATGTTAAACAAAAATTAGGGGTGTTACAAAGATACACTCGGCTGAAAATAAGTAGGGTTTGTTAGAGAAGTACAATTGTTTAGCCAAGTAAGAAACATGTTTAGCAGCGATAAACATAACTAACTAATGAAGTAACACTAAGAAATTACAAAAATTTATTTACAGAGTTACTGTAAATAATTTCACAGACATAGGCACGTATAATGTGAATGTAATTGAATTATAGATTATTAAGTTATATGTGCAGATAGTTATATAAGCAAGTTAAACAAGAGATGCAGTAATTTAAATACCAAAAAAGGTTGGATAGAAAATAGTCTTTTATTTATATAATTCTTTTGTACAAGAGTTGCAGGGGTCGTTCCTGCATAAAGATGGCCTATATACGGGAAATGCGAAAAAGAACAAAATGTAGAGATGGCAAAAAGAAAATGTCTTCGAAAAACCAAAATGGCAATCTACTTCCCTCTACCTCATTTGTTACTCCTGATAGCCAATTTCACATAGTGCTTCTCCATGATGACCTTTGTTTCCTTCTTCTACTTCTTCTCTATAAGACATTCCTTAGATGGAGAAGCTTCCTCCTGGGTCGTCCAATAGAGTGGGTCTTCATGTTTTTCGAAAAAAGGATCGGAGGTCTTTGAGGAACAGGCACCATGATCTTGGGCCGGCTTGATTTTTAGAGCTAGACAATCTTTGGGAGTAGGTATGGGTATTCCAAAGCCAGCCAAGGGTTTTTCTGTTCTTGGCTCCATCTTAACCTTAATCATATCAAAGTCATGCTTCAACATCTCTACCATGGACTTAAAGTCGGGCTCATTTTTGTTAATGATCGTCACCTCCTCTTCTAAAGATGGACCTATATCCTTCAACACTTTCATTGCCCCAATCTTTTTCCAAGTCTGTGCTAGGGCTAGATCTAGAAAGAAGAATTGGAGTGATAAGCATTGTGGTAATAGAGGTAGACATCATTGTAATGACACTTGGGTCGGAGCTTGAGTAGTTGGTGTTTACAAGATTTCTTGTTAACCCCAAAGTATGCAAGTAAGTGGAGTCTTGGTTAATGATAGGCTTTGTCAACCTCGTGTAAGTCCACTTGAAGTATGCGAGATCAACTTATCACATGTAAGACAACGATTCGAGTCACAAAAACAATGGTCAACACTACGCCATAGATTGCATACTGCAACACCAAAGAAGTGATGCAGGATGTGCCAAAAAATGTTGCTGAAGGCTAAAAAAGGGCAAAGGCAACACTTTCTCGGTGTTGCATTTTGCCGCGTTGCCGCAGACCTCAAAGGCAACATTTTGACTATCTAAGGCAACATAAGAAATATTGTTGCAATAGAATCTTATTTGGGTCTATAGCAACATCCATAGGTGCATGTAGCAACATTCAAAAATGTTGCTATAGATATTAATTTTCTGAATTTGTGGGGCCCACAATGTAGAGCATATTTGATTTTTTAATAGAAATAAATATTTATTTAATAAAATGCTATTGCACAGAATTTGATATTCAAACAGTAATTTATTTAAATAAATATTTTATTTCAACATTTAAAATAGTACAAATTCCCGACTCCACTATTTTACAATTCAATGATAAATAACACTGATATTCACATATACAGATATTCCTCACTACATCACTCAGTTCACTCATTACATATGCAGTTTCAATTTATACAGACACTGACAAATATATGACGAGCCGAGTGCCGAGCCGAAGGCGAGCCGAGAAGCGGGTCCGGGCGCAGCGCCGGCGGGGGTCCGGGGCACCGTAGTCCCAGCGGGGATCGAGCCTTCTTTGAAACCTGTCTTCAACTCCATTTCAGATTGAATCCAACATCTGAGCAATCTGCAAAAATACACACTGACGCAGTAAAATTGAAAAGGAAATATTTTTGTAGTATAAAATAAAATGTAATTTTGAAAATATTATTTGCCTCAGTTATTTGGGTGACAATTTGGTCCAAGCAGTTGACAATGCACAAGAACAAAAATGAAACAGAAGCATGCTACAGAAATAAACAGCATGCTCAATGAATTGGTCAGAGCAAACTATACCAGACTTGTATGCCAGACATAAAACAACAGTGGACAGAGCTCAACAAAAGAACTCAAACTCACAATTAAACCAAAACTCCAACCATATTCAAAAATACAGACCAACAGAAGTGTCAAGTGAATGAGCTGCAGCAATTTCAAAAATGGCCGAAGTCAGATAATATAAGAAATATGAACTCGAGCAAGTCCAGCTACCATATGAAAGCAACCATACATATATACATGTGTGAAACAGCATGTATATATATAGGCAGTGCAAACAGGCTCAAAGGACCAGTGCATAGATATACAATGACCAATGCAAAGTGGTGAATACAAAAACATGCATCAATGAAACAAGCAGCCTTAACAAGTGAATGGCCAAGACCAAAACAAAGCAAGACTGGCACAAGGGAAAGAAACTTATATGACTCGAAGGCAACTAAATACAAGAGAAGGCCTCAACATCAAATAAAAAACAAACCCAGTGCAACATATATACATGTTCAAGTGCAACAACAAACACATATATACATACATGAATGCATATATATATATATATATACATGATAATGGAAAACATAAGTGATACAACAGTTTCAGTGAACAAGTGAAGCACAAAGAGAAAGGTACACAAGTGTGTGTGTGGCACCAATGGAAACAGTATGGTGAAGCAACTTGACTACAAAAACTCAAGTGAAATATATTACAAGTTCAAGCTACAGGATGTCAACCAGAAGATATATTACAAGTTCAAGCTACAGGATGAACAGACATAGCCAAAGTCAACCACGAACAGTAGCAAGTTCAACCAATTCAAATCAAGTTGCCGAAGTCTAGTTAAATGTCAAAGGCAAAGTCACGATGAACAATCAATTAAATGACCGATGCCAACAGATATATACGAACGTAAATCTAGGGGTTCGAACCCTATATAAACACATTAACATCATCGGCAGATAGTATCGAGTTCAAGCAAGCAATACAGTAAAGTAAAAGCAACAAATTACATACCCGAATACACAGTTGAACTCAAGCAAAATCGAAGGAGCTGTATTCGAAGCAAGGAGACGATCGATTGCCAAAGCAAATCAGAAGAACAGCAATTGTAATCGATCGACAATCAATCGGGTCCTTCGATATTAGCCGAAGCCCTAATCGCACAAGGCCGAAGCCCTAGCTAATCTCACAGGAGCGAAGACAAGGCCGAAGCCCTAGCTAATCTCATAGGAGCGAACACGAGGCCAAAGCCCTAATTTCAGAGCAAAAGAGGAACAAGATAGGAGCAGCCATTATCACATACGAGAAAAGGGGATCTACTCTAAACTAGTTCAGGTGGTAAAACGAAATTTTGGGGCAAATTGCAGTGGTGATCCATTTTAACAACCAGATTAAATGTAGACCGTTGGATCGTATTCACGCGGATTGCTAATTTTATTAATTTTTTAATTTGAATACATCTATAGCTACTGCAACATCTTGTTGATACCTATGCTAACACCTTGAAGCGAGTGTTGTAATAGACAAAAATCAGCATACCTATCGTTACATTATAGCTAGCAACACCTTGTAATTTCGTTGCAGTAGGCCATCTATGGCGTAGTGCAAGTTCATATCGCTCGTATGAGAAACATCTAATATCATGTCATACACATATAAGTCTAACATGATAAAAGTCAAATCTCAAATCACTTTATTGATATGTTACCAACTATTAATTGTACATGCACTTATTTGCAAAAGGGTCACAAAATTACAATAGGCACTAAAATCTCCAAATTAATCTAGGGTTATAAACTTAAAAAAATGTAAGAAAGAGAAAAGAATGAATCATCCCTTTTTGAATGACTCTAGGGGTTTATTTATAGGGGTGGGTTGTGCGGCATGTCTGCCACATGGCACTTCGAAATGCTTTCTATTCGGAATCACTCATCATGTTGATGGCATGCAGCATCCTCTTGTTTATTTGTGGGATGAAGATGGGCGACATAGCTACCACGTGTCTTTCGGAATGCCTGACCTTTGGCATCATCAGCTATCTCGATATCATTCGGCTCCAGGTTTTGTTGATATCCTTGTGGCAACATTTGCTATATTGGTGAGTTACGATATTCATTGAGGAGTGGTAATTTATGACATTACTTATACAACATTCCTTTGCTAATTGCTATTTTTCGGTAACCTTCATTATGTTGTTAATATGTTGTACCATGCTTGGTTATTAATTCATGACATTCATCCTTACCTTGATGATGCACGACATCTCTGCCACATAGAAGATACATGTTAGCATTACTGATGGCATTCGACATCATTGTCGCATTGATGCCTTACAACATTTTCTTTGATGCTGATGAGATATGTCATTTCTGATGCATTGGGGGATGGCGACAACCTTAGTTATGGCTTACAACATCTGCCTTTCATCTTATTTTCTAGAGTAAGAGATCCTCCTACTTTCTATCATTTAGCATCTGCCTTTCCCATTGAGATGCGACATTGATGAGATACACTATTAATGAGATGCAACATTGATAATAAATGATGCCAGTTGATAACTTATTATATGCTTTCATTTGACATCATTATTCCCTCCGATGATATAAGACATCCTATGTTGCCTTTATTGGTGCGAGATGCCTTTTACCGGTGTGAGATGCATTTTACTCTCAAGTTCGATATCATTTCCTATAATGAAATTTGACATCATTTCTTTGTGACTGCTTTTAAGTTCAACATCTCCTCTTCGACATGCTTTCATATTTTTAGTATCATGATTGTAGTAACATTTATCCCCTAGTGTAGAGAAATGACTTTTCAAGTCAATTCCTTGATATTTGTGTTTGTCGCCTATTTGCGATCTTCCCAAATCTGGGCCGTTTATTTGAATTTAGATCAATGGCTCCTATGCCTTTTCATCCTCTCTATAAATATTCGTCCTTCTTTATTATTTTCTCTTTTACTTACAACTCAAAACTTTGGATAAAATTTTTAAATTCTCATATTTCATTCAAGAATCTTTAATCCTTCAGCATTTAAGCTTAAATGAAGGTACAATTTTGTTTTAGTTAATCAATTTGAAAAATTAGATTAAGAAATTTTACATTCAAATTACAACTAGGGTTTTATTTATAGGTTTTCAATTTCGAATCGATGTTTGAGATTTCAACTGTTAATCTTGAAACTATAGGTTAAATGCTAGATTTTTTATGCTTAAGAGTGAGATTAGCTTTGAATTATCATACCACTAGAAATTTAACTAATTAAATAAGGATAGGCGGTATCGATTTAAAAATCAGGGAGCTTCTGGCTTGATTACGAAATAGGTTGTTTACGAGGGACCCGAAACCCATTATAGAATTTAGTAACATATTTGATTTCGAAGTTATGACCTTATGAGATTACATATTCAACCTGACATTCAACATCAGTAAGGATCCTTTCTTTAACCATTATTTCGATAATTAGTCAAAACTCAAAAACTATTAAAATACGAGATCCTTATGATGACGGCATCCTGTTAGGAGTGTGATAACCATCCAAAAATTCGATATGCATTTTAAAAGATTATTGCATAGATTCGATAACTCTATAGTGAGTTGTCATCCCTTTTTCAACAACTACTTAAAGTTTTGGCAATTCAATATTCTTGTTTTAATCTTATACGCCATCATTAATTTGTTATGCAGTTATCATATAATGGACTTATAAATTGTTTATACACTTGATATCTTTATGAGTTTAACAATTGATTAGAGTGTATAAACCGCTCCGACATCATTCATTAATCTCAACCATCTCTCAATCCAACGTAGGTCATTATTAAGACATCATATTATGGTTTTCAATATTGACTATTAATGCGACGTCCAATGAATTCGACATTAGTTTATTGACTCAACATGTTATTTAAGATGCTATTAAGGTGATATTTCAATCAGATTCCTTTTGACTAACTAGAAATTTATTTTCTTACCCTGGATTTAGCAGTTGTTTACATATCTTCAATTGGTTATAAACTCAAGCATTTCATAGATTTGGCATAGATTATTCAATAGCTATTAACTTGGCACAAATGCAATGGTTAAATATGAACTTTAACCTTTTAACATTATGGTTCTGGTTGTGGTGAGAGATGAGAAAAGGTTAAGGAACAGGACAATCAAGTTGGTGAAAGTTCAGTGAAGCGACAACGAAAAGGACTGTACTTGGGAGACAGAATACATGATTAAAGATACTTATCCTGATATACTATGAGGGTATGTTCTATATTTGCTTTATATAGACTGTTGCTAGTCAGGTAGGCTAGTATGGTAGTTAGGAGCTGTTACAGATGATTGATATGTTTAGTATTTAGTCCTTTCCAAATTTCGAGGATGAAATTCTTTAAGGAGGGGAGCCTGTAACACCCCTAATTTTTAATAACATTATTCAGAAGATTTAATTAGATAAATTAAACAGAATAATGTAAATATTAGTGTGATAAGGGGATTGAGATTTGAAAACTTATTTAGAGGTCGTGCTTAAATAAACATAAAGAAGGAGTTTATGGAAATGGTTTATTAGATAATTAATAAGAGAATAAAACAAGGGAATTATGGGTAGTAGCCGCACCCATAATCCCATTACCCTTAAAATCTCATTACCATTTCTTTGCACGTTCATTTTCCAAAACTCAAATAACGTAAATAAAAAAAGAGCAAGCCAGCCATAACCTAAGGAAGGAAAAAGGGGAAAATCAATTAAAGCTAAGCAATTAAGCAAGGGGAATTAATCAAAGATCAAATCTCAAGTTCTTTATCCTAATCAAGGTGAATAATAATCAAAACCATCTCTATTTTCATTTTTTAAAGACCACAGGATATCGGGTTTTATGTTTAAAACCTTATGATGATTTTTACTGATGATATGCATGGATTTTATGATATATTTGATTCAAACAAGATTGTTTGATAAATGTTTAGTTCAATTTTAGGTAAAAATCATATTTATTGGATTTTGTATGCCATGAGGAATAGAAATGTTATGTAAAACATTATTTTGGAGATGAGCTTAATTTTTTATAATTTTTCAAGCTATGGAAAATTTATTATGAATTTCTGAAGGAAGAAATGAATATTTAGGTTTAAATTTTATTTTGGATATTAAATGAAGGAATTTGGCTCAGAAATTTTTATATATTAGATAGCATATTAAAAGTGAATTTATATGATTTTTGGGGATTTTTCCTAAGAAATTTACTATGGAAATTAAATTAATTTAGTTGGAGGACTTATATGTTTTAATTGTTTTGATTAAGGGAAGGGCTTCTTTGCTAATTGTTTTTAATTAAATCTGAAAAAAATTCTGCAGTATTTTAGGAAATGATTTTTGTAAAGTTTATGAAAACCAATTAAAGTTTTTTAAATATGCAAGTTAGTTAAAAAGCATTTACCTAAAAAGACAATGATATAGTTTTTGTTCAGAAGCATGGTTTCGCCACTTCCAGTAGTGACCTTTCGACCACGTACCTTCGCCCCCATCTAAGTCAAAACCAATACAAATGGTATCAATGCTTTGACACGTAGTGGATTGGATAAAGGCGGAAGGTATGGAGTCAAAACCAAGCTTTCGAAGGGGTCGAGACCAATTTTAACAGCTTTCGAAGGTCTTTTTTTTACTAACCAAAGAAATGTCACTTGCCTTATTTACAAAAGAATGCTTTCAAAAGGGTTTAATATAGCTTTCGAAGATGCTTTCGAAGAAGTTGCCTCCTTTGTGGTTCGAAATGGTTGCTTTCGAATGAGTTGCCTTGTTTTTAAATCAATGCTATCGAAAGGGTAGTTTGAACCCAGTCGAAACTCTGCTGTCATCTCTATGCCTTTCCAAGGGATTGAAGTCATCAACGAATTCGAAAGGTAGCTTTTGTTTTATAAATGTAATAAGCCACTTCCAAAGCTTTCGAAAGGGCTCCAGTAGCCATATAAAGGTTTTGAAGGCAATGGCTTTGAAAGGGGTTTCGAAGCTATCCTTCCAAATGTTTTACTTAAATGATTAATGCTTTCAAAAGGATGGTTTCGAAGCCATCGGTTTTCCCCAAACATTTTTATTTAAAGGTTAATGGTTTCGAACGGGGTATTTTCATTTGTATTCACTTTGACCCGATAGATATGTTTAAGATTAAACCTAATGGTTTCAGAAGGCGTACTTTCAATGGTTTCGAAAGAGGTACTTTCAATTGGTTTCGAAGTTATGCTTTTATAAATAAGCAAGTGATGCTTTAATACTTTCGAAAGGTATGTTTTGATGGTTTCGAAAGATTTGTTTTAAGGTGTTTCGAAAGGCGTATGCTTAGTATTTTGAAAGGAAGATTTGAATACTTTCGAAAGAGGTTTTCAATGGTTTTGAAAGTAAAGGTCTAAGGTTTCGTAAGCCTTAGTTTTCAAAACAAAGAACCCAATCTTTATTTTTAAAGGTAAAACCCATGGCATTATAAAAGAGCTTTTAAATGCTTTTAAATGCTTTTAAATTGGATTTTTTGAAGAAGTTTGCCTTGATATATATAATGGGTTGTAGGGATTAACCAAATTTCCAGTGGGAAATGATTTTCAAAGATATTAAACCAAAGATGTTGGTATTATTTTATATATGCTTCTTCTAGAAATGTGTTCATTATGCAATGGATCCATAACTATATTTTAGGGAGTAAGGGCAGGATAACTAGTTAGGTTGACCCAGTAGTGAATATAAATTAAGTAACCCCTAAATGAATAGAGTTGCATCCAAGAGGTCAGGTAGTCCAGAATATAGGATGCCTATAGACTAATTAAATTAAGAAGTTGTCAGTTTAGACAAGTTCATAGTAAACCCATGAAAACTATGTTCAAAGAGAGTTATTGGCAGGGGTCAACAGGTTTGTAGTGAACCTATGAAAACTGTATCTGTGACGCCCAACTCCGAGACCCACATTAACAAAGAGTATTACTGGGTAATATCATCTGCTAATGCGGAGAATAGGGCTGGTTAGGAGCGACCATCTATAGCCTTGTCTTAAATATCTATTGAATATGAAGATAAATGCTCCATTTTTTTTAGCTCAAGTAGATCGACATATCCAATAAATACTTAATACAAAGCCATAGGTGGTTATAGGATCTATCAGAACAAAATACAATAACTCAAATGCAAAACACATCACAGAACAACAGATAATCACATATATACACACATATACCGATACATCACAGAGTATACAAAATGATACATCACATATGTGGTATGACGACCATAATACCAACACGAGTCAAAAGAATATACATATCAGAGTAGTAGCAAAAGGACTACACAAAAAGCTATATCAAAAAGGCGATAGCAAAATGAGTAGATACATAAGGTTCAAGGTGATAGACTAATCAAAAGAGTAGATACATTTCAACACATATGGTTACTTCAAGTGACATAGTGAAGTAAGAATAGTTACTTCATGTGGCATAAGGTATCACAAAGAATGTGCACAATCTCAAAAGAGATAAAACTCTAAAACAAATCTCCAACAAAAGTGCGCCTCATTTCATCGGCGATTCTCAAAACATCAAATATGGTTTAGGGGTAAATCCCAAACCCGCCATATTGGCAACTCAAAACATACTCAAAGAGATCCTTTCTCTAAATACTCCATAAGGCAACCAAATAAGAGAATAAAATCTCAAATAAACGCCAAAAGGTAAATCTCATAAAATATCGCCAAAAGGCAAATCTCAAATAACGCTAGTGTAGGAAACTCAAATCTCAAAGATAGAACATCTCAATGGACAAATTCCCATAAGGTAATCGCCATATATATACAAAATGGCTCGAATGGCCAATAATAAAAAGGCGATACACTCAAGAAATCACAATAAAATCATCTCAAAAATTTGCACGTGCATTTCGCCGAAGCCTGCCAAGTACTGTTCTCTCCCAAATGTGGTACCACGCCCGAAGGAAAATACATCTCAATGGACAAATACGCCGCAATGGAAAATACGCCGCAATGACAAACGTCTCAAAGAAAAATACGCCGCAATGGAAAATACGCCGCAATGGCAAATACGCCGCAATGGCAAACATCTCTAGGACAATAACCCGAAGGTCCAGTACTAGCATACGTCTCGAAGACAAATGTGTCACAAACTCTCGGATAAGAACCCGAACAGTGTTAACGTGCGTCCCATACCACATGTTCGCACTAAATGGTTTACTAACCGCTAGTAAATTTCACACTCAAAGCAGTAAAAAGTTTACCTCATCTCATCGGTAAACTCGACCCAAAAGTCAAAACGATCAAACGAATAAGTTGAGAATTAACCGATAAGATAAACGCACGTGTCACATACCACGTGTTTTACCAAACCATTTAATCCTCCTTCTCATTCGCTCGAAATGTGCAAAAATGTGTAATTTATAAATAAAATAATTTGCTTTGAAAACAAGCTTTGAAAACAAGCTTTTAAAACCAATTTTTGAAATCAATTTGAAAGCCATATTTGAAAATTTCCCTTATTATAGAGAATGAATAGATTTTATAGCTTAAAGTAATTTAAAAATATATAATAATTATTTTAAATGCTAATTTATTTAATAATTATTTCAAAATCGTTTGGAAAAATCCATGCTCGAAATCAAAGAAATCACTCAAAACCCTCATTCAAATTCAATTCAAATTTGAGTTTCAAATTCATCAAAACTGGACTAGCCTATTGATAGGCATCATAGCCCTAAATAAAATTCAGAAATATCACAAAAACATGAAGTAAAAGTCAAAAGTCGGACGGAAAAACATAAAAATGCATAGGTAAAATAATACCCAAGTCTGAAATCTTCTCTGGGTTCAACTTTCGGACATGAAACAGGTGGCCAAACTAACTCTGATTGAAATAAAAACTGGTGTGCACATAGTAGAAAACTTCGGCTTTGAAACAAAAAAATAATTGATGAATTCCGACTGGAAATGAAAACGTTACGCTGTCTCAAACATGGACCCAGGCCATGTTTGCAACAGTTCAAAAACAAAAATGGGACCAGGCCTGAAAACCATCTTGGATTCAACTTACAGACCTGAAACAGAGGACCAAACTACCTCATATTGAGCTAAAAATTGGTATGCACGTACAAGAGAACTTCACCTTTCAAAAAAAAAGAATCAATGAATTCCGACTAGAAATGAAAAAGTTACACTGTCTCAAACATGGACTCAAGCCATGTTTGCAACAGTTCGAAAAAACAAAAATATACAGGCCTGAAAACCTTCTCGGGTTCAACTTTTAGGCATGAAACAGAGGACCAAACGACCTCAGATTGAACTGAAAATAAGTACACATATAGTAGAAAACTTTATCTTTCGAATAAAATATAAATTGATGAATTCCAGTAAGAAATGAAAGAGTTATGTTGTCTCAAATATGGACATAGGCCATGTTTGCAGCAACTCAAACAAAATATGCCCAGGCAGAAATCTGGGTTTTTGTTAATTTTGCAGCAAAGTTTTGAACACTCAAATGACAATATTTTTCAACCAAATTTTGCAGAGACAAAGTTCAACATATAAACAACAATTTGGAAGAAATCCAGTAGCACTTCGTTACCGGAATCAAAAGTTAAAAGCTTTCAAAGTAGCAACAGAAATCAGATTATAAACAAGAAAAATCAACTACAAAAATTTTACACAGCAAACAGATTTTCACATTTTTGAGTGATTTGAGCTTTTCTCAGCTAGCATTTGTGAGTTTTAGTAACTCACCGGGCGGATTGAAGGCTAACACTCGGATTTTTGATGCAAGACCGAAGCTTTGCCTGAGATTACAAGCATGTAGAACCTGTAGAACAAATATACAGAACATGCAAACCAATATTTACAGTAAATTAGAAATAATTCACTGTAATAAGAATTTTATGATGAAATTAAGTAGTTTGGAGTTGATTACCTTTGATTTTGTCACTAGATTGCAAAACGACTTGAATTTGGTGAGTTTTAATGAAGAAATTTGGTTTGGTTTTGCAATTTGAGAAAATAGTTTACTGTATTTTTGTTTTTAGGAGGAAGAGGAAGATGAAAGCCTGAAAATGAACGTACATCTATCTTTCTTTCTCTCTTCTAACCAGGCTAAGTGAGGTAATGGGCCAAGTTGGGTTTGATAATAAAAGAAAATAAATTGGCCTAAAGAATTAAACAACACTTAACAAATATATGTGCATATATCACATATACACCAAAAACAATGCATTTTCTTCATATTTACACACAAGAAAAATATCAAAACTTGTATACTTATAAAATAAAACATTCTCTATCATATAAAAAGATTAATTTGTATTTCTAAAATATTTTTATTATTAAATTCCTTTATTTAACAAAAATGCACTATTTACTCAAATAAATGAATAAAACATTGTTTTTAACTTCTAAAATTCCACAAAATTTATTTTCTCACTTAGAAAATTATTTCAAACTATTTCCAAACATAATTTATAGCCAACACATAATTTTAAACCAATTTCCGCCTTTTATTTCAATAAACCACCTTTAAAAATTACATACTTCTTTTAAAAATTATTAAAAGAAACAAATTGGCAATAATTAATATAATTATTGCATTTTCTCTAAAATAAAATCATTTTCATTATTTAAAGCCCATATTCCATTTATTATCACTCCAAACAAAATAAAATAAAGCTTGGAATTTTATTTTCTCATTTTAAATTCCAAAATATCATTTTTTATTCCAAATAAACAATTTAATTTCTCCAATTTTAATTTAAATCACAATATTAAATTATAATTATCATTATAATTCAATATTGACAGGTAATCTCCAAACTAGGGTTGTTACAGACTCCCCCCCTTAAGAAAATTGCGTCCTAGCAATTTCTAGAGAAGAGTTTGTATTCAACTTATTAATTTCATCAATAAAAAAAAAAGAAATAAGCTAGAGATAAAGAGATATTCTCACCATCGCTATGCGAAGATAGAAAACCAGGATAGGATCGCTCGATAAACTCTCTAGTTTCCCAAGTGCAGTCATTGGGATTAGCGGACCATTGAACTTTAATGAGCGGCACGTCCTTATTTCGAAGGCGTCTCACCTCCGAATCAAGCACGCGAACAGGCTGCTGCACGATAGATAGGTCTGGTGAGATCTCAAGCTCTAGCAAATCAGGAGAATCGATAACAGAATCCGACTCTCGATGACACTTCCGAAGCTGGGAGACGTGAAACACGTCATGAATGCCAGATAGAAGAGCTGAAAGTGAAACTCTATAAGCCACAGGGCCGATACGTTCAGTAATAGGAAATGGTCCTATAAAGCGAGGAGCCAATTTCACAGTCGTACTGAATCGAATAACCCCCTTCAGAGGAGAAACACGAATGAAGACGAGATCACCAACAGAGATGGTTGTCCGCATAGGATTTCTGGCAGCTCTGTGCCTCTTTCATTCTCTGCCGAATAAGAACAATCTTCTCAGAAGAACCACGAATAGAATCGGAGCCCTAGAATAAGCTTCTCCCCGGATTCCAACCAACATGAAGGTGATCTACATGGCCTTCCGTAAAGGGCTTCAAAAGGAGCCATACCGATACTAGACTAAAAGCTATTATTGTAAAAGAACTCCACAAGAGGTAAGTGGTTTCCTCAATACCACCAACCCAACGACCATGTAAATGCAAGTCACTAGATAATTGCACAAAGACAAGACAAACTCAAAGAATGGATTTTTATACTTCTATTTAACTAATATTTTCAAGGTTATCAAAATCCTTTTACTACATAATCAAATTCTCAAATTTCATCATTTTGAAATTTTCAAAACCTCTTTCAAAAATCCAATTTAATCTCCAAACTCTTCATTTAAAGTGATTAAAATGTTTCACTCTTAAATTCTACCAAAATATATTTCAGTTTGAAACATATATTTATACTAAACATTAATTCTATTACATTCACAAAATAAGTAGAATACACATGACCACAAAGAAAACAAGTAAATTCCAATTACAAACCTACTGTAAAGAAAACAAATTTTGACATAGCAAACATCAAAATCAGAGAACTCTTATAAAATAAAAGTTTTTCTACAAAGTAAGCATTCAAGCGATATAAAGATCATCAAAATCGGATTCACGGTTTGAAAGTTATGCCAAATTTACTTCCAGCTTAAATTTTAGAGAATTTTGTAATAGGGCAGAAATGCCTATCCACTTTCAAACCTATTTTAAACTAAATTAAAATCAAAATCTTCCAAAGTAGAAAGAAAATTTATAGCTTACTGAAAGCTCTTTCATTTCCAAAAACATTGAACTCATTTGGAGTTATAAATCTCAAGTTATCGCTGTTTTAGTACAGCACTTTTCCAAACAAAATTTCAGCTATTAAATCAATTTAAAATTTGAAGTTTTTCCCAAACCATTTTAATTTAAAATTACATTTTCAAACAAGCTTTTGCTAAACCATCTATTAAATGATCTTCTTTTTCCCGAAAAGCTAAGACATACCAAAATATGATCAACTTTGTGTAATCAACATAAAAGAAACAATTCATTAATTGGAAAAAATTTCATTACTTTCCAAAATCTAAATTTAAAGTAATTTACTAAGAAAACTCATTTTGGAAGAGATAACTAATCTCTTCTATTATCAAAAGATGATTATTGATTATCCATACAATAAATTTTGGAACATATGTATATAAAGTTTAAAATCATTCTTACAATTAAAATGATTATATCACATGAATTGTTCATTTATCAAAAAAAATTCAAATTCACATTTTCACTTGTCACAAAATTAAATTTCCATCTAATTATCAACGTAAAACTAATTAAAGTTGATAATTAATTCAAATTTGTTTTCAAAAGAATTTTACAAATTCACACTAACCAATTTTTTAAGATAGAGTTTTATATCTATCCTCTACTATTACTCAAATAACTAAGTGTCAAAACAAATTTTTATAGTCATCATTAATAACTTGTAGCAAAATATTCAATTAATATTTTAATTTTTCAAACCAAAGTATTCTTTTACCTTAAATACATCATTTTATTAATCAAAGCATCAAATGATATTTTATTCTAATTAAGACATCCCCTTAATTAGAATTATTCACTTTACTTACCTAAATTACCATATTAAATTTCTCAAATTTCAAATAATATAAGGGTATTGCCTAGCCATTGATTTATAGTGAATGACCCCATCGATTGGCTGCAGAGTTGATCAAATGATCAAAACTGCCTCGCCACTCATCCAACACTCACTATGGTTCGATTGCTTCATTAAACATTTAAAATAAAAATTAATACTCCACCATATTAATTATTTCCAAACGTTACTTATTAAAACTCAATTTACCATGTCTGACTGTCTCATCACAGTGTTTAGGAAATTCCTATCGATAACGTTGGCCAAATGCATCGACCAGAATTCTTAAAGCACTAGACGGACAACCCAACACAAAAATTCATTTTCTTTAAAAAGAAATACCTCATATATAATACTTAAAATATTCTTTGTTTTTCCTAAAAACAAAATCCAATTTCTATTAGAAACATATCTTTAATTTTTGAAAAATTTGAAAACACAATTTATTACTTATTCTCAAAATCAAGGAACACAAATAGAGCTCATCGAGATATTCCCAAAATACTCGATCCTCAAGATTGATGGAATAGACTTGAGTGTTCATTATTCCGAACGGTATAACGAACCACTCATAAGACTCATAACGAGTGCGAAATGCGGTAAGATTAACGCTAGCCTCCGTGACTTGTAGCTCATGAAAAATCGGTGTAGGGTCAAGCTGAGGAATGACCCTAGCACCATTCAATAGATTAAAAGGAGAGAAATCAGATGTAAAAGTAACGGTAAATTATCTCCTCGAATGAGGAGAAGGAACATTAACAATAAATCATTACTTCGAGTGAAGTAATACCACAAAGTATATCAACAATTAAGTATCCAAAGAGGATATCTCAAAAGGGGTAAGAATGGAAATATCAAATAAATTCAATGAATCACCTCATTTCCCTAGTGGACATCCTCGTGGGAGGATGGCCGAAAGGCTAAGAACCAGGAATGAAGTCAAAACAATATTCGATTGCCCGATTGGGTGTCATACCCGAAACGAACTCATAGAAATCAACAGAGTCACAATGATTGGAATTCGAGATATATCATCAACATCTCGAAACTCAAGAGTCCATATAGAGACTTCGGAATCATAATTAACATTCCGAAGAACAAGAAACAACGAATCAGCAAAATTAGGATACCTAAATATATGATCCTTCAAATCACAGAATGTGGCTTGATAATATGGGAGCCAAACCATCTCAAACCATTCCAAACTCTAGATAGAAAAATAGCATGCTAATTCACACGAAAAGATAAGCTACAAGGAACAATCCCAAAATCCTCAAACATCATACCAAATATTGTGGATCCCCTCAATAGGATTCGCAATCCTCAAAGAAATCACAAGATAAGAACATCAAAAAGCATCAACAAATTCCTCTGATACAGATGTGTGTCAAGCACCCGTATCGAAGAGGACTCGAATAGAACAATCACAATTAGGATTACTCCTAAGATAAGATGTTATAAATTCTATTATGGAATACTACGAAATAAAATATATTCCTAGACACATCCCAAACTTCTATCTCAAAGGACACGATAAGGCATAGGATACGATGATTAAGGGATTGGTAACACTTGTATTATACTTGGATGTATCGTAATATGTGTTTCTATTCTGTGTTTATCATATTTTGTTCTGAAATCAGCTCTGATACTAAGCTGTGACGCCCCACCCCGAGACCCACATTAACAAAGAGTATTACTGTGTAATACCGTCTGCTAATGCGGAGAATATGGCTGGTTAGGAGCGACCATCTATAGCCTTGTCTTAAATATCTATTGAATACGTCGATAAATGCTCCATTTTTTTTAGCTCAAGTGGATCGACATATCCAATAAATACTTAATACAAAGCCATAGGTGGTTATAGGATCTATCAGAACAAAATACAACAACTCAAATGCAAAACACATCACATAACAATAGATAATTAAGTGCTTGTTCTCCCAATCCTAGAAGAATATGGAGTGCTAGTGTTTCCTAAATAATCTATGGACCATGCTCGAAGGGTCCCAAAGACAAAGATTCGTCACAGTTGGTAGCCATAAGAATATTCCTAGAAGGTAAGCTGAATTCGTAGGGAATGGTATTAAGAATGTCTTCGATGTTTATTCCCCCGGAACCAAAAGCTAACAAGTTCCCAAGATCGCCTTAGGAACCAACGATGTTCTTGGAGGGCCTGCATGAGGAGTTGCTTCGTCGATGGGTTCAAGGCTCAGTCCGAGATCAAGCTGTAAAGACTAGATAACTAGTCATTTCAAACGGGAGGCAATTTTTGACTATGGTGCCCTCTAGAGATGTTTCTCCATGTGACTTACCCTTGCCGAGGTCATGTTCCTCGTCGTCGTTATCCTCGTCTTCCTCTTCATCTCTTCTGTCCTTTTCTCCTCCTTCCTCTCCTTCTTCCTCTCCTCCTTCCTCTCTCCATTAGTCTCTTTCCTCATCGATATTTTATTCTTCCCTTCTTTCTTCCTTTCCTAAGTTTTCCTTGCCTTCTTGACCCTATTTATCCCCTTGATCTACATCATTAGAATCGCCAATTGGAGCAGAAAGTCTGGCGGCGGCTTGAGATCTTTTGGTGGGGAGTCTACTATGAACAACACTCCTACCATTATATAGAATATGATATTGGCGAAGATAATTGTTCATAAGAAGAAAAGAAGTTGTACAAAGTTCATATTCAATCCCTTTTAAGAACTCTAAAGTATTAGAGTGGGTAGTAGTGACTTCTCCTTCCGGGAGATCTACGAAGGACACAGAAAAGATGTTAGATGCTTGGGTGAAGAAAACCTAGGTATAGAGATGACATTGGATAAGAATACCTATTGTCGAACAACCAAAAATGGTTGAATCCTTCGGGACAGCAAATAAAGAAGTATTAAGTCTTGAAATAAATACGCTTGTTATGGAGTGATTTTATGACTTTGCAGTGTTTGAACGCCTCAACTATTAGAAGTGAAGGTGAATCCGGCCTCTTCTTGAAACTCAAAAGATAAATGATCTCTCTTAATGCTGGAAGATAAGCCAATTGCATCATGGAAAGGATGTATAAAGAATTGAGCAGGGCATAGCCATGTGGATGTACTTGATTGGAAGCCATCCCGATGTCTTGGAGAAATAATTTAAGGAAGTCGTTGAATGGTGGCATCGCTTCACCTAGGCATATATACCTATATATTGCATGTTGTGTAACCTAGAGGCCGTAGATGTGCCCGTTGGTTGAGTGTTGGTAGGAGAACCTTGTACTTAAGAATCCCATGTTTAAAGAAAAATTATGTGAAGTTCCTCTTCGGCTAGCTTAGATGGTGTCTGATCTTAGGGTTTATTCAAGACTATTAGAACAGGTCATTTATCTATTTGAGGAACTTGACCATGAGGCTGTGCAATTGGAAGGGCCTGAAGATGAAGTTCCCTAGTTATAGAATGCCTCGCTCTGTACAGAGTAGACCTAGAGGCTTGAGCGGTAGAAGAGCCAGCCTTTGGAGGTAGAAGGGCCATTGCTGACTCTAAGGCAACATGTTCGTTGGTAATTTTGAACTGAAATTCTTAATGGAGAATGCGGTCAGGTATGTTTTACTATGATGAATTACTTTAATCAAAAAAATGTAGACAATGTACATAATCCAACAGATGTAGACATGTGTTGACCAATTGGATTCTGCACATTGACTAAGGCAATTTGAAGTTCCAATCTATATAGTATATGTCCTTTGTTCAAAGCACGGTGTATGCAAACACTCATTGTAGATAACTTTATCATGCTGGAAAAAGTGCTCAGTCTCACTATGGAATTGTGTATCAGATTTTACCCGTTATCGTAGAATATACGATAACGACACCATTGTTCGGAGCGATATAGAGTTTTCTTTGCAGGAACTTAGGATCATGGTGTTCAACTTTAAGTGTTGGCACATTTGTTTTCTTTTGATGCCAAGAGTGCATTCGATGAGACTGTTCCTTAAAACCGTCTCACCAAAATCGAACTGTCAATTTACACTTGACCAAAGTTTGATGAAATTAGTTGCACTGCTATTGTTTCTAAAAAATACCACTTATGTAAGGTCAAGAATTGTCCTTGGAAAGGACTTCGATAGAGGCTTTAGGAACTCGGATCTAATAGCTAGCAAAGAGATTAGGAAAACCTTGGGTTCAAACCATAGGTGCCTTGGTGTCAACCTTGTAAGAATCAAATTATCCCTAAACTTGCTACCTTAATTCCACCGCAAGAAGGTAGAGTATGAACTTTTGTCGGCTATGAATCAAAGACTACAAGGCGGCGTTGACGATGATGGTACGGTGGCTACAATCGTGGTGATGTCGAAATCTATGCAAGAAACCACCTAACTAAAAATTCAAGATTCAGAAGATGGTCTGTTTGAAAATTTAGTGCTGACTTGATGATGTTGGTAGCGAGATTGACTGAGGTGGTGTTGAGAATGGCAACAAAGATAATGGCGCTAATGGTGAATTGTCGATAGCGGCTTAAAAATGAAAATCTTAAACGAAATATGATGAGCATGAAAATGAATTGAAGTGTGGTATGAAAAATTGCTAAAGTGTTGGAGTATATAGAAAATTAAGGAATCATGTCAGTAATGACATGTTTTAATTGCCAATTATTAAAAAAGGAAAAAAATGGAAAAAGAGAAAGGAAGTCTATCTCATTGGGAAATGACGTAGCTTCTAGAGAGTCGAGAACTCCAATTTTTCTATGCAAAAGGAATGGTACACGAATTATTTGAAGTAACGAACAAACACTTTTGAAATAGATTTGATGCTTCAAAGATGATGGTTGGTTAACTAGTGACTCTTGTGTAGCTGGAACTATATTTTTTGGCAACATGCTTTGTTTTCACAAAAGCATACTTTGGAAGCAAGTGTTATCCCACATTTGAACCAAGTGTATTGAATTTGGACTTTGAGACGAAGAAAATATAGATTAAGAACTTAAGAGGTTGCTTAGGATTTTATGGAATGATGGAGTATAAGAAGTTGGAGCTAATTTTGAGTACCTTAATTATGGTCGATACCAACCACAGTTATGGTCGGTACCAAGATGATTTTAGGTAGTGGACCCACTACTGAACAGTTAGCCACTTCAGTACTTTACAGAAAAAGATAAGTCTCACACAAGATAAATCATGTCGGTAACGACATGATTTGATGGAGCAAATTTGACAGCAAAGCTTGAAAACTTAAAGATATGGGTGAGTATAAAGAAGCAAGTATTTTGGCGATGTGCAATTGTGGTTGGTACCCACTATATTATGGTCAGTATCGACATGATTTTGTTCATAGAAATCACTCATTCTTCCTTCCTACTCGTTTGGATCTGAGTTCTTAACTGGTCTTCCACGATCTAGCCATTATGGAAGATGGTTTTAATATAAGTGGTACTGCAATCAAAAAAGGACTTTTTTGAGAGTTTACACTTTTAAGCTCTTGGTTTTCACTCTCTTCTCCATAGATCTAGTTTTGCCGTAGATTGCTATCAAACCAAAAATTGCACTGTTTTATACATTTAAAACCTTGTAATTCATTTGTATTCATGTCAAATCTCTAGCAATAAAACTAAGTGGACGTAGGCAGTGATTTGAGGATTAACCGCTGTAAAATTTATGTGTTCTTGTTGTTCTATCTCATCTTTACTTTACTTACACCAGTCCTTGATTGATTTGGCGTATTGTGTCACTTTTGACCCAATAATATAATTACTTGGCTTCAAGAAATCTAGATATAAATATGAGTCACTATTGAATTATCAATTAAGTTATTGATAAAGATGTGGCCATCATTCGTTACTCTTTTCTTCTTGCTCTTCTTCTTCCCTTCTTCTTCTTTTCTATATATTATATTTTTTTATTCCAATATTTCAACAATGCTATTATGCAAAAAAAGACAAATATATATAAGTTTTTGATAAAAGCAATTATTATGGTTGTGGTGAAGTATTCTAATAGATTTTTGAGAATAGAGAATATACACTTAATTATTTTTAGATATAAATATAATTGTGTACCTTTGATTTAAATTGTTGTATTCTATATATGGAGCGTAATAAAGAACTAGGTATGGTGTAGAACACGATTCAAATTAGTATATTTATTATTAAATGTGACATAAGTTATAGTTAATGGTCACAGGTCCAGATTAGTATGAATTTATCATATAATTTAACTTAAGACAAGGGTAAAATTATATGTTTTGTGAATTCAAATTTGTTTAAATTAAAGACTTTTCATTTATATAAACATTGGATGATAAAGTTATATAAATTCCAGCATAGGCTATTAATTTGAAATGTAAACATTAAATGAAAAACTAATAGTATGAAACCTTTATAATTATAAGCTATAGGAAATATAAATTTGTCCATTGTGGTTGAATTAACTTCTTTGAAATGACCATATGAAAAGTTATTTAAGTACATAATGTCTCTACAATAAATGTATAAGTTATAGAGTATTAATTATTATATAAATAGGCTGAGTAGTCGAACCATTAGTATTCACTATCATATATTTTTCAATTTCCAAATGACATGTTTAATTGATTTTCAAAACCTTTAGTAATTCCAATAAATGATATAGCATTGATCATATATGTAAACTATAATCGAGTCGTGAAGAAAAGAAATTTTGTAATGAATATCATTTACTCTTTGATTTGTTACATAAGAAGATGAAGTTATAAATTAATACATTATTTTTCTCCATAAATTTCGTAGCGAAACCGTTATATTACGCAGTTTAATGATTTTAGTGATTAATATCTTTTTAATTTTGTCCACCAAATTCTTGAAGGAATTATAATTTGTTAATGTTCTTTTAAAAAGAAAAGGACATCTAAGTATATTAGAATGTAAAACGAGATCTTTTAAGAACAAATATGAGTTGAAAATAAATCTCTAAGCATTTTACTACGTGTGTAACTTGAATAAAATTATATTTAATTAGGCTACAAAATTTATATAAGAACATTTTTGAGCTATACATGTGCATTTGAACATACTAATATAAAAAAGTATATATCATATGTAAATTGAAAAGTTTGTGCTATACAAATCTGAAAGAAGTGTTTCAATCATTGAAACTATATATTGTTAATAAGAGTATAGTATTACATGGTTGTGGAAATAAATGTAAGTTTGGCATAAAATACCTACGAGATTAGAAATTTATTTAAGCGAGGACCGGAGATATAAAAATATTCGAAAGCATCAAAATATAAGTTTAAAATAAATTTTATTTCATTTGGCATACATGTTAAAAATCAGGATAAAATTAAGACTAGCATAAGAATGAAGTTGAGAATATCCACTTGTAAAATTTTCAAACAGAACTATATAAGTAATGTTATGATAATACAGATGTTTTAGGATGTTAAATGTGATAAGTTGGATAACGAATAGAATTTACACTTGATAGTAGATATCATAACATTTATGAATATGGAGATTTTTATAGGACGTGTATGAATGTGGAATTAAAATCATTTATAGTATTGAGAATATTTATCATAAAACATATATGAAAAGAAAAGAATTGACGATATGAACCTGTTTTATGATATAGATAGTTGGATATTGAATGTAAGAGTTTATCTTTGATATGTTACATTATATTAGTGCACACCCTGTGAGTAATGTGTCTAAGATAAAAGAATGACATAAGTTAACAAAGTATTATGATAATGTAAGTTGTATATGCTCATTTTCTTTATATATACTGAGCTAGTATTCACTTGTATGTTTATTATTTTTATATGAATCAATAAAACATGTTGAAGACATATTGAATGTTTTTGTTGTAAAATATTGAGCATGATAATCTTGGTATGTCATATTATAAGTTGGGAAAGCTATTTTGTTTGATGTTACATAGTCAGCATGGTTTCTAAAAAAAGGATAGAAAGTATTTTTTGTGAACCATGAAATGTTTCCCCACAAGCCTGAAATGTCAAAAACTGTGGGGGCTGTTAGGGAAAATTGCCCAATTGGCCTTTTTTCTCCGAAAATGGAAGAAGAAGAAGAATCAACCAACATTTTACCTAAGAATCGAGATGGATGAATTAGGAGAGGAAGATGTGGCATTGGCTGCAAAAATGAGAAAATTTGAAAATGATTTTCCCACAAATCATTTTGACTATATTGGAAATGAAAAACTTGAAATGGCTTGATTGTTTTGATATAAAGCATGTGTAGTCTCTCCACGATCCTAGTATTCAACTTGAGAAGAATAAGGGACCTAGTAAATATGTTAAAATTGAAGGAAGCATTATGTTTCTCTTGAATTATTAAACATATCATTATTTATAATGTGATAACATACAGCAAACCCTAGAGATGAACATTGTAATTTCTATAGAAGTGTATAATGGAAAGAGAAGACCCGTCTATATCCGACCTAAACTAATTATTCAAAAACAAATGAATGGAGTGATCATACCATAATGAATAAGATCAAAGAGAACTTGATGGATCCACTTTCTAAATGATTTTCAAAGGAAATCTATCTTTGAATCTTTAAGAGGAATGGGCCTCGAGCCTTGAGTAGAGAAAATTTTGATGGATTCTATTAATAATTTTGATATTAATTCTTATCAAATCAATAACCAATTTTTGATGATGCTTTTGAGACGCACTTGACGGATTATACTATTTCATATGAGTTTGAGATTCTTTGTTTTTTATATAATCCATAACTAGTGTTTGGTGGTGCTTTTGAGACACACTTGATGGATTCTACTATTTAATATGAGTTTGAGCTTCTTTACTTTTATATACTTCATAACCAATTTTTGGTGGTGTTTTTGAGACGCACTTTATGGATTCTTCTATTTGATATGAGTTTGAGCTTTTTTTATGTATTCCATAACCAGTTTTTGATGTTGCTTTTGAGGCGCACTTGATGGATTCTTCATTTTGATATGATTTTGACTTTACTTTTATATAATCCATAACCAGTTTTTTATGTTGTTTTTAAGATGCACTTGATGAATTGTTCTATTTGATATGAGTTTGAGCTTCCTTTTTTATATAATCCATAACCAGTTTTTGGTGGTGCTTTTGATAGATTCTGTCACGACCCGACTTTCTATGCCCAGAAAGTCGCATCATGAATTAAGAAAGAAAGGGATAGAAGAAGAAAAGATAGAAAAGAAGAAAGAACAACACATCAGAATCTCACAGCGGAACGAATAAAATATAATATATCACATAAAATATTACATAGTATCATATTACATCAGAGTTACACAACTTATACATCACAGAATAGACAGTTATAACTTCTGTCTATTATACAACACAAGTACATCAGTACAATACAGACTAATACAAACACAGCGGAAACTCTAATATCTACTCGCTGAAGTCTCCTGCTTCACAGCTCCTCCAGAATTCGTCAAGACTATCCTGAATCCCTTGACTACTCAATACAATATTGAGTACCCAAGAGTTTAATAAAACAGAAAATAAACACTTGGGTCAGACATGGGTCTGGTGTGAGTAAACGGTTAGATTGCTTAACTTTGAAAACCTTTGAAAACAAAAGTATCACGTAATACTCCCCACAAATAAACATGGGTAAGTTTTTACCTTACGCTAACTAAAACATTTGATAGGAAATCCGATTGTATTATAATAGGGTCTAGGGTTTTCAAGTAAAATACAGAAATAGCTGAAATGCTTACATCTCACATTCCAACATAGTTGGGCACAACTAATACGTACGGCACTTATTGGAGTTTGGATTCCATACAATGGCAGGGCTACTGGGGTACCGCCCGTCACAGTACGTGGCCTAGATCACCGTACCGAGGAGTACGCCCGCTCCCCTGCAACACAAAGCCGGAACCATCCCTTACTGGATAATTCCGAACAAGATAATCCCGTAGTTGGCGCGACCAACCACACACTAAGCCGAATAAAAGAAAAGGGACCTCTAGACAGGGATCTATCTTGCTCTCAGTGGGTGCTACCCACGAAGCCTTGCTGCACCTCCCCTGTTTTAGCCATTCCCGGTTGATGAGGCTTGAGGTTACGATTACCTTTAATCAGAACATATCACTTAGAATGCTCATCGTCCGCCTGACGATGTGCTGAAAGCATTCAATCCATACAAGTTCGTTCCGGGTTCGAACGAAACCGAAGGCATTATCTCGTTACACTCGTTTTGGAATCACCCTCAGAGTTAACGACAATAACCCTTGCACTCTAAATCTTCATCTTCACTTGAGATTCACGACCTATCGTTAATTTGGATCGATGTGGTATTCGGGTCTCCAGACCTGGAATTCCGGTATACGGAAACCCGATCCCGGTCTCATCGAAATCCAAAACGTATCTTTTAAGGCCAAGTTGTTTAAAGGTTTAAACAATTTAACTTATCTATACAGATAGATAATTCACAAGTCACAATTGATAATCACATTATCATTTAAACAGATGATTCATAACCAAATAGGTAATCCATATCAACATCACAATAGTTAATCTATATTACCATCATAATGCAACCAAGCATTCATACCACACAACATTACTTATCTCATTTCTGAGATTACATCCATTCAAGACAAATCAATGTCATCCATTCTTATATAAGAAATGATTTACTTAATCATAACATAATTAATTTAAAATTGATTTAAATTAACTATCTCTATCTTTAATTAATTTAAAGTGAATTAAATTAATTACTTCATCTCTTAATTAATTTAAAATAAATTAAATTAATTACTTCATTATAAACCTTACTTATATAATCATTAATCAATTATAAATTAATTAATTAATCTTCCTCTAAATTTCCACTTTAATTAATCACCCTGATTAATTATACTTTAATTACATTTAAGTAATTATCTTTAATTAATTTCACAAATTAATTATTCTTAACCAATACAGTAATTAACCTTTAATTACTTCATTAATCAATTAATTATAATTAATTACTTTAATTCTTAATTAATTACAATTAATTAGTTATCATCTGATTAGTTAATCTTAATTAATCAATTCTTAATTACATCATTAATTATAAACTAATGATCCTTAATTATATCTTTAATTATTCTATTAATTACATTAAGTAATTAACCTTAATTAAACCATAATTTATTAAATTATTTAATTAATAACACTAAGTAATTAACTCTTAATCACTTTCATTAAATTACTTTCATAAAATAATTATCTCCTAATTACTTATTAAATAACTTCCCTTTATTTAATTACATCCAGTAATTATTCCTTATTTACTTCATCAAGTAATTATACTAAATTAATTATTAAATGATTATCTCTAATTAATTATTAATTAATTAATTTAACTTAATCATTTAAATTTAATTAAATGATTCTTAACTTACTATATTAAAGGTTCTTAATTAAGAAACTATTATCTTAATTAAATCAATTATTTACCAATAACACTTGATAATTAAAATAATTTAATTATCTAAATTTCCTTTTCAATTTTAATTATCTTAAATTAAATCAACATTCTAAATACTTAAGAAAATTCTTATTTTAATTGATTACTAAATCTTAACCATTAAACCTTACTTAAATTAAAATATAAGATTTAGAAATCAATAAATCATTAAACACATTTTAAATTAAACCTTTAAATCTTTAAAACTTTTCCCAAGTTATTAAATATAATTAAATACAAATTTATTTCAAAATCTACTTATTTTATTTTGAAACTTAATATTATAAAATATATAATCTTGTTTAAATTTTTGATTTAACTCAGAAAATATTACAAAACAAAATTTCTTTTGATTTAAAAACAAAACGTTTCTTTTAAAAATCTTTAATGTTTGCTCTAAAAACCAAACCCGAGTAAAACGTTCAGAAACTCGAAGCACTCTCGAGACACTCCACGTTCTTTTCTGCTTCGAGTCAAACTCGAAAAATCCCCGAAGTAAACCCGAGACCTGCTTTCTTTCCCAATCCCATATCTCCAGATGCTCGCCAACGTGCACGTTAACGTGCACACCCACGATGATCGGAGGCGATCTCTACGATAGCCTCCGACACATCACCTATGACCACGGCAACCTCACGCGATCCCCAGCTGCCACGCTTCACGCAAGAAACAAAATTTAGACATCGAACCCATCAGTTCGAAACCCACATCGTTAGAAAGTTCGACCACCACGGCAAACCAAGCTTCGAGAAAATCTACCGTCTCCACCCTAGCTTCCTCACGTTCCTCTGAACCTATCCCAACCATCGCGATCGCCTCCGGTTGTCCTTCATTGCCGCGAAACCAAGATGAACATCACGAGAAAAACAGGGTCTTAAACCCTAACTTGATCAATTGCGATCAACACACCTAACTATAAATTCTCGAGTGATTTTTCCCGAGATCTCCACCTTCCCCTCCACCTTCGAGTTCACTCACGGCACCCAGATCGTCGCCGTTCACCATGGATCGACCAAAATGCCCAAAACAGAAAATCCCAAAATGCTCTCGAGATACTCATCTAAAAATCTTGATATAGCTATTAAAATTCATGGTTTTCATCCTCGAATTCATTTATGCAAACCAAATCTGTAATTTAATTAGTTGATTTCTGACATAAAAATGTATTCACTGTTATTCATAAAATTTCCAGACAAATAATTTATAGAAAATTCCATAACTTATTTCCAGTAGCGTATTATATGATTTTAAACATCTTTCATTCACAACTAAATGGCTAACAGTGATTAGATGATGAGATGTAGATATTTAAAAAGAAAATCCAACCCTGTAAACATACAGAGCCTATATTCAAACATATACTAGTTATTCACAGGCAACAATACTTGTATACATACATGCATCCATTCAATTCAATATTAAGGTTAACATATGAATTTCATTCATATAGCAAAGTGAAAACAAGATTTAAAACTGTTTTTAAAACTTAAGTTTACTCACCTAAAATCAGAGAACAGAGAAAAGAAATTGTTTCCAGGCTCTGAATTCTTCTTGCATGTTGAAAATAAATCAAGCTTGCTATTGAAATCTGAATTGCATGTTGAAGTTTACATCTTACATTTGAATTGATGAAGTTGCTTGCCTTTGATTCATTTCCAGATTATCTTTTGCCTTTGATTGAATTTCCAGTTTTATTTCCAGATTTACATCTTCTTTGAATTTGGTTTCCAGGTTTCTATTTTGATTTCAGGTTTTCATTCTTCTTTGAATTTTTAGATTCGAATTATTTTAGTGGAGAAAGAAATGAAGATAATCTTAACTGAAAAATGAAAACAGATTTTTCTTCTTACGTAAATTTTTACAACTTGGAGAAAAGAAAATAAAATAGATAAAGCCACTTGTCCTTTTAATTAGCTTACACATAGGTTTGCAAATTACAAATGTCACTAAACTACTCTAATATGCCAACAAGTGTTATTCTTGTTTTTAATAAATTTATTTAAGACATTTATATGTTTTTATGAAATATTTATAAGTATATAATGTATTTATCTCTTTTTATAATTTAAGCTTTTAGATTTTAATAAATATACAAATGTGAAAAACAATTATTTAAAATAACTTATGCTTATATCAATTAAATATAACATACTTATATATGCTTGAGAAATTGAGTTTAACTCTATATATTTTTTTTACAAACCCATTTTGACTTATATTTGAATATTAAAAGAGAAAAGATTATTAAAACAAATAAACTTCTTAATTTAAACCTTATTTAAACTTAAGCTTACATATATAATTTTAAATAAGAAATTATTCTTGTTATTTAAATCTCAAATATCATTTTCAAAAGTATTAAAACAAATTACAAATTTCCAAATTAAAAATTATATATATTAAAGTTTGAAAATACTTTATTAAATTCAAATCCAATATTCTTTCCATTCCAATATATACAAATATATATATATTCTAAATGGAACATACTTTTAACATTAGCTTTATAATTATCATATTTAATTTTAATACATAACTTCAAATAACAATATATATATACATATATATTATAATTTGATAACTTATCCTTTTATTAAATTAAAGACTCCCTATTTATAATATATATACCTATATATATACATTATAAATATAAACACTTATATTAGTTTTAGTAAGATAAATCTTCCTAATTAAAATTTTAGAAAAGATATTCCCAAATTAAAATGTTATTAGTTTTCAAAAGAAATAAATTTGCCAATTTAAAATATTATTAACCTTTTAAAATGAATAAACTTGTCAATTTATAAAATAAATCAACAAATCAATTTAATTATTAATAAAGATTATTAAATTGATATTGCCAAATTTCCGGGATATCACATTCCTCCCCCCTTAAAATAATTTCGTCCCCGAAATTTAAAAGCAAAGATAATTTAATAACCTAGCAAAATTTTATTTTAAACAGCAACCATAGATATCAATCATATTCTAACAACCATAGCAAACAATTTAATCAAACAAATTTAACTATCCAGTCAAAATCTGGATAGAATTTACTCGAGTTTCCCCAAGTATATATATATACCGGGAGACTCGTTCTACAGGATCTAAACTAACTATCTACAATAATCTAGAAGTCCTTCCTTTCTAGATCACAAATCTGAACAAGATATCAGACTAACTCAAAACCATCCCAACTATCCTTCTGAACTGCTGATTCCATCACTCGATGAATCATACACATATTCCTCAGAGATATGTGAAATAAAATGAATTCCAGTTATCCGAACCGGCAACTCAATCCTATAGATCAAAGAACTAATCCTTTTGAGAACACAGAAAAATCTTATAATACTTCCGGAGCTAGCTTTCTAATCTTACCAAATCTTATATCTCCTTTTATTGGATACAACTTAAACAATATCCAAATTTCAACTTTAAATTCCAAATTCCATCAATTCTTAACTGTTTAACTCTCCTGACGATCCTGAGTCACTTCATCCTTCCTGATCAGCTTAGCCCTTGCTGATGCTTCCTGAAATAATCTAGACCAACATCAAACCAATTTCCGGATCCTTCTCAACAAAATGGTTTCCCAAAAATCACCGAAATCCAGAACACAACTCTACTCCACAACATTAGAGCACTTCGAACTACTTCTCCTTTCTGGAATAGCCAAACAGTTGCACTTGACAACCTTACCTCCAAATCCTGAAAAATCCTTCGTACTTAGAGATACATTTGAATTTCCTATAGAAATCCTCTACTCGAAGAAAATTACAACTCTCGGTTGCTTCCACTCTAGAATAGCTGCTATCTTGCTTTCGCTGCACAATTCTGATCTTGAACAGATGAGAATGCCATCGGAGAAACTCGAGCACAAACTTGATCATCCACGGTTCACCATACCATAAAATCTTAGTGAACCATTCCACTTGGTCAAAAACATCCCAGTAGAATCCCCTCCAGAAAATTAGGACTGATCAATCCTTCTCCAAAGAATCCTGAGCTGCTTCACCAAATTCTTCTCTAGAAGACATCCTTCTACTAAGTTGAACCTCTGGTAACTCCACGAATCAAGTTGATACGAAATCTCAATCTCCAATAATCCCAAGAGAATACTTAAACAATCGCAAGTCACTTTTGCGATCAGCTCGGCCTAATTTCCAAAGATAACTGTTCTCTCTTCACTAATCAGAACAGCTTATATTTGACTAACCAATCCATCGAAGAAATGGATTCACTCTACTGCTCCTGAACTTCACCTTCAGAAAATCTGCTCAGCCAGAAACTTTCTGCCAACATAGAACACTCCGAGTCGCATTGCTGCCACAAACCAAAGACTTCTTATCCGAAACTCCTCGAGAAACTCGGACCTCAAAGCAAATAGAAACACCCCACTGGACTCAGCCACAACACCGAAACAGACTCACTTCTTCAAACTTGTTCCAGAAGAAACATCTTCAGAAACATCCATAGTCACCGCGTCTCATCACATGGCTACTACTTCCTGAGGTTACCAAGATACTATCACTCGCTTCTACTCATCCAATAGATCTAACTCTATTCATCCAACTTCAAAGACAAACTCCGAACCTTAACAGGTTTCCTTCAGCGATTATGAAATCCTTACACAACTGTAAAGTTCACTCGAGATGGTATTAGGTTTACAGTCTCGACAAATACCCTTCCAACCTCAACACTCAAACTCTAATCATTGGTAATCGTGTTACACACACCACTACCTTATCTACCTCTATAACTCATATTGGAAAACCCGAACAGGTAACCCAACAAATAGGTAGAAATAAATATATATATATTTAAAATGATACTTTTTATATAGAAATTATTTCTGGGTAAAATTATTTCATCTACCTCTTTAAAAAAAATATTGTGTCCGTTGGCCTGGTTCAAGTGTTTAGAGATCCCTATCAATAACGTTAGCTACTCGTATTGACCAGAATCCATATACCACTCAACCGATCAATTAACACAATATAAAACCATTTTTATATAACTAACAATTACGCGCTCTCAAGATAGACACCACTTCAGAGCCTAGGTATTCACTCAACCTACCGCTCTGATACCAACTGTCACGACCCGACTTTCTATGCCCAGAAAGTCGTATCATGAATTAAGAAAGAAAGGGATAGAAGAAGAAAAGATAGAAAAGAAGAAAGAACAACACATCAGAATCTCACAGCGGAACGAATAAAATATAATATATCACATAAAATATTACATAGTATCATATTACATCAGAGTTACACAACTTATACATCACAGAATAGACAGTTATAACTTCTGTCTATTATACAACACAAGTACATCAGTACAATACAGACTAATACAAACACAGCGGAAACTCTAATATCTACTCGCTGAAGTCTCCTGCTTCACAGCTCCTCCAGAATTCGTCAAGACTATCCTGAATCCCTTGACTACTCAATACAATATTGAGTACCCAAGAGTTTAATAAAACAGAAAATAAACACTTGGGTCAAACATGGGTCTGGTGTGAGTAAACGGTTAGATTGCTTAACTTTGAAAACCTTTGAAAACAAAAGTATCACGTAAGACTCCCCACAAATAAACATGGGTAAGTTTTTACCTTACGCTAACTAAAACATTTGATAGGAAATCCGATTGTATTATAATAGGGTCTAGGGTTTTCAAGTAAAATACAGAAATAGCTGAAATGCTTACATCTCACATTCCAACATAGTTGGGCACAACTAATACGTACGGCACTTATTGGAGTTTGGATTCCATACAATGGCAGGGCTACTGGGGTACCGCCCGTCACAGTACGTGGCCTAGATCACCGTACCGAGGAGTACGCCCGCTCCCCTGCAACACAAAGCCGGAACCATCCCTTACTGGATAATTCCGAACAAGATAATCCCGTAGTTGGCGCGACCAACCACACACTAAGCCGAATAAAAGAAAAGGGACCTCTAGACAGGGATCTATCTTGCTCTCAGTGGGTGCTACCCACGAAGCCTTGCTGCACCTCCCCTGTTTTAGCCGGGACCGGTAGGCTTTTCAACCATCCCAGCCCCGCTGTGGCTCACAGTGATACCTCGGGTTTGCTTTTACGGCCACCCTCTCGAGTCGCAACCAACCCCAAAAGGCCTTATACTACCCCCGGGGACATGTAGGGGTAAGAGTCTCCCGTTCGCCACCTAACGCAAAGCGAGAACCCCCTATCACGCTGTAATGTAGCAAACCCGATCCCGGTCTTATCGAAATCCAAAACGTATCTTTTAAGGCCAAGTTGTTTAAAGGTTTAAACAATTTAACTTATCTATACAGATAGATAATTCACAAGTCACAATTGATAATCACATTATCATTTAAACAGATGATTCATAACCAAATAGGTAATCCATATCAACATCACAATAGTTAATCTATATTACCATCATAATGCAACCAAGCATTCATACCACACAACATTACTTATCTCATTTCTGAGATTACATCCATTCAAGACAAATCAATGTCATCCATTCTTATATAAGAAATGATTTACTTAATCATAACATAATTAATTTAAAATTGATTTAAATTAACTATCTCTATCTTTAATTAATTTAAAGTGAATTAAATTAATTACTTCATCTCTTAATTAATTTAAAATAAATTAAATTAATTACTTCATTATAAACCTTACTTATATAATCATTAATCAATTATAAATTAATTAATTAATCTTCCTCTAAATTTCCACTTTAATTAATCACCCTGATTAATTATACTTTAATTACATTTAAGTAATTATCTTTAATTAATTTCACAAATTAATTATTCTTAACCAATACAGTAATTAACCTTTAATTACTTCATTAATCAATTAATTATAATTAATTACTTTAATTCTTAATTAATTACAATTAATTAGTTATCATCTGATTAGTTAATCTTAATTAATCAATTCTTAATTACATCATTAATTATAAACTAATGATCCTTAATTATATCTTTAATTATTCTATTAATTACATTAAGTAATTAACCTTAATTAAACCATAATTTATTAATCACCTTTGATTAATATAATCCAGTAATTAACTTCCTTAATTACTTCCATTAATTAATTATTATTTTTTTAATTAATTACCTTAACCAATAATTAATTACCTTATTAATTATCCTTAATCCTTTAATTAATTAAATTATTTAATTAATAACACTAAGTAATTAACTCTTAATCACTTTCATTAAATTACTTTCATAAAATAATTATCTCCTAATTACTTATTAAATAACTTCCCTTTATTTAATTACATCCAGTAATTATTCCTTATTTACTTCATCAAGTAATTATACTAAATTAATTATTAAATGATTATCTCTAATTAATTATTAATTAATTAATTTAACTTAATCATTTAAATTTAATTAAATGATTCTTAACTTACTATATTAAAGGTTCTTAATTAAGAAACTATTATCTTAATTAAATCAATTATTTACCAATAACACTTGATAATTAAAATAATTTAATTATCTAAATTTCCTTTTCAAATTTAATTATCTTAAATTAAATCAACATTCTAAATACTTAAGAAAATTCTTATTTTAATTGATTACTAAATCTTAACCATTAAACCTTACTTAAATTAAAATATAAGATTTAGAAATCAATAAATCATTAAACACATTTTAAATTAAACCTTTAAATCTTTAAAACTTTTCCCAAGTTATTAAATATAATTAAATACAAATTTATTTCAAAATCTACTTATTTTATTTTGAAACTTAATATTATAAAATATATAATCTTGTTTAAATTTTTGATTTAACTCAGAAAATATTACAAAACAAAATTTCTTTTGATTTAAAAACAAAACGTTTCTTTTAAAAATCTTTAATGTTTGCTCTAAAAACCAAACCCGAGTAAAACGTTTAGAAACTCGAAGCACTCTCGAGACACTCCACGTTCTTTTCTGCTTCGAGTCAAACTCGAAAAATCCCCGAAGTAAACCCGAGACCTGCTTTCTTTCCCAATCCCATATCTCCAGATGCACGCCAACGTGCACGTTAACGTGCACACCCACGATGATCGGCGGCGATCTCTACGATAGCCTCCGACACATCACCTATGACCACGGCAACCTCACGCGATCCCCAGCTGCCACGCTTCACGCAAGAAACAAAATTTAGACATCGAACCCATCAGTTCGAAACCCACATCGTTAGAAAGTTCGACCACCACGGCAAACCAAGCTTCGAGAAAATCTACCGTCTCCACCCTAGCTTCCTCACGTTCCTCTGAACCTATCCCAACCATCGCGATCGCCTCCGGTTGTCCTTCGTTGCCGCGAAACCAAGATGAACGTCACGAGAAAAACAAGGTCTTAAACCCTAACTTGATCAATTGCGATCAACACACCTAACTATAAATTCTCGAGTGATTTTTCCCGAGATCTCCACCTTCCCCTCCACCTTCGAGTTCACTCACGGCACCCAGATCGTCGCCGTTCACCATGGATCGACCAAAATGCCCAAAACAGAAAATCCCAAAATGCTCTCGAGATACTCATCTAAAAATCTTGATAAAGCTACTAAAATTCATGGTTTTCATCCTCGAATTCATTTATGCAAACCAAATCTGTAATTTAATTAGTTGATTTCTGACATAAAAATGTATTCACTGTTATTCATAAAATTTCCAGACAAATAATTTATAGAAAATTCCATAACTTATTTCCAGTAGCGTATTATATGATTTTAAACATCTTTCATTCACAACTAAATGGCTAACAGTGATTAGATGATGAGATGTAGATATTTAAAAAGAAAATCCAACCCTGTAAACATACAGAGCCTATATTCAAACATATACTAGTTATTCACAGGCAACAATACTTGTATACATACATGCATCCATTCAATTCAATATTAAGGTTAACATATGAATTTCATTCATATAGCAAAGTGAAAACAAGATTTAAAACTGTTTTTGAAACTTAAGTTTACTCACCTAAAATCAGAGAACAGAGAAAAGAAATTGTTTCCAGGCTCTGAATTCTTCTTGCATGTTGAAAATAAATCAAGCTTGCTATTGAAATCTGAATTGCATGTTGAAGTTTACATCTTGCATTTGAATTGATGAAGTTGCTTGCCTCTGATTCATTTCCAGATTATCTTTTGCCTTTGATTGAATTTCCAGTTTTATTTCCAGATTTACATCTTCTTTGAATTTGGTTTCCAGGTTTCTATTTTGATTTCAGGTTTTCATTCTTCTTTGAATTTTTAGATTCGAATTATTTTAGTGGAGAAAGAAATGAAGATAATCTTAACTGAAAAATGAAAACAGATTTTTCTTCTTACGTAAATTTTTACAACTTGGAGAAAAGAAAATAAAATAGATAAAGCCACTTGTCCTTTTAATTAGCTTACACATAGGTTTGCAAATTACAAATGTCACTAAACTACTCTAATATGCCAACAAGTGTTATTCTTGTTTTTAATAAATTTATTTAAGACATTTATATGTTTTTATGAAATATTTATAAGTATATAATGTATTTATCTCTTTTTATAATTTAAGCTTTTAGATTTTAATAAATATACAAATGTGAAAAACAATTATTTAAAATAACTTATGCTTATATCAATTAAATATAACATACTTATATATGCTTGAGAAATTGAGTTTAACTCTATATATATTTTTTTACAAACCCATTTTGACTTATATTTGAATATTAAAAGAGAAAAGATTATTAAAACAAATAAACTTCTTAATTTAAACCTTATTTAAACTTAAGCTTACATATATAATTTTAAATAAGAAATTATTCTTGTTATTTAAATCTCAAATATCATTTTCAAAAGTATTAAAACAAATTACAAATTTCCAAATTAAAAATTATATATATTAAAGTTTGAAAATACTTTATTAAATTCAAATCCAATATTCTTTCCATTCCAATATATACAAATATATATATATATATTCTAAATGGAAAATACTTTTAACATTAGCTTTATAATTATCATATTTAATTTTAATACATAACTTCAAATAACAATATATATATACATATATATTATAATTTGATAACTTATCCTTTTATTAAATTAAAGACTCCCTATTTATAATATATATACCTATATATATACATTATAAATATAAACACTTATATTAGTTTTAGTAAGATAAATCTTCCTAATTAAAATTTTAGAAAAGATATTCCCAAATTAAAATGTTATTAGTTTTCAAAAGAAATAAATTTGCCAATTTAAAATATTATTAACCTTTTAAAATGAATAAACTTGTCAATTTATAAAATAAATCAACAAATCAATTTAATTATTAATAAAGATTATTAAATTGATATTGCCAAATTTCCGGGATATCACAGATTCCACCATTTGACATGAGTTTGAACTTCTTTGCTTTTATATATTCCATGACAAGATTCTTGGTGGTTCTTTTAAGATGCACTTGATGGATATACTGATTTATCTTAGTATGATCTAATTTGCTCTTTTCAAATCCATAACCATCATTGATGTTGCTTTTGGGACACATATAATGGATTTCATTAATTTATTTGAGGTTGTCATATTGCTCCTATATAATTCATAGCTACAATTGGTGGTGCTTTTGAGACGCACATGATGAATTATGTTTATGTGTTTTTGACGTTGAGCCTTTTTCTCTTAATTAGTCCATAAACATAAGTGGTGGTGCTCGAGTGGAGCAGTTGATGAACTCACCTAATCGGGTGAAGGTGGGCCGCCTTCTATGAAAGATTTGAGCTTCATAGGGCAACCATGAGTTACCAAGGAGGGTGCATAGTCATTAAAAGCGTATATCTATCGCGAAGTTTTTAGAGATTGAAAGTCTAATATGCGTTGTGAGATCTTAATCGAAACCTTTGTAGTTAAAGAAGAAATTCACTACTCAGATTATGATGTAAACTCTTTTCTTTAAGTATCTGTTCAGTCGAAAGACATTGGTACTTATGTATAAAACTTTCCCTTGTCTAAGATTGTTATCTGGCTTTTAGACCAAGCGACACACAAACGAATCTGTACGTTAGGATAAAGACGAAGTGATTCAAGGACTTGGAGTCATGCTCGGAAGAACAATGGAAAAGGTTTCGAGAACTTGGAGAATAAAATATAGCAAAATGAGGGGTCGGTACCAACCACTTTTAGGTCGGTATCAACATGTTTCCATGCGTTCCAATGGACTCTGAAGCTATGACTAATGGATAGTTGGCTAAGGTGATTGTTCCAGGGCCCATTTTTGAAGAAATATGTGAACAATCCCAAAGAGCTCTAAAGAAAAGGACAAGTAGTAAAGATGTCAGAACCTCTTGGTAATGACTTGGTTACTAAGGCAAAAGTGCTCGGAGCCCAATGGATCGAAGATAGAAGACCAAGTGGAAGAAGATGACATGATTTGCCATCAAAAATCAGCTTGGTACTAATCACTTTTTGTTGATTCCGATATGATTTTATTGGTCGGAGGACTTCCTCTCCCCTCCTACATTCTCAAATCTGGAGTTAGACTTGGTATTTCGAGATCCGCAGATTTCTTTGATGATTCCTCTATAAATATGAAGAATATGGCAAATTTGAAAGGACTTCTGACACTTCATCTTCTTCGCTCTCTCTCTACATGACCTTGTTGTGAGAAACATATGGCATAAACCATACTAGTGTGAACAGATCTTAAGGCTACTTAACACTAGAGAGGGAGTGAATAGTGTTTGATGACTAATATATAACTTTTCTAAATAGTTTTAAGATTTAAACCAAAACAAAGATATACATAAATGTAGTAAAAATAAATTAAAAGTAAGACAGATGACAATAGGAGTTTTATACTGGTTTGGATTGACCAATCCTACATGCAGTCCTATATAGTATATGCATAGATTTTCTTTCAAACACCCACTTTAATCAGGTAGGAAGAAAACCAGAATACAATCTTGATTTTAATGTAATAAGATACACCCTCCTGACTTTCTGATCTCAGTGTAGACTCTCTTGATTTAACCAAGCAACAAGATCACCGACTTGAATTTAAATAGGTAACAAGCACACTCACTTGATTTGAACGGACAACAAGCACACCCACTTGATTTGAACAGGCAACAAGCACACCCATACAAATAGTAGTAGAGAGTTGTTGATTCCAAATATAAAAGCTATACTTTTGATACAGAATATCTTATAGCCTTTTTATAGCACTTTGATCTTTGAATTGATTAGAGAATACTTGCAAATTAGTGAGTAGTTTATAGAGAATGAATATAGTGAAGTAGAAATTGAATTTGAAGAGTATAGAAAGTAAACTTGGAGAAATATATAATGAGAATTTGGAGTAAGAAGAATGGAACTACAAGCAAAAAGACTTTTAACAGCTATGAAAAAACGATGTCATATCATTTAACAACATTATGAAGAACGATGTCTAACGACATGCTGTTGTAGATCCCGAAGATTTAATAGCAAAAAATAAACGCTGTTAAAACTGAGTATTCTAGCATTTATTAACCGTTGTAGAAAACTTTTTAACAACAATAAGTAAATGATGTGGTGTTTTTACTCGTCATCTATAGTTTTGTAAATAATAACATTTGTTTTATGTTGTGTTAACTCTTCTATGTGTTTTTAACAGCGGTATATTTGTGTAGTTGTAGGTTGTAACAGCATTTATCGCCCATTGTTGATTTTATCACATGATTTTTAACAACACTTAAATACATTGTCTTTTATTACTATTATTTTTTACAGCACTTATCTGATGTAGTACTATCATTGAAAAATATTTACATACTAATATAATAAATGCTACATTAAGATATTCAAATAAACATCAAATAATAATCATATAAATACATTTAAATGATTGAAAACAATTTATATAATTAACCATATCTAAATTTAAACAACATCCAAAATCCAAGATTATACTATATCAAAGTCAAGTTTTTATAACATACATATACTAAATAACACAACAAAATACACTAAAGCCAAAAAAATATGTGCTTACTATGCAAAAAAGCCTCAAACACTTGGATAACGTAACAACTAGCTAGCTTTTGCTCCAAAAATCTTTAATCGCATGTAATAAAGAAATTTAACAATTAGCTATCAAATTTAAGAAACACATGAAAATGTAAAACTATAAAATATAAAAAAAAGTATATTAATTACAAGCAATCAATATGTGATAGCTAAAGCACATATGACTGTTTCTTGGTACATAACTAAGAAGATGGCTAGTGCTCTCCTATTAGTAAAAAAAGTATAGGCCATATAACTCTAGATATTGCAAAAATATGATTTTGCTTCCAGTATAGTCGACAGATGAATTAGTGTGAAAAGGAAAAGGAAAAAAAATTGCGCCAATATATTCATATATGTAGAGGATGAGGTTTGCTAAGCAATATTATCTATATGACTGATTATAGTGGCACATATATTCATATATGTAGAGAATGGAATCTATAATGTAATCCAGTCCATATTCCCAGAGAAGTTGATGGAATCAATGTACGATGTCCTCATTAGTTTCTATCTTCACATGTTAATTTAATCATATTTATTTACTCTATCTACCTTCCTCCTCCTATTTTATTTACTCCTATCGACCAGCAACATTTTTGTCCCTTCATTTTTTAAGACAAAAACAATCCATCTGAACATTATCTTTTTTTTCTTTTTTTTAAAAACAAAATCACATTGTCAAGAGAAGATTGCATGCCTTGAATCATAAATGTCTACCTTCTATTTACTCCATGTAAAGTTCTGTAGTATATAGAAAATTCCTGCTACACATACATTTGGGTTGACATAGAGATACATTGAATAACATTAAAATGAGTTATTATATTTTAATGCAAACTGTATCATGAAAATATGATACGTGTTTAAATATATATGGTGCCATGGTGGTAAGTCTTGATACAACCATTCAAAGCATACACATATTGGCTTTATATGCATTCAGTAAACTCACTTTGTTGTTTTAACAGTGAATTTAGTTCCAATACTTTACGTATTGAGAAATGCTTTATGGTTTATTTTCCATATTCTCTCCATTGTCTTTTTATTTTTGCTTTTCTCATGCACAGCGTATTTATGTCCCTCTTCCCGGTTTGAATTGTAGAACACGGGATAGCTTTTGAAAGAGATGATCTGTTTGTTAGAAATAAATGAGAAGCGTTGGGGAATGTGAAGGCATTAATTGCCTTGGCAGTTGAATAGTCCACATCTTATAATAAAATACACTATTTGCATTTATATACTAAGATGTGGACACTATGATAATTCTTATAGGAAAAGAGAGATACAAGCCATGAAGGGTGGTGCAATGCACCACCCCGCATGCGTGTGCCCGCATCCGTGCCCGAGCCCGAACCCGCGATTCGGGCGAATGGGCATTTGAGGCGTATTAGAGTCACTTTGCACTTTGCAGTTAGCTTGGCATGGCTGTTTAGACCGGACAGTTTTTATTTCTATCTGTTCCAATTCAAACGGTTGCACCGCCTGGTAAAGGGTCGTAACATTTCCAACAGTCGCATCTGTTTGAACAGCCATGGATGGGGTATAAATAGGCTTTCCTCAGATTTAACAACATACTTCACCTCTAAATTACTTATCTGGCCATTATTTCTCAGATTTTCCTACCTCTCATTTTTCTTGGGTAAGACTATTGAGATGTTCTGCACCTCAACTGTATAAACCTGAAATAATGTATATAAACAGTATAAATAGGCTTTATTTCTCTTTTGTCAAACTCACCATTTCAATCATCATTTACATTCAAATCTATTTAGCTAAATCTTTTTCCACTCATACACAATCTCCACAATGGCATCACAAGAAGGATCAAACCAATCTTCTATAGTTTTCAGCACTTCAACCTCTAAATCATCAAACAATTCAAGCAACTCAACTCTAGTGTATATCCCAGTCAAGATAACACCTTTACCAGAACATCACACTGGGTATGCGCCACAAGGAAAAAGGGATAAACGTAACTTAGGTTTTGGCTCTCTGTCGACTAAAGAAAAGATTGATGATATACACCATTATCAAAGAGAAACTTTAGAACTTCAACGCAAGATGTACTACAAGCAAAAAGTGAATGCTAAACGCTTGAGCTTCCTAGAACAATCCGCTTTAAAGTTTTCTGGATCATCCTCAAAACAATGTGTGCATCAACCATCTCTTCAACGTCCTCAGGTATCTACAAACTCTTGGGAACGTAGTAATGTATGATCACCTATCCATCTATTACAAGAAATTGCAAAGGTTGAACCGCATTCGGATGATTCGAAATCTTTCAAAAATTAAGCCTTCTTGTTTATTGTTTTATATTATATTTTGTATACCTTGTATGTTTTTCTATTAAATAAGAATATATTTTTGTTTAACAATAGATTAAAATTAGAAAAATAATAAGTATATTTATACTGAATAACTATATTAAAGAGAAACTTTAAGTAAAGCTGAGTTCATCAATATCAATAGTTTCAGTCAACTGAATTAAGCACCCCAGTCGACTGAATATTCAACTAAAATAAATTTTTATCCCAGATTCAGTCGACTGAATCAAACAAAACAGTCGACTGAAAACCCCTATTTTTCCATTATAAACTTACGGCCTATTATTTCATGCAACTCAGTCGACTGGCCCATAATTTCAGTCGACTAAATCTTTAAATATTTTTGTTTTTGCTTCAGCAATCAGTCGACTGAAGCCATATAACTATTCGACTGAATTGCCTCATTTTGCACTGAAAAAGATGCGGGTTAGAAATGCCTGCACATTAGACGACTGGTACCCCCAATTCAGTCGACTGGATCGTGTAAATTTTGTTTTTTAAAATGCCTACACACTTCCCCATACACCTTTTCACCAACCTTCTATATAACTCTCTCTTCCTTTTCATTTAACCCTTACCCATACAACCTCCTTTTAGCAAAAATAAAACCCCAGCCTCCATTTTCAAATCAATTCTTTTCCTCCAACTCCAATTAAATCAATGGCTCCTCGAAGCAAAAGTGCTCGTGAATCCACTTCTGGACCTTCAGAAAGCCAAATCCAATCTTGGCTCCACAGTGAAACCGCTGTTACAAGATTCAATTCTACGAAAAGCTCTCGAATCTTTGAAGGCTCCTTTCTCAAGTTCCCTGATTTTAACGGATATGCCATTCGAGAAATCGCTGAACCTAGTGGCATCGATCACTTAATTGGGTATGATTCGAACAATGTTAAAATTTATCCTCTCCTAATTAAATTGTTCTTCGCAAATATGAACTTGAATCACCAAGATCCAAGGAATAAAGATGACTGTATATGGACCTTAGTTTGCGGTGTCAAAATCTATCTTCCGCTTTAAAGACTTGGCCATATCCTTCGTTGTCCATCCGACGGAGTAGATGTCAACGATGTTGAAATTGATGTGTATAACCGAGATGAAGTCCCCCATCGATTTCTATCCGTTGGCTTGATAGTTCTGAAATCCGTAGCCTTATGATCAAAGGCACGTATTCTACATCGCGCTCTTATTCGGTCTTTACAACCACGTACCGGCAGTTACGAGAAAGTTTACAATAGAGATTTCCAAGCTCTCTACACTATTTACTCTTCTCAAAGGGTAAATTAGGCTAAAGTTATCTGCGATGAGTTCCTCACCGTCAACCATAAGTGGAACTATAAGACCATTCACTACAGAGCTTATATAATGCATATTCTTCAAAATTTTGGAGTCACCTTAACCGATGTCGATTTCATAACTATTGGCAAACTCAATTCCAAGACTTTAAGTCTTATGAATCTTCCCAAGAGCCCGCAAGCTCAAGGAATCATAAGATTTCAACAATGAGCGGCCAACAGAGATCAAGGGATTCCACAACCCCGGGATACGAACATTGCCTCTTCCTCAACACAACTTCCCCATCAAGTAGAAGAAGAAGAAGACGACGAGATCCATGAGCTTCACGATGATTTTACTCTGAAACAAGCACTTGCCACACTCTTCCACAACCAAAGCAAGCTTGGACGACGATTGGCCACCGTTGAGAAGAATGTTGTCGAAACCAATAAGAAACTTGATTCCATCAAAGGCTTCTTGAACAAGATTTGGGAGAAAATATCATGTACCGGCTCTACTTCTATAGGTATTGTCGAGAATCCCGCTCCCTTTACATGATCTACCTCCGAAGAGGAAGAAGAAGTAGAAGGATCGGATAGTGAGGAAGTCCAGATTTTATGTTTGCTTATGCCCATTTTATCTTATTAAGACATTATTTTGTGTTTATGTTGTTTTTTATGTTATTTTGTGACATTGCTCTTAAAATTCCATGTTCATAATTATCTCTGATGCTCATTTTATTGTCCTATGACATATATGTTTTTTATATGCTTATATATATTTTTCTCATGTTGTCTATTTATTCCTTTTTGTCGATGACAAAGGGGGGGAATTGTTTAAATAGGGGAGTAAATCAATCGAGGGGAGTAAATCAATCTTATAAATTTTTAAAATACTTACATAGTTGTCATCATCAAAAAGGGGGAGAATGTTAGAACCTTTGTAACAACCCGCATATTTATCGATTTTATATTTAAATATTTTATTTAAATATTTCATCGTTCGTCGGATTCTAGTTCGAAAACCTACTTTTTGCAAACAGACGAATTGAGACTCGAGACCACTTCCATTGAGTTCAAAATGCCATTTGCGACCTTTTTGAGTATAAGCTTCGATATGTTTGGAGTTAGTAGAATTTTGCTACTTTTTCACTTTAGGCTTTGGGTTGGGTTCGGCCCACTTGCCCAAATCTGGTTATATCTTTACTCCACCCCCTCTCCTCTTCATTACTTCACTTTCATTTCCTAAGTCTCAAGCTTCATCAAAAATGGGGGAAGAGAAAAAGAATTAGGAAATTCCTAAGCCCTAGTTCCATTGCAAATTCAAGTTCTTGCTCCAAATTCAAAGAGAAGCTATTGGTAAGTCTCCTCTTCATCTTCTCCAACCCGTTCTCCTTTCAATTTCAGAAAATTCCCTAAACCTAATTTAGGAAATGTTTCTCTTTTGAGCATAGATTCAAGCTCATTTGGGTTGTGTTGAAGAGTGGTTGATTCTCCCTTTGCTTTCAAGCTCCTTCTTAATTGTTTTTGTGAAAAGGTGAGATTTTTATCTCACATCTTAATCTATATTTATCTTCGATTGTTAGGTATGAATTCCTAACACTTATTCTTGTGCAAATGCTTTTGGTTTGGATTGATTTGGTGAATATCCAATTTTTAGTGTTTTGAGTTCAATTCTTTGAAAATCCTAACTTTGATGTTTTGATCATGTTTTTGGTGATGAATCGAAGAGCTTATATGGCCGGCTAGTCGATGGGTGTAAACCCTTAGTGCCGTTGCTCGTTCGATTGCATTTCAGAAGGGATTGGCATTCATTTGATTGGCATGGGAGTGCTGGAAACAGGCTCCGGTCGACCGACCTCAAGGTCCGGTCGACCGACCTGCTACTCTAGCATTTCCCTGCCTCTGTTTTGGGGAGTGCAGGTTACAGGCTTCGGCCGACCGACCTCAGGGTCCGGTCGACTGACCTGCTACCCGTGCACTTCTGCCTCTGGTCCGGTCAACCGACCTCAGGGTCTGGTTGACCGACCTGCTCCTATTTGCCAATTTTTCCTATATTGCCTATTTGTTTGAATTTCCAACTTTAATCGATTTGTGCTGTTTCCCTTTTGTTGTTATCATTTATTACCGACTTTGATGACTTCTTTTCTTCGGGATTTTTGGGAATATCCATTTTGATGGATTCGGTATCGATTTCTTTGGATTTTATTCACGTCTTCGAATGTGAATTTTTATGATTGATTGTTTCTACGATCACTTCTATGATTTGTCACTTCAAAATATAAAGGTTTTCTATACTAGTATTAAATATCAAAACTTCTTCATCAAAACGATTTCAACTCTATTTTCAATATCAAAGCTCGTTTCTTAAAACCATTTTCCAATCTATTAGTATATACAAACCTTTACTTCATTCGTATGAGAAAATATAATTAAACGGCTTAGTAAAACAAGTGGTATGAAACGCTTGCGTTTACTTCGTTGGTTAATTTATGGACTTGTTCGATTGAAACTCTTGTGACAATTTTCTAGTGGAGATCTATAATCTGTTCGTAAATATTTGAGTTAAGCAAGTGGTTATGGGACATGAAGCTAAACTCTTATATTTACTAGCTTAGTGTAATTGACACTTCTTGATGATCGATGATGATCATTTTATGGTTTAGACTAGCAATGTGCGATGTCTCTTTGTCCATGGGAAGGACTGTATTTCTTTTTATTGAGCTTCGTCTCAATTTATGCATGAGGCGTATCTTTCTAGGTGTGTCGATGCTTGTTTACTTCGTGGAGCTTCGGCTCACCAGGAGGAGCTTCGGCTCAAAGTCCGCAATGGGGGACTATACCCTTTCAGGAGGAGCTTCGGCTCATCAGGAGGAGCTTTGGGTCATCAGGAGGAGCTTCGGCTCATCAGGAAGAGCTTCGGTTCATTAGGACGAGCTTCGGCTCATCAGGAGGAGCTTTGGCTCAAAGTCCGCAATGGGGGACTATACCCTGTCAGGAGGAGCTCCGGCTCATTTTTATAGGATTGGCCATCCTCTTTCTTGTGCTTTCTAGATTTCTTGTTGATGATTTCTAGAATTTGTGTGTCGTTAACTTTTGTGATTTCTGGATATTGATTTCTAGAATTTATGCTTCACCAGCATTTACGATGGGCATTGATATGTATGTCATTATTGTGGCTTGGTGAATTAAATAATGAATATGATATTCTTTTAGATGCTATGAGATTCTTGAGATTTTGTATGACTTTCGTGATTCTCTAATGTATACTAGTCGTAGTATGACATTTTTGGTTATCGTACGTTTTAATGTCATATCTCTTATTCTATATCACTTTACCTGATATTTATAGCTAGACTGTTCCGTTTATTATTTTCTTCTTAAATAATACTCGGGTCAGACTGAGATTTTACAGGTGCTTCCTCTTGACTTCCTATCTGGAACCATCATCTGAGTTTTGGCTAACTACTCTAGTTTAGTAGTTTTTGTTGTATACTTTTGAGATTAGACTCCTTGATGTATACATATTCTATTGTCTTGCACTTGTATCTATTCTTTTGTGTTATTGTGGATCTTATTTGACCACTACTCTGATGTACACTTTCATGTGTTATATCCATATCTATTTCCGCCTTTGTGATATGAATTGTCTGTGACTGATTTGTGTTATGTTTATTTCTATATTTGTTTCTGAAGTCCATATAGCCACTGTGTAGTAGCTTTGAGTTTGTATCGGTATGTCGGATTTCCTCTTGAGATGAAAAGTTATATTTTTATCTGGCATATCGGTACTCGCACAAAGCAATTATACAAATGGTCGCTCCTCAACAGCCTTATTCTCCATGCTAGTTGACGGCATTACCCCGTAGTGTCCTTGGCTAGCGTGGGTATAGAGGTGGGGCGTCACAGCTTGGTATCAGAGCCAAACTTCGGAACAATGTAGAATAATTTAGCAAGGATCATGTCCTAAGACTTTCTTAGGAGTTGTGCTTTAGGAATTTATTCAAGTCAGTTGGACCCATTCTATCCTATTTTCTTTTATGATTCCTTGTTTTATCAATCAAGTTTGTTTGATATTCATTTTGAGATTAACCTTTTTCTCTTTTCTTTCTTTCTTAAAGAAGAGAAATGGTTAGATCTGGTCGTACCAACGTCGGTCAATCCAGTGCTACTCCTTAGGAGGGAGTATTTATGTCTGCCCAGCAGCTTCTAGATCTGGTTAAGAATGCTCAAGCTATCGGACCCATTCCAGAGCCTACTCATCCTAGATCCAGTTTTGCACGCTTGTGTAGAGACTACACCGATTTGGGTGGAAGGCCATTTTGGGGATCCGAGAGTGTCATTGAAATTCAAGTTTGGCTTAGATCATGCGACCGCATCTTTTCTCGCATGAATCTTGTTGATCTCCACCGAGTCCAAGTGGCCTCTAGCATGCTCCAAGAAAGAGCATTGGATTGGTATGAGCTTCTTATTTCTGAAATCGTTGAAGCGGATCTCACTTGGGAGCAATTCCGAGAAAGATTCGAATTGAAATTTGTGCCGGAGGCTGAAAAAGTAACTTTGGCCCGGCATTTTATCGACCTTGTTCAAGGTGAATCTTCTGTGACGGACTACGTCGCATCTTTCGAATCTCTTTCCAAATACATGGTCGAATACATTAACACCCCATTGAAGAAGAACCAGAGATTTGTCTATGGCTTGAATAAGAATCTTAAGAAGCCATTACTCCTGAAACTCGAGGTTTCTTTCGATCAGCTTATAGATATTGCTCTTCGACTTGAAGAGGCCGATAGAGAAAGCGATGTTGAGATTGTGGGTGTCAATAAGAAGAGGCATCCCTTTATTAAGTTCGAAAGTCCTAATCCAAACAAGAGGGTAAAGCAAGTGACTTCTATAGCAAAGACTCCCATCCCTAATCGTGGAGAATGCTACAATTGTGGCTCTAAGGACCATCATATAAATAGGTGTCCAATGCCTATTTCTTGCCGCTATTGCAAAAGTGCGGATCATTATATATCTTCGTGTCCCAAACGTCTCAGCAAGAGAGAAGGAAAGCTGCAGGTCCCTAGCAACTCTTCTCTTAGTCAAGGTATCCATTCTATCCTTGATGACATTTATTTTCTGATCATCTTATTCGAGTTCTTTTTGATATGGGTTTCATCTCATTATTTTTATATCAAAAGAACTTGTGATTCCTTTTCTTTAAACATTTTTGGGCTTGATGACTTCTTTGAGGATTGCAAATCCGGATTGGTGGATGCGCAACACTCAATTTGCTTTTTATTGATGTCGAAATTATTTTATGTAATTTTTCTTTCCGAGCCGATTTCTACTTAGGCTTCGGAATTGATTTTTGTAAGGATTGACTTAATTTTTATATAGCCATATCCTATGTCTCGAGTGGACTATTCATCTTCGACATTTTCAATCTATTAAGCAGATTTCTATTTTTCCTTTGTGATTTCGATTCCAATTTGATGGCATCATTTTATTCTTTAAGCCCTCATGATGAGGAAAGTGTTATTTCTCTCATTCATGTAGTTTGAGAATTTTCCGGTATTTTTGAGTTTGTTTTAGGATTATCACCTAAGAAATCTTTTGAGTGGTGTTAAGGTCCTTTCAGCTCGACCTTGCCACCGGTTTTCATTTGCTACGAGTTGCGGGAGTTAGCATTCCATTTACCGCATTCCGCACTCGTTATGATTCTTATGAATGACTTGTTATGTCATTCAGTTTATCCAGTTTATTTCATCCATTTTTGTAAATCGAGTATTCTATGAATATTTCGATGAGACCATTCTTGTATTCATTGATTTTGGGTGAAAATAGCAATTTAAAATTTTGCAAATCTTTTTCATAAGATTTATTTATAAGTACAATTGGATTTTTGTTCTTTAAGCAAACAAAGAATATTCTTAAAAGTTTTTAAGAAACATGTTTATTATCTTGAAGATGATTTTGTGATTGTATTGCCCATTGAGTGCTTTAAGAATTTTGGTCGATGCACTTGATCAACGTTATCGATAGGAATCTCCTAAATTCTTTGATGAGACAAATAGACACGGTAAATTGGTTTGGAATAAGTAAATTTTTCTAGAAAGAATTATTACATAAAGATAATTGTGATTTTGAAAGTTTTAGCTTTTGGGAAAGAAGATTATTTAAAAGAAATTCTTTCTTTTCGATACTCTTATTCTTGTGTTTCCCGAAGGGAACCAAGACTTTATCTTTTGTACCAATGCTAATCGTATTGGTTTGGATGTCGTTCTCTTGCGAAAGAGAACGTGCTATCACTTGTACTTCTAAATCATTAAAGCCGATCGAGACTAGGTATGCCACTCATGATCTAGTGCTCGCGGCTATTGTTTTCGCTTTTAGAGTTTGGCATCATCATTTTTTTGGGGAGAAATTTGTTCCCTGCCTCGATCATAAATCTTTGGAATATTTATTTTCTCATAAGGAACTTAATATTGGATCGAGTTCCTTGCATCTTATGATCTTGATATTCTTTGTATATTCCCGGAAAGAGGAACCGTGTTGCCAATGCACTTTGTTGTAAACAACAAGTGGTTGATTCTTTGATGATGTCTGAATGGAATTATCTTTTTATCAAGTCCATCGGACGTTTTGATATACTTCGTTTTATTGAGCTTTATCTCATTTCTTTTATGGACTAGCGTCCGATGTTCTTTTATGGTGTTCGGTTCATTTGACGTACCGTTTGCACTACGTCGATGTTCTGAATTATTTGAGCTTTGGTTCATCTGGCATACCGTTATTGTACTACGCCGGTGTTCCAAATTATTCGAGTTTCTTGTTTCTCAGGCGTACCGTTTTTGTACTACGCCGTCGCACCGGCTCAATTTTCTGTTATTCACGACGTTTTCTTACGTCTTTCTACTACGGAAATACCTTAAGGTTTCCAATTTTTATTCTTGAGCTTGGTGTTACAGTAGGGATTGAAGTTTCATCGGATTTGACTTTTGAGCAACATCCTATTCGCACCATTTCTTCGAGGGTTGAGCGCCTTCGAAATAAAGATGTTCTTTTTGTATGATTCTATGGTTCTCAAATCCCAAGGATTTCTCTTGGGAAATCTAGAGAATTCATTGAGCGAACTCGTACGGGTTTACTCTTTCGTGCTCTTTATGGTGAACTTCTTATTTCAAATTTTCTTTTGTGTTGATATGCTTTTATGGTTGTTACTATTTATTTTCTTCTTAAGATTGCGAGGACGCAATTTCTTTAAGGAGGGGAGTCTGTAACAACCCGCATATTTATCGATTTTATATTTAAATATTTTATTTAAATATTTCATCGTTCGTCGGATTCTAGTCCAAAAACCTACTTTTTACAAACAAACGAATTGAGACTCGAGACCACTTCCATTGAGTTCAAAATGTCGTTTGCGACCTTTTTGAATATAAGCTTTGATATGTTTGGAGTTAGTAGAATTTTGCTACGTTTTCACTTTGGACTTTGGGTTGGGTTCAGCACACTTGCCCAAATCTGGTTATATCTTTACTCCACCCCCTCTCCTCTTCATTACTTCACTTTCATTTCCTAAGTCTCAAGCTTCATCAAAAATGGGGGAAGAGAAAAAGAATTAGGAAATTCCTAAGCCCTAGTTCCATTGCAAATTCAAGTTCTTGCTCCAAATTCAAAGAGAAGCTATTGGTAAGTCTCCTCTTCATCTTCTCCAACCCGTTCTCCTTTCAATTTCAGAAAATTCCCTAAACCTAATTTAGGAAATGTTTCTCTTTTGAGCATAGATTCAAGCTCATTTGGGTTGTGTTGAAGAGTGGTTGATTCTCCCTTTGCTTTCAAGCTCCTTCTTCATTGTTTTTGTGAAAAGGTGAGATTTTTATCTCACATCTTAATCTATATTTATCTTCGATTGTTAGGTATGAATTCCTAACACTTATTCTTGTGCAAATGCTTTTGGTTTGGATTAATTTGGTGAATATCCAATTTTTAGTGTTTTGAGTTCAATTCTTTGAAAATCCTAACTTTGATGTTTTGATCATGTTTTTGGTGATGAATCGAAGAGCTTATATGGCCGGGTAGTCGATGGGCGTAAACCCTTAGTGCCGTTGCTCGTCTGATTGCATTTCAGAAGGGATTGGCATTCATTTGATTGGCATGGGAGTACTGGAAACAGGCTCCGGTCGACCGACCTCAAGGTCCGGTCGACCGACCTGCTACTCTAGCATTTCCCTGCCTCTGTTTTGGGGAGTGCAGGTTACAGGCTTCGGCCGACCGACCTCAGGGTCCGGTCGACCGACCTGCTACCCGTACACTTCTGCCTCTGGTCCGGTCAACCGACCTCAGGGTCCGGTTGACCGACCTGCTCCTATTTGCCAATTTTTCCTATATTGCCTATTTGTTTGAATTTCCAACTTTAATCGATTCGTGTTGTTTCCCTTTTGTTGTTATCATTTATTACCGACTTTGATGACTTCTTTTCTTCGGGATTTTTGGGAATATCCATTTCGATAAAATTAGACGCTAAATTACCTTTCGACCCCATCGAAAGGGGCTGAAAAAATAAAAACAGCAAATTGCCACCTTAATCCCTTTCGAAGGGGTAGAAAGATAAAATTCTAGCGCCAAAATTTTGGTTCGTACATCTCAAAACTTTTGGGTGAAGTTAACCGAAGCTTCCTTCTTCCCCAAACTCGATTTCAACCCAGAAACTTAAAAACCCTTAAATAAGTGGATTAAAGTTTAGAAATCTTTGAGATAATCATGGAATCAGAAATTGGGTTCAAAATGAAAACTAACAAGAAAAGTAAGTCAAATTGAACCACGAAATCGAATCAAAGAATACTTTTAGTAAAATTAAAACTCAAACAGTTTTCAGTAAATTAGAACCAAATTTAAATTCCCAACTGTGAAAATTTGAGAAATTAAGACTTGCTTTAAAATAAAGAGGAGAGTGATACAAGAAACAAGAGAATATAAGTGTGCTCAGATCTAAATTTTTGATGGAGAAAGATAAGATTATCTGGAAATATTGAAGACTTTGATTCGCTTGAAGTTTTTTCTCGTTTGCAGGTAAATGAAAGAAGAAAAGAGGAAGACATAATTTATAAGAAAAGTCAGCAAGAGCGGCAAGCCGTTCGATCGGATTTAAATGAATGGTCCAAATCCACAATGGAGTACCAAAAGACGGGAAATACTCAGGGTTTTGAAATAATTGACTTGGAAAGTCAAGAGCATCCCTTCGCAGGGTGTGGGCAAATGTTACTACCAAATATCCATACGACCTTGTCGAAACCAGTTCGAACAGAAGACAAGGAAGAACAAAAGGAAAAAGCTCCAGCAAATCCTTTCGAAGGAGTCGAAGGGATGCTACAACTAAAGTATAGAAGTTTCGCAGCCTTCGAAGGGGTCGAAAGGATGCTACAGCCAAAGTCCAGAAGATTCTCAACCTTTCGAATGGGTCGAAAGGGTCGAAGGCACCCTTCCGCTTCAGTTTCCACCTTTCGAAGCAATGATTCCACATGCATGAAGACCTTTCGAATGAGTTAAAGCAACACCTTTCGAAGACAGAGAAGGATAACTCTCCATATATGCGCCAAACCTTTCGAAACCAAAGGTTTCGTCTTCACTCAAACCACTCAGAAACAATACATTGGTCTGAACAACCCTTTCAAAATCCTAACCAAGCCTTTCTAACCAGTCGAAGCCATTACTATCCAGGGGAGGTTCCGCATCAAGTCACAAGTAAAAGTTCATAAGCAACTAACAAAGTCAAAGCCATCAGAATTGAAACACCTTCGAAACCCCTGGATACAGCTAATCGATAGAGTCGAAAGATCCTACAATGCAACATAGAGAAGGAAGGCGCAACCGTCCCTTTCGAAAAAGGTGGAAGCATTATAAGGACAATACGGCAGCCACCTTTCGATCAAATCGAAAGCATTGGGGTTAAAAGGTGCTGACCTACACCTATAAATAAGACCCAAGGGGTCTGGTTTTGGGGATCCGAACTCATTGATTCTACACTTGTATTTTCTTAATTCTAAAAAGCTGTAACCCTAATTTGTAAATTGAATTGGGGAAATTGAGCAATAAAGACTTTGTTGAGTTACGAAACAGAAGTCTTCAATATCTTTGATTACTTAGTTATTTCACAAGCTTTTATCAGATCTAATCGTGTGTTAGAGGTGCCGACCACATCGAAAGGTCTCTTCCGACTGGGTCAAAACATCCGCATTCTCAAGTAAATCCAGTTATAGACATCTAGCCACCTTTCATTGGACTTTAACTTTCGAGTGGATCAAAACCTTGATCCAAACCAGTTTTACCTTTGATTCCCAATCCAAACGCAAGGCACTTAAGACTCCATCTTTCGACAAGGTCGAAACCTCAATCCCAACTGAATTTACCTTAGATCCCAGAGCCAAAAGCCTAAGTCATCAAATAACCTAGTAGTCGACAAGGTCTAAACCCACTAAGTCAAACCTTATCTGGGATTCATAGAGCTATTCATTTATGTCTCGCAACTACTTCGAAAGGAAGGCTTTCGAAGAAATATTCATACTACTCCAGTGAGCTTGAAAGGTTGAGAAGAAAGGAAATCAAGTGTTTCGATCAGGTCGAAAGGTGGATACAAGAAAATCTTCACTAAATCATCTAATTCGAAAGGTCAACCAAAGGGAATACACACCTACCAATCTCCTCAACTTAACTAAAGGAGATCAAAAGGGATCAACCTCTTTCCTCAACTTTACTTTGGGGTGTTGACAAGTTTTCTTGTTAACAGAAGTTAAAATATGGTGGTTAAATAATTAGTTTTTGATTTTTGAAAGGAGGAGGGAAAAACAATTTTTGTGAAAACTGCCAGGTATGTCAACATATACAGGATAAAATAATTTCATTTTTCTTTCTAATTTGTAAATAATAAAATTATTATTTCTAGATTTCTATAAATGAACACATTCCTAGCACTCTTCTTAATTTGATAAAAGTAGTTTGTGCTAATGATTTAGCTAAAATATCAGCTATTTTATTTTCTATATTTATAAATTCTAGTGTAATAATTTCTTTATTTACGTTATCTCTTAAGAAATGATGTCTTTTATCTATATGTTTTGTTCTGGCATGATGTGTTGGATTTTTTGTCAGATTTATTGCACTAGTGTTATTACAATATGTAAGTGATTACTTTAATTTTAAACAAAATCCCTTAAAGTTTGTTATATATAAGTAACCTATGAACAGGCTAATGCTGCTGATATATATTCTACCTCTATTGTGGTTAGAGATATAAAAAAATTCTTTTTACCGAACCAAGACAAGAGTGAGTGTCCCAAAAAGTGATAGGTTCCACTCGTATTTTTTTGTTTGGATTTACATCCAGCATAATCAGTATCCATATATGATATTAAGTCAAATGAATCTCCCTTAGGATAGAAGAAGCCATAGTCTAATGTGTTGTTAACATATCCTAAGATGTGTTTTATAACTTTAAGATGAGTCTCCTCAGGGTGTGGATGATATCTTGCACATAGACATACACTATGAATGATATTAGAACTACTATTTATGATATAGAACAAAGGTCCTATCATATCTCTATATAGTTTTTGGTCATTGTCTTTTGAACTGTCTTCTTTATTAAGTTTTTCACTAGTTTCAATGGGTGTTGGTTTACCGCTTGTGTAGACATTCCAAATTTCTTTACTAGTTCTTTAGCGTATTTTTCTTGACTTATAAATATTCCATTATTTAATTGTCCAATTTGTAAACCTCGAAAGAATGTTAATTCTCCCATGTGACTCATTTCTAATTCTTTAGTCATTATGTCAGCAAATTCTTTATTTAGTTTTTCATTTGTTGACCTAAAGATAATGTCATATTTATATTTGTATAAGTTAAATATCATTGTTAACTTTTAATAAATAACGTAGTATCTAATTTACCTATTTCAAAATTAAATTGTATTAAGTATGATTTGAGTCTTTCGTACCAAGTTCTAGGTGCTTGTTTTAAACCATATAACGCCTTTTTTAATTTGTAAACATGATTTGAGAGTTTTTTATCTTCAAAATGTGAGACTTGTTCAACATATGCATATAATTAATAAATCCGTTTTAAAATGCACTTTTAACATCCATTTGAAATAATTTAAAATTATTATGGTTTGCAAAAGCGAGTAGAATTCTTATGGCTTCTAATTTGGCTACAGGGGCAAGGGTCTCATCATGATCTATTCCTTCTTCTTGGTTATATGCTTATGTAAACAAACGTGCTTTAAATCTTATGACTTCTCCTTTTTCATTCAATTTATTTTTATAAACCCACTTAGTTCCAATTACAGATTGATTTTTTGGTCGTGGAACTAATTCCTAAACATAATTTTGAGTGAACTGATTCAGTTCTTCTTGCATGGCAAGAATCCATGAATTATCTGATGATGCTACTTTTGGATTTTTGGATTCATTAGTTGAAACAAATGCTACATTACTCATATTATTTAGTTGGTTTCTAGTTTTTACAACCGGTTCTGTATTTTCCTTAGGATGATCTTTCAAAAAAATTGTTCTTTTATTTGTATTTGAATTATTGCTATTGTTATTTTCCTTGTTAGTGGTTTCGTTATTTGTAATCTCATTATTCTTACTAGGAATAAGATTTTCTTTCTCATCATTACTAGTATTAGTTACTTTAAAATTTTCATCAAATGCAACATATAAATTTTCTTCAATGGAGTTAGTTCTAGTATTAAACACTCTATAGGCCCTACTTCTGTTTGAATAACCAACAAATATACCTTTATCTTATTTGCATCAAATTATCTTTAAAAAATTTGTATTTAGTATAAAACATTTGCTACCAAAAACTTTTAAATAAGATACCTTGGCTTTTTATTAAAAAATAATTTATAAGGTGTTTTCTTGGTTAATGGTCTTATTAAAATTCTATTCAAATATAATATGTTGTAGCAATAGCTTCAGCCAATTTTTTTTGGTAAATCACTATCATTTAACACAGTCCTAGCACATTCTTGTATATTTCTATTTTTACTTTCTACAACTCCATTTTGTTGAGGAGTTCTAGAAAAAGAAAAGTTATGAGTAATTCCTTTCTTATTACAAAAGTTTTCACTCTCCAATTCTCCTCCACGATCACTTCTTATCGTCTTACTTTTAATTAACTTTTGATTTTGAATTTTCTTAGTGAAAATTTAAAAACTTTCAAATTTTCACTCTTATGTTTAAGAAATATTGTCCAAGTGTATCTTGAAAAGTCATCGACTGTTACGAAAACATACCTATTATGATTTATTGATTGTACTTATGATGGTCTAAAAAGATCCAAGTGAAGAAGTGTTGGAACTGGGCCAGCCCGCAGCGGAGAAAAAGGGGCAAATTTCAAAAAAAAAATCTATTTTAGATCTTTAGGGCCTATGAAGTCTAAAGGTTTTATTAGATCCAATCTAATATTGTTTTAATAAAATCATATTTTATTAATTTTGTCTTTGTTTTATTCAAGTGTGGTATGTGAAAGGGGTTCGAATATATCAAATATATTCATTCTTTAATTGTATGTCAAAACAATTAAACATAAGACAAGTGTTATCAATTGATGACAAGATAGTGGGAATAATTGATAGATAATCAGATAGGGGTAACATGAGAAATAAATAAAGGATGACATGGATGATTGATTCAACTTTCATTTTGGTAAACTCGATTAATGCAGCATATAATTAATAATTAATAGGTGTCATGACATAAGAATGTAAACGATCGACAATAATTTATATATGTATATTATTGCCTCTTAATTATTTAATAATAATAAATCTAATTCATACTGTGACAATATGAAATACATATAATAAATTATATATAAACACATAGATATAGATTTACTTATGTGCATACAAGATTCAATCAAATCTTTCTAATTAATGAAAATTAGAGAGTTATTGAAATCAATTTAAAATTTAGATTTATTGTCAAAACATCCTTTTATTCATATGTAAATTTCTAGTACAATAAAAGAACAAATAATATATATATATAAACTGTCAAATCTAAAATTACACTTTGTTTTGAGTGATTCAAACATGGCTCTATAATTAAAACATTATACTAATCATCTACAAATTTCAGTTTTATTTTATTAAAAGAAAACCCAATCAATCAATATGAACGTACAAATTTTCAGATCTAAAGTTTTAGAGTTTGAATTGAGTATTTAGAACATAGACTTATAATAAAATATTGTATTTAAACATACACAAATTTTACTTTTAATTTATAAAGCCAATTAATTAATTTGGACATACAAATTTTTAGATTTAAACGATTATACTTTGATTTGAATTTTTAAAACATAGATATACAAATAAACATTTAAATCATAAACAAAATTCAATTTTGATTTATTAACATAAAACCCCAACCAATTCATTCAACAAGAAATTTAAACTACATAAATAATTTTCGAATTAAATGAGGCAATGATATGTACATATAAATTTTGGTAATCAAATTTATTTTTCATCAAACAACATATCAGATGTCATTATCTATAAAAAGGAAAACATACCTTATTACCAAAGCCTTCAAGTACACCTTGAAAAATAAATTCTCCTATTGAAACTCTTTTCGATTCAAAAGGCACCAATCTTGAATCATTGACCTTTTGCTATCAGATATATGTTGGACCTGAATTGATTTGCGTTTTTATTTATGTAGAAAGGGGGATGAATTTTCAGCAGTATATAATTGAAGAGGAGTCTCAAAATGTGTTTCCTAATTAGAGTTCGAGATGCTTATATAGTGGATAGAAAAGAGAGAAAGGTAGATATAATCACAATGCCTTCTCCTTCAATCCGAGCCATCCAAAATCAAGCCTATTAACCCTAGAACCCCAACCTCATATTCCCATGTTGTAACCAAAATTATTATCCCCCATAATGGGCATTAAACTCATTTAAGCCCATGTAAATATATTTCACAATTAAATCCAATTTAATCGCTTATCAATATTGTATATCGATTGATAAACTATTATAAACCTATCTTCTAATATTTATTTCTCAAATCATAAAAAAATTATAATTAATATTTTATAAATATTAATTAATTTATAATAATTATTAACTAACTGAAACATTTGGTCAAAGGAGAATTCATTGTTTTGGTTGTGTGACTCGTTAGGATGTAAATTTGGTTAGCGATTAATATCGATTTATTCGAACACTAATGTTCACACATCACTTAGCAGATGATGTGACATTTTAACCAAATTTATAACTTACTTAGTTTCGGTAAAAATCCAGTTTCACTTTATTAAGCATTACCCGGTTGTCGTTTTTATTTACACCAATTATCTTCGTCAAAACCATATCATTTTGGACTTATGGAATTTGGTAATGGTCAAAATTCCAATATCATCTATATTCAACTCTATAGTCCAGAAACAAAGTCCTTGGTTCAATAATTGGTATTATTTTTAACCGAAATGCTCTGGCCGGACGCTTTGACTTTGAGTTGACCATGGTACTAACCTCATATAACTAAGGAGACGAATCCTCTCTTGAATAGCATTTCATTTCCAATACTTCCACTCGATCCAACTACAGTCACTCAATGGACACCCGACCATGATTTGATTATAATCAAAGAGGAGCATTCATATTGAAGGTCGAAAGTATTCTCAAGTCGATAGAACTGTGTAAATCAGTCACATCGATATTTTCTGTTTGACCTTAGTTATATTAATCAACATAAAAATATTGAGTGAGTCATTCCTTAGTTATCCAATAATTATCGGTACGTAACCTCTTGGTGCCTCCAGTGTCATGAGTAACACATTACCCAAAATTTGGGGAGTGTTTCATATAGTCTCAATGGATAAACCGATATCCAGTCTTGACTGGGAACATTTAAAATGGTATATTTATTTTTTATTGTGATAACTCATAGTTACAACACTTTGTAGCACTATCACAAAACCTACCATTTATGGATTTTCTATTAAATATACTTTTAATTAAATTAATTAATTAACACAACACAATATAGCAAGTATATAATAGAAAGAAAACACCTTTATTTCAAATAGGATTGATCAACGAGTTAGATATATGTAATAAATTACATAATTTCTCTAAGGTCATACCCCTAACTCTATCGAAAAGTTTCAACGAATGTGTAGTAGAAATCATGTCTTTTGATTTAAACGTACTTTTCTGAAGTTTTCCAAGTTAACAAACGTCATATAGGTTATTGGCACTAAAACCCATTTTTGGTAGTCCTCTAATAGGTTCATATCTAACTACTTTGGATAAATGTTTAAAATATAAATGACACAAATTCAAGGGTCACTAGATTCGGCTATAAGACAAGGATTATCATTAGACACTTTCATACTCGAAATGTAAAATTACATTTCCTGACTCCTTTAAAAATAATTCTAGACTCGTTATCCGTAATATGGCAAATGTCTTTTACAAACTTAATTTTGAAACCCTTGTCACATAATTGACTAATACTAAGTAATTATGTTTTAAAATCCTAATTAGAAAAACATGAGAAATAATAGGGGTTTTAGAGTTACTGACGTTGCCGATGACATATCATTTTCAGTCATCACCAAAGTTAACTATTCCTCCATCTTTGTAAACGATGTCTTTTAAGATCGCCGGATTTCCAGTCATGTGTTTTGAACATTCCCTGTCTAGTATCCATTAATCCTTCTTGATTTGTGATGCATGGTTATCAAGTGTCAATTCGTTATCTATCATATAACATACCTATTCTTGCATTTTTACTTTATACACTTTCAGATTTTCAAGTGAATTTTAAATATTATTAGTTCCTAATCTATTTGAGGGTAACATAAGGATTTTACAACTTTATTTTTCTTTGAAAATGTCAAATAATATACTACTAGTGTGACTAGCCATTTAAAATTTTCAAAATTCAAATAATGAGTTTTTGGAAACCTAATGCTCTGACACTAAATGTGGTAAACGATGTATTATAAATTATACTGGTATGAACGGATCTTAATCCAACTTTAACAATAGACGAGGGGTGATAGTATTTTATAACTTATATAGAACTTTTCTAAATTTAAATCAAAACATATATAATTAAGACAGATATATATTAACAACAAGTCACAGATATGTATTTAAATATAGTAAAATTAAACTAAAAGTAAGAGAGATGACACAAAGAGTTTATACTGGTTCGGATTGACCAATCCTACGTCTAGTCCTATATAGTATCTATATAGATTTCCTTTCAAACACCTACTTTAATTAGATAGTAAGCAAACTAGAATACAATCTTGATTTCATGGCAACAAGATACACCCTCCTGACTTTTCGAGCTCATGGCAGACTCTCTTGATTTAACCGGGCAATAAGCACACCCACTTGATTTGAACAGGCAACAAGCACACTCATTTGATTTGAATGGGCAACAAGCACACTTACACAAATAGTAGTAAAGAGTTGTTGATTCCCGATATACTTGGCTGTGCTTTGGATACAGAATATGCTATAGCCCTTTTATAGCACTTTAATCGAATTGATGGTATAATGCTTGCAAATCAGTGAGTAGTTTATAGAGAATGAATATAGTGAAGTAGAGACAGAATTTGAGTGAATTTGAAGAGTATAGAAAGTGAATTTTGAGAAATATATAATGAGAATTTGGAGTAAGAAGAATAGAGAGAAAGTAGTTATTAAAATTCATTTTTAGCCCTTTTATATAGTGTTTGAAGGGACATGTCTATTCATAAAGAAATGGAGCTAAAAGTTTCAACTATTCAAAATTTAAAAAACTCTTTAACCGTACATATGTCGATACACATAAGAAGGGTACGTCGACATACCCTTGTATGTTTTGATAAATAAAAATGCCTTAAAGGTGTTTCAAAAATTCTGGAATTTTGTAAAATCATTAAACATAGTTTTTAAATACTTTTAATATATAAAACTTTTATAAAAATATTTGTAGAAATATATTTTGAAAATAAAATTAAATATTTTGATGAGAGAGTATTCAAAGAAAAGAAAGTTGTTATTCAAGGACTGACAAATTTATTTAATGCCTATTAACTATTATTTATAGACTTGAACTCTTCATATCTTTATCTTTAAACTCATGAGTCTTCAGTTGTGTTGATTATTTCTGAATCTTGATCTCTAGTCTCTCTACTGATCAGTCTTAAAACTCGATTGCCTTGTACTTGTATAAACTTGTGCAATATCCTGCAAAATATTCTATACACCTTAAAAAAATATTAGTACCTATATTTATATAGTTTTGGTCATCAAAATCAATATCTATGATATTAACACTTGTCACAAAAAAGTCTACCTTTTGCTTTTTTGAACTATTAGAATCGTAAATCCCTTATACTTGTGACAAAAACTCTTAGTAATTACATTAAAGTGGGCATAGGCCTCAGGTTTGCTGAACCACAATAAAAATTCTCATGTTTCTTACTTTGGTTAATCGTTTATAGCTAGATCTCTCTACTTTAATTCAGATTTAGAGTGTTGTGTCACCCTTTGGCCTAATATTTTTGGTGCTTTCAATGAGAAAAGAGCTTCTTAGAGGTAGATCTAGCTATCTATTATGGATTAAAGTGTCCAAGAGTTAGATCCATAAGGTTTTTATCTAAAGGTTTGAAGAAATTTCATATTGGAAGTAATGACACCAACAAGGAAGTTTGGAAGATTTAGAACGATCACTGGTAGAGATGAAGGAGCTTGCCAACACGATGAGGAGACTAACCAACCAGTAGCAGTGTTTTAAGGAAAATTTGCTCCTCACAAGATGGTCGCAAAAGTGGAATTCGATAAGATGATGGCAGAGCTGAATTAAAAAATTGAAGATAATCATAAGACTTTACTTAACAAGATGGATGCTAGCATAGCCTTGCTGACCCAGCAATCTCAAAGGATCAGAAGGAGCAGGATAGAAGCATCACCTGTTGGATCTAAAGAGGAGAACTCATCTGCTTTTGTTAGAACAAAAGGGATGGAAAGCAAAAGCAGAAGGAATAGACTATTAGAGTAGCAGGGTGGAATGCTAGAGGAAGTGGAAGGGCCCTTGCTAAGGGAATTCAGATTGGTACCAATCAGAATCAGATCGATACTGACATGAATTTGAGGGCCTTAGAGGGGCAGCGATTCGAGTCCATCAACTTTTTTGATTTCGAGGACGTTTTGTAGACTGCTTCAATGAGGATGGACTGGATGCTAAAGATCGGGATGTTGGTGTTTATATAGTCATTACGGAACTAACTAGATGTAAGAGAAGGACCGAAGGAGTGGTTCTCCTAAAGACTGAAGAATATAGACGTCGACGAGAAAACTGAGACTGTTTGCGGAGTCCAACACTTACTGTAACTCTTAATAGTCATCCTAGGAGTACCATGCTAGTAAGGAACATATAGCATATATGATTAAGCAATTGCTGAAAGAAAATAAATGGATACAAAAATAAGATTAGGGGTATTTCGCTAAGTAGAACTCTATTTACAAAGAACACCTTAAGGAAGAGTATTCTAGAAAGTTTACGATGACTTCAATGTCATCGTATAACGAGACTACTAACCCTCAGGCAACATTTGTTCATGTAAGAGTGGCACATGGATGGTGCCAGAGCAACAAATGCAGTTCGATGTAGGTGTTTCCCGATCTTTTATAATGGGGTTGTGTCGATGTGGTTTACTCGGCTTGCACTATATTCCATCTTGACTTTTAATGAGTTAGCTAAGAAGTTCTTGGAGCAATTTAGGCTCCACGCTGCTCGGCCTAAGGATGTGATGTCCTTATCGAGCCTTTTCCAGGGACCCGAGGAGTCATTAAAGGGTTTCTTGAACAAATTTAATATTGTAGTTACTAAACTTAGCAATCTAAATGAGGATATGGTATTGATGGCTTTAGTCTAGGGGATACGTCCGAACATAGATTTTAGGAAATGGCTAAGGATGAAGCAGCCAACTACTATGGAGGAGTTCCACAGAAAGGCTAACAAATTCTTGTGTTTGGAAAAAGTAAGCCTGGGGTTCGGAAGACTGGTGGTGGATAATCGAAGGAAGTTATTTATAGAGATGTATCTATTAAACAGATTGGTGAGATCACCGGTAACATGGCTATGAACGTTGGGAATTCTAGTAATCAAAGGAAAAGGAATCAAGATATTGGAGGCAGTGAAAACATATACCTTGGCCCACAAGGCATGGAAAGGTATAAAAGGATGCCTAAGACAGAGGCGACTAAAGCAAAAAAGCGCTTAAGGAAGTTTTTTCAGTTCCGTGAAACTCATGGGCATAACATGAACGAGAGCAGGCATCTTAAAGTTTTCATTGAAGAGTTAATATGGAAAAAGAAATTGCAGCAGTATGTTAAAGAGTCGCAGGATAGCAGATAGAATACTAGATCCAAAGGGTCGAATGCCTAAGAAAACTAGCATGGACCCAGCGTAGAGGGATTAAGGTGGCTAGATAGAAGGATTGTTATAAACACAATAACTGGAGGACCTCCTCGGTAGGAAAAAGTTGGAATAAGATGAAACGGTATGCAAGTTCATTAAGGCATGTACCACAGAAGAGCTACTTCGCCATTGAGGATGCGACTAAGAAAACAAAGGTTGGTAACCGATGATATAGTTTTCCAAAAAGGGATTCTGACAAGGTTGGAGCACCAACTTTTGATTCCATGGTGATAATGGCCATTATAGTCCTTGCAACTGTGCACCGAGCCTTGGTGGATTATGGAAGCTTGGTGTAATGACCCGTATTTTATGTATCAGGGGATCGAAAAATATTTTTATTTTATCCATACAAGGTCGTATGACTCTAAAATTTGAAAAGTGACTCTTACGGACATTTTCCACATCTATGATTGTTCCAAATTTCTATGTAACCATTTTGACTTTGAAAATCTTGTTTGGACTGTAACTTTTGATAGAAACCAAATTAGGGTCTCAAACTAATTCCATTGCTTCAGGATGATGGCTTCACAATTTGTAGAGTGGTAATAATAGAAAACCGGACTTACAATTTGAAATTTATAGCTATTTTAAGTTTTGGCTGCTAATGGACTGCAATAGTGGGTAATTAACTAAGCCCACACTTGGCCCCACTAATCTATCTCGAAAATTATGTTAGGGGGAGGCTGTAGGAACTTATCCAAGCCATTTTCATTGTGACGCCCCACCCCGAGACCCACATTAACAAAGAGTATTACTGGGTAATACTGTCTGCTAATGCGGAGAATAGGGCTGGTTAGGAGTGACCATCTATAACCTTGTCTTAAATATCTATTGAATACGTCGACAAATGCTATTTTTTTTCTAACTCAAGTGGATCGACATATCCAATAAATACTTAATACAAAGCCATAGGTGGCTGTAGGATCTATCAGAACAAAATACAACAACTCAAATGCAAACACATCACAGAACAACAGATAATCACATATATTCACATATACAAATACAACACAGAGTCTACAAAATGATACATGTCAAGTGGTATAGCGACCACAATATACAAGAGAGTCAAAAGAATATACATATCGGAGTAGCAAACAAAAAGGACTACATAAAAAGCTATATAAAAAAGAGCTAGCAGAATAGTCCATGCGGAAACAGAATAGGTTAAGTCTAAATGTACCTAACCTGAAACACCTCGGTCTGACCCGAGTATAAAATACACGGGTCAGTCTAGCTAAACAAATCAGTTTACAAGGATAAGCGATAATATGAGCATATGGATATAGGTGATGTTCTTCTTAGCAAGAAGAAAACAATACTAAGTAAGCATGAGCATAAGTATGGTATGTATCACTACACAACATATAGTCTCAAAAGAGATAGAGCAACCCATACAACGCTAAAAGTAGCGAACCTCATATCATCGGCATTTCATAAAACATCAAATATGGTTTAGGGGAAAACCTAAACCCGCCAAATCGGAAAACCTACAACAAGCATAAAGAGATCCCATCTCAAACACGCCATAAGGCAAATATATCTCCAAAGAGGAGGATAAAATCTCAAGTAATCGCCAAAAAGCAATTCTCAAATAATGCCAATGTAGGCAATTCAAATCTCAAAAATAGAACTCCCAAGAGTTCAAATTCCTGAAAGGTAATCGCCACAATATATATCGAATGGTTCAAAGGACCAATTCCAGAAAGGGGCGATACACTAGGGAAAATAGTCAAAGAAATCATCTCAAAAGTTTAGCACGTGCATGTGGCCGAAGCCTTGCCAAGTACTGTTATCTCAAATAGGTACCTCGCCCGAAGGCAAAACGTCACAATGACAAATACGCCGCAAAGGCAAACGCCGCAATGGCAATGACCCGAAAGTCCAGTACTAGCACGCCGCAATGGCAAATGTGTCACAAACTCTCGGACAGCAACCCAAACAATGTTAACGTGTGTCCCATACCAAACATTCGCACTAAACGGTTTACTAACCGCTAGTAAATTTCACACTCAAAGCGGTAAAAAATTTACCTCATCTCATCGGTAAACTCGACTCGAAGGTCAAAACGATCAAACGAACAAGTCGGGAATTAACCGATAAGATAAACGCATGTGTCCCATACCATGTGTTTTACCAAACTGTTTAATTCTCCTTCTCATTCGCTCGAAATGTGCAAAAACATGCAATTTAAATATAAAATAATTTACTTTGGAAAACAAGCTTTGAAAACCAATTCTTGAAATCAATTTGAAAACCCTATTTGAAAATTTCTCTTATTATAGAGAATAAATAGATTTTACACTTGAAAATACTTCAAAATATTATGTAATAATTATTTTGAAATGCCCATTAATTTTAAAAATCATTTCAAAAAGATTCGGAGAAAACCGTGCTCGAAAACGAATAAAAACAAGGAAAAACACTCAAACCGATATTCGAATTTAAATTCAAAATTTAAATTTTTAAATCTCCAAATTTTGGCTAGTCTATTGATAGACATCATGACCTATAATCATCATCAAAAACATCACGAATATAGCTGGAAAAATGAAGCAAACGAAAGTCGGAAACATCAAAACACAAAAGGAGACAAGGCAAAATTTTGCCTCTTGCCAGGTCGACCTTAAGGTCGATATGGAGGTTGACCACCTTGGTCCCTAGGTCGATCATACGGTCGACCTAGAAGGCACTGGGTCGACCAGCATGTTGAACCAGGGAGGGTGGCAGTCGACCTGGCATACGGACTTTGTTCCAGTTGATTTCCTGCTTGCGAACTGATTTTCTGAGCAACTTTTGACTTATCAAACAATGATATTTTTCAATGAAATTTTATAGGGATGAAGTTCAACATGCAAGCTACCAAATGCAAGAAATCCGATAGCATTTCGTTGCCGGAATCACAAGATATAGGGGTTCAAAGTACAACAGAAATCAGATTATAAACAAACAAAATCAACTATAGAAAATTTTACACATTAAGCAGATTTCCACATTTTTGAGCGATTTGAGCTTTGCTCAGCTAGCGTTTGTGAGTTTTAGGAACTCACCTTGCTGTTAGATGCTAAAACTCATACTATGCAACAAAGTTGAAGCCTTTTTTGCAAGATTGAAGCTCTTAAAGACCTGTAGAAAAGAAGAACAGTACATGCAAACCACAATTTTACAGTAAATTAGAAATCTTCACTGTAACAAGAATTTTTATGATGAAATTAAGTAGTTTAGAGTTGATTACCTTTGATTAATATTCTAGAGTGAAAAAGACTTGAATTTTGAGAATTAAAATGAAGAAAAAGTTTGGATTTGAGAAAATAGAAAATGGGTTACTGTTTTTTTTTCTCAGCTGAAGGAAGAAGAAGAAGGTATTGAAATGAACGTACAGCTAAACACTACTTCTTCTTTTCTTAACCAGGCTAAGTGATATTGGGCTAATTGGGTTTGATAATTAAAATGAATTAAACAGCTTAAGTTTTAAATCAACACTTAACAAATAAATGTGTACATATCACATATGCACAATTTTAAAAATGCATTTCTCTCAACTTACACACAAGATAAATATGAAAACTTGTATACATACAACATAAAACATATTCTATCATTTAAAAAGATTAATTTATATTTTTAAAACATTAATATTATTAAAATCCTTTATTTAACAAAAATACACCATTTACACAAATAAATGAATAAAACATTGTTTTTAACTTCTAAAATTCCACAAAATTTATTTTCTCACTTAGAAAATATTTCAAACCATTTCAAAACATTATTTATAGCCAAAACTTATTTTTAACCTAATTTCCACCTTTTATTTCAATAAACTACCTTTAAAAATTACATACGTCTTTTAAAAATTATTAAAGGAAGCAAATGGATAATAATTAATATAATTATTGCATTTTCTCTAAAATGAAATCATTTTCATTATTTAAAGCCCATATTCCATTTATTATCACTCCAAATAAAATAGAATAAAGCTTGGAATTCCATTTTCTCATTTTAAATTCTAAAATCCATTGTTTATTACAAATAAACAATTTAATTTCTCCAATTTTAAATTAATTTACAATATTAAATTATAATTCAATATTGACAAGTAATCTCCAAACCACGGTTGTTACAGACTCCCCCATTAACAAAATTGCATCCTCGCAATTCCTAGAGAAGAATTTGTATTCAACTATTTAATTTCATTACTCAAAAAGAAAAGAAATAAGCTTGAGATAAATAGATATTCTCACCATCGCTATGCGAAGATAGAAAACCGGGATATGAATGCTCGATAAACTCTCTGGTTTCCCACGTGCAGTCATTGGGATTAGCGGACCATTGAACTTTAACGAGCGACACGTCCTTGTTTCGAAAGCGTCTCACCTCCGTAGCAAGTACGCGAATAGGCTGCTGCACAATAGATAGGTCTGGTGATATCTCAAGCACTTGCAAATCCGGAGAATCGATAACAGAATCCGACTCTCGAAGAAACTTCCAAAGCTAAGAGACGTGAAACACATCATGAATGCCAGATAGATGAGCCGGAAGCGGAACTCTATAAGCTACAAGGCATATACGTTCAGTAATAGGAAATGGTCCTATAAAGCGAGGAGCCAATTTCCCAATCGTACTGAAGCGCATAACCCCTTTCAGAGGAGAAACACGAATGAAAACGAAATCACCAATAGAGAACTCGAGAGGCTTCCTACGGTTGTCTGCGTAGGATTTCCGGCAGCTCTATGCCTCTTTCATTCTCTGACGAATAAGAACAATCTTCTCAAAAGAATCACGAACAGAATCTGGGCCAAGAATAAGCTTCTCTCCAAATTCCAACCAACACGAAGGTGATCGACATGGCTTTCCGTATAAGGCTTTGAAAGGAGCCATACCGATACTGGACTGAAAACTATTGTAGTAGGAGAATTCCACAAGAGGTAGGTGATCCTCCAAACTACCACCGAAATCTAGAATGCAAGCACGGAGAAGATCCTCAAGAATACGATTCACCGATTCAGTCTGTCCATCAGACTGCGGATGATATGCTGTGCAAAAATTAAGCTTTGTTCCCAAAGCTTGCTAAAGACTCTGCCAGAAATGACTCGTGAAAAGTGGATCATGGTCACACACAATCGAACTAGGAACACCGTGAAGTCTCACGATTTCCTTGATATATAACTTAGCCAAATGAGAAGCACTCCTATTAAACTCAATAGGAATAAAATGAGCTGATTTGGTGAGGCGATCAACAATAATCCAAATGCTAGAATGGCCAGATATCGAACGAGGTAGGCCGTCAATAAAATCCATGGAAATCTGATCCCATTTCCATAATGGAATTTCTAGAGGCTGAAGGAGACCAGAAGGGCGCTGATGTTCGGCTTTGATAAGTTAACAAGTCATGCAATTACTCACATAACTCGCCACATTGCACTTCATGCCTTCCCAATAATAAAGGCAATGCATATCGGTATACATCTTACTACTGCCAGGATGAATGGTTTACTTAGAACGATGACAGTCATCGAGAATGTCACGCCTAAGTGTAGAATCAGAAGGCATGACTAGACCGTTCTTCTTGCGAAGACACCTATGAGAATCAATACTGAAATCCCGCAACACCTCATCACAGGACTCAGATTCACAAACCTGGATAAGGTGCACAAAATCGAGATCACACCATTGAGCATCAGAAATATGATCCAATAAACTGGGTCGAGCTTTCAAACTGAATAATAAAATAGGAGAATTAGAAGATGGAGCTCGATCACGAATATCACAAAGGGATAAGGTCTCTAGAACATCCCATTCGGCTAGCATCATAGAAATGACAGCCGAATGTTTGCGACCAAGCGCATCAGCAACACGATTACTCTTACCAGGGGTATACTGGATATCGAAGTCATAGGAGGCAAGGAACTCGAGCCAACGTTGTTGCCCCGTATTGAGCTCCTTCTGAGTGAATAGATATTTCAAGGACTTGTGATCGGTATAGAGAATAAAGCGCTCGCTTAATAAATAATATCGCCAAATCTTCAAGGCGAAGACAATGGCAGCTAACTCGAGGTTATGAGTGGCATAGCAACTTCATTCGGTCGTAGTTGCCTAGAAGCATAAGCAACTACCCGATCCTTTTGCATAAGCACAGCACCGAGGCCACAATGACTAGCATCGATGTAGACAACAAGATCACGATTCCCTTCGGGAACCACAAGAATAGGAGCATTAGTGAGAAGCTCCTTCAACTGCTGAAAAGAAGTTTCACACTTGTCGGTCCAAATAAATCGAACGCATTTCCGAGTAAGGCTGGTGAGAGGAAGCACAATGCGGGAAAAATCCTTGATGAATTGGCGGTAGTAACCCGCCAAGCCAAGGAAGCTACGATTCTCATGAACATTCTCAGGCCTCTTCCAATTCTGGATGGCTTTGATCTTCGAAGGATCGACCGAAATGCCTTTGGAGGAAATAATGTGGCCTAAGAACTTAACCTTATTCTCTCAGAAGTGGCACTTGGAGAATTTGGCTTTAAGCTGATGATAACGAAGAGTACTCAAGACAAATCTCAAGTGATTAGCATGCTCGGCTTTAGACTTTGAATAAACAAGAATGTCATCGATGAACACAAGGACGAACTTATCTAGATATTCCTGGAATACTCGATTCATAAGATCGACAAAAAAGCAGAAGCATTTGTCAAACCGAACGGCATAATGAGCCACTCGTAAGATCCATATCGAGTGCAGAAAGCTGTAAGAGGTATGCTATCTTCCACAACCCGGAACTGATGAAAACCAGTGGCAAGGTCGAGCTGAGAAAAGACCTTAGTGCCACTCAATTGATCGAACATATCGTCAATCCTAGGCAACAGATATCTATTCTTGATGGTCAACTCGTTAAGCTTGCGATAGTCGATGCAAAGCCTAAGAGTTCCATCAGACTTCTTCACGAAGACGACCACGGCACCCCACGGTGAAAAACTGGACTGAATCAACTGCTTGGACTCAAGCTCTAAAAGATGCTTCTTGAGTTAATCATTTTCCTTTGTAGACATCCTCGTGGGAGGACGACTAACTGGCTGTGCGCCTAGAATGAAATCGATGCGGAACTCGATCGCCCGCTTGGGTGGAAAACCCAAAACAGGCTAAAAAACATGAGAGAAATCACAAACAACAGGTATACGAGATATATCATCATCATCTTGTGAGTCTAGAGAATATAAAGCCACTTCAGAATTTTCCGCATTCCGAAGAATAAGTGATAGCAGAGCAGACGAATCTGGATGTCGAAGATATAAAACTCTTTCAGAACAAATAATTCTGGCATCGTATCGCACTAGCCAGTCCATACCCAAAATCATATCAAAACCCAAATAAGAAATAACATTCAGATTCGCATGAAAAAAAATCCACATAAAACAATCTCAACATCCTCACAAAGCATGCTTAGGGTTGCGGATCCCCTGATAGGATTCGCAATCCTTAATGAAGTAACAAGGCATGAAACATCCAAAGAAATAGCATCAATGAGCTCTTTCGATATGAATGAATGCGACGCACCCGTATTGAAGAGAACTCGAATAGAACGATCATGGAATAAAATAGAGCCTTCAAGGATAGAAGGAGATGTACCTCTGCGCTGAGAAGACCCTCCAAAAGCATCCACTACATTCGGCTTGCCAGGCTGGTTATTACTAGGAGCAATGGGACAAGTGGCAAGAAGGTGGCCTTCCTTCTTGCAATAACGAAGGAAGAGAGGCTTAGGACAATCACGAATCATGTGGTCAAGAGAACCACAATTGAAACACCCTTCTGAGTAGGAGGTATTCCACTAGGCTGAGAACTAGGGCCAGATCCAACGGGCTTCTTCTTCTTGGAAGGGAAAAACATCGGCTTATGAAATGGGAACTTCTTCTTATTGGGTTTCTTGCGAACCTCAACCTCATCACCACTATTGCACTCCTTCTCGACGGCTTCGAGATGAAGCGCCGAGTCAACCAACTCCTCGAAAGAAAGCTTGAGCTGGAGCATCAAAAACTTCTTCAAATACTTCTTAAGACTAGAGACAAACTTCAGATTCTTCTTATAGGGAGTGCTGATGTATTCAAGACCATACTTAGATAAGGCCTCGAATGATGAAACATAATCAGAGATGGAGGACTTCCTTTGCTTTAACTCGAGGAAGCGACGGGCTAACAAAGCTTTCTCAGATTCAGGAACGAACTTGAGCTCGAATCATTCCCGAAACTGAGTCCAAAAATGAGTAGACTCATCGAGCTCGGCTATGAGAAGCTCGTACCAATCAAGGGCATGCTCTTGCAATAGGCTAGATGCTACAAGAACTCTACCGTGGTCAGAAAGATCCATGCGAGAGAATATGCGCTCGCACGTACGAATCCAAGCTTGGACCTCAAGAATGGACTCAGAGCCTTTGAACAGCTTTCCTCCGATATGAGAGAAATCACTGTACATGCATGCAAAGACAGGGTTGCATGGAGGAGATGATGGAGTAGGAGCTGGAGGCTGAGTGCTCCTAAATAATTCCATAAACTGATCGGCAGACATATAAACGTCGTCTGGATGCGAGCCGCTGGATTGCCCAGCATCTGAGCGTCGTCCTCTGTCTTTTCCAGCCATTAGATGAAAGTTAAGATAAGATAAAGATTATTCACAGAGTAGATATCATTAATTCAATCAGGAATACTATGGAATTAAAATGCATTCCTAGATGTATTCCCAAACTTCTATCCACCCCAAAGGACAAGAAAAGGTCAAAGGCATGATGATTAAGGGATTCATAACACTTGTATAACACTAGATGTACTGTAATATGTGCTTATGTTCTGTGTTTATCATATTTTGTTCTGAACTCGGCTCTGATACCAAGCTATGATGCCCCACTCCGAGACCCACATTAACAAAGAGTATTACTGGGTAATACTGTCTGCTAATGCGGAGAATATGGCTGGTTAGGAGCAACCATCTATAACCTTGTCTTAAATATCCATTGAATACGTCGACAAATGCTATTTTTTTTCTAACTCAAGTGGATCGACATATCCAATAAATACTTAATACAAAGCCATAGGTGGCTTTAGGATCTATCAGAACAAAATACAACAACTCAAATGCAAACACATCACAGAACAGCAGATAATCACATATATTCACATATACAAATACAACACAGAGTCTACAAAATGATACATGTCAAGTGGTATAGCGACCACAATATACAAGCGAGTCAAAAGAATATACATATCAGAGTAGCAAACAAAAAGGACTACATAAAAAAGCTATATCAAAAAGAGCTAGCAGAATAGTCCATGCGGAAGCAGAATAGGCTAAGTCTAAATGTACCTAACCTGAAACACCTCGGTCTGACCCGTGTATAAAATACACGGGTCAGTCTAGCTAAAAAAATCAATTTACAAGGATAAGCGATAATATGAGCATATGGATAAAGGAGATGTTCTTCTTAGCAAGAAGAAAACAATACTAAGTATACATGCGCATAAGTATGGTATGTATCAGTACACAACATATAGTCTCAAAAGAGATAGAGCAACCCATACAACGTTAAAAGTAGCGAGCCTCATATCATCGGCATTTCATAAAACATCAAATATGGTTTAGGGGAAAACTTAAACCCGCCAAATCAGCAAACCTAAAACATGCATAAAGAGATCTCATCTCAAACACGCCATAAGGCAAATATATCTCCAAAGAGGAGAATAAAATCTCAAGTAAACGCCAAATGGCAATTCTCAAATAATACCAGTGTAGGCAATTCAAATCTCAAAAATAGAACTCCCAAGAGTTCAAATTCCCGAAAGGGAATCGCCATAATATATATCGAATGGTTCAAAGGACCAATTCTAGAAAGAGGCGATACACTAGGGAAAATAGTCAAAGAAATCATCTCAAAAGTTTAGCACGTGCATGTGGCTGAAGTCTTACCAAGTACTGTTATCTCAAATAGGTACCTCACCCGAAGGTACAACGTCATAATGACAAATATGCCGCAATGGAAAATACACCGCACTGGCAAACGTCTGGAAGACAAATACACCGCAATGGCAAATGCCGCAATGGCAATGACCCGAAGGTCCAATACTAGCACGCCGCAATGGCAAATGTGTCACAAACTCTCACACAGGAAGCCGAACAATGTTAACGTGTGTTCCATACCACACGTTCGCACTAAACGGTTTACTAACCGCTAGTAAATTTCACACTCAAAGCAGTAAAAACTTTTCCTCATCTCATTGGTAAACTCGACTCGAAGGTCAAAACGATCAAACAGACAAGTCGGGTATTAACCGATAAGATAAACGCACGTGTCCCATACCACGTGTTTTACCAAGCTGTTTAATTCTCCTTCTCATTCACTCAAAATGTGAAAAAACGTGTAATTTATATATAAAATAATTTATTCTGGAAAACAAGCTCTGAAAACCAATTCTCGAAATCAATTTGAAAACCCTATTTGAAAATTTCCCTTATTATAGAGAATAAATAGAATACTTCAAAATATTATATAATAATTATTTTGAAATGCTCATTAATTTTAAAAATCATTTCAAAAAGATTCAGAGAAAATCGAAAACGAATAAAAACAAGGAAAAACACTCAAACCGATATTCGAATTTAAATTCAAAATTTGAATTTTTAAATCTCCGAAATTTGGCTAGTCTATTAATAGACATCATGACCTATAATCATCATCAAAACCATCATGAATATAGTTGGAAAAATGAAGCAAACGAAAGTCGGAAACATCAAAACACAAAAGGAGACAAGGCAAGTTTTTGCCTCTTGCCAGGTCGACCTTAAGGTCGACATGGAGTTCGACCACCTTGGTCCATAGGTCGATCGTACGGTCGACCTAGGAGGCACTGGGTCGACCTGCATGTCGACTCAGGGAGGGTGGCAGTCGACTTGGCATACGGATTTTGTTCCAGTTGATTTCCTGCTCGCGAACTGATTTTCTGAGCAACTTCTGACTTATCAAACAACGATGTTTTTCAATGAAATTTTACAGGGATGAAGTTCAACATGCAAGCTACCAAATGCAAGAAATCTGATAGCATTTCATTGCCGGAATCACAAGATATAGGGGTTCAAAGTAGCAACAGAAACCAGATTATAAACAAACAAAATCAACTACAGAAAATTTTACACACCAAGCAGATTTCCACATTTTTGAGCGATTTGAACTTTGCTCAGCTAGCATTTGTGAGTTTTAGGAACTCACCTTGCTGTTAGAGGCTAAAACTCAGACTATGCAACAAAGTTGAAGCCTTTTTTGCAATATTGAAGCTCTTAAAGACCTGTAGAAAAGAAGAACGGTACATGCAAACCACAATTTTACAGTAAATTAGAATTCTTCACTGTAACAAGAATTTTTATGATGAAATTAAGTAGTTTAGAGTTGATTACCTTTGATTAATATTCTATAGTGAAAAAGACTTGAATTTGGAGAATTAAAATGAAGAAAAAGTTTGGATTTGAGAAAATAGAAAATGGGTTACTGTCTTTTTTTTCTCAGCTGAAGGAAGAAGAAGAAGGTATTGAAATGAACGTACAGCTAAACACTACTTCTTCTTTTCTTAACCAGGCTAAGTGATATTGGGCTAATTGGGTTTGATAATTAAAATGAATTAAACGGCTTAAGGTTTAAATCAACACTTAACAAATAAATGTGTACATATCACATATGCACAATTTTAAAAATTCATCTCTCAACTTACACAGAAGATATATATGAAAACTTGTATACATATAAAATAAAACATTTTCTATCATTTAAAAAGATTAATTTATATTCTTAAAACATTAATATTATTAAAATTCTTTATTTAACAAAAATACACCATTTACACAAATAAATGAATAAAACATTGTTTTTAACTTCTAAAATTCCACAAAATTTATTTTCTCACTTAGAAAAATATTTCAAACCATTTCAAAACATTATTTATAGTCAAAAATTATTTTTAACCCAATTTCCACCTTTTATTTCAATAAACTACCTTTAAAAATTACATACTTCTTTTAAAAATTATTAAAGGAAGCAAATGGACAATAATTAATATAATTATTGCATTTTCTCTAAAATGAAATCATTTTCATTATTTAAAGCCCATATTCCATTTATTATCACTCCAAACAAAATAGAATAAAGCTTGGAATTCCATTTTCTCATTTTAAATTCCAAAATCCATTGTTTATTACAAATAAACAATTTAATTTCTCCAATTTTAATTTAATTTACAATATTAAATTATAATTATCATTATAATTCAATATTGACAGATAATCTCCAAACCAGGGTTGTTACATTCATCTTCCCCAAAATAGCTCTAAACTTCCATTAGCCCTAATTTCAGCAAAATGACTACGTTTTCTTACTATGGTCTGTATCATTGTTAGATGGGTAATTAGCATAGTAGGAATTGAGATTATCATTTTTTCGATTTGCATTCCTCTTCTTTGCTGTTCACTTCGGATCTAAAGGGAGAAATTAGTATTTTAGGTATTTGGTGAGTGGTTCTTGACCTCTCACTCTATTTTTCATATTTATATAGCACAAAAATGATTTTTTAACATGATTTTGACCCAAAATTGTTTTCTAACTTTAATCAAATTTTAACATATGTTTATGGCCGAAAATTAAAGGTTTTAAAATGGTTTTGCAACCCCTTTTGTTCATATTCATATGCTAGTATAAAGTAAGATTTAGATTAGGATTTGCTTGATTATCATGTTCTTATGTATTACATGTATGAATGAATGTATATGTATGATTCCATGTTTGTATGTTGTGCTTTGATATGATTTGCTAGTGCTTTTAGGTAGTTAGGAAAGAGGTTGGTGAATTTGGTAAATTGAAGGCAACAATGGTCGGAATTGGATGAAACTTGGAGGAGGGGCTCTGGAGCATGAAAGGAGCCCGAGATTTAAGTCACAAGACAATTGGAGATAAATAGTAGACTCGGTACCTAGAGCTTTTTTTGGGGAAAAACACTTAATGGAAGTTTGATTCTTTAAGTAAAGGCTAGGGTAATGAGTAGGTGTCAAATACTAAAATTTGGCTAAGTAATGGACCAAGCATCAAGAGCTTATGGAGTTAGCATTTGGGCTTAGGGTTGATGTCGAGAGCTTTTGTAGGAAGTAGTTGGGGTCCAAACACTTAGAAGATAGAGCTTTGGAAGAGAAGAAAGAAACTCAGCCAAAATTTGGCTAAGTACACCACTTGGTATCGAGAGGTCTACTCAGTATCGACAGGTCAAGTTTTGTTGGGATCAAGGTGAAACTTCCAGGAAGGGGAGTAGTGGCCCTGCAGGTCATGCTAAAGGTGTTCGTTTGTTCGCTTGGGGTTTGATGGCGATATGGTATCACGAACTCTATGATGAATGGAGTTAGGTTCTGATGATGGCAACTCGATGTTGAAAGGAGTTGTGAGAATGTTTGTCCACAAAGGGAAGGTTCTAGGATGGGTAACCCGTGGATATAATGTTGAATGGTTCTATCATAGATTGAAGGAACGCGGATTGATTCCTTATGAACAATGGAAGCTTGGTGGAGCATGGAAAGGGCTTGGATGCACGTGCTAAGGGATCGTTGATACACGAAGTGTTTTCTTATATACTCAGAAGTAGGGGTATTATGGGGATGCTCATGCATACTTTGTTTGGCTATGCCGGGTCAATTGTTTAGATCTGTATACCCTGAACTAGTGGATTTGGGTCTAGTATCAGCTTTGGGCTAGGGGCGAGTACATTGAAAATTGGGATTTCCATTAGTCCCTGGTAGGGGAAAGGCCATACGAATTATCATGTCTAGAGCACACTGAGTAATAGAGAGGGTTATTTGATGGATGCTCTACTTACATTGATTGTTTTCTTCCATAGTCTATCACTCCGTGGATGTCACTGGAGATAGATATTGGGGATATGGATACCTGGACGCCCATTATCGTACTTAGTTTGTAGTATACCTTTACTATATTCTTAAAGTAGCATATTATGTTTGTTATATGCTAACTCTTTGGTTGTATGGACTGGTCTGGTATGGTACTTATGCCCTTATTCATTACTATTTGACTTGTATAGTATTTTGAGATTCATTTACGGCTCACACCAGATTGTTGTTGACTTGAGGTTTTATGTTTTGCTTCTTATTATCTTAGGTATTCTTAAATGAGTAGATTAGATAACTGGTCTTGGTGCGATGTAGTAACTACATAGAAGACGAGCTGGATGGAGTTTTCTCGTATTATATATATATATATTTCTATGTTTATTCCACTATACAACACTATGGAGCCTTGATAATGTTTGCATATTACTATTTCTGTGAGACAGTTATTTGAGTTTTTTCCCATTTTGTATAAACTCTATTACGCTGTTGTATAACTCTGTAGATCTGTACTATGATATTTCGTTCACTTAGTTATTACTGTCTCTCATGTTTTATATCTATGATGTATATTATATTTTATTCCATACGTTTGATATATACGACAGGTTCTGTGAATTGTTTTCTTTTCTTTTAACCCTTTAAGATCGTCCTACATCATCAGGGCATCGTAGTAGTGCACTATTTTGTTATATTGGGGCGGTGGTGTGGGGCGGTTGTAACGACCTAGAATTTCAGTCGCTCGAAATTGGAATATTAAATTGATTTTAAATATTCAAAAGTAAATTTTATAAGTTAAATAACTTATATTTCAAATATAGTGATTTATTTGATAATTAAATTGTTAATTTAATATTTGAAATTGTGGAAATAATTGAATGTTGAATTTAAAATGAATGAAAATGATTTATTAAGTTGATATAAATTCTACTTGAATTAGAATGGAGTTAGCAAACTTTTAAAATTGATTTAAAAGTGATTTAATAAAAATTTGAAATTTTAATTACGTATAAAAATAGTCATTTTTGACACTGTCTCGGATTTCGACGAAACCAGTTTCATTGGATCCGTAATAGTGAGTTATTATAGGATTTCAAATTTCGTAGCCATCAGACTTACGGTTTGGTCGTGCGATGCTGAAACGCATAGAAATTTATTTAAGTAAATTTAATTAAAATAATTCAATTCGAAATCCTATCTTCCAAATATGGTGGAATTGGCTCCCGATATATATTCTATTATGTTCGGAAAAGGGGTAAAACATTATGAACGCCAGGCGGCACGCTTTATTTGGAGTTCGGAAAATATTCGGGTGAATAGTAATTTATATTGCCTATAAATAGATGACCATAATTCACTCAAAACCCTAGCAAATTAGAGCAGCCGCCACCCATATTCGAACGGCCTGAAACTCATCAACTTCCTCCTCAATTTCTGGCAAATCCATCGACTATTACCCAAAACTTCCTAAGTGAAAAACGTTGAGCTCATCGAGTACTATAAATCCAACGGTCATGATGGGGTTTTGGGTGGTGGATCGACGACAATTCTTGTTCAAAGGCGTGGCGTTTAGAGGATGTTTTTGTGATAATGGAGGGGCCGAACGTCTCATGGTTGCTGGCGTAGGTGGAGGCAAGGCTGAGCTTTTGTATGGTGGTGGCCGATCGACTTCTAAGTGATCGTGGGTGGTGCGGAGCGTGGAGGAAGGCAACGTATATGGGTTCGGCTGTTACTGGAAGCGTTTGAACGAAGAAGGAGGGTTAAGGCTAATTGTGGTGATTAGTTTAATTAATTACTATAATTAGTTAACGTTAATTTTATTTTATTATTCGAATGTTTAAAAATGTATGACTTTGTCATACGAGGTCCATTTCGCACGAAACGAATTGCGTTAGGTTCGTATCTGAAAATACTACGCTATGGAGCTGGTTTGGATGGATTTGGAGCATGCAAGGATTTTGGGTAAAATTAAACGCTCGTTTGATTTTATTCCAAATAAAACGCTGCAACGACGACTACAAGAAAAGTGAGTAAAACTCACTATCTATGGCCCGCTTATATTTTTATATAAGTGGGAATAAATTTATTTTATGCCGTTTGATGAATTTTTGGATGTTATACTATATTATTAGTAGTTGGATATATTCCTGCCTATTGGAGCAGATGAGACCCTATACGTTCCCGTGTATGAGCGGATGACCTTTTGTACGCGCGTCTGCCTCAAAGCAGACATTGTACATATTTTCTCATATGTATATTTGTTGTAGGTGACAGGTTGGAGGGATCCAATTGGATTCCTCACTTTATAATGGATTTGCAATTGAAATTTAGAAATGAATTTATAATGGACTTTATAAATAATGAGATTACAGAAGAATGAATTTGTAAATAAAGAGATTTATAAGTAAATAAACTTATAATGGGATTTTGACATATAAATGAGGTAAACGGGAAATTGGTTAATAAAGGAATTTTATAAATGGAAGTTTTTATAAAATAGAAATGTGAATTATAAACACTGTTTATAAATGTGAAATTGATTTAATTTGATAAGCTAAATATGGATTTTTATAAAAGAAATATATTCACGTTTTTAAAGAGAATAATTCTTTAAATGAATGTTTTGGAAAGTGATTTTATAAAATGGAGTTTAAATGGTTTGAAAATACAATAAGTTGTGAATTCACTTAGTATTAAAATAAGTTTATGAAATGTTTTCCAAATATTGAAATGGTTTTGAAAATATATCTTTTTAAAGATAATTTAAAGTAAATGATTTGGAAAAGTGATTTAATAAATAAGAGATCAATAAATCAGGTCTAGTGATTGTTTGAGTGCTAAATTATATTTTTGGCCATTTTCGTTTCTCGACTTGATGTGGAAACTATTTAGTCGTACACTTAGTACGTAGCCATCTGTGTAGGCTTGATTATCGTTTGGTATAAAGGATGTTGGTTCGAGTGGTGCAGAGTGATTACTCCTATCTACCGAGCTTCCTTCTTGGCCGAAGGATAGCAAGTTAAAAGTTGGAAACATGATAAGTCTACAAGACTTGGTTTTTGTATGAGGTTGAGTAACGCTTTTGTGTTGTTGGTGCGAAGAGACCGGGATCGAATCTGGTTAGTGAGGTTCGTGCACGATAGGGGGTTCTCGCTTTGTGAACAGTGACGAAGCTTATACTCTTACCCCTACATGTCCCTGAGAGCGACTATCGAGGGATTGGTTGATAGTCAAGAGGCTTGCCGTAAAAGCAGATCCGAGGTACCACATGTAGTCACCTCCATGTTGAAAAGCAGGAGTGCCCCCATGTTGAAAAGCAGAAGGGTAGTGGGATGGTTGAAAAGCCTACTGGGGCTGATCCGAAAAACCCGATCGTCACATTTGGTATCAGAGCTTAGGTTTAGTATATTCCTAGGCTTTGATGTGTACTCAATATAGATAGGGTCCGTATCACCCTAGATTGAGTTTGAGCATATTATATATATGAGTGCGTATTTATTAGTGATTATAAAGATGTTTTATATTGTGTTTACTTATCCGTTGAGTTATTTATGAATTCTGGTCGGTGCGTGGGACACTACGTGATCGATAGGGGTTTCTAAACACTTAAACAAGGCAAGCCGACATAATATTGTTTTAAAGTGGGTAAATGAAACAATTTTACCTAAATTATATTTTATATAAGAAGGATTAATTTTCCAGGAATTATTATAGTTATATATGGATGTTTGGTTGTTTGTGGATGGTAATACTTGATTATTATCATTCGTTGTTTGTGTACTAATAATAAAAAGTTGTTATTATTAAAAATATAAACAAACAAAAAAAAGAAATAAGAAATGATTTTATATAACCAAAGTGAAAATTGATGTTATATATAAGTATAGAATTTATAAATGTGATTTGTAAAAATAAAAAAAATATAGCATTAAACTCACTTTAATTGCTGGGAAATAATAAGGGTGATGACTGCAGCATCATCAGTATCATTTTCGAGTTTCTGGGTGATGGATTTGCTACCATTAGTGAATTGAAAATTTAAGTTTTGTTGTGATAAACAAATTTGAATTTAAAATCCAAGTTTGAAATTGATAAATATAAGTGAAATGAGTTTGGACTTATAATATGAAATAAAAATTAAACTTTACTAAAGTTAAATAAATTTGAGTTAGCATAATAAAATATATGATTTGAAATTTAACTAAAGGAAGTTAAATAAAGTTAATTGGATTTGAACTGGATTAGATAAGTTATTGAAATGAAAAGTAAACTTAAGTGGTAAGTGATTATATAATATGAAGTTGAAAGTTTAAATAACTAAGTTGTATAACTTATACATTTAGTAATAACAAGTTAAAAACAAGAGTTTTTGAACTTGTAATTAGAAAATTTTAAAATTGGAATATGAAATTATAGTTTAACTTTGGTGAAGTTAAATAAATTGGAGTTAGCAAATTGAATTAAGTGTATTGATGAATCAAATAAAAGTGAATATAAACCCAAGTTGTAAAGTGATTATATAACCATGATTTGAAATTATAAAATGAGAATGAAAGCGAACATAAGTATATATTCATGAAAGTTGAAGTGAATAAGTGTATAACTTATGAATTTTGTAATAATAAGTTGGAAACAAAAATTTGGATTTGTTAATTATGAAATGTTAAAATGGATTCTGAATTGGAATTATAAGTTGAAACTTAAGTTAAATAAGTGAATGTAGGAAAGGAAGTTAACTTAAGAAATATAAAAAGAGGTTGGAAAGAAATTTAATTTGAGTTAAGACTTGAATGAAGTTTAATTGGACATCAAGTGAATTAAAAGTTGAAGTGATGAATATGAATATAAACTTGAATTGTTAAATGAAATTCAACTTTGGTTGTAAAATAAATTAGCTAATTGAATATGGTTTGGGATGATTATTTGTTAGATTAAGTATAACTTAAATTGGGAATGTTGGAATAAAACTTAAGTTAAGAAGTTGTGAATTAATAATAGCATCGGAAGTGTTGTATAAAATGTTGAATTAAACTTAAGTAGAAATTGTATGAAATGAAATGAGATTCAACATAATCTGAATCTGAATCTAAATTGAGTATTAGCAAAGAATGTGAATATTGAATATCAACCAATCAGAATTAAATATGTTAAACCAAATTGAATGTAAACGAAGTAAATATGAATGTTTGAGTGTAAATTAAATAAATTTGGTTATGTTTGATATGCATTGGTTGTCAGTTGGATGTAGTTGATTGAATATAAATTCATTAAATGTTAACGAAACTTAATTAATGAAATTGAAAGCTAAATAATTGAATTCAAATTGGAAGTAAAGTGAATCTAAATAGAATTGAATTTGATTTGATTTGAATTGAAAGTGAGCTAACTTGGATGTAAATTAGTGAATGTAAACTAATTGAATATGAATAAATGGATAGTAAAATCCAATGTTAATGAATCGAATGTGAATAAATTGAAAACCAATTCAATGAATATTAATGAGAAATGAATGTATATTGATTTGGTTATATTGGTTGAATGTTAGTTACTGATGGTTTCTTTGTTTGCATGTGTTTCCTTTGCATATATTGATGTATAGTTGTGTTATATATTGTGATTTATTTCCACATATATGTTTCTCATTTATTTGTGGAGTGTATAGTAGGTGCGGATGGCGTTGCTTCGCATTTGGAGCTCGCTTTCGTGCTATATTAGCCGTATATGCTCACTAATAATATATAAGGTACATATCTCGGATTACATATCGTACTTTTACATTTTTTCCCTACGGGATGCCTCATCCTCGAAGATGAGATGTATATTTGTGATTATATATATATATTGTGATTTTTTCGAATCGAACCGCGCAAAGGAGACTCTGGCGAATATTTTTGAAAATTTAAGGCGTTAGAAAACTTTTGGGAAAATTGGAAAATTTTCGATAACTAAAATTTTGATTTTGAGTTAAAAGTTAAATGATAATAGTTGGTTTTGAAAAGATGACATTGAATGGATTTGAAAACTTAGAAAAGTTTTATAAGAAGTTTAACTAATTGGTTTCTAAATGTTAAAAGGTTTGAATGAATTCGGTAATCTATTTTAACTATTTTTTTGAAAAGTAAATCCCCTAACTTCAGTGGCTTTTTCTTACTTCGTAATTTCGGGGACGAAATTCTTTTAAGTATGGGAGAATGTAACGACCCAAAATTTCAGTCGTTCGCAATTAGAATATTTAATTGATATTAAATATTCAAAAGTAAATTTTATAAGTTGAATAACTTATATTTCAAATATAATGATTTATTTGATAATTAAATTGTTAATTTAATATTTGAAATTATGGAAATAATTGTATGTTGAATTTAAAATGAATGAAAATGATTTATTAAGTTGATATAAATTCTATTTGAATTAGAATGGAGTTAGTAAACTTTTAAAATTGATTTAAAAGTGATTCAATAAAAATTTGAAATTTTATTTTTTAATTAACGTATAAAAATAGTCATTTTTGACACTGTCTCAGATTTCGACAAAACCAGTTTCATTGGATCCGTAATAGTGAGTTATTATAGGATTTCAAATTTCGTAACCATCGGACTTACGGTTTGGTCGTGCGAAGCAGAAACGCATAGAAATTTATTTAAGTAATTTAACTAAAATAATTCAATTCGAAAACCTATCTTCCAAAACGATGGAATTGGCTCCTGATATATATTCCATTGTGTTCGGAATAGGGGTAAAACTTTATGAACGCCAGGCTGCACACTTCGTTTGGATTTCGGAAAATATTCGGGTGAATAGTAATTAATATTGCCTATAAATAGATGACTATAATTCACTTAAAACCCTAGCAAATTATGGCAGCTGCCAACCATCTTCGAACAGCCCGAAACTCATCAACTTCCTCCTCTATTTCTGGCGAATCCATCGACTATTATCCAAAACTTCCAAAATGAAAAACGTTGAGCTCATCGAGTACTATAAATCCAACGGTGATGATGGGGTTTTGGGTGGTGGATCGAAGACAATACTTGTTCAAAGGCACGGCGTTTGGATGATGTTTCATGACGATGAAGGGATCGAGTGCCTCATGCTTGCTAGCGTAGGTAGAGGCGAGGCTGAGCTTTCGTATGGTGGTGGCCGATCGACTTCTAGGTGATCGTGGGTGGTGCGACGCGTGGAGGAAGGCAACGTATATGGGTTCGGCTATTACTGGAAGCATTTGAACGAAGAAGGAGGGTGAAGGCTAATTGCGGTGATTAGTTTAATTAATTATTGTAATTAGTTAACATTAATTTATTTTATTATTCGAATGTTTAAAAATGTATAACTTTGTCATACGAGGTCTGTTTCGCACGAAACGAATTGCGTTGGGTTCATATCTGAAAATACTACGCTATGGAGCTAGTTTGGATGGATTTGGAGCACACAAGGATTTTGGGTAAAATTAAACGCTCGTTTGATTTTATTCCAAATAAAACGCTGCAACGACGACTATAAGAAAAGTGAGTAAAACTCACTCTCTCTGGCCCGCTTATATTTTTACATAAGTGTGAATAAATTTATTTTATGTCGTTTGATGATTGTTTGGATGTTATACTATATTATTAGTAGTTGGATATATTCCTGCCTATTGGAGCAGATGAGACCCTATACGTTCCCGTGTATGAGCGGATGACCCTTTGTACGCGCGTCTGCCTCGAAGCAGACATTGTACATATTTTCTCATATGTATATTTGTTGCAGGTGATAGGTTGGAGGGATCCAACAGGACTCCTCACTATGGTTGATGTTTATTTACACATATTGTTATATATGTTGTATTATGTGGTATTTGATGTGATGGATGCCATGATTGCTATTATTGATGTGAATCCCCTTATTTAGTACTTTTGCAGCATTGGGCCATATTTTGGAATTTTAAAATATTAAAATGATGATTTCAAATTAAAAAGGATTTCAAAATGATTTTGAAAATATATATGTTTTATTAATTTTCGAATGATTAAAGAAATGGATTTATTTTAAATAAATAAAAAGTTAAAATTTTTATGTTATAAAAAATATGTTTTTGTGAAAAATACTTAAATATGATTTTTCAAATATGAAGTTAACTATTTTGTAAAATAAGTTAAATTGAGAATTTTGAACTTATTATAAAGGGTTTATACATGAGATTTATAAAATTGATATTTTATAAATAAAGGTAATGGAATTATAAACGAGTTTTATAAGTGTTAAAATGAATGTTTATAAAGGAATGCTATTAATAAAGAGATTTAATGAAATAAATTTTATAAACGGTGTTTTATAAATATTAGAAATGGAATTGGAATCAAATTTGTAAATGGATTTGCAATTGAAATTTAGAAATGAATTTATAATGGACTTTATAAATAATGAGATTACAAAAGAATGAATTTGTAAATAAAGAGTTATAAGCAAATAAAATTATAATGGGATTTTGGCATATAAATGAGGTAAACGAGAAATTGGTTAATAAAGGAATTTTATAAATGGAAGTTTTTATAAAATAGAAATGTGAATTATAAACACTGTTTTATAAATGTGAAATCAATTTAATTTGATAAGCTAAATATGGATTTTTATAAAAGGAAATATATTCACGTTTTGACACAATCTTGAAGGGAGATGAGATTTGGCTAGCTGAAAGTAAACAAGCCCACAATTGGGTCTGGAAAACGATGATGAAATTGCGAGATATATTGATGCCACATACTCAACTCCAACTAGCAACTGACAGTACATCCAGGTTATGGACTACGCCCTGGATTGACCATGGCATGATCCTGCAGAAGACTCTCTCATATGACAATATGACATGGTATGGTATCTCCCTGAATGCCAGAGCAACTAGCTATATTGTCAATGGCAAAATCAACTTGCATCACACCAGCAATTCAACTATATATGCCCTATGGAATAAATATAATGGTCAACCATACAGCTACAATGATGTTGATGATTATAAATGGTTAGACAAATTAAAAGAACACTCCACCAAAACAGTATACAAAGCACTGGTAGAGAGATGGGCACCGGTTGCTTTCCTTGGTATAAACGGATATGGAATATATATGTAGATGAAAGATATAATTATATGTTGTGGAAGGTCTTTCGAAATGCTCTTCATACATTGAGAAACCTTTCCTACAGAGGTCTTAATGTCTCAACCTCCTGCATATTTTGCTCCTCAGCAGTTGAAGATGTCCATCATTTATTTTTCAACTACTCTTACACTCACTTCTTATGGACCAAAATTAAGCGGAGAGGTGGATACGACTATGCTAGAAGAGACAGCAAGATAGAATGGATGAGAATATATAAAGCTACAAGGTAGAAACAGCAGTCGACTTATGAATTGTTAATTATGCTCAAAGTCATCGTCACGGTGATTTGGGAGGAGAGGAACAATGTAATTTTCAATTAGAAAAGAAGGAGCAAATTACAGCTATATTTTGAAATTTGTAGGAAAATATACAATATGCTTAAACTATCTACATACCCTTTTGATCAAGATGCTTTAGTTAAGTGGTCTTAAGAGTCTATTGTAGTCGTTTTATATTGTCCATTTATTTCTTCCTTACCTTGTTTTCATTAACATTCTCTTCTACCTCCCCCATGTATGCTCTCTCTATTTATATTGTAAGTTTTTCTTTTCAATATAAATAAATGGTAGGGGCCATTCAACCCTGCTGGCTTTGCCAAAAAAAAGAAATATATTCACGTTTTTAAAGAGAATAATTCTTTAAATAAATGTTTTGGAAAGTGATATTATAAAATGGAGTTTAAATGGTTTGAAAATACAATAAGTTGTGAATTCACTTATTATTAAAATAAGTTTATGAAATGTTTTCCAAATATTGAAATGGTTTTGAAAATATATCTTTTTAAAGATAATTTGAAGTAAATGATTTGGAAAAGTGATTTAATAAATAAGAGATTAATAAATCAGGTCTAGTGATTGTTTGAGTGCTAAATTATATTTTTGGCCATTTTAGTTTCTCGACTTGATGTGGAAACTATTTAGTCGTACACTTAGTACGTAGCCATCTGTGTAGGCTTGATTATCGTTTAGTGTAAAGGATGTTGGTTCGAGTAGTGCGGAGTGATTACTCCTATCTACCGAGCTTCCTTCTTGGCCAAAGGATAACAAGTTGAAAGTTTGAAATGTGATAAGTCTACGAGACTTGGTTTCTGTATGAGGTTGAGTAACGCTTTTGCGTTGTTGGTGCGAAGAGACCAGGATCAGTTTATCCGAAAACCACTTCGGACCAACTTATATGCGACGATTGTGCAGGTTTATTGATGGCATTGATATTTAGGATTTTCATAGTGAAGGATTTCTTGTTGATTGTTTGGGGTCAAAATCCCAATATACATATAGTAGCAGTAGTATCTTTGTTATGAAATATCCAATGCAAGGACTATTCGCTACTAATCCTAGGGATTTCCCGATAGAATGTGGTAGGAAAGTACCTTTGGTTTGTCCCGTTCCTGGACAACTTGTATGGATGGATGTCTGACGGTGCATTTTATAAGATTACGTACATTTGTTTTTAAAAACATACATCTGTAGTGGCGGAGAAGGCAACTTCTCTTAGCTTAACACCCTCCTTGAGACGTACAAGCTCAAGGGTTGTTTTTTGGTGGAAGGCAATTAGTAGTCAACGGAAATGGCAATATGGCATTCAGAGATTCGATATGTGATATGTGTAAAGGTAATCGTTACATCAAGCCTCATCGATCGAAAATGACTGAAACAGGGTAGATGCAGCAAGGCTAAGTGGGTCATTCCCATTAGGATATGATCATCCCCTTCTAGATATATTTCTTCTAGCTATGACGTTCGGGATGTAAATTTTTGTGGATGTATGCTATAAGGGCCCTCGGAAAAAGGTCGGTAATGACTGGGGGATAATATATGTGGTACTATCTAGTTACAGAGATAGGTCGGTGTTGTGTCGGTAGAGGATCCTTTGTGTTGGTCCTTGGTACATTCCTCTAGAGATGTACTATCGGAAGGTTGTCCCTTCACCTGGTCATTTGTATAGAAATCCAAACTCCGCTATATGCCTGCCATTTTGCTTGTATACCCACTTTGTGGCTATATGCTGGAATTTAATCAATGTAACAATTTTGGCTATGATTCTTATTATTTGTATAATAAACACTAGTAATAATATAACAGAATTTGATGTGAAATGTTTTGGTTATCATAAGGTAAAAATCCATCCGTGTTTATGTGTGGGCATGTCTTATGAGATACCTTTGTTTTGATATAAGAACGTCTTTATAACTTTAAAATAAATTCGGTTGAGATGTGTTTTTATCACGTTGGTTTACCAGACTGATCTGGATGTTCTTCCCTTTCAATGCTTAGGTCAGACCGAGTATATTTACAGGTTCAGATTTGGTGCTTTTGGAGCTTCAGTAGATGAGCTGGAGATCTTCATGTCGTATACACGTATCTGTTTATTTTCCACTGCATTGTTGTTGTAGATTATCAGCATTTATGAGGACATGTTGTTATAACTGTCCAAGCTGATAATTATTTATTCATGTACTCTGATTGATGTATGTATATTACAGTTTCTCTTTTGTAAAGATTATTCATCTATATTATATGTTGTTCCGCTGCGATGTGAGATTCTGTATTGTTTTGGTTCTTCTTCTTTTCTCTTCTTCTCTCTTCTTTCTTTCTTCTCACCCTCTCTCTCATTCTCATGACTTTCCATCATTCTATGCTTTTTGGGTCAGACATGTATGGTTTATTGTCGATCCAAAGAGTACGGATTTGTGGTTCGTCACAGCGGTCATCATATTTCGTATTAGAGCTTAGGTTGCATTGTTTAACCTAAGGGATACCATGATCCAGTAGAGATAAGGAAGGAGTTATCCTCCTAGACTAGATCGAGAGTGTATATATATATGAGAGAGTGCGTACTTGTCATATACTTTGGTTTTCAAAACTATATAATAGTATATATAGTATATAAGTCGCATGCACACACGAGTACCATCGACATCGTTTTCTTTTTGAGAGACTGATCATTCTTGTTACAGATCGAGAATGAGTCGACAAACAAGAAACACTGTGAGGAACTCCATCTTCGAAGTAGAAGAAGGAGCGGGTTCGGGGGATGCTAACCCGCACTTACAAGCTATCTTCAATGCAATGATGGCGAACATGCTGCAAAACACCCAAGCTACCACTCCAAATGTCGATGTTGGTGGTGGTGCTCAGGTCCATACGCCGAGGGCTAACTTTTCCAAGCTATGCAAAGATTACTCCACCTTGGGAGGCAGACCATTTCTTGGAATGGAGTCGGCTATCGAAGTGTAGGATTGGTTAGATATCTACGAGCGTATCTTTGGAGATATAAAAGTAGACGATGCCATGAAAAGGAAGCTAGCCTCTACACATCTTTAAGGGTGGGCCATGAACTGGTGGAATGCCATTACTATCGATACACTCAAGGATCGATTCACTTGGGACCGGTTTAAGCCTAGGTTTGAGGAAAACTTCATTCCAGCCGCCCAGAAGTTGGTGTTATTCAAGAGATTTGATGATTTAAAGCAGGGAGATATGTCTGTCTTTGAGTATATTACTGAATTCGATGCTTTGTCGAAATATGGGATATGTTTCTTCGATACTCCATTGAGGAAGAATGAGAAGTTTCTTATGGGTTTGGACAACTATCTGAGGGAGAAGTTGGTGAGTCATATCGATAAGTCATTCGAGAGACTTGTCGAGAATGCTCTTCTCCAGGAGAATTTATACCCCAAGTCCAAATCAGCTATTTTTGTTAAGGAAGATCCAAAACCGCAACAAGGCGATGGAGGTAAGAAGAAATGAAATGGAAGAGGAAGCGGTTTCAAGGAAAGAATGCTTAGAAGAAGGCTAAATGGGAACCCGTCTGTTATAGTTGTGGAGACGAGGGTCATCTGATCAGAGACTGCAAAGCTGATGGGAAGAAGTGTTATAACTACGACAAGTTCGGACATATGCTAAAAAGTTATCCAAAACCAGCACAACAGAAGCAAGCTGTAAAGGCATATGCTTTAGACGTTGTTCCAACTTCGTTGAGTGCTCCCTTGGCGAAAGAAAAGGGGAAGGGAGTTGTTATTCAAGGTATGCTTACCATTTACGATGTTCCCATATGTGGTTTATTTAATAGTGGAGCTTCACATTCCTTCATATCTAGTAGCCTAGTAGATAAACTGGGATTCAAACCCAAAATAATTGAACGACCCTTGATTGTGACAAACCCTGTTGGAGGATCCACTAAGCTATGTATAGTTTGTCGTGGTTTGGTCTTATCAAGTCATGGGTGCTCTTTTGTTTATGGTTGTTTTGTTTTGAATTTTGTTGGGTTTGGGATAATATTGGGAATGGACTAGCTAAGGAAGTAAGCAGTGATTGTGGATTGTGAGAAGCTGTTGGTGACAATCAGGGCTGTGGAGCAGTGGACGATAGTTGTTGGTTGCCTACCGAAGGATGAGGTAATGGTTAGCTTTCTATATTCGCTTGAGGTTCCATGGGATGGGTTGTCATCTGTGTCTACCATTAGAGATTATTCGGATGTGTTTGAGGAGGTAATAAGATTACCGCCACACTGGGAGATTAAGTTTTGTATAGACTTTGCGAAGGATGTCCGACCAATAGTTATGCCTTTGAGGCGTATGGCACCCAAAGAGCAAACAGAGTTGGAGGTGCAAGTAAATGACCCGTTGAGGAGAGGGCTTAATCATAGGAGTATATTTGAGTGGAGTGCATATGTAGTATTTTCCACTAAGGCGGATGGCTCTCTGAGGTTACATCTAGATTACCAGAATAAGGTGATCAAGAAGAATAGGTATCCAATCCTCGTATTGACTACTTATTCGATTAGCTCCACGGTGCGAAGGTGTTCTCCCAATTGGATTTAGCGATAAGATTTCACCATTTGAGAGTAGCAAAGGAAAGTGTGCCGATCATCGGGTTTCATACACTGTCTGGTTTCTATGAGTGGTTGGTTATGCCGTTCTGGCTAACCAATGCTCTGGCATACTTTGTTGATCTCATGAACCATGATGAACCATGCCTTCACGGATCATCTAAACAAGTTCGTACTTATGTTCGTGGATGTTATTCTGATCTATTCTAGGACAGAGAAAGAACATGAGATGCACTTGAAGATTTGCTTGAAGTTTTAAGGAGATACAAGTTGAAAGTAAAATTTTCAAAATGTCACTTCTGAAGAAGGAGAGTGAGATCCTTGGGTCATGTCATCTCTAACAGGGCATCACAGTAGATCCTACGAAGGTGGTAGTGGTTCGGGATTGGAGCCAACCCAAGAATGCTACAGATGTGAGGAGTATCCTAGGATTGGCGGGATATTGTAGACATTTTATCAAGGATTTCACCAAGGTAGCGGCATCGTTGACTAATTTGACAAAGAAGAATCGGATTTTTGTTTGGGATGCAGAGTGTGAACATGCGTTTGTGAGTCTTAAGGAGAGGTTGATGAGTGCACCGGTATTGACCATTCCGAGCATGAATGAGGAGCTGACAGTATACGCAAATGCTTGTGGTACTAGATTAGGTGCAGTATTGATGCAGAAAGGGAAAGTTGTTGCTTATGCTAGTCGATAACTGAAGTTGTACGAGAGGAAGTATCTGACTCATGATTTGGAGTTGAGGGCAATTGAAACGGCCCGAAATTTTCGATCGCAAAAATTCCAGATAGTTAGGGAAAGAAGAAAGAGATAGAAGAAGAAGAAACAGAAACACATCACTGATTATCACAAAACGTAATGGATCAAAATATAATATCAAATAATAACATATTACAAAGAATATATGTATCTGTCAATTATATTTTTACATCAGAGTTACACTCATACACAAACACTGGGCATATACAAACGCATGTCTCGGATAAACAGAAATAATTTCTCAGCGAAAACACTCTATACGTTCCTGCCATCCAGCTCGTCTCCTGAGCTCCAGAACGTCCTTACCTGAAAATCTGTAATACTCGGTCTGACCCGAGCATTACATCAAAGTAACACCCGGGTCAGGCTGGAAACCAGCGTGAGTAAACCCATTTTACATGAAATACAAAGTTATAAAGTTTCTCCGAAAACCAGGGTAACTCTTTCATCGCTACGAGTTTTAATCATTCTGTAACCAAACACTTATTTCACAAAATAATGCCTAAATACCATTACTTAGTTTCAATTGTCCAGTTACTTAATTTATTCCATTCCAGCCCATTTGATTCCATAATCAAATCTATAAAGAATTTTAGATTACTAATCGAAGTGGTTCCGGATATCGCTGATATCCGATCCCTGTCTCTTTGAAGTGACCCAACTTTCTTCTATTATATTTTTGTGATTTTTAGTTGAGTTTTTTTTACAAGAGATCACTTCTTTTATTACCTCTTTCATTTCTTTTAATTAATTTCCCAAGATCCAGAATTTACTAATATAAAAATATCAGTATTTTAATCAAGTCATATCATTTATATATATGAAGATATATAAATGTTTCTTTGCCTATCAGAGTGTAAAGTAGCAAAGAAATTTTATCACACAATATTTTCCATAATTGGAAGGTTTTGTGTCACATAGCTATCTGTACAATTTTAATCTTTTATTTGACTCAAGATTGACTAATACATGATTCAAGTGTTACCACCTTAAATTGACTCAGGATTAACTAATACATTTTCAGGTATTTTCATCTTGGAACGACTCAAGATTGACTAATACATGATTCAAGTATTAGCATCTATTATCTCTTCTTCATTTTCCAGATTATTCTCTAAACCAGGTTGATTAATTTGTGGATTTATAACTCATGTATTTGATCTTTGGAATTCAAGAATTCATATAGGTTGCTTTAGGACGATAAAACATATTAAAACTTGGTTTGATCAATGGATCACTAATTAGTCTAGCCCAGATTCAAGATTCAGACATACACATGCACAAGCAAATCAAGTCAAGCAAAATGCACATATCTAGGTTCATGAAGCATGTGATGATCATGTGAGTAATAGGATTGTAAACTGATCTAAAGGTCATACAGATTCTGATATATAGACTGGAAATGGTGTTGAATATGATTTAAAAAGATCTTTGCACATTCCTGGCTAAAAGCTTACAAAGTGTGGTGTTCTGGATTTTTAAACACTTGCAAAATTACTCTACATTCTTGTTGAGTCTATATTGTCTATCCCAATTTCTGGCTTGCTAATTCAATTTCATATTGAAGTCAGTTCCAGATTTTTACCAATTCCAATTCCTAAGTCCTTGTATACTTATGATTTTCAGGTTCTATGGTATCATAATCCTACCCTTGTTCTAGACCTATCATAGGATTAAGTTGCATTTCAAATTAGCTTACACTATGGTCTGGTTTGCTTCAGGAATCTGAAGACTATGGCTTCAAACTTTTACATGTACTTGTATCAATTACAAGACATGTACAAGCCTTACTGGTTAGCCAAGACCATGTTCAACCCATCCACTTAATACTTTAGCATATGTTTATTTTAAAACTACTTAAACTTTATAGCTGAACATAACAAGCATGCCAAGGAGAATATATCCACATATCAGATTATATGGTATGCTCTCCTTCATTATAATCCTCTGGATTATTTCCAAAGTTTGCTACATAAATCAACAACTCACAAGCACATATAATACTTAAGCTTTCTTTACATGTTCTTTTCAAGAAAAAAAAAGTAAGTTTCAATCCTGGAAATACATAAGACATAAGAGAGTTTGCCTAGATTATTTATTACAATTAAACCTCTACTTCTCTAAAGAATTTTAAAACCAGCAAGTTCTTCAAACATCCATACAAGCAAGCTACTCAAGCATCTTTCCCTGCAGCAACACTTTGAACTGCCTCAATGAAAATGAGACACCCCAAAGATTGCAAAGGCAACAAATAGGGTCAGAAAATATATTCTGGTGTGAGTGAAATCATAGTTTATAAATAACTTGTAATTACTAAACACTGTGCAGAGATTCATATGTTTGATGCTTATTTAAATTTATACTAAAATCTGAGTATATATATACACATATAAGCTCATAATAACATACATGCACACAAGCATTCATTCATCAACACAATTCAGTTATATGTACATATACTCCTATGGGTTGACTCCCTTAATTCCATAGCTCAATTTTTCAATCCCTATTTATCATTTATTTGGTCTTAACTCTTGCCATTGAACACCATGTGTGCATTGCAAAGGGGCTCAATTTTGTTAACCCTTTACACAGAGGCCTACAGGACTTAAACAAGTCATGCACATACCCATCATCCACCTAATGATGAATAGATCAAGGCACTACTCCTAGATTAGCTTTATAATCTAGAGACCATTCTCATTTTTCTTTCAGGAGAATTTTATTAATTCTTGAAATGCTTCCTATTCTTTTCTTCTTTTCATAAATCAGAGAGTATTAAACCCACTCGGGGATTTCAGCCAGACATACCAAGTATCCATGTAAAACACCACATCCCATTTTAAGGTTATTTTTATTCAATTGTATTTTCTAAGACCTGCATAAATTTATTTCTAGAAATATTCCCATTTCTTACATAATTTTGGTGAAGTCGTATAAAACCTTACATTTATTTTATTGTGAACATAGGGAAAGGTTTTTAAGAAAAACCCATAAAAACATATTGACTTGTGATTTGAACAAATCAGCACATATATATATAATATTGCATTGTTCATATCATTTTTAAAATGACCTAGACATAAGCATGAATCTCCTTATTCACACTGCCTATTTCATTCTTCATTAGTACCCTATTTCTCAGTAAAAATGTTTAACTCACTCCCATATAAAAAAAACTAGATTATAAGTTATAGAATCCATTTTTCTATGATCAGGGTGTTTGTCTTTTCAAAGCATTAATCAAAACAATCAAAACAGATCAAAACATCAACCAAAGACTCAGCCAAGACACCAACCATGATCAACATTTATTTATTCAGAGAATAGAATTAAACAAAAACATGACATGATTTTATATAAGTAATATGGCTGCCCTTAACTTGGGTCTTAATGCCTTAAATCTCATAAAATGATTAATCACTCACCTTCCTTCTTCTTTCCCCGAGAATGCTTTAACTTGAAAACAGTGTGAGTTTGCTCTTCTTTTTCTTTCTTAAAATATCTTTCTGTTTTCCAAAAATAAACTGCTGCTTATCCTTTGATTTTTAAAACATTCAGCTAGGGTTTTAGTGGAGTAAAAACCCCATTTTATCCCCACACAAATAAGAGAATTTTGTATATGTTTTTATGGCTAAATATGCCTTTTTCTTTTTGATTCTATTTCAGGTATTTCAGTTGCTTTTCTTCTTTTCTGTGTACATGCCATTTGCATGTTTCACCTACACACTATTTTCATGTGACTTATCTACATTATTTATTTTCTTAAGGAAAATCTGAAATGTTCACATATATATATATATATATCTTTTTATCAATTAATTCTTTGCTAATGTTTCAAGCCATTTGTTTTCTCTTGATTATAAAATGTATTTATACCTATATAATATTAATCTGGTATCATAAGAGTTTATTTTATCACTCTATACTCCTCTGGCTACTTATATGCAATATATATATATATATATGAGATATGTGAATATAAAACTTATTCACACTTAGTTATTTTCCTTCTCATTATTATTTATTGAAGTTATTTTCTCCTCATTATCATTTACTAAAAACAACTATCCTCTTCCTTATTTATTTCTCTTATTCTTGATATTTATTTTCAATTTATTTTATTCTTTGAATATTTTCCATTAACTGATTTTTATAAAAATTATTTTTATCTCAATAATTTTGGTCTTCACACTCTTCGAATTTAATAGCATCTTTTTAAGCCAAAATGTTTAAGTTTAAACAATACAATTTATACACGACAATTCATCTCAAATCACAAAGTAGCATATATCACATATCAGAGATATCACATAATTCAAGGCATTTAATCATCCATAAGTAAGATTTATCAACCACACTATCTCTAATTAATTTAATGTACCACCAATGAATTAAATTAATTACTTTAATTACTTTTAAATCCTGCATACTTAACATTAATTAATTAATTACAAACCAATTAATTAATCATCCCTTAACTATCCATCTTAATTAATCATCCTTGGTTAATTATTATTTGATTACATTAAGTAATTAACCTTAAATTAATTACATAAATTAATTATTCTTTAACCATTTAATCATTCACATTAATTAATTAACCTTTAATTAATTAATTGTTCTTTAATTACTATCATTAAGTAACCCAAACCTTAATTAATTAAAAAGATTTATCATTTATCTTAACTTCTTAATTATCATAAAAAAATCTTATTTAATAGACCTTGGAATCAAATTATCATTAATTTGTAAATTAACAAAAGTCTTTAAGTTAAATTAATGATAAAACACTTCATCTTTTGATTTCTATTTAAATAAACTTAAGATTTAACTTAATCGAAGTTAAAATAAATTTCATATCCTTTACTTAACCAAGCTTTAAAATAAATAATTATTATTTGAAAGAAGTAGTTCAAGTAATTAGTTTTAAAACTTGATTTTATAAAACTTAGAAACTTGCTAATCCCCATCATTCTACACGAGACAAGCCTGGAAAACTCTCCCTAAAACCCGGGTCAATCCCCTTCTTTTCTTCTTCTTCTTATTCTTTTTCAAATTTTGATTAAAAATCTTTAAAATGGTTTACTTAAATTTTAAAACCTGATAACACACTCGCGAACATACGAAGCAATACCCGACTAATCATTCTTCTAGCCCGAGTTCCTTCTCGAGACAAATCTCTATCCTTTCGAGTGCGACTTCGAGTCGAACCACCAACAACCCCGAGCGTTCCTCTCTTCCCAAATTTTCTGACACATAGGTGCACGCGTACACGTGCACTGTCGACCGGAGCTTCTTCGATCAACCCCGACCATCTCACCACGTCATCAGCAACCCACCTGAGCCTCCCAAACATTCAGATACCACGATTTCTCCGTAGCTCGACAACTAGCTTTTCGATTCGAACAGGATCCCAAACCCAGATTAGAAAAACCGATCGCCGACGATGATCTCGATCATCATCCATCTCGTCATCTCACCCAAAGCTATGCCAGATTCCAATGCATCGATCCCCAAGGTCCGATCAATTCCGATCATTTCACGACGACGAAAATACCACGCAACCGATCGTCGACCAAACTCACCCTTAAACCCTAAATCGACCCTGTTTGCCATCCATGATGATCAGAAAAATCATCGGGTATTTTTTCTAAGTTCCCCCATGTCTCACCTTTCTTCAGCCATGACCACGACTTTCCCAACCATGCCGATCGCCAGAGAATGCTCGAAACCCAATTTCCGACCAACAGGCAATTCCTCTTGATTTACAAGCTTAAAATTTATGATTTCAATCTTAAAAATCCTAGTTTTTGAATACGAAATTGATTATATACCTGAAACAATGAATTTTTGAAATCGAGATTTTGGTATGTGTAAATTTCTACTGTAATTCTTACTTTATGTTAAAAACTACCCTTAAATCTTATTTGAAAATATTTTTAGACCAAGCACCTTGTCATTACATACAAGTTTTGTTTAAAATCTAAGTCTAAAAAGAGTCAAATGAAGAGGAGTTAATTTTTAAGTTTCATTTGCAACCAGGAAATGAAGAACAGAGTAGAAAAGGATACTGAATCACAGACATGCACACAATATATTCATATATATATATATATAAAAGTAATCATATAATCAATCATGCAAGCAAATATCATCAATTAAATTCAAGTTTATTTGCATGAAATTAGGATTTATAACAGAGTTAATGCTTGTTTACTCACATTTCTTCCTTTGGACAGAGCAGACTTTATTCTTCCGAGTTTTGATTCCTGTAGTTGACTACTTATATCTTCTTTAAGTTTGTAATGATAGTTTGTATCCCATTTCTTATCTTATTCGAATCACTGAAATAAATGAAGACAGTAGAGATATATACGAGAGAAGTAGGCTGCCTTCTACAGCAAGCTTCTTCTTTTTTTATTTAATTTTCTTGGTCAGAAACTTGCTTGACCAAGTTTTGCTGTGACATTGATTTTTTTTGTGTACTTGAATTGAAATGTTGTGTGCTTGCATTTAATTCATGTCATGATGATGTTTCTTCTATGTATATATATATATATACATTCATATGTGTAGATTTATATGTGATCAATTTGACTATATGAACATGTTTTTGAACCATCACTAATATATGTATTTATATAAACCTTTCTTATATTTTATTTCTCATGGGCATATACATATATATATTACTCATATGCTTGGAAATATATTTATTTTCACATACCATACTTTTATAACTATGTATATGTACTTACTTATTTTCCATTTTACCTATTATATATATATACATGCACTCATGTGTTTTTAATCATCATATATATGTCTATGTACTCGTATATATACTTTACATCGTACTTTACATCGTCAACCTTGTATATGTTATATATATATATTTTATATATTATCCACAATTAAAGTTTGTACAAATTTCTCTATATATTTATAGGTATTTTGTTCTAATTTGAATGATGGATTTATTATTTATTTATTTTCTATGGGATTTGTCATATCTAGAGATTTATAATCCAATATCAAATATTGTTTTTAAACCAATTTATGTATGTCCCGATATTTTAATTATCAGAATTTATTTGTTCGACTTATAAAATCAGTATTTTCAATGATTTAATTCAGTTAACCACCAATTAACACACGTTAAAAATTCGGGTCGGCACAGCAATAGTGTATGCTTTGAAGATGTGGAGGCACTATTTATTAGGAGAAAGGTTCGAACTATTCAAGGACCATAAATCCTTAAGGTACCTTTTCTCCTAGAAGGATCCCAACCTTCGTCAGCATTAATTCTTGGAATTCTTTGCCTCTTATAACTTCGAAATTTATTATACATATTGTAAGGGAAATGCGGTCACCGATGCATTTAGTATAGTACAACTAGTTTGAGAGTGATGTTCATGGAGGGAAAGTAGTTAGAATATATCGTTGGTTATGACTTCAGACCTCATTACGAGTTAGAGCCAGAGATGTTGGCAAGTTTGACGACCAAACCTACTTTAATTGACTAGATTAGAGGCGAGATGCTAGACTAGCACAGTTCATGGCAAAGAAGAAGGAGTAGAATCTGAAGATATGAAGCAATACGGATTTGACCAAGAAGGTTGGCTCCATAAGAATAGGAGATTGTTTGTCCTCAATGTTGATGGACTACGAGACGAGGTGCTACAAGAGTGCCAACATTCTAGGCTAACTATATATTCCGCGGTAATAAGGTGTACAATGATATGAAGCAGACCTATTATTAGGAGGTGATGAAGAAGGATGTTAGGACATTCATCTCGAAGTGTATGAACCAGTTGGTGAATGCAAGGCAAAAGAAGCAAAGTGGGTTGTTGTAACCGCTTGAAGTTATCGAATGGAAGTGGGAGCAAGTATCGATGGATTTTATTGATGGATTGCCAAGGACTCGAGCAAGGTACAACAGTATCTGGGTCATAGTCGATCGATTGACTAAGAGCGCTAGACTTATACTAATCAAGTCAAGTAGAAAGGCAGCAAAACTGGCCGAGTTGTATATGAAATTGGTTGTACGATTCCATGCTGTGCCAAAGAGCATTATGAGTAACCGAGACTCTTTGTTCACCGGTGGGTTTTGGAAAAGCTTACAAGAAGCGTTAGGGACCGATTTGCATCTCAATACAACTTACTACCCATAAATAGATGGGCAGACTGAGAGAGTAAATCGTATATTGGAGGATCTCTTACGTTCTTGCATTCTCGATTTCGGAGGCTTATAGGATGATTACTTGCATTTGGTAGAATTCGCATACGACAGTAGATATTAGTCTAGTATCAATATGGCATCATATAAAGCATTGTATGGCCGACCATGTAACGGTCCTTCATGTTGGTGGGAAGCGGACGAAAAACTGATACTTAGGCCAGACATAAGTAGAGAAACCTCGAAGAAGATAGAGATCAATTGACAATGAGTGAAAGCTGCTCAGGATAGGCAGAAGAGTCATGTAGATAGAAGGCGTAGGGGTTTGGAATTTTCTGTCAGCGACATGGTGTTTATGAATATATCTCCTTTGATGATTGTTACTCGATTCGGTAGTAAGGGGAAGTTTGGGCCAAGATTTGAAAGGTCCTTTTCCGGTAGCAGAGAGGATTGAGGACCTAGAATATAGGGTCGACTTACCTCAGAAGATGGCAGGTGTGCACAGCGTCTTCCATGTTTCTCATCTATGAAAGTTTGTTCCTGACTCAGGCATGATGATTGCACCGGATCAACTTGATGATATCGAGATTGAACCAGAAGCTTCGGTCTTGTAGTCCGATTCATATTGTTGGACGTGATATGAAATAGGTAAGGAGAAAGACAATGGAGTTAGTAAAGGTTCAATGGGGTGAAAGCGAAGACGATTGCACGTGGAAAACTGAGGAGAGCATGAGGCTCACTTATCCGGAGCTCTTTGTATGGTAAGGCCTACAATTTATCGTACTTACTTTCACATTTGATATCATATAAGGTAGTTTAGTGTCTTGCATGCTAGGATAGGCTTACCTACAATATTGGTTGTATGGCGGCTTATTTGATATGTATTATGGTTGCATATGATTGTTAGGCATGCGGGGTAACTATGTTTGACTATTCTTTGACTTATTTGGGGATTTCGAGGGCAAAATAACTAAGGGGGGACAGTGTAACGACCCGTATTTTATGTATCATGGGACTGTAAAATATTTTTATTTTATTCATATGAGGTCGTACGACTCTAACATTTTGGATAGTAACTCTTAGGAACATTTTCCACATCCGTGATTTTTTCTGAATTTCTATACGATTATTTTAACCTTAAAAATCTTGTTTAGACTATAACTTTTGATAGAATCCAAATTAGGGTCTCAAACCAATTACATTGCTTCAAAATGATGGTTTTTAATTCTGTAGAGTGGTCATAGTAGAAAAACGGACTTACCATTTGAAAGTTATAGTTATTTTAAGTTTTGACTACTATTGGTCTGCAATTAGCGGGTAATTGGCTAAGCCCGTACTTAGACCTACTAATCTATCTCAAAAATTATGCTAAGGGGAGGCTGTAGTAACTGATCTAAGTCATTTCCATCTTCCGCAAAATAGCTCTAAACCTCCATTAGCACTAATTTCATCAAAAAGCCTACCTTTTCCTTACTAATCTTGGCCTAAATCATAATTAGAGGGGCAATTAGCATAGAGGAACTTGAGATTGTCATTTTGGCTGATTTTCATTCCTCTTTTTTTCTGTCCACTTTAGATCTAAGAGGAGAAATTGGTATTTTAGGTGTTTGGTGAGTGATTTTTGACGTCTCAATCTACTATGCATGTTTATATAGCTAAAAATGATGTTTTTAACATGATATTGACCCTAAATTGTTTTTAAACTTTAATCAAATTTTAGCATATGTTTATGCCTGAAAATTAAAGGTTTTTAAATGGTTTTGCAACCCCTTTTATTCATATTTATATGCTAGTGTAAAAGTTGGATTTAAATTAGGATTTACTTGACTATCATGTGCTTATGTATTACACGTATGAATGAATGTATATGTTTGATATTCCATGTTTGCATGTCTTGCTTTGATGTGGTTTGCTTGTGCTTTTAGATAGTCAGGAAAGAGGTTGGCGAATCTGGCGAATTAAAGTCCAAGATGGTCGGGAAGTGGATGAAACTTGGAGGAAGGGCTCTGGAGCATGGGAGGAGCCTGGGATTTAAGTCACATGAAAATTGGAGCTAAGTAGAGGAGTCGGTACCGAGGGCTTTCACTCAGTATTGATATCTTTTTGTTGAGGAAAAACACTCGATGGTAGTTTGGTTCTTCAAGTAAAGGCCAGGGGTCATGAGTAGGATTCAAATACTGAAATTTGGCTAAGTATTGGACCAAGCACCAAGAGCTTTTGGAGTCAATACCCAGAGCTTCTGGAGTTAGCATTTGGGGCTTGGGGTTGATACCAAGAGCTTTTGTGGGAAGTAGTCGGGGTCCAAACACTTAGAAGATGGAGCTCTGGAAGAGAAGGAAGAAATATAGCCAACATTTAGCTATGTACACCACTCGATACTAAGAGGTCTGGTCAGTACCGAGAGGTCAAGTTTTGTTGGGATCGAGGTGAAACTTCTAGGAAGGGTAGTGGAGGCCCTATAGGTCATGTTGAAGGTGTTCGTTTTTCGCTAGAATTTGATGGCAATATGGTAGCACGATGATAACTTTGGGACTTTGATGAGAGCAACTCCACGATGAATGGAGTTAGGGTCCGATGATGGCGGCTCGATGTTGAAAGGAGTCATGAGAATGTTTGTCTACAAAGGGCGGGTTCTAGGATGGGTGACCCGTGTATAGAATTTTGAATGGTTCTATCGTGGTTCAAAGGAACATGGAATGGTTCCTTGAGAACAATGGAAGCTGGGTGGAGCAAGGAAAGGGCTCAGATGCACATGCTAATGGATCATTGATACTCGAAGTGTTTTCTTATGTACTCGAAAGAAAGGGTATTGTGGGGATGCTCATGAGTACTTTATTTAGCTATGTCGGATCAGTTGTTTAGATCCGCATATCCTGAACCAATGGATTTGGTTCTAGTATCAGCTTCGGGCTAGAGGCGATGTAACAACTCTGCTTTAGATTACCTGAAATTAAATTAGGAGAATAATTTAATTTTGTGATAATTAAATGATTAAGAGATTTGGTAATTTTTAGTGTTAATTTAATTTGAGTTTGGAGAATCTATTTGTACAGAGTTCATGTAAATGAATTTTGTACTAAAAATGGGTATTTGAGAAATTTTAGTAATAATGGAAATAATTTCAACATTTGAAATATGATTTTTCCATAAATAGATTATTTTGGTAAAACTATGAAGAATAATTTTTATTCTAAAAGTTGTATTAAATTTTGGACACAAACGCTGTATTTTTACAACGTTAATAATAACAGTATATTTTATTATGGAAAATATGGTTTAATTAAATTTAAACATGTTGTAATTTATAAAATGAAGATTTTATCTTATAGAGCTTATTAAAAGTTGAGTGGTTGAATTTATAAAAAATAATATATACAAGTTTGTTTAAATATAAAGTAAAGTGTTTTATAATTCAAATTTGTGATTAGCAACACCATATGATAAGAAAATTTAGCAACACTTCTTATTGGATATCTACCCATTATCCTAGAGCACATTAGCACTAAAAAAATGAGAATACGCTCATCTCATTTCCACCTCTCTCAAATCAAAAAACACAAATCATCTCCACCTTCTTCTCAAACCAAATCAAAGAGCAAACTCCATTTTCTGAAAAATTTCATAAAACCCTAGATGCTCCAAAAATCATAAAAAATCAAATAAATTCTCAGAAATTCTCAATTTTTGATATATTATTGATAACATGTTCCAGCACCTCTGCTCCAAATTTCGTGGTATTTGGTTTAGTTTCTATGGGTCAACGTTCTTCTTTTCTCAAGTGGTTTTCGGGTTAAATCTGGACAGAAAACGAAGGTCGGTAGAAAATTCATAACTAATTATAGGAAAATCATAAAAATATGAAATTTGGATATGTTATTTTTAACTCATAGACGCACCTGTATTAAAATTTTCGTAGGAAAATACTTATTTTTGTTATGCCGAATCCTTGCTACACTGTGGACAAAAATGCAGAAAATTCTGCGTTTTGGCCTTGTGTTGATTGCTTGCGATTTTTGGAAATTTGGGATGTTAAGGTAAGTAACCCTCACACTTCTAGTCTATATTCATTTTCAAGTGGTTGAATGGTTAAATTATTAGTTTTATTAATCTTTGTTTGGTGATTACTGTCAGTGTTTTCTAAATCTACTCCTTGTTTGTTCACTGTCAGTTTACTGCTTTCTAAATGTTGAAATTAGATTTTGCTTAAATTTTTAATGTTGTTTTCCGATGATTTTCTAATAAAAATTTTGAGTTCTGATTCAATGGAGAATAATTGCATTTTGATTCCTTTGTGTTCTATGGAAGAAATTCCATTTTTTATGCATTCATTTACTGTTGAATTTCAGTGGTTTAATTCGCATTTTGCTGATATGAATATTTGTGAATTTTTTTATAGTTGGTTTTCTAATAAATATCAATTTTGATTGAAAAATAAATAAATATATTTCAAGTGATTTATAAATTGATTTTTGAGTAATTCAATTATATTGCATAAAGGTTTCTAACTCCTTTTTTTATTAAAACACTTTGATACTATTTAAAAACATTTAAAAATCTCATTTTCTGGATTTTATGAAATTTGTTTTTCACCAAATATTTTGTGCGATTTGCATTTATAAGCTAATAATGGTTTTGTGATTTGGTGAATAATTTTACGAAGGATAACATTTCTCTTTGTTTAACTCTATGAGTTACATGTGAACTCTATGTGAGTATTTATGTTCCTATTATGGCTTGTAATCAATCATCGCTTTTATCTCACATTGGTTCGAATTAGACAAGACTGATCCATTTATTATCTTTATGTAATATGATGAAGTTAGGGGTATGCCATAGGGGCAATTATGTAATTTGTTACATATATCTAACTCGTTAACCAATCTTATTCACAATAAAGGTGTTTCTTCCTATTATATACTTGATATAGTGTTATTATATTAATTAATTAATTTAATTAAAAGTATGTTTAAAAGAAAATCCATAAATGGTATATTTTGTGATAGTAACTACAAAGTGTTGTAACCGTGAGTAATTTATCACAAGGAAACAAATATACCATTTTAAATGTTCCTAGTCAAGATGCATCGAGACTGGATATCGATACTTCCGTTGAGACTAGAGTACGTAACACTCTCCAAATGTTGGGCAGTGTATTACTCATGACTGGTGGGGGCACCAAGGGGTTACGTACTAATAGTTATTGGATATCTATGGAATGACTCACTAGATAGTTTTCTGTTGCTTAATATAACTAAGGTCAACTAGAGAATATCGATGTGACTAATTTACACATTTCTCTCGACTTGAGAATACTGTTGATCTTCAATGTGGAAGCTCGGCTTTGATTATAGTTAAATCGTGGCACAGCGTCCAACGAACGACTATACTTGGGTTGAGTGGAAGCATTGGAAGTGAAACATTATTCAAGAGAGGATTCGTCTCCTCGGTTATATGAGGTTAGTATCACGGTCAACTGAAGTCAACTCAAAGTCAAAGTCTCTGGCCAGAGCATTTCGGTTAATAATAGTTGTTATTATTGAACCAAGGACATTGTGTTTGGACTATACAGTTGAATGTGGATGATATTGGAATTTTGACCATTACCAAATTCTATAAATCCAAAGTGATATACTTTTGACGAAGAGAACTGGTGTACATAATTGTCACTATTAAGTACCGCTTATAATAAGTAAAATTGAATTTTACCAAAAGATGTATAAGCGATAAATTCGGCCAAAATGTCACACCATCTGCTAAGTGACGTGTGAACGTTAATATTCGAATAGTTCAATATTAATCACTGACTGAATTTACACCTTTGAGTCACACAGCCGCAATGATGAATTCTTTGAAAAAACACATGATTTAATTAATTTATAAAATGTTGAAGATTGATTAAATTAATTGATATTTGAGAACTATTCATTATTAATTATTTGATTTTTGGAAGTTTTTGTAATTATTTTAATGCACTTAGAAAAATTATATTTGCACGCATTGATATACGATATTGATGTAATTTAAAGATAATTGCATGAAATGATATATGGAAATTTTATGTCATTTGATGACATGATTTATGGAAATTTTATGTCATTTGATGACATGATTTGTAGAAATATTATGTCATTTGATGACATACATGTAAAGAAAGGATTGGAGAGAGAGAAACAATCAAGGAAATTAATTAGGGATGTTTTAATTAAAGAAAGGGAAAAGTTTCATTCTTTCGAATAAAATATATTCTATAATTCATTCTGTATGTACAATACATTCTTTCTCATTCAGTCTGTTTTTTCTCTCCTCCTAACATTTCGTGGCAGAAAACAAAAAAAATAAAATTTCCAAAACTCTTTCAACTCCATATGAAAACATCAAAAATAAATAAAACAAAAGTGGTTCATCCATCTCTTGCAAGGATAGGATGGGGATCTTGAAGATCTGAGGAGAAATCATCATTCAAGGTGTGACTTCTAGGCAACATCCTAAGCGGAGTCCATTTTCAAGATGTGCTTCAAGGCTTTGGGTAATAAGGTGTGTTTTTCATTAATAGATAATGATATTTGATGTAATGTTTGTTCAAAGAGAAATATAATCATCATAATTTGTATGTACATATCACTGCCTCATTTAAGTTGAGAATTGTTTGTGTAGCTTGAAATGTTTGTTGAATGAATCAATTGGTGTTTTATTTAATAAATCAAAACTGGTATTTGTATATGTTTAAATATAATGTTTTGTTTTGGAAGTATGTTGTAAATATTCAATTTAAAGTCTAATTTTTAGATCAGAAATTTTGTATGTTCAATTTATCAATTGGGTTCTTATTTAGTTAAATTAGAATTAAAATTTATATAAGCTTGAATACAATGCTTTATTATAGATCTATATTGTAAACATTCAATTCAAAGTATAATCCTTTAGATCTAAAATTTTGTATATTCATATTGTTTTGATTGGATTTTACTTTAAAAATTAAGTAAAAATTTGTTTATGAATATTACAGCGTTTTATTGAAGATTCATGTTTTAAATCATATTAAAATAATGTAATTTTAGATTTCAAAGTTTACATGTATGTATTTTGTGTTTGTATTGTTTTGGAAATTAAAAAAAGGAAGATGTTTTGGCAATAAATCTAAATTTTAATTTGATTACTATAGTCTCTAATTTGTATTAATTAGAGATATTTTATTGAATATTACATACATACAATTAATGTTTTGACAATAAACCTACTTTTGAATTAATTGCTATAAATCTCTAATTTTTATCAAGTAGAAAGATTTGATTTAGTCTTATATACACACGATTAATTTTATATGTATGTTTGCATATATAAAATTTATTACATGTACTTCATATTATCAAAGTGATTAGATTTCTTTCCAAAAGGAGGAAACAATTTAAATGAGGCAATAATATATACATATATTTATTTTCTTCCGTTTATATCCTTATATTATGATGCCTATAATTTGTCATTTATATGTTGCGTTAATTAAGTTTACAAAATGGGAAATTGATTCAATCATCTTTGTTACTCTTTATTTATTTCCCTTTTTCCTTTATGTGATTAGCTATCCATTTAATTTTGCTTATATTATATACCTTGACGTCAATTGATAACACATATCATGTTGCACTTACAGAATTTACACTATAACAGATTTTTTTATACTTATATTCATGCCATATATATGTTGCTAATTAATGACATTCATATGATCAATCAACTTAAGTAAAGAGAGAGAAATGAAAGGTTTTTACTCCATAAAAATTTATGCCCATCATTAATTGAATAAGTTAAGGGGAATGAAATAAAAAGTTTCCTTCTCTAAATAAATTTATGCCCCATCATTAATTGAATAATTTAAGAGATCGGAAATGAAAAGTTTCCTTCTCTAAATAAATTTATTAAGTTACTGTTACACACAAATATGTACATAAGAGTATATTTAATATACTCTAATTTACATACACATTAAATTAAAGTAAAACTTTATTTATAAAATTGAATAAAATATTGATTTTATTTAAAAGAAACTTAGAAAACTTCTAAGTATATTTAGACTTCATAGGCCCATTAAAGATCCAAAATTGCTAAATTTTTTGAAATTCACCTATTCCTTCTGCTATGGGCTGGCACAGTTTCTTTAATGGAATTAGAGCCCAATAGCCTATGCGGTCTAAATTAGTCATGTTAGGTTTAACTAATTAAGCATGCGCATTTAGTACGGTGTCTAGAAATGTGATGTCTAGGATTGGAATTGGGTAATCAAGTACCCTACCTGGTTACCTGCCTGACCTGAAAGGTGAACTGAGCCCAAAGGTTGCTGTAACGACCCGGAATTTTGGTCGTTTGGTTTTGAACGTTTAATTTATTTTTAAATTTTGAATTGAAATATTAATTGATTTTGAATATGGAGATTTTGGTTGAATTAGTAAAATGATTTAAAATTTCAAATATAGCGATTTAATGGATTTGGTGAAATGTAAATTTAATATTTGAAATTTGGTAAATATGTGAATCTGGAGTTAAATGTGAGTAGAAATGATTTCTAAAATTGATTTAAAATCTACTCGAGATAGAGTGATGATAGTGGACTTTTGAATGGGATTAAAAGTCAATAAATTAGAATTTAAAATTTTATATATATATTGTAATTTAATTGTGAAATTTAATATTTCGAATAGTGTAAATAATTGAAATTGTGATTTAATATGAATCGAAAAAGTTTCTAATATTAATATAAATTCTATTTGAATTAGAATTGAGTTGGTAAGTTTTTAAAATTGTAATTTCAAGTAATTTCGTCGATTTTGAAAATCGTTCGATTTAATCGACACGATAAATAGCCTTCTAGGGCACAGTCTCAGAATTCGATGAAACTAGTTCCATTGGATCCATAATGGTGTATTATTATCAGATTTCAAATTTCGTAGCATTTGGAGTTACTGTTTGGTTGTACGGGATAGAAACGCGTTGAAATTAATATTAGAAATTTTATATTATAATTCGATTCGAAAAGCTATCTTTCACATACGCTCAAATTAGGCCTCAAAACTTGTTCCATTGTGTTCGAAATAGGAGTAAAACATTATAAACTTCATGTGGCACGCTTCGTTTGGAGTTCTTCCGGAAAATGAACAGTAAAATATTAATATAATATGTTTATACACCAATATATGTATACATATCCACAGCCAAAAACCCTAGTTTTATGCCCTAGCCGCCACAATAAAATTCAATGACCAAAAATTTTCGAAACTCTTTCCCTAATATCTCGAAAACCATCAACTATTAGCCCAACCTTCCAACTAGAGAAACGTGGAGATCGTCGAGCTCTAGAGATCCATACGGTCCAAGTAAGGAGGTCCGCGGCGGCGACAAATCGCCATGAACGACGTGTAGTTCAACCTTGTTTTTCACGTCATCGGCAAAGCTAGGGGGTGCGGTCTCTAAGCGTGGGTGAGGCAGGGGGCGCGTCCCTCGGTGGTAGCCGATCGACTTCTCGTAGCTTGAAAGGGGAGCGGCGATCAAAAAATGGAGGCGGCGTGAGGGGTTTCGCATATTCCTAGAAACGAACGGAGGAAGACAAAGAGAAAAGTCCTGATCTCGTTCCAGAAACCAACGGCCAAATGTGTTTTAGGTTAAAATATTGAAAAAAACAAAATTTATTTATATAAATTGTATTCGATGTTTAAAAATGTGTATCTTTCACATACGAGGTCGAAATTGGATGAAACAAGCAGTGATGGAATCATGGCGACGAGTACTACATTATGGAATTGATTTGAAGTTGATTGGAGCTAGCTAAAATTTTAGGTTAAATCGAACGTCGTTCGATTTTATTTAAAATTGGAACGTATGGCCAAAATTGAAAACTCAAGGTGAGTTAAACTCACTCATTTGGTTAATCAGTATATTTTTATGGTAAATAAATTTTATTTCTGCTTGTTTGGATTGTTGAAATTGGTGATTGTTGAAATTAATTTAGGATGACGATATAGCACCTTGAAATGCTATTAGATTGGTTGAACCGGATCTAGGGTCACAATATAGCATCTCGAATTGCTATTAAACTGTTTATGTTTATTTTTAAGCTTATTTCCCGTATTGAATCATATATGTGTGAAATTGATAAATGGATTGTTTTAAAATTACGTTGTTAAATTATAACGTAAATTGAATTGAAATATATATTGGTGTGATATATTTGGCCAAATAAACACCGTTGGATAATAAATGAAAGAGTTTGATTTTGAATGATCATTGGTTAGCAGAATCAATTTTTATTCTGCTATTTGATTAGTTGGGGACTGTTCAATGCAAACGAATTTATATTGGATAATTGATGTGTTAACAAATCATTGTTAAGTGTGGATTTTATTTACATATATGACTGTTATGTAAATGCTTGTCATTTAACTTTGATAGTTAAATTGAATTGAATGGTAGTTGATAAGTACCAATGGGATTTCCGAGCCTCGGTATAATATGGAAAGTTATGGTTTTTGGTTAACTTTAAATTCTATAATTTGGAGTAAAATATTTTATTAAATTATTATATATACAAATTGTTTATTTAATTATTATTTTACAAATGTTTATAAAATCCTCTGTTTAGGTTAATTATGTTCTAAAGTTAATTATTTATATGATTTTGTTTATAGAAATGAATTATTTTATTTTTAGTGATTAGAACTAGATAATTATATCATTAATAATAATTATTATAAAGTTAATTAATTTTTAAAAGTTGATAAATTTTATTTAAAGATGGATTTAGTTTATTTTATTAGATTTTAAAACGTTAAGGGTTAAATGATTATATTATTAATAAATTTTTTAAAGGTATTTTTTTTATCAAAGAGGGTTAAGATAATTTTGTGACATTTAAGATCTTATTTATTATAATTATGTAATTAATTGTTTATAAAAGAAATCCTTTATGTGAAGAATTGGTTAAAGGAGTTTATAAATGTGAAGGTGGGTTGAAATTTGAAAAGGGAGTTTACAAATGGTTTGAAATTTGTAAAAGAATATTTCTCTAAGTTAAACTTTGAAATTTATAAAGAAGTTTTATAAATAGGTTTGGAAATATTTATGAAACAAAGAAATTTTTGGGAAGTAATGGTATATTTTCATAGCGTAATTCGAGGGGCAGCGATTGCCTACAGTTTGGGTTGTTTTCACTGGGATAGTGACATAAACTTAGTGCAAACTGCGATCTATGATTTGATTGCATTGTGGGAAATCGGGAGGCAGAGATTGCCTAAGTTAAGTTTAGTTTTTCTGGGATAGAGACGCAACCATCGAGCTGTGATCCATGGTCTATACATAATGGTACTTCCATATCTATTTTTATAATATAGTTTTTCAAGTATTTTTGAAAGAAAGGATTTGTGAATATACTTATTCCGATGAAATAAGTATATGAATGTTTTAATAAGGAGATTCGATTTATAGAAATCAAATTAAATGAGGCTTAGTGATTTCAGTGGGAAATGTGATCTATGGTTGAAAGTTTGTTTATTTGATAGTTAAATAACCGACTATGAAATCTTGGCCAAAATATGTAATCCTTCTTAATTTTGGTGGTATGGAAATATTCCCTACTTAACACCGAAGGATTTTAACTCTGGAAATATCTAGGAGAAATACGAGAATTATATGGTACTCGGGTTACAATACTGTACGTATAAACTTGTGGATCTTATATGAAAAATGATAAGGAGATTCGTCCACTTAAATGGTTAGGGGGTGATCCCTGCTCTTATGTATTGTCAGATTATTCCTTAAAGAACCAGTTTTGAGCATTCTGAAAATCGGTGAATGGTTTTTGGAGTACCCAGGAAATGGAGAGTGTACTTGTAAGAGATGACTCGGAACCCATGACCTACTCCGAAACCATATACGGTTATATGGAGGAGATGTATTATATTTTGGGATGTTGAAATCCATATGTGGTTCCGTGACTCGTTGGAGTGTGGGAACCTGTGTGAGATTCCAAGATCTATTGAGATGTGGAATTCAGGTGTGATTCCATGACCTGTTAAGGTGTGGGAGTCCATATAGGATTCCGAGATCTATTTTTGGAGCGGTGCGTAAGCTGGAACGTCGGACGTAGCCTCATCAGTGGAAATGACTAAAACCAGATATAGGAGGCATAGCCAGTAGGGTTGGAAAACCCATAGGGTGTAGCCGGCTCCTTTTCTAGCAATACGGATAACTTCGGTTATTTTTGGCATGCCGCAGCGATGCACTCGGTCTTAGCAAGACTAGTCATGTTTTTCCTATAATATCCCGGCTAGACGGGTATGATGCTTTGAAAGGATAACTCCGATCCATGTGCAGGAGGATCATTCTCGAAGTATTAAGGGCACCTCTGTGGAAATTCTACACAATTAGCGAACGAGCCTTATCGAGTTTTGATTTTATACTAGTATTGTTGTGATCTACACAGTACGAACATCACAGCTACTTGTTTATTATTATTTTGCCCCTTAGACATTATTATAATATCACTGTATTTTCTATAAAAATGTTTTGGTTATCGTAAGGTAAAAAACCGTCCGTGTTTATGTGCGGTGTGGTCTTACAATATCTTTATTTTGAAAGGGTTTAATAATTTAATAAATCAAATTGAGTGTGTTTCCTCACGCTGGTTTACCAGACTGATCCGTGTGTTATTATTTTATAATAATGCTCGGGTCAGACCGAGCATATTACAGATTCAGATTGGATTGCATTGGAGCTCAGGAGACGAGCTGGAGACTGAGACGTATTCTCGTACTTGTTTTATTCCACTGCAGTGTTTGTTGAAATGACCAGCGATTGTGAGGACAGGCTATTATAACTGTCTAGGCTCGTAATTATTGATTTGTGTACTCTGATTTGAGTTATGTATATTACAGTTTTGATTTGTGTAAAGAACTATTGATATTATATATTATTCAGTCCGCTGTGAGATTCTGTATTTGTTTAGTTTCTTCTTTCTTCTACCTTCTTTCTTTCCCCTAACAATCTATCTTTCCAGCACTCGATTGTTCGGCATGCTAAACAGTGAACTTATTGATGTCGATTTTTGAGGGTCGAAAAGTCGGGTCATCGCACGTGGTATCAGAGCATAGGTTGGCGATATACCTAGGCTTTTGTAAGGATTACTCATTAGAGATAGGGTCAGTGGCACCCTAGAATGAGTTTTAGTGTATTAATAGATATAAGCTCGTATTTGTTAGTGAATATAAAATGTTTAATATTGTGTTGACTTATTGGTTGATTTTTTATGAATTCTTGTCTATTTTTTGATATAAAAGAAATATTTCCCGAAATTATTATAGTGTATATATTTGGAGTGTTTGGTTCGTATTATTATAATCTAAATAAGATTTTAAAATTTGGAATGGGTTATATAACCAATTTAAAAGTATATAAGTATGATTCATACAAGTGAGTTATAAGAATTTGGAAATTTTAAATCCCGACAATTTTGGAAAATGCTTTAAAATGAATTTGAACTGAGTATTTGGAAATTTTTAAATCTTAGAGATTTTTGGAAATGTGTTCCAAAGTAGTTTGTGAAGGATAATGGAGTATTATTTTGGAGATATTTCTGAATAGAAATTATTTTAAAATGGATTTTGGAAGTAAGGAAGCACTGAACTCACTTCAGTCGCTGGAAAATAATTACGGTGATAACGTCCACATCATCAGTGTTCATTTTCGAATTTCTAAGTGACGGATTGCTACCGTAGTGATTGGCTATGATTATTTGCTTTGGACTTGTTTGGTAAACAAGTTTTGTTTTAGAAATTCCAAAAGGGAATTGTTTTGGGAAAAAACCAAGTTGTTTTAAAATTCTGAAAGTATGATTTGATATACAGAAGTGGATATATGTATATTTATGATTTTAAATTGATTTGAAATAAAACCGGGTGATTGAATTCTGGGATTTCCATTTAAATGATTTGTGAAGTCAGGAGAAAATCGGTTATTGAACTTATAATTTGAGCTGATATAGATAAGAAAGGAAAGTGTGAATTTTAATTCTGGAATTAAAGTTTAACTTGAGTAAGTCAAAATGAATAATATGGGTTGAAATTTAACCTAAGATAAGTTAAATAAAGTTGAATTGGATTTGAATTGAATATAAAATTTGAAATATAAAATGATTATATAATTATAAGTTCTGATTATTGAATGGAATGTATACACTTAAGCTATAAAGTGATATATATAATCCAGAGTTATGATTATAAGATGTGAATGGACTCAAGTAAGCAATATGAGATTTTGAGTAAATAAGTTCTTGAACTTATGAATTGAGAAATGCAATGGTAAAACCAAAATTAAAATGGTTTGATATTATGGTCAAGGAATGAAAATTCAAAATTTTGAATTTTAAATAGAGGGTGAATTGGAATTGAGTAAATTGAATATAAACATGAATTATGAAGTGATTATATAACTATATGTTAAAAATATAGAATGTGAGTAAACTTAGGTGGAAATTCAGGGAATTGTGAATAAATAAATTTGTATAACTTATTAAACTGAGAAAGTGGAAAAGTATGACCAAGTTAAAATGGTTAAGTATTTGATAACAAGAAATGAATTCAATTTAAGAGTAAATGAATGAATATAGTTTTGGAGTATGGATTAGATAAGATTGGGTATGAACTTAAGTTACAAAGCTGAATATGAACTTAAGTAGCGTATGGACTGTTTATAATAAACCTTATAAGTAATTTTATGAAATGGTTTATAAATAAATTAGCACGGAATGAAATGCCGTTCACTATAAAATGAGGTGAAAAACACTATGTGAATTAAATGAAAGTGAATGGAAAAGATGTAATATAAGATGGAAGTGAAATTAATATGAATGCAAGTGCATGAACCTGAGCCGAATTGTTCGAGAATCGACTTACATGGAATGATTCCGAGATTAATAAAATGGATTTGAATATAATGAATGTGGATATGAATGGAATGCAAATGAATTTATTGTGAATCAATTTGAAATTGAATATACATTGATTGGAAATGGATAATTGAATGTTTGAACCATGTACTTGTTTACGCATTCGAAATATACATGTCATAATATGTTTGTTTTATGAAAAATATGCGTTTAAGTTGGTTAAATGAGTGTAATGTTATAAAAAAATTCATGGTTATGGAACTTATGTGGTTCATTTGAGTAAGTACAGGTACAGGGAGCTGTTTGGATAGATTTTGGTTGCGTAATTGCATATAAATTAAGCGAACTCGCTTAATAACGCTAATATAAGGTACGCTTACGCATTAAAAGCGAAAATGAGATAAATATTGATATATATTGTGTTTTCGACCGTGTGGGTCGATGTATATTGTAACGACCCGAAATTTTCAGCCATTCGTATCCACATATGTCGGAAATTGAATTGCTCAAAATATCAGATTGTTAAGTTAAATTTGGCAAAACTCATCATATACAGTAAATATATAATCACAGTATCACAGACACGGAGTAATGTAAAATAAAGCAGCGGAAACAAAGAATAGTAGATCATGAAGCTACTATATATATATAATAGAGTTAAGTAAGATACAACGGAGATCTCGAATACATAGATGTCTCAATACAATAGTCAAATACAAGATCTGAATACATCACTGGAATCAACTGAATAACTGAAAGCAGAATCGATATAGCTGGATCTCCAAGCAAAGCTCCAACTCCAAAGGTGAGTCTCGAAAGCTGTATCACTCAGTCTGACCCGAGCGTAAAGCAAAAACAAAAAACACTCGAGTCAGGATTAACATTCTTATATCAATAAATCCAACTCAAGTGAAATATCAACTGAAATACAAGTAACTCAAAGGATGTTTGAGATAACCATCCTCTAAGGATCCGTTAAACTATCTACTATGTAGTAATATACGCTATTATAATAATGTCTATAGTAAAATAAACTTACTTTTAAATAGCATTAAGGAGTAACCCATATCCCCCTTAGCACATAAATGTCCCAGTAGTCTATTCAGTATCAGCGTACCCCTAGATCGGGAGCTACCCTAAATACTCCACAGGCTACGGCAGAAAACCGAACTCGTAGTAAAGCTCGATATGGTAGGTGACACGGCACAACTAGGCAATGCCAGAGTAGATATACGAATTACGCATCCGGGCTGGTGGTAACGCATAGCAGCCACTACCGCCCACCTCGGAACACACTCCCGAATCAAAATCGAAGATGGCCATCAAATCAATCACAAAGTAATAGAATGGTATACGATGGAATGCGTCCGATCAGAGGAGCTACCTCATTGGCCCGTCAATTGCTCCCGTTTTAGCCACCTTAAGCCAACTCACGGGAGTCGGGTCCACGTATATACCTCAACAGGATCGTCACCACCATCCTACTTCATTCTGGAATCTCCACCGCGAACACGGTTGTTAAAGTGGTTTTCGGTATTGGCAGAGAGTATGACAATATCTGATCCCGGTCTCTTTAAAAACCAATCGTTATTATAACACCGCGGTCATTTCAAATTAGTTTATACTTCAAAACCAAAATATCATTGTCATTTCACAACAATATCAATACGATATCACTTCCATTTCAAAACCCAAGTACGATATCATTTTCATTTCAAATATATCCTTTCCAAAATCATAGCACTTTCAAAGTTATAACACTTCGAAACCAAACACTTGAAATTATAACAATTTTGGAAATCATAACACTTTGGAAATCATAATTTAGAAATCATAATACCCCCACACTTAACCTGTTTAGATATTAAAATAGTATATAAAATAAAATAGTTTATATAAAATAATTATAAGTTAAAATAGTTTTATAATAAAATGGTTTATATGAAAATAATTTATAAAGTAAAATATAAAATAGTTTAAAATAAAAAAATACTTTATATAATAAAATAGCTTCCACAAATTTCACAAATCAAATTCCAAATCAACTCGAATTCTAGAATTCAAATTTAATTAAGTCTCAAATCATAAATTTCAATTCGATTCAATTTCTCAATAAACCATTTCAAATTATCGATTTCAAATACATATTTGGACCATAAAATAAGCCTCATTTCAATTTCAATATATTTTAAAGCTTTACATATTCAACAATTCAAAACTAAATTCGATACTTATATATATATATATCAAATTCACTTAATTACTATTTAGTTTTGAAACATTTACTTGATCATTTCAATAACATCTAAATACAACTTCAATTTACAAATTTAAATAAACAAAATATCTCATTTAAATTTATATAAGTTTGAAATATTCACTTATGTCACTTTTAATCAAATTCAAGTTATAAAGCATATCTTTAAAATTTCAAATTTATCTCCTCAACCTTAATTTATTAAATCATTACAACTCTATATTAAAATATAATTTAAATATTTTTTAATAAAATCAAACTTAATTATCAAACTTATCTTATATTAAAAAAAATTTATACATATCTTAAAATCAAGAATTTAACTATATATATATATTACATATATATAATATCTAAAATTCATATTTTACAAAACCATATATTTCTTTCCAAAACCATATATTTCTTTCCAAAACCATAGAAATCATTTTCAAAAATATTTATATATAGACCAACGGTGTCTGTATATAATTTTCTATCCTATGGTCAAGTGATACGGATATTTATCATTTCAATCTGCAATTTAAATATATACGGGTATATATCATTTCAACCCGCAATCCCAAATTCAATTCAATTGAAAATCGCTTGGGTTTATCATTTCAACCCATAACGATTTTCTCCTATTCTACAGATCGTTCGGGTATGTATCATTTCAACCCATAGTGATTTCTATATTAACAGGGAACTTGCAGAGTAATAACAGATATGATAATAATATAACAGGCATATAACAAAAATGTAAATGACAGATAATGGTGTCAGATGTCACAAGTGAACAGATACAGATCATAGCTTATATATAGCAATGTAAATAACTAGTAGCAAAATATTTCAATTGACGTTCCAATTGAAATCAAATTTAATAAATATAAGAACGATAATCAGAGTGATTTCTCACCTTTCGAGGCTAGAGATGAACGAAAAATACGATGAGTTACGAATCCAAAGCAAGGTGAGATGGGCACAAATTTGACGATCAAAGCTGGTAGATAGATCGATGAAAGTAATTGGTATAAATGAACTTGTATATAACTATATATAACAATTTTTATAAAACCATATCCTAAATTTAAACACATACTAAAATAAAACATACATATTTATTTTCAAATCGAAAATTTAACTTTAATATAAAATGACATCTATATAAATAAACTGTAACGACCCCGGATTTTATATAAATTTAAATTGATAATTAAATTAATTTTTGAATAAAAATTGTGGAATTTACTGATAAACTGATTTGAGTTTCCCCAAATTCCAATAGAATATATGTTAAATCGTTTAAATTTAAATATTGTATATATATGTGAATATGAGTAAATTTGAATATATATATATATATATATTGAATTGAGTTTAAATCTTAGATAGATTAGATAAATATATATAGACTTTGGACATAAGTATATAAATAAATAGTTTAAAATTTATAAATCGATGGTTTATGTTAGGAAATAAATATATATATGAGAATATAAGTGTTAAAGTAAAATCGATAATAAATATTCAAGTTAGAAATAAATAAATAAATAAATAAAAGAAATATCAATAAATATATTCAAGTATGAAACAAAGGAAAAGATTTGAGGAAAACAAACAAGAGTTAATTAATGCTTGAATCTCTCAGCCACCAAAACAAAGATATCATTCTCAGCCATCAAAATATAGATCATATCAGCCACTAAAGTTGAAAAATCAGTTGAGTTAAATAAACAAAGAAAAGAAAATATATACTCAAGACAGTGCAACATATCTATGAAGCTTGCGAAACAAGTCAGTGCACATGCATTCATATCTATAAACAAGAGTTATATCAGCCTGCATAAGTTTGTAAGCAAATCAAATTTGATATGAAAATGTATAAGAAAGAAAGACAAAGCAATTAATGCCATATCTATTAGTACACAAGAAATATTATCATCAGCCACCAAACAAAAAAATATCGCTGCCTATATTGTACTAGAGAGAAAAAAATATCACTTTGTACAAAATATCACTGCTGTACAAATTCTATCCCCTGTAAACTGTTTTTTTTACATCAAACTCTCATTTCAGTTTCGATCATTCTAAACTGTGAAAAGAAAAAGAATAAAAAACTAAAGTATATCATCTTCAACTTAAAACATTAAACAAATTGATTCAAGCCAGAGAATCAAAGAAGGAAGTTTCAGCTAAAAGTTCAAGCCTGGTTCATCATCAGCCTTGTTTACCTTCAAACCACTGTGAGTAACCTATGTTTTAAAATTTAAAAACTTGAATCTGTCACATGGATGTATTTGTGAATAAGTGTGATATATAGTATGATTCTCTGAATATATTTCAACCTGGAAGTATTTGTACAGGTTATTGTTTATATATATCCTCTGTTTTGAAAATTTAAACACCAGACTTGATTCAAAAATCATTTTCCCTTGATCTACTTGCTATTTGAACTTTGTGTTAAAACAAAAATTGTTTGTTATAGCCTATATTTAAGATTAAAATTTTATTCAAGTCAAAACAATTTGTTAATATTTCTGGAAATCAAGAAAACTGAACCAAACTTTAAATGAGTCAAATTTCAAACATTTTAATTCACAGATTCAGGTATGCAATTTGAATTTGCATACTTAAACATGATTTTTAAAGTTAAGATCATAATTTTTAGAGTCAAGATTGAGGAGCAGTTTGGGTTAACTCGAATTGCATTCTTTTGGGAAATTCTGGTAATCTCGTCAATGGGGGAGATCGTGGTTCTCTGGGGTGGTAGTGGAGTGATCGGCGGCTCAGGGAAAAATAGTGTGATAGTATATAGATGAACGTGGTGACGGTGGCGAACAGTTTAAATTTCTAAACCTAGTTTTGTCGAGGGTTGATGTTTCGACTCGTTTGTCATCTGTGTGTGATCAAGTGCAGCGAGTTTCCGGGTGATGAAAGAGGAAGTGTCGAGGGGTTGGTGGCTAGAGTCGCACGAATTTTAGTGGTCGGGGTTGAGGGTACGGTGGCGTTCCAGGTTCGCCAAGGGTGGAGCCACTATTGTTTCCAGGTTTGGGATTTTGGCTCGATTTTGTTTTCGAGGTGACGACTGGGTTCTGGTGGTCGGGGAGAGGAGTGTGGAAGGTCGTCGACTTGCTCGACGATGTGAGGTCGCCTGGAGTTGGTTGGCGATGCCGTGCACGTGCACCGTGCACTTGTCTAGAAGTTGGATTTAGAGAAGATGAAGTCGAACTCGAGTTTGTACTCGGGTAAACAGGGTGCTGGCTCGAGGAGGGTCTCGTGTATTTGTGAATGCATACCGGGTATAAAAAGACTTAACAAAAATTTAAGTTAAAAATGAAAATTGGGGTTTGATTCGGGGGAAACTCGAAGTAAACAGGCGATTTCCTCGGGGAACACTCGGGGTTGACTCGAGTTTAGCATTTCCAGTTTTTAAAAACTTCAACAATTTAAGCCAATTAAATTTCTAAATCTATTTTTTTTAAATGAAGATTGTTGTTTAATTGGAATGTGTAGATAAAGGTTTTGAAAGTAAAATATTTCAAATTTACTAAGTTTAAGATGTTTTAAACTTATATTTTTAAAAGAGTTTATTTTAAATGAAAAACTTAATTAAGTAATTAAGGAATTAATTACTCATTGTAATCAATTAAGTTAAATTTGATTAGTTTAAGTTAATTAAGTAAGTTTGATTAATTTTAATTAATCACTTAATGATTTAATAAATGTAATTACTTAATGTAATTAATGAAGTATAATTACTTAGTAGAAGTAATTAAAGATCTATTACTTAGTATAATTAATCAAAGGATTTATATAATTAATTAAGAAGTTAATTAATTAAGGTAAGTAATTACAGGATGGTAATTACTGTTTATGGTTAAAGTTGATAAATGGAGGTGATAAATTAAAAGTTTAATTAATTAATGTAATTGATTAAGGTTCAATGTAATTAATTATAGTAAATTAATTAATGGAAGTAAGTAATTAAGGGTTAATTACTTTAAAGAATAATTAATTAAAGGTTAATTAGTTAAAGTGATTATGAAATGGTTAATTAATTAAGGTAATTAATGATTAATTAAAGAATAATTAATTAAATGTTTGTAATTAATTAATTATTTATTAACCCTGACTAGGGATTATCCATAGGAAAATAATCTGGTTTAGATTAATCAGATATTTTAATTAGTTTCACTTATGGATGGCTGGCTGTATTCTATTGAATGATTGAATTGTTGATATTCCCTGATCTGTGATGCTATGTGATATATTTTGATTTGTGTGTGATCTGTACTGTAGTTTATTTATCTGTGATATATAAATATATATATCTGTGATCTGTGAATAAAGGATAAGCGTTATAGTTATACCGCTTATCAACTATATTTCTGTATTCTGATCTGTGGTGATTGAATGATGTTGCACTACTGTGTGAAACCCATGGACTACACCATACACACACATATGGATTTCATGAGGAAATCGGTTAAGTCACAGATGATTTAAATTTAATGTTTTTGAAATTGAAATTTTAATTTCAATTGATTTTGGAAATGTTTTTGGGTTAAATGATAAAAGCTTTCATATAAGAAATGAGTTTCCAATTTGAATTAAAGGAATTTCAAGTTTGAATTGAAAAATGGTTTTCCAAGTTATGAGTGAATTCTTTTTGAAAGCTATAAGTTAAATCTTGATTAAAGATTTAATGAGTTAATCCAATTGAAATGGAAATCGATTTGAAAATCTATGAATAGATCTTTGTGAAACTGGGTGAACTTTGTGAGATGAATCTTTTTGTAAAAGATTAAAATGGTGATTTGTTTAAACCATTTGAAAGAGAAGTTTTGGATAATAAGTCGTGACTTAATTGAAATCCCATTATCCATATGTTTTTAAATATTACGCTCACTATTTGGTTTAGCTGAGAGAGGACATTTGTGTCATATAACCCATTCTGAATAAGTGATACGTCGTATATGGATAGCAATTGAAGACCGGTGTTGAAGACCGGGTATTTGTGAAAACGATAGGATAACCTATCAATTGTCTCTGCACTGGGTAGCGCCCGGTATAGAGATTCCCTAAGTTATGGGAAGTTCGATCGGGATTGTGAATACCCGGATTGCAAGGGCTTCTTAGGAAGTGCCTTCGGTTTTGTTCGAACCCGGAACAGACTTGTATGGTTGTATGTCTGACGCTACACTTTGAGATATAAAGCTGATTTCTTTCAAATACATTTCTGTTTGGTGGCGGAAAATTTATTCTCTTAGCTTAACACCCTTCTTTGAGACGTACGAGCTCAGGGGTTATGTAGTTGAAGGTTATCAATGATATACTCCCAATTTAGTAGTGTGGCATGCTAAGTGTTGCTGTGTGTTGATGGTCATTTGCTGATCATTTGTTGATCAAAGCATGGCTTTGTGAAAAAGCGTAGCTTTGTGGACGAGACCTCATCGAACCTAACAAACCGGAAATGGTCGAAACAGGAATGATGCGGCAAGGTTATGAGGGTCGCTCCCTTTAGGGTATGTCATTTCCTTTTGGAAAAAGGTGATATTATGGTATGGAGCCCAGATATTTACCAATGTGGTTGCTCCAATCTCATTTACTGTGTGATTGTTGCTATGTGATCGATGGCCCTCGGATAAAGGTCCCAAAGGACCATGGGGTGGCATATTCGTGTAGTAGTTACCTAGTGTAAGAGGTAACCCGGCCTTGTGTTGGCAGAGAGCTAGTTAGTTCTCGGGACGTCCCTCCAGAGGCGTTTCCATGTGGCATAGGAAGTTCCTTAGCCTAACCATTTTTTGGAAATCCAATTTCCAATACGAACCCAGTACGGTTTTAGTTGTAGAACCTGCCATTTACTTATGGTGGTCACCACTGTTTAGATGGTAGCTATAGTAGGCATAGTTCGAAATGTCTATGCTAGCTAAGATTAATATTATACTTTCGAAATGTTTTCCACTATGCACTAATAATAATAATCCAATGATTTGGCGTAGTAAGCATATTTGACTATCATAAGAAGAAATCTCCTCCAATTCTGCGTTTGCATTGTGTGTGTGGCGGGAGGTCTTATGGTAGTTTCATTTTCCAAAAGCATTGCGGATTTCAATGTTAAAAATTCTTTTGTGGTTTGTTTTAAAGATAAACTGTTTTTGTTACTCACACCAGTCCCATGACTGACTCGGAGTTTATTGTTCCCTTCCTAAACTCTAGGTGCCCACCATTTTCCACACGGGCAGTCTAGAGTTGGGTTTTTCAGATAGTCAGGTTTAGTAGATTATCTGGAGCTAGTTAACTTCATCGGAGTCGACGACTGACGTTGCTTATCTTGGTGCAACGTGATGGTGGTTCGAGCTGATTTTGGAGTTGTTGGATTCATTCTCTTTTGAAGATCATTTGGAGTTATCACTTATGTTTTCCGCTGTATCATTATTTGTCTCTGATATTGTTGTATCATATTGATATCATTGTTGAATATCATTCTGGATATTGTATTCATTTGAGCTGTATGTGATATTACCCATTTCATTCTTCCGCCGTGTTGTTATACTTAATGGTGTTATAAGCTCCGGGGAGCCAGATTCGGCGTTTGAATCTACGACATTTGAGTACAAGTGAAGTACGGGTGCCGATTTTCGAAGGCCGAGTTTCAGGACTCTTACATAAACTATTAAAACTTGTACATTAAACCCAAAATAATATATATAACAAATATATGTAAATCTTATATTATACTAATACATAACTAACCAAACTTCAATATACATAAAATCTGGACAAAATTTAAAATAGAAAACATAGGAATTAAAAATACATATAGTTACAGCCTTAAACCAAAATGTAAACTCATATACATGTGAACAACAGCTATATATAAGTAAATCATTATAATCTTACCCATAAAAAACTCAACAAACCAAAACTTATACTAGAATATACCTTAAATGAAAATATAATACAATATATATAAAACTAACCTATTATAAACTGTAACACATATAAAATACATACTGTAACAATAGATACATAAACAGGATAGATTACAGCAAACAGAATACTTTAAACATACACACCTTTATGTATACTTTACTTCATAAATCAGAACACAATATATAAGTACTCTAAATACACATATATATAAACTGTCTTTATAATATATATGCTTATACCATCAACTAACTAATATATGAAATAAACTACATATATATAACAAATATATAACTGATGTACAAAATTACATTTAATACTTTCTTTCATGGTTCCAGAAAACATACAATATATAAAACAGAGGTAGAGTTCTCAAAAGCAATGAAGAAAAAGAAAAACAGTAGAAGGCAGAACTAGATCTAATATATAATTAATGCATATATATATATTTACGGTCATATTATACTTCCTATAAACAACAAAACCTATTATATTAATAGTATACTATCTAACCAATATTGAAATTCCTAGGAAACAAGGAATCTGGAAAGCAGACAAAACTTTGTGTATATATATAGTATATGCTTCTCTAAGCATTCATAGACTTATATATAGTACTTATAAAATACTATAAGCATATAAAATAAAATACCGCAACTTGCATCATATCCTTGCATAATATATATACTATTATACACAGCATATTACTTGTATGCAACATATATATGTAAAAATATACTAAAAAACTCACGTGTAAACTTATACAGTATGAAACTAATATATATACATACAAACACCTACATATATTTTATATAAGACTATTTATACATAGCGTACGTATGTAATAATAATATAAAACATACCAAAAATATATACATATTGGTTATCAAAATCATATATAAACCTATATAAACCTGCAAACAATTTTACTTTCGTATGATTTGAAAATCTATGCTCTGTTAGAATATATATATATATATATACTAACATATTTTACATTATATATAAATAAGCGTGAGCAAAACAAACCAGAGGAAGAAGGAAACCTCTGCTCGGCTAAGCAAGGGTTGGGTGGCCGACCACTGCTATGTGTAGGAGGTGATTGGTAGGGCATGGATCTATTGAATGGCGATGCTCGGGTTGGAGGCTAGGCCGGTGGTGGGATCCAAGCGTGGCCGTTGGGTTTTGAGAGGGAAGGACTCGCGTGGGAAGTGGCTGAGTTTAAAGGAAGGGAGAAGGGTGATTGCAAGGTGGCAGCACGTCATTGGGAAGATGATATATACAAGTTACAGTAAAGCTTTGTTATAAAAAAAATTCAAAATATAGAACAGAAAGAAGAGGAAGAAATTGGGAATGTGAAATGTATTTGAAGCTGATCGCTTGATGAAAGTGAAAAGGTGGAAAAATAGCAAGGGTTGGGTAAGTTGAACTTGAAATAGTAATAGCAAACAGCCGTTTGGTTTATACGTTGGAAAATGGAAAGACACAGGGAATAGGTATCGGTACGGCTAATCGCTTCACAGTTTCGATGTATACTGGATTTCGAAATACACAAATGAATACCCTGTTGAGTTCAGTACGACGAGACGATCAAAATGGTATACAAATATCAGTGGTACGACCATTCGATCAAAAGTCGATAATCGGTACCGAAAATGCTGCAAATCTGCCAGAAATAAGATAAACGGAGCAATAGCGGTCCAAATTTGGAAAAACGAAATATGACGTCTTACTCGGAAGATGATTTACAAATTTTCTATAGAAAAATTTTCAAGTTTGGAAAACATCTTATTATCATCAATTTTAACTGATTTAAATTGAAATAAAATTACACAAGAAAATAAACTTCCATATTATCTAATGAAAATTTACCAATTGCTATGTTTAAATAGACATATTTCAAATATCAAATTTTATTTCAAACTTTTTTTATTATTAAAAATTTCATAAAAATTCAATTAATTAAATTAATAAATCACTAAAATTTATGGATCGTTACACTCTCCCCCACTCAAAACTTTTCGTCCTCGAAAAGGAAGAAGGTAGGAGAATAAAACTACCAGAAAGAAAGAATAGATTTGAAATTCAAAATAAACAATAAATTTAAAACCATGTAAATTTCAAATTAACTAATTAATATTCAACACTTTGGTTTAATCCATTTGCGATCACTTAAGTTAAATCAATCCATTTGTTTACCTAAGTTAAATCAATCTATCTATTTCTAAATTCATTATCTTATTATCTAGTCATCCTCAATTAACAATTTCTAAATCATCAATTTGTAAGATCATTTATTATACTCATATTTTATTCAACAAATTTAATTCTTTTATTCCAAATTATTACTAACTTTATTCCACTTAATATATTTTATCACATATATTTAAACCATATAAATTAATTTAAACCATATAAATTTCAATTTAAATTAATTTATATTCAATAATTGATTTAAAATTCAAGGTATTTCCATAAGTTAATCTAATTTCAATTTATTAATTTCTTCAGAACAAATTTATTTGTCTCATTTATTATTCAATTAACTTATTATTCTATTTATCTCTATTAACATCTTTATAAAAGAAAATTAGTGTATACATTTATTATAACACTCAAATCTTTCCTTATAAAGTCATTTTATATTGTATATTATCCAATTACATTTTTAATTTCTGAATAATTTAGGCAAGTTATATTGAAATGTAATTGGGTATTATACAAGTAAAATTTTCTCATTCAACTTATTTCAAGTTTAATTATTTATTTGAAACTTTGGCTTTATTTTATAATTAAAATCATCCTTTAACAAAATTTAAGAATTAAATTTCCAATTCACTTCAACCATTTAGAGATAAATACATATATATACACTATATATATCAAATCAGATCTATACTCATATAGCAATATATATTATAAATCAAGTTATAATTTAGAAATTTAAATCAATTTATTTTCCAAAACAGAACCGTAGCAAAGCTACAGAAAGGTCTCTCTACTCTGAAACTCAAAAATGAATGTCGATGATGCGGCCGTCATCACCGAAATTATTTTCCAGCGACACAAGCGGAGAGCACTGATTTAAACCTTCAAAATTCTTTGGAAACCATTTCTATTCGAAACTACTTTAAATAATATACACTTTAAAACCAAAGTTTAAAATCATCGGAAATTAAATTCTCAAATTCCTGATTTCAAATTCATTTCAATTCCAAATCAATTTATAAACCATGTTTATAAATTCATTTAGAACAATAAATGATAATCAAATATTATCATTTCAAACAACCAATTCAGATAACTTATTAAATTTCAAGAAATTTACTTATATATATATAATATAATCATAGAAATTTATTTCATTTACCAAATTTGAAAATAATATTGTGTCAGTTTGCTCTGTTCAAGTGTTTTGGAAATCCTATCGATAGCGTTGATCAGACGAATCGATCGAAAACCCAAATCAACATCAACAACTCAAACAACACAATATATAAAACATTTTAATATTAACACAAATACAAATTGTAATGACCTGAAATTTTCGATCGCGAAAATTCTAGATAGTTAGGAAAAGAAGAAAGAAATAGAAGAAGAAGAAACAGAAACACAGCACTGATTCTCACAAAACGCAGCGGATCAAAATATAATATCAAATAATAACAGTTTACAAAAGAATACCTGTATCTGTCAATTATATTTTACATCAGAGTTACACTCATACACAAACACTGGACATATACAAATCGCATGTCTCGGATAAACAGTAATAATATCACAGCGGAAACACTTCATACGTTCCTGCCATCCAGCTCGTCTCCTGAGCTCCAGAACGTCCTTACCTGAAAATCTGTAATACTCGGTCTGACCCGAGCATTACATCAAAGTAACACCCGGGTCAGGCTGGAAACCAGCGTGAGTAAACCCATCTCACAAGGAATACTAATGCATAAAATTATTTAAAACCCGGGTAACTCGTACTTCACAACGAGTTCTCAACTTATTATAGTCAACACTTATTTCATATATCATTATCTATGTACCTCTACAAAGTTAAAATGGTCCAATTACTTAAATCATTCCATTCAGCCTATTTATTTCACATATCAACTCTATAAGGAATTTATAGAAGATTTACAAATCGAAGTGGTTTTGGGTATTTGCAAATGCCCGACTCCGGTCTCTTCGAATTCCATGTCATCTTAACCCAAATTATTCAAATGAAATACCCTTCAAACTTAAAAGACAGGATGTCACTGTTTTAACCCAACATATTAAATCACATAGCATCACACGTCACATACCAGAGATATCAACTAATCTAAGGCACACAATATCATTCAATCATTCGTGAGCAAGATTAATCAACCATACCATCTCTAATTAATTTAATTAACCATAATTGAATTAAATCAATTACTTTAATTACTTTTAAATCCTACTTATTAATTAATTTCTAACCAATTAATTGATCATCCAATAATCATCCATCTTAATAAATCCTCCTTGATTAATTATTCTTTAATTACAATAACTAATTAACCTTTAATTAATTACACAAATTAATTACCTTATAATCACTTACATTGATTAATTATCCTTTAATTAACCATACTCATTGATTTACTAACCCTTCATAAATTTCTTCAATTAATCAATTCTTTAATTGATTACACCGAGTAATTAATCCTTAATTACTTCCCTTAAGTAATCTAATTTTTAATTACTTTCATCATGTAATTATTCCATTGGTTAATTATCCTCTGTTAATTAACCTTTAATTACTAATTTACTTAACCTTTAATTACTAATTAAATTAAATCAATCCTTGATAAATTTGTCCTTTAACTTAGGTAATTAATCTCTGATTACTAATCAATTTATCCTTAATTATAAATTAATTTATAAATTAATTAATCTCTAATTACTTAATTAATTACAACCATAAATTTATTAAACATTCTTAATTACCTTATAAACAAATTAATTAAATCATTTATCTTAATTACCTTCTTACTTAACATTTTACAATCTTCCTTAATAACTTTGAATAGTGAGGGACACGAATGGATTTTGAAACCGCAGGGAACGTTCCAAAATTCAAAGGAATCGAGTCAAAAGGAAGAGATTGAAACTCGAATGAGAGTGATTCTGTAAATACATTTACTCTATATGCTAAGTTTTGCCTAAATCTACCAAAGCTCTGATACCAACTGTAACGGCCCGCTATTTTGGACCATTCGCATCCGCACATGTCGGACTTGAATAATTCAAAATACCACGTTGTTAATTTAAATATGGCAAAACTGAACATATACAGTAAATAAAATAATCACAGATCACAGACACAGAGTAATAAATGCAGCGGAAACAAAAGATAGTAGTTCATGAAGCTACTATATACATATCAGAGTTAAATAAAGTACAACAGATGTCTCGAATACAATAGTCAAATACAATAGTCAAATACAATAATCAGAATACAATCACTGGAATCAACTGGATATCTGAAAGCTGGATAGATAGCTGGATCTCCAAGCGAAGCTCCAACTCCAAAGGTGAGTATCGAATACTGGTACACTCAGTCTGACCCGAGCGTAAAGCAAAACACAAAACACTCGAGTCAGGATTAACATTCTTATATCAATAAATCCAACTCAAGTGAAATAGCAACTGAAATACAAGTAACTCAAAGGATGTTTGGAATAACCATCCTTTAAGGATCCGTTAAACTATCTACTATGTAGTAGTGTACGGTAAATAGATAATGCCTATCAGTAATATAAGGTATCAAAATAGTGTTAAGGCGTTACCATTATCCCCCTTAACACATTTTATATAAGCGTTATAGTCTATACAGCACTGTAAACTCCACCGTAAACTAGTGGGATATCAGGGAGTACTCCATAGGTATAACACAGAACAAATCGTAGTGGTCGCGTATATAGGGATACAAGTATGACAAGGCACATGAGGCAATACCCAAGGTAGTGAAACTACCGTTTGCCTGATCAGGACTGGTGAGAACGCATCGCCGCAGCGATCGCAGCACCGCGAAACAACACTCCCAAATCAAGGGTGCACCAATCGACAACAAGTAATGAGTAGTTTTCAAAGAAGTGTGTTCGCTCGAGGTAGCTAACCCCCATTTGGCCCGGCACGGCTCCTGTTTTAGTCATTTCCAATTTGACACAAGTGTCAAGGCTATCCATTATCGTTCTCTTTCTTCAGTCATCACGTACATCATTCCAACCACTTCATTCTGGATCACACTCCGCGTATAGTTATTAAACTAGTTTTCGGTTTAGACAGTGAGTATGTCCTTAACCGATTTCGGTCTCTTTAATAACTTTCGTAATTATTACACCGATTGGTCGTTTTACAAATTTCAAAACCAGATCAAATTCAATTTCCATTAAAATTTGTAAATCAACATTTCATTTGTCTTTCTAAACCAATTTCCAAAATTTACGTTTCAAAACTTCCAAATTCATAATTTCAAAATCTTATAATTCAATTCCAATTTCTATTTAAAACCATTCAAATATTGATTCAGGTTCGTATATAAGTTTCATTCCAAATCATTTAAATTAATTTAATTTAACATTCAAATCAATTTAACTTCATTGATCGATTTTATTCAGTATTCATTAAGTAAATTTGTCATTCAAAACAATTTCTATTTAATTTCCAATTCATTAAATCATTTACTTAAGTTCAACTTCATTAAATCAAAACTTACAAATTGCATTAAATTAAATCCATCAAATCAAATTCTTTACATTTCAAGTCTTACATTAATTTCAATAAAACACATTTTATTTCTTATTAGAGAAATTCAATTTCACTTATTAATTTACTTAGTTACAATTTCAAAACTCAATTAATAAAGAAACTTAATTTCACTTATTCAAGAAGTTCAATTGCACTTAATAAAGAATTCAATTTTATTTAATTATTAAATAATTCAATCTTATTTAATTATTAAATAATTTCAAAACTTAATTATTAACTAATTTCAAATTTAATTATTGAATAATTAATTTCAAAACAACATTCTTTCAACAACTACTATGTTAATATTTTGTTTCGGATTATTAAATATTAACATTTCCTTTCTTTAAAATTCAAATTCCAACTTCATTTCAAAACCTTATTGTTTATTCGAATAAAATCTTTATTTTATTTTAAATCAAATTATTTGACCAATCGGTTTTATTTAATTTTCTATCCTAGGTCAAAGTTCAATTTGGGTATTTATCATTTCAATCCGATTCCATTTCAATTCAAAATCAAAACATAGCAAAAGGGAACTTGTAGTGTAATAACTGGGATGGTCTCAAAGTAAATAAACAAGCAATAACAACAATCAATAACAATCCAATAATTAATTCAAATAATCCCGAAATAATCGTATTAATTCACATTGTTGTTTGTGCAAATTAATATAATCATTTCTAGAATCTACACTATCATTTCATATAGATTAAAGATTATTCCACTAATATTAAAACTGTTCTTCATTTGATATCAATTATTAAATTTCACACTACATAAATTTTACAACATACATTCAAAGGTTCAATGTAACGACCCGATATTTTGGACCATTCGCATCCATTATAAGTGTATAGGTAGACACTCATGCCGGAGTTGAATTGCTCAAAATACCGCGTTGTTAATTTAAATTTGGCAAAACTGAACATATACAGTAAATAAATAATCACAGATCACAGACACAGAGTAATAAGTGCAGCGGAAATAAAAGAGATAGTAGTTCATGAAGCTACTATATGAATATATAAAATACATTAGAGTTTACAACAGAAGAGTAATACGATACATCAGATACAAATCAGAATGCATCACTGGAATCATCGAATACTGAAAGCAGAATAGATGGCTGGATCTTCAAGCAAAGCTCCAACTTCAAAGGTGAGTCTCGAATACTGGTACACTCAGTCTGACCCGAGCGTAAATTAAAACACAAAACACTCGAGTCAGGATTAACATTCTTATATTAATAAATCCAACTCAAGTGAAATAGCAATTGAAATACAAGTAACTCAAAGGATGTTTGGAATAACCATCCTTTAAGGATCCGTTAAACTATCTACTAGGTAGTAATGTACGCTAAGTAGATAATGTCTATCAGTAATATTAAGATATCAAAATAGCGTTAAGTCATGGCCCATTCCACCCTTAACACATTTTTATTCCCAAAAGCATATACAAGACCGTAGTTTCCCCAAAACCGGAAGTCACCAGAGGGCAATCCATATACTAAAGGTACAAATCAAAATCGTAGTGGTCGCGTATAAATGGAATACAAGTATGACAAGGCACATGAGGCAATACCCAAGGTAGTGATACTACCGTTCGCCTGATCCGGACTGGTGAGAACGCAACGCCGCAGCGCCCGCAACACCGTGAAACAACACTCCCAAAATCAAGGGTGCACCAATCGACAACAAGTATAAGTAGTTCGAAGAAGTGTGTCCACTTGAGGTAGCTAATCCTCCATTGGCCCGGCACAGCTCCTGTTTTAGTCATTTCCAATTTGACACAAGTGTCAAGGCTATCCATCATCGTTCTCTTTCTTCAGTCATCACGTACATCAATCCAACCACTTCATTCTGGATCATCACTCCGCGTATAGTTATTAAAGTGGTTTTCGGTTTAGATAGAGAGTATATCCATAACCGATTTCGGTCTCTTTAATAACTTTCGTAATTATTACACCGATTGGTCGGTTAATAAATTTAAAAAATCAAATCAAATTCAAGTTCAATTAGAATTTGTAAACCAACATTTCATTTCTCTTTCGAAATCAATTTCCAAAATTTACGTTTCAAAACTTCCAAATTCATAATTTCAAAATCTTATAATTCAATTTCAATATCTATTTAAAACCATTCAAATATTGATTCAAGTTCGTATATAAGTTTCATTCCAAAATCATTTAAATTAATATACTTTAACATTCAAATCAATTTCAAATTCATTTATCGATTCCATTTATCATTCAAAACAAATCTATTTAATTTCCAATTCATTAAATCAATTCTTAAGTTCAACTTCCTTAAATCAAAACTTACAATTTTGAATTAAACTAAATTCGTCAAATCAAATTCTTTAAATTTCAAGTCTTACATTAATTTCAATAAATCACATTTTATTTCTTGTTAAAGAAATTCAATTTCACTTATTTACTTACTTAAATATTTTCCAAAACTTAATTAATAAAGAAACTCAATTTCAATTCTTTACGAAGTAAGTTTACTTATTCAAAAGGTCAATTTTACTTATTAAAGAATTCAATTCAATTTGATCATTAAATCATTCAATCTTATTTAATTATTAAATAATTCAAAACTTAATTATTAAATAATTTCAAAGTTTAATAATTTCAAACTTAATTATACTTTCAAACTTAATTATTAAATCATTTCAAACTTAATTCAATCATTTCTCAAATTAAACAACATTCTTTCATCAATTACATTGTAAATATTTGTTTCAGATTATTAAATATTAACATTTTCCTTTCATTAAAATTCAAATTCAAATTTCAACTTCATTTCAAAACCATATTATTTATTCAAATAAAATCTTCGTTTATTTTTAAATCAAATTATTGACCAATCGGGTTTTATTTAATTTTCTATCCTATGTCAAAGTTCAATTTGGGTATTTATCATTTCAACCCGATTCCAATTCAATTCAAAATCAAAACATAACAAAGGGAACTTGCAGTGTGATAACTGGGATGATGTCAAAGTAAATAAACAAGCAATAACAACAACCGATATCAATCCAATAATCAATTTAAATAATCCCAAAATAACCGTATTAATTCGCATTGTTATTTGTACGAATTAATATAATTATTTCTAGAATCTACACTATCATTTCATGCAGATTAAAGATTATTACATTTATTATTTATACGGTTTTCACTTGTCATTTATTTACAATTTCATACATCATCAGTTTAAACAATATACAATTGATGGTTCAAGGTGTAGTTAACACTATTTTTCTACGTGTCAAATGATTAAACATTTAAGGGGTCAGATTTAACAAATTTAACTAACCAAATTCTACACATATGTCAATTCAAATTTTTAACTATTCTTCGTCAAATTCAGTTGCATAATATTTATCACTTTATACATTAAAATTTACATCCAATATAAACATCAATCAATTATCAATCAAACTGTATTATCATCGCATAAATAATTAACAGATAATGGTGTCAGATGTCATAGGTGAACAGATACGGGTAATAGCATATAAACAGTGTAAATAACTAACTGCAGCATATTTCAATTGTCGTTTCAATTGAAATCAAATTTAATAAATAAAAGAACGTTAATCGTGAGTGAGTGCTCACCTTTCGAGGCTAGAGAATTTGACAACAGAGCAAGCTACGAATTCCAACGCAGATTGAGATGGGCACGAATTCGATCAAGAAAGCAGGCACGATGAAATAAAGATGATAAATAGAAATAAACTAATTAGATTAAAACCGGATTTGTGACGATAATTTGATAAAAGTAAACTTGTATATATGAACGTGTACAACTATATGTATAAAATCATATTCTACATCCAACAATATTAAATTTTAAATATATCCGTGTATTTCAAAAATCTTTATTTAAATTTTAAACACGTATATTAAAATCAAATAGAGATTTAAAATAATATATATATTTTATTTCCAAATCAATAACTTAACTGAAATATCAAAAAAAAAAAATCTATATTCATCCATACAGTGACAATATACCTAACATATTATAGACAACTTTTATCACTATATTCCAGGCAACAGAATATGACAGTTTAACATATATATTTATATAATACTAACATCCGAAACTACTTTATATATTTATATATATAATAGCAAAAATCACTATATACAAAATAGACTTATAAAGAATAAAATAAAACACATATAAATTCTCAGATCAAAAGTTTATATTCCAACTGTAATGTACGTAAAAACTGCCATATATAAATATAACTTTTATAAATTTAAATATAGATATAACTATTTATACTTTATACCACTAACAGCAACGCAGACACTACCAGACTTAAAAATACAATAACCCAGCTATATACATATAGTACTATATCATAATAGTAGACTTGTAAAAATATTCATATCCTTATATAAATTATTACTGGAAATCCATATAACCGTAAAAGTAGACGTATATACATATCCTAAAGCAAAAATCAAAACACAGATATGACTAACCTTATAATTTTCGCATAAACACATTTATATAAAGCTGCCATATAAAATTTAACGAAATATTTATATATTCTACCAAACTGGAAAAACAATATACGTATAAACAAGCATACATATATAACCTACCAAATAAAATAGCCATGGCAAGAGCAAGCAATGCGCGATGGGTACAAGTGAAGCGAGGCTCGGCGCGAGCTTAAGGCGGAGGAGATGCGGCTGCTGTGGGAGAAGGAAGCTAGGAGATAGGTGGACTGGGTTTTGAGGAAGTGGAGAGAAGGTGATGGGCTCGGCAGTGGGATGGGGAAGCCGTGTTGGTCGGAGCAGGTGGTTGCTGGCAGTTCGAGCAACGATAGGCGAGGGTGTAGAGGCAGAGGGAGGCGAGTTCTGGGTGGTTGAGGAGGGTTGCTCGGGTTGTGAATGGTTTCGGCAGAGGGTGGCGGGTCAACTTAAGGCGACGTGGATGGAGAAGAAGATGGGGCGTGTGGCACATGCAGCTGGAGAGCTTGTGGTGGAAGCGGGAAGTGGATGCGGCTGTGGGAGGTCGGAGCACAAGTCAGCAGTGGATGGGTTCAAGGAGCGGAGATGCTGAACATGCTTTGTAAATAAAAAAAACAAAAAAAAACAAACTTTATATTGTAAACTTATATTATACATTTTGATCTTTAAGAGTAGAGCTAATGAACAGAAGAAAATGGAGAGAAGGAAAAGGAGTTGCGACAGAGATGAGAAGAAGAACAGCCTGGCAAGAGAATGAATACTACTAATATATGAAACAGAGATTTTTGTTTAGAATAGAAAGAAAAGAAAGGGAAGACAGAGAGTACAAATGGGAAATGAAAAATAAAGTTTGGAATTATAAAAGTCATGGAACACGAAAGCTAAATGCATGAATTGATGGTTGCATGAAAAAGAAGGCTGATGACTTGGAAATGAAGTAGCAGGTAGTATAACTTCTATGCTTATATGACTCATTATATTCCCAAGATGGAAACGTGCTAGTTTACAAAATAAATAACAATAAGTCCAACGTTACAATATTTTTCCAAATGGAATCGAGGCCAAAGCAATTATAACAGAGTGTCAAGAAAATGAACAGCCAAAATAAATGTGATCGCAAATGTACCGGAAAGAGTCAAATGAAATTTTGAACGAATATAAATAATTAAAAGAAATTGTAATGGTCAGAAGCATTGATTCAAGTAAATTATTAAAGCAATAAGTTAGATTGGACAGCACGTTACAAATAAAAACAAAGGAAGAAATAAAGTCACAATTTATAGTACCGTTACAACGAACAGTTTATTGTTTCCGTCGCGTACCGGGGTTCGAAAAACAGGAACGAATATACCGCTGCGATTAGTACGACGAGACGATCAAAACGGTATACAGATATCAGTGATATGATTGAATTATAAAAATTCGAATTTTTCTACTAAGGAAAGTGCAAGAAAAACACTGAAAAATAAGATCGATGGAGCCAAAGATGTCCGAATTTGGAAAAACGACAAACTGACATCTTGCTCAGAAGATGTTTTAGAATTTTTCTATGTAAAAATATTTAGGTTTCGGAAACATTTTATTTTCATTACTTTTTAACAGATTGAATTGAAGTAAATTTACGCGCGAAATAAACTTTCATATTTTCGGACGAAAAATTACCAATTGTTATGTTTAACTAGACGTATTCTAAATATTAAATTTTTATTTCAAAATTTTATCGTTTAAAATTTCACAAAATTTCAACTAATAACGTTATTAAAACAGTTGAAATTTACGGGTCGTTACACTCTCCCCCACTCAAAACTTTTCGTCCCCGAAAAGGAGCGAGGTAGGAGAATAGAAACAACCAGAAAGAAAACAGATTTGAAATACAAAATAACAATTAATTTAAACCATATAAATTCAAATTTTAATTAATTGATATTCAATAATTGATTTAATCCATTTGATTTCACTAAAATCAATCTCAACTATTTCTAAATTCATTATCTTATTATCCCATTTTCTTCTATTCACAATTTCTAAAACCATAAATTTGAATAGTCTTTTATTATAATCATATTTTCTTCAACAATTTTAAATTCTTCTTTATTCCAAATTACTGTTAAATTTATTCTACTTAATATATCTACTCACATATATTTAATCCATATAAATTAATTTAAAACATAAAAGTTTTGATTTAAATTAATTTACATCTATTAATTTCTTTTAAATTCAAGATATTTCATATGTTGATCAAATTTCAATTAATTAATTCTTTCAAAACAAATTTATTAATTCTTTCAAAACAAATTTATTTCATTATTAACTGAGTTTTACTTATTATCCTATCTAACTCTATTAACATTTTTATAATCAAAATTTAGTGTATAACATTTATTATAAACACTCAAATTTTATTTATAAATTCAATTTATATTATATATTATCCAATTACATATTCAACTTCTGAATGATTTAGGTAAGTTGTATTAGAATGCAGTTGAACAATATACAAATAAAATTTTCCCAATTCAATTATTCAAGTTTAAATATTTATTCCAAATTTTGGTTTTATTTATAATTAAAATCATCCTTTAACAAAATTTAAGAATTAGATTTCCGATTAACTTTAAACAATTTAGAGATATATATAATATATTTATATCAAATCAAATTAAATTTTAAAATAAGATACCTATATATATGTAAATCAAAATATATCGAAGAAATTCAAATCAAAATATTTTTTCTCAAAACAAAACTATAGCAAAGCTACAGAATAGTTTCTCCACTTTGAAACTTGAAAATGAATATCGATGATGCGGCCGCCATCACCGAAATTATTTTCCAGCGACAAAGAGAAGAACACTGACTTCAATATTTTAAAAATTCTTTGAAAACGATTGCTATTCGAAAATATACTTTAAAATTTTAAGACCAAAATTCGAAATCACCGGAAACTAAATTCTCAAATTTCTGAATTAAATTCATTTCAAATTCCAAATCAATTTATAAACCGTATTTATAAATTTATTTATAACAATAAATGATAATCAAATATTATGATTTCAACAAACAATTTAATTTACCTTTTAAATTCCAGAAAATTTTTACTTATATTTCACAATATAATCAAACAAATTTATTTCATTTACCAAATTTGAAAATAATATTGTGTCATTTGCTCTGTTCAAGTGTTTTGGAAATCCTATCGATAGCGTTGATCAGACGAATCGATCGAAAATCCAAATCAACATCAACAACTCAAACAACACAATATATATTAAAACATTTTTATATAAATTTACAAATACACTTCCTCGCTCGACGATACAAGAATGGATTTCAAAGCAAGGATAGAGATTCAAATTTGATGTAAATCAAATCAAAGAGAAATTTAAATTTCGAAGATAAATTGAAACAAAGCCAAGATGATTAAATAATCAAATAGGAAGATGAATAAGTTATTAGATCGCGGGCAACCTTAACCGGGTCGACCGTGACTTCAAGAATAGGATCGATGCAGAATTCCGAGGTAAATCGACATTCGATCTCAAGAAATAGAATTCAGGTATAGCAGGAGATAGATAGCCACGTAAACCGAGGATACAGAAATCTCCGGTAAATCAGTGCCTATTGTAAAGGAGTTTTGCTCCTTTATAAATCATTCGAAGATTGGCGAGACCGCCGATCTATTATAGATATCATTCAAAATGGAGTTATGGGGTGCTCCAAAATTGCAAGAAGACGAATAGTGGAGGACACGAATGAATTTCGGAACCGAGGAGAACGTTCCAAAAGTTCAAAGGAATTGAGTCAAAGGAAGAGATTGAAACTCGAATGAGAGTGACTCTGTAAATACATTTACCCTATATGTTGAGTTTTGCCTAGAGCTACCAAAGCTCTGATACCAACTGTAACGACCCGATATTTTGGACCATTCGCATCCATTATAAGTGTATAGGTAGACACTCATGCCGGAGTTGAATTGCTCAAAATATCGCGTTGTTAATTTAAATTTGGCAAAACTGAACATATACAGTAAATAAATAATCACAGATCACAGACACAGAGTAATAAGTGCAGCGGAAATAAAAGAGATAGTAGTTCATGAAGCTACTATATGAATATATAAAATACATTAGAGTTTACAACAGAAGAGTAATACGATACATCAGATACAAATCAGAATGCATCACTGGAATCATCGAATACTGAAAGCAGAATAGATGGCTGGATCTTCAAGCAAAGCTCCAACTTCAAAGGTGAGTCTCGAATACTGGTACACTCAGTCTGACCCGAGCGTAAATTAAAACACAAAACACTCGAGTCAGGATTAACATTCTTATATTAATAAATCCAACTCAAGTGAAATAGCAATTGAAATACAAGTAACTCAAAGGATGTTTGGAATAACCATCCTTTAAGGATCCGTTAAACTATCTACTAGGTAGTAATGTACGCTAAGTAGATAATGTCTATCAGTAATATTAAGATATCAAAATAGCGTTAAGTCATGGCCCATTCCACCCTTAACACATTTTTATTCCCAAAAGCATATACAAGACCGTAGTTTCCCCAAAACCGGAAGTCACCAGAGGGCAATCCATATACTAAAGGTACAAATCAAAATCGTAGTGGTCGCGTATAAATGGAATACAAGTATGACAAGGCACATGAGGCAATACCCAAGGTAGTGATACTACCGTTCGCCTGGTCCGGACTGGTGAGAACGCAACGCCGCAGCGCCCGCAACACCGTGAAACAACACTCCCAAAATCAAGGGTGCACCAATCGACAACAAGTATAAGTAGTTCGAAGAAGTGTGTCCACTTGAGGTAGCTAATCCTCCATTGGCCCGACACAGCTCCTGTTTTAGTCATTTCCAATTTGACACAAGTGTCAAGGCTATCCATCATCGTTCTCTTTCTTCAGTCATCACGTACATCAATCCAACCACTTCATTCTGGATCATCACTCCGCGTATAGTTATTAAAGTGGTTTTCGGTTTAGATAGAGAGTATATCCATAACCGATTCCGGTCTCTTTAATAACTTTCGTAATTATTACACCGATTGGTCGGTTAATAAATTTAAAAAATCAAATCAAATTCAAGTTCAATTAGAATTTGTAAACCAACATTTCATTTCTCTTTCGAAATCAATTTCCAAAATTTACGTTTCAAAACTTCCAAATTCATAATTTCAAAATCTTATAATTCAATTTCAATATCTATTTAAAACCATTCAAATATTGATTCAAGTTCGTATATAAGTTTCATTCCGAAATCATTTAAATTAATATACTTTAACATTCAAATCAATTTCAAATTCATTTATCGATTCCATTTATCATTCAAAACAAATCTATTTAATTTCCAATTCATTAAATCAATTCTTAAGTTCAACTTCCTTAAATCAAAACTTACAATTTTGAATTAAACTAAATTCGTCAAATCAAATTCTTTAAATTTCAAGTCTTACATTAATTTCAATAAATCACATTTTATTTCTTGTTAAAGAAATTCAATTTCACTTATTTACTTACTTAAATATTTTCCAAAACTTAATTAATAAAGAAACTCAATTTCAATTCTTTACGAAGTAAGTTTACTTATTCAAAAGGTCAATTTTACTTATTAAAGAATTCAATTCAATTTGATCATTAAATCATTCAATCTTATTTAATTATTAAATAATTCAAAACTTAATTATTAAATAATTTCAAAGTTTAATAATTTCAAACTTAATTATACTTTCAAACTTAATTATTAAATCATTTCAAACTTAATTCAATCATTTCTCAAATTAAACAACATTCTTTCATCAATTACATTGTAAATATTTGTTTTAGATTATTAAATATTAACATTTTCCTTTCATTAAAATTCAAATTCAAATTTCAACTTCATTTCAAAACCATATTATTTATTCAAATAAAATCTTCGTTTATTTTTAAATCAAATTATTGACCAATCGGGTTTTATTTAATTTTCTATCCTATGTCAAAGTTCAATTTGGGTATTTATCATTTCAACCTGATTCCAATTCAATTCAAAATCAAAACATAACAAAGGGAACTTGCAGTGTGATAACTGGGATGATGTCAAAGTAAATAAACAAGCAATAACAACAACCGATATCAATCCAATAATCAATTTAAATAATCCCAAAATAACCGTATTAATTCGCATTGTTATTTGTACGAATTAATATAATTATTTCTAGAATCTACACTATCATTTCATGCAGATTAAAGATTATTACATTTATTATTTATACGGTTTTCACTTGTCATTTATTTACAATTTCATACATCATCAGTTTAAACAATATACAATTGATGGTTCAAGGTGTAGTTAACACTATTTTTCTACGTGTCAAATGATTAAACATTTAAGGGGTCAGATTTAACAAATTTAACTAACCAAATTCTACACATATGTCAATTCAAATTTTTAACTATTCTTCGTCAAATTCAGTTGCATAATATTTATCACTTTATACATTAAAATTTACATCCAATATAAACATCAATCAATTATCAATCAAACTGTATTATCATCGCATAAATAATTAACAGATAATGGTGTCAGATGTCATAGGTGAACAGATACGGGTAATAGCATATAAACAGTGTAAATAACTAACTGCAGCATATTTCAATTGTCGTTTCAATTGAAATCAAATTTAATAAATAAAAGAACGTTAATCGTGAGTGAGTGCTCACCTTTCGAGGCTAGAGAATTTGACAACAGAGCAAGCTACGAATTCCAACGCAGATTGAGATGGGCACGAATTCGATCAAGAAAGCAGGCACGATGAAATAAAGATGATAAATAGAAATAAACTAATTAGATTAAAACCGGATTTGTGACGATAATTTGATAAAAGTAAACTTGTATATATGAACGTGTACAACTATATGTATAAAATCATATTCTACATCCAACAATATTAAATTTTAAATATATCCGTGTATTTCAAAAATCTTTATTTAAATTTTAAACACGTATATTAAAATCAAATAGAGATTTAAAATAATATATATATTTTATTTCCAAATCAATAACTTAACTGAAATATCAAAAAAAAAAAATCTATATTCATCCATACAGTGACAATATACCTAACATATTATAGACAACTTTTATCACTATATTCCAGGCAACAGAATATGACAGTTTAACATATATATTTATATAATACTAACATCCGAAACTACTTTATATATTTATATATATAATAGCAAAAATCACTATATACAAAATAGACTTATAAAGAATAAAATAAAACACATATAAATTCTCAGATCAAAAGTTTATATTCCAACTGTAATGTACGTAAAAACTGCCATATATAAATATAACTTTTATAAATTTAAATATAGATATAACTATTTATACTTTATACCACTAACAGCAACGCAGACACTACCAGACTTAAAAATACAATAACCCAGCTATATACATATAGTACTATATCATAATAGTAGACTTGTAAAAATATTCATATCCTTATATAAATTATTACTGGAAATCCATATAACCGTAAAAGTAGACGTATATACATATCCTAAAGCAAAAATCAAAACACAGATATGACTAACCTTATAATTTTCGCATAAACACATTTATATAAAGCTGCCATATAAAATTTAACGAAATATTTATATATTCTACCAAACTGGAAAAACAATATACGTATAAACAAGCATACATATATAACCTACCAAATAAAATAGCCATGGCAAGAGCAAGCAATGCGCGATGGGTACAAGTGAAGCGAGGCTCGGCGCGAGCTTAAGGCGGAGGAGATGCGGCTGCTGTGGGAGAAGGAAGCTAGGAGATAGGTGGACTGGGTTTTGAGGAAGTGGAGAGAAGGTGATGGGCTCGGCAGTGGGATGGGGAAGCCGTGTTGGTCGGAGCAGGTGGTTGCTGGCAGTTCGAGCAACGATAGGCGAGGGTGTAGAGGCAGAGGGAGGCGAGTTCTGGGTGGTTGAGGAGGGTTGCTCGGGTTGTGAATGGTTTCGGCAGAGGGTGGCGGGTCAACTTAAGGCGACGTGGATGGAGAAGAAGATGGGGCGTGTGGCACATGCAGCTGGAGAGCTTGTGGTGGAAGCGGGAAGTGGATGCGGCTGTGGGAGGTCGGAGCACAAGTCAGCAGTGGATGGGTTCAAGGAGCGGAGATGCTGAACATGCTTTGTAAATAAAAAAAACAAAAAAAAACAAACTTTATATTGTAAACTTATATTATACATTTTGATCTTTAAGAGTAGAGCTAATGAACAGAAGAAAATGGAGAGAAGGAAAAGGAGTTGCGACAGAGATGAGAAGAAGAACAGCCTGGCAAGAGAATGAATACTACTAATATATGAAACAGAGATTTTTGTTTAGAATAGAAAGAAAAGAAAGGGAAGACAGAGAGTACAAATGGGAAATGAAAAATAAAGTTTGGAATTATAAAAGTCATGGAACACGAAAGCTAAATGCATGAATTGATGGTTGCATGAAAAAGAAGGCTGATGACTTGGAAATGAAGTAGCAGGTAGTATAACTTCTATGCTTATATGACTCATTATATTCCCAAGATGGAAACGTGCTAGTTTACAAAATAAATAACAATAAGTCCAACGTTACAATATTTTTCCAAATGGAATCGAGGCCAAAGCAATTATAACAGAGTGTCAAGAAAATGAACAGCCAAAATAAATGTGATCGCAAATGTACCGGAAAGAGTCAAATGAAATTTTGAACGAATATAAATAATTAAAAGAAATTGTAATGGTCAGAAGCATTGATTCAAGTAAATTATTAAAGCAATAAGTTAGATTGGACAGCACGTTACAAATAAAAACAAAGGAAGAAATAAAGTCACAATTTATAGTACCGTTACAACGAACAGTTTATTGTTTCCGTCGCGTACCGGGGTTCGAAAAACAGGAACGAATATACCGCTGCGATTAGTACGACGAGACGATCAAAACGGTATACAGATATCAGTGATATGATTGAATTATAAAAATTCGAATTTTTCTACTAAGGAAAGTGCAAGAAAAACACTGAAAAATAAGATCGACGGAGCCAAAGATGTCCGAATTTGGAAAAACGACAAACTGACATCTTGCTCAGAAGATGTTTTAGAATTTTTCTATGTAAAAATATTTAGGTTTCGGAAACATTTTATTTTCATTACTTTTTAACAGATTGAATTGAAGTAAATTTACGCGCGAAATAAACTTTCATATTTTCGGACGAAAAATTACCAATTGTTATGTTTAACTAGACGTATTCTAAATATTAAATTTTTATTTCAAAATTTTATCGTTTAAAATTTCACAAAATTTCAACTAATAACGTTATTAAAACAGTTGAAATTTACGGGTCGTTACATTCAAGGTGTGCTTAACCAAATTTCTACGTGTCAAATAATTTAAACATTTAAAGGGGTCAAATTATGCAAATGTCATCTAATCAAATTTAACACATATATCAAATCTAACTATCCTACGTCGATTTCAATTTCAAATTATTTATCACTTACAACATTAACAATTTAACGTCCAACGTCAACATCAAACAATCAATCATTATCAACCAAATTGAATTATCATTGTTTAAATAACAGATAGTGGTGTCAGATGTCAAAGGTGAACTGATACAGGTAATAACAGTGTAACTAACTAACAGCAGCATATTTCAATTTGTCATTTCAATTGAAATCAAATTTAATAAATAAAAGAACGTTAATCGTGAGTGATTGCTCACCTTTCGAGGCTACAGGAGTTTGTCAGTGGAATGTGTTTCGAATCCAGGCATGACTTCCAAAGCAAATCAGGATTGGCACGAATTTGGACGAATAGAGCTGATAAACAGAAATTGATGAGCGAATCAGAACCGGATTGATGAAGATAGATGGTATAAGTGAACTTATATATATAACTATATATAACTATAATTTTTTTTAATCATATCCTACCTTCAACAATATTAAATTTAAATATATACGTGTATTTCAAAATCGTTGTTTAAATTTAAACACATATACCAAAATATATTCATAATATATTCGAAATAAATACTTATGTAGATATTTAAACATATCACTTTGAATATATATACAACAACGACAACTTATGATTTAAAAAAAATCTATATATACATTACTAAGACATTCACAGGAAACTAACGCATTTTACATAAAACTGTAATAACAAACTTATACGGCAATTTGGAAAAATATACACATCATATTGAAAGCACAGCTGTCATACTATAAAACTTACCTATATAATTAATAGGTTATATACAACTATGTAAATAAATAGTACGGCCGAAGCCATATATATATATTAACTGACAGATTTAAAACTTATATAAACTAATATATATATACACGACTCAACCTTCTATAAACCGTAAACTGTAAACAAAGAACAACAAAATTTCTACAACTCATAAATATACCAATATTATAGCAAAGCAGGTTACAACTTATAAAACATATATTTGTTGTCAAAATATATATATAACCCACGTCAGAAATAAGCAGATCTTTGGAGAACATTAGTTATAATCATACGCACTACTATATACATATATATAACTTGCAAATGTTAATTAAATTATATATATAAAAACTAACATATATATAACCAATACAACATCATACACATATAAATCCAATATCAAACTAATATAAACTTTATATATATATAAACTCATACAGTAAACATCGTACAGCTAACATCTATATATATTACACGTTCGTATAAAACATTAAAATAAAATATGTACCAGACTGTTAATATACTTGAATATATAACGTACGTAAAAACAAACTGTAAAGTGAAATAAAATATACGTTCGTACAAAACAAAACTTTATATGCTTTACCCTTTTATATATAGAACGCAATCATATAGGATACAAATTGCAACAGGCTTCCTGCGAAAATATATATGCTAGAATATATATATATGTATATACACTATACATATGAACAATTAAAAACAATTATATACCTTGGCTGCAGGGGAAATGTACAAAGCAAAGAGAAGAGTCGGGGAAACCGGAGAAGCTGGCGTTAGGTGATGAGAGGAGCCGGAGGAGGGGTTGTGTGGCATGTCGGAGCCACTTGGGTGGCGGAGAGGGGAAGTGCAGACTCGGGTCGGTGGTGGAGGGTGATGGGAAAGGACGATCAAAGATGAGGGGGACACAATTGCATGCAAAGAGCAAGGACGCGATATATGTTTCACAAATTATAAGGATGTGTGCTGTCACTCTCCTTTACTTTTTTTTCTTTCTTTCTCACCCACGTAACCAGGGAGGAAAGATGAAAGGGGAAGAAAAAAATGAACAGAAAGGAACGAATATGAAAAAAAAGTGGAGAAAGGAATGGACGCGAACAATAAATAATAATAAATTTTTTTTATATGGAACCGGAACGAAAAAGAACCAAGGAAGTGGAAACGAACCACTATTTAAAATGGACCAGCATGGCATAAACTGAACAGTGGGAATAGTGACGGTCAAAAATTATTAAATTCTGGAAATAAATAAAACAGGTGGCCATTGGTTTCACCGGTATGAAACGAAGAGACTTAGAAAACCAAAAAGGCTTGAATGCAGAACTGGTACGACTAAACGTTACACAGACTTTGCTTCGTACCGGTCTCCAAAACACAGAAGTGAATATACCACAGAGATCAGCACGACGAGACGATCAAAACGTTATACAAATATCAGTGGTACGGTTGAATTATTAAAATTCGAATTTTCTACTAGCGGAAAATGCAACAAAAACGCAGAAAAATAAGATCAACGGAGCCAAAGAAGTCCGAATTTGGAAAAACCAAAAATGACGCCTTGTTCAGAAGATGATTTAGAATTTTTCTATATAAAAATATTCAGGTTCCGAAACATTTTATTTTCATCGCTTTTTAACTGATTAAATTGAAGTAAATTTACGCGCGAAATAAACCTTCATATTTTCAGACGAAAATTTACCAGTTGCTATGTTTAACTAGACGCATTCCAAATATCGAATTTTCGTTGCAAAATTTTATTGTTTATTTTTATTTAACGAAAATTTCATTTAACGCAAAACGCACGTTTCTTACGTTAAAATTATTATTTTGGTTTCAGTTATTGGTTACAACTATTTCATATTATTACATTACGCTTTAAATATGTATTACATTATCGGTCTTATCGAAATTCATTTTGAATTTGTAACTTATATACAAAGAGATTTCCATTTAATAAATCGTAAAATTTTATTTCTATCGGATTTTTAATTAAAATTTTATTTAATTTAGTATTTTTAAAGCGTTAAAAATACGGGTCATTACATTATTACTAACTTAAAAAGCTTTAATGTTAATTAAATTTCAAATACTTATCTTAATTTAACTACTTTAATTAAAATTTAAAAACATTCTTAAGAATTAACTTAATTAATGAAGTCTTAAAATAAATTCTTAACTTAAATTTTCAAACATTAATATTCCTTGGTACTTAAAATAGTTAAGATAATTAGCTTAAACTTAATTTTTATTGAACTTAAAATTTTGAAAACAAAATACCCGATAAAATCTCAGGGATTACTCGAGTCAAAACCCGAGTTCACTCACTATTTCCTCGAGTTTCCCTTTTCTTCTTCATATTTTTTTTTGTTTAAGTTAAAACAAAACAGAGAAGGCTACACATGAACTCGAGTTCCAACCCGAAGTAACCTTCTTCCCACTTGAACGCTCCCCCGAGTTGCTTACGAACCAAAACTCCCAGACACGAAAACTGTTGTCGTGCACGTGCACAGCGTCTCACCGACGCTCCGGCGAACTGCGCTCCCTCCGGCAAGTCACATATCATCACTACATTCGATAGCAATGGTCGATTCGACGCTAACAACCCCCAAACGAAATCGAGTTTCCAGTTCGAAACTCGAACTCGTCCTCACCAGGCAAATCGCTTCGCCCCACTCACGCAGACCATCTGAGGCGCTACAACTCCGGCCTCACCTCGCTGATCCTCCACGCCACCATTCCCCTGAATTTCGTGCGACTCGATCAAACCAGAGATGACCCAGTCACCTTGTACCCGACCTCGAGCAAACAAGAGTATTAAACCCTAGTCCACCCAAATTCCAACACCACATCGATCGATCGCTTCTTCCACCAATTTTCCCAACTTCGCCAGTTGCCACACCAACTTCGATCGAAATCTCAACATCCAATATATCTCCGATCGCCAGAAAATGGTTAAAACTCCTTCTCTGTTCAACTACAAACAGCTCTTAACATACTAAACTAAAAATCACCTATTTCATCCTAAAATCCTATTTTCTAAAGATGATTCAAATTATATAATTGAATCAATAATTTACAACATTCAAATTTATCATATTTTAAATTTTTCTCTGTAAAACTAATTTTCCAGATGCAATATATCACCATCATGCTTAAAACTATTTTTAGATCTTAATTTATGTATAAACTAACTTGTTTTGTTTGAAAACTATGGCCTAACAAAGATCAGAGAGAGGGACTGAAATTTTCTTAACTAAGTTTGAACCCTGTAATTTGAAAAAAAGAGATGATCAAACATTTAAGCATGCACAGACCAGACATATATACACAAAAATTCATATCTATAAACATGCAGCACAAACATCATCTAAAGATTCACATACACTAACATTTATTACCCTAAGCATTTTAGTTAAGTGTTTACTCACCTTTTCGAATGTTGAACAAAGAGTTGAAAAGGCTTTGATTTGGAACAGAGAAGCTCTGATTTCTTGAAAACAGGAAAGCTTGCTTTGAAAACTTGAAAGTTTGAAACTGGAAATCCTTATTAACTTTGATTTTTCTTCAGACTTTTTACATGAGTTGCTCCTGCTTCCTTTAAAATTGTAATGGCTGCTTGAGTTGTTTTGTTTGTTTTAAGTTGGAAGAAGGAAGAAATGTTTATCTGTTGTTATACTTAGTTCGAGTGAAACAAATATAAGACAAGGCAGTGATACATATTTATAAAGAGTGGAAGTGTACAGGGTAAGCTAGGCTGAGATATTTTACAGATCTTCATATATTTACATTTTTATTTTATTGCTTTTTTTGTACACTGTTGTGACCTGACGTGAATTGATTTTATATGAAAAGCTTTGATGTATTATGTTTTGTATGCTTAAAGTTGAAATGTGCATTAAATGTTTGTCTCCCTATGTGTCTACATCTATATGTTTTTTGATATCTATATATACATATGAACTATTTATTTATTTTTTTATAACATACGCACAGATATTTTTACTTACTTATATTTGTCCTCATGTTCATGCATTTACATGCGTACACATTGCTTTATTTTATATATTTATTCCCATTCAGACAACTTTCCTATATTTATTTCACATAGGCATATACATACATTTATATTCTTGTTTAGGTATATACTTATATATGTATATATTTTATCATTTTATAAATATACATATATACCTCCATATTTATTTTTATTTTCATATATATTATTCCATATGAGCATACATTCCTATATTTGTATATTTATACACTTATATTTATATATATATATATATATATCATCCAACATAAAAACTTGTATCTATATTTTTATGGATATTTTGTCTCAATTTAAATGGTGAATTTTATTTATACAAAAAGTTTATTATCTTTTCTATAGGATTTATCATATCCAGAGATTTTAAAAATGAAATCTCTAATATAGTTTTTAATTCAATTTATATATATATTCATATATTTTAATTATCATAATTTTATTTGTTCGACTTGTCCAAATTAATATTCCAATGGTTTAAATCAGTTAACTACCCCCATTTAATCGAGGTTAAAAATCTGGGTCGTCACACAAATACACTCCCTCACTCGATGATTCCAGAAGGGATTTCAAGGCAAGGATAGAGATCCAAATTAAAGGGACCTAAATCAAAGAATTCAAATTCGAAGATAGGCTCGATAGGGAGATAAGATGATTGAATTTCAAACAGGAAGATGGATAAACTTATACAAATTGTGGGCAACCTTAACCGGGTCAACTGTGACTTCATAAATAAGATTGATGCAGAATTCTGAGGCAAATCGACATTCGATCGCCAGAGATAGAATACTGGTATAACAAAAGATAACAGCATCTAAACCGAGGATACAGAAATCTCAGGTGAATCAATGCTGTTGTAAAAGAGTTTCACCCGTTTACAAATCATTCAGTGGAGCTATGGGTTGCTCCGGAATCAAGGAAACACGAATAGGGGTGACAAGGAAGGATTTTGGAACCGAGGGGAACGTCCAAAATTCAAAGGAAACCGAGTCAAAAAGGAAGAGATTCAAGCTTGAACGAAAGTGGTTCCGTAATTAAATTTACCATATACGCTAAGTTTTGCCTAAAACCAGAGATCTGATACCACATGTAACGACCTGAAATTTTCAGCCATTCGTATCCATATATGTCGGAAATTGAATTGCTCAAAATATCAGATTGTTAAGTTAAATTTGGCAAAACTCAACATATACAGTAAATAAATAATCATAGAATCACAGACACAGAGTAATGTAAAATAAAGCAGCGGAAACAAAGAATAGTAGTTCATGAAGCTACTATATATATATATATATAACAGAGTTAAGTAAGATACAACAGAGATCTCGAATACATAGATGTCTCAATACAATAGTCAAATACAAGATCTGAATACATCACTGGAATCAACTGAATAATTGAAAGCGAAATCGATATAGCTGGATCTCCAAGCGAAGCTGTAACAACCCGCATATTTTTCGATGGTATATTTAAATGTTTTATTTAAGTATAGCATCGTTAGTCGGATTTAAGTCCGAAAATGTCACTATTTCGAAATAAAACATTCGAATTAGTGAAAAGTCTTTGTGGATCGATTCGGAGGTGCCTAATTGATGGAAAACTGTCATACAGGGATTCAGACGTCTAAAATGAAGCATTCAGACGTCTGAAATTGTTCGAATCAAACCAAAAAGGATATAGGCCAAAATTGTTATTTTCAGACATCTGAAATGGATGATTCAGACATCTGAATATTGTTCTGGACAACTTCTATTTTTCCAGATTCAGACGTCTGAATAGTTCATTTCAGACGTCTGAATGCTGTTAGAGAACTCATATTTTTCCAGATTCAGACGTCTGGTTTGGAAATTTCAAACGTCTGAATCAGGAATAAGGTTTAGAATCAATAATTTGAACTTGAGACCATTTCCATTGAGTTCAAAATGGTGTTTGCGACTTTTTGAGTATAAGCATCGATATGTTTGGAGTTAGTTGAATTTTGCTATTTTCTAAGTGGGCTTTTGAGTTTGGGTTTCACCCAATTCATTCTATACCTTAACTCAGCCCCCTCTCCTCTCCATTCACTCGTTTCATTTCTTTTAAACTCAAGCTCAACTGAAAATGGGGGAAGAGAATGGGAAATAGAAATTCCAAGCCCTAGATTCAATTGCAAACTCAAATTCTTGCTCCAAAATCAAAGAGAAGCTTAGGTAAGCCTTCTCTTCATCTTCTCCATCTCATTTCCTCTTCAATTTCAGAAATTTCCTAAACCCTAACTTAGGAATTATTTGTTCTTGGGCTTAGATTGAAGCTCGTTGGGTTATAATTGAAGAGTGATTGTTCTTGCCTTGCTCCATAGCTTCTCTCTTGAGTTTTTGGGTTAAAAGGTGAGTTTTTGAACTCACATCTACGTCTATACCTTTGATGGTGTTAGGTAGCAATTCCTAACATATATTCCTTGTCCATTTGCTTTTGAATTGAATTGGTTTAATGAATATTCCAATTTTTGACGTTTGAAGTCAAAATCTATGAAAAATCCTTATATGGTTGTTTGGGCATGTTGGTCGGAGTGTATTGGTGAGTCTTGAAGGTTGGGTAGTCGTTTGGCATAAACCCCTAGCCATCATCACTCATTCGATTGTTTCCGATATGATTTGGCCATCATTGGCCTAGGCAAAGTATTACCTGAGCTCTAGTTTCAGACGTCTGAAATATACAATTCAGACGTCTGAATCTGCTTGTCTCAGCCCAATTTGCCTATTTTGCTTGGTTTCCAATTTTAATCGATTCGTGTCGATTCCAATTAGTTGCTATTGCATATTTGACTTTGACGATTCCTTTTTGATTTCGTACACGCATTTTTATAAAGTGATCTTTTAAATTGTATTAAAGCTTGTTTCTCCAACTTCTAATCTCTATTTAAAACACACACACAATTTTGCACTTCGAGCGAAGAGGGAGGAGAATTAAATGATTAAATAAAACGCGTGCTATGAACACGTGTGTTTATCTTTTCAGTTAATTTCTAATCTATTCGTTTGACCATTTTGACATTTGGGTTTGGTTTACCGATGATATGAGGTGATCTTTGTACTGCTTTGAGTGTGAAATTGACTAACGGTTAGTAAACCGTTTAGTGCGAACGTGGGGTATGGGACTCACGTTAACATTTTTCGGGTTCCTTTCTGAGAGTCGTGACACATTCCGCCGGATAGTGGTGTCCAGTACCGCCACTACGGTTTGTTGCCTTCGGGCGTTGCCTTTGGGTGTGTGGATCCTTGTTATACAGTACTGAGCTCAAGCATCTTTTGTTTCTTTGACAATTATATTTCCCTAGTGTATCGCCTTTTGGTGTAGGTCTTTTGAACCACACGATATATATATCGATTACCTTGTGGAAACTTGTGTTACCTTTATTGGTATTTGTTATTGCCTTTTGGCTTGATTTGGGATATGATATCCTTGGTTTATTGAGTTGCCTATGATATGTGGCTTGTTATGATTCATCTTTTGTTAGATGATTTGGTTATCTCTTATAGAGATTTTGGTGGTACTTTATGATCTTGTATGTTCATTATCATTTAGTTGGTCTAACTGATTTGTTTAGCTAGACTGACCCGTGTATTTTATACTCGGGTCAGACCGAGATGTTTCAGGTTAGGTACATTAGACTTAGCCTATTTTGCTTCCGCATGGACTATTCCGCTAGCTCCTTTTTGTTATAGCTTTTTGTGTAGTCCTTTTTGGCTGTAACTCTGATATGTATTCTTTTGAATCGCCTGTATATTGTGGTTTGCTTTACCACTTGACATGTATCATTTTGTATACTCTATAATGTATCTGTATATGTGTAAATGTATGTGATGATCTACTGTTCTGTGATGTGTATTACATTTGAGTTGTTATATTTTATTCTAATAGATCCTTCAGCCACCTATGGCTTTGTATTAAGTATTTATTGGATATGTCAATCCATTTAAGTAAGAAGTGGCAATTGTCGGCATATTCAATAGATAATTAAGACAAGGTTATAGATGGTCGCTCCTATCCAGCTCTATTCTCCGTATTAGCAGACGGTGTTACCTAGTAATACTCTTTGCTAATGTGGGTCTCGGAGTGGGCGTCATAGAAGCTCCAACTCCAAAGGTGAGTCTCGAAAGCTGTATCACTCAGTCTGACCCGAGCGTAAAGCAAAAACACAAAACACTCGAGTCAGGATTAACATTCTTATATCAATAAATCCAACTCAAGTGAAATATCAACTGAAATACAAGTAACTCAAAGGATGTTTGGGATAACCATCCTCTAAGGATCCGTTAAACTATCTACTATGTAGTAATATACGCTATTATAATAATGTCTATAGTAAAATAAACTTACTTTTAAATAGCATTAAGGAGTTACCCATATCCCCCTTAACACATAATAGTCCAAGTAATCTATCCAGTATCAGCGTACCCCCAGATCGGGAGCTACCCTAAATACTCCACAGGCTACGGCACAAAACCAAACTCGTAGTAAAGCTCGATATGGTAGGTGACACGGCACAACTAGGCAATGCCAGGGTAGATATACGAATTACGCATCCGGGCTGGTGGTAATGCATAGCAGCCACTACCGCCCACCTCGGAACACACTCCCGAATCAAAATAGAGGATGGCCATCAAATCAATCACAAAGTAATAGAATGGTATACGATGGAATGCGTCCGATTAGAGGAGCTACCACATTGGCTCGTCAATCGCTCCTGTTTTAGCCACCTAAAGCCAACTCACGGGAGTCGGGTCCACGTATATACCTCAATAGGATCGTCTCCACCATCCTACTTCATTCTGGAATCTCCACCGCGAACACGGTTGTTAAAGTGGTTTTCGGTATTGGCAGAGAAAATGACAATATCCAATCCCGGTCTCTTTAACAACCAATCGTTATTATAACACCAAGGTCATTTCAAAATAGTTTATACTTCAAAACCAAAATATCATTGTCATTTCACAACTATATCAATACGATATCACTTCCATTTCAAAACCCAAGTACGATATCATTTTCATTTCAAATATATCCTTTCCAAAATATAGCACTTTCAAAGTTATAACACTTCGAAACCAAACACTTGAAATTATAACATTTTTGGAAATCATAACACTTTGGAAATCATAATTTAGAAATCATAATACTCCCACACTTAACCTATTTAGATATTAAAATAGTATATAAAATAAAATAGTTTATAAAGAAAAATAGTTTATATAAAATAATTATAAGTTAAAAATAGTTTTATAATAAAATGGTTTATATGAAAATAATTTATAAAGTAAAATATAAAATAGTTTAAAATAGAAAAATACTTTATATAATAAAATAGCTTCCACAAATTTCACAAATCAAATTCCAAATCAACTCGAATTCCATAATTCAAATTTAATTAAGTCTCAAATCATAAATTTCAATTCGATTCAGTTTCTCAATAAACCATTTCAAATTATCGATTTCAAATACATATTTGGACCATAAAATAAGCCTCATTTCAATTTCAATACATTTCAAAGCTTTAAATATTCAACATTTCAAAACTAAATTCGATACTTATATATATATATATCAAATTCACTTAATTATTATTTTGTTTTGAAACATTTACTTGATCATTTCAATAACATCTAAATACAACTTCAATTTACAAATTTAAATAAACAAAATATCTCATTTAAATTTATATAAGTTTGAAATATTCACTTATGTCACTTTTAATCAAAATCAAGTTATAAAACATATCTTTAAAATTTCAAATTTATCTCCTCAACCTTAATTTATTAAATCATTACAACTCTATATTAAAATATAATTTAAATAAATACTTAACCATATTATATTTTTAATAAAATCAAACTTAATTATCAAACTTATCTTATACTAAAACAAATTTATACATAGCTTAGAATCAAGAATTTAACTATATATATAACATATATATAATATCTAAAAGTCATATTTTACAAAACCATATATTTCTTTCCAAAACCATAGAAATCATTTTCAAAAATATTTATATATAGACCAACGGTGTCTGTATTTAATTTTCTATCATATGGTCAAGTGATACAGATATTTATCATTTCAATCCGCAATTTAAATATATACGGGTATATATCATTTCAACCCGCAATCCCAAATTCAATTCAATTGAAAATCGCTTGGGTTTATCATTTCAACCCATAACGATTTTATCATATTCTACAGATCGTTCGGGTATGTATCATTTCAACCCATAGTGATTTCTATATTAACAGGGAACTTGCAGAGTGATAACAGATATGATAATGATATTACAGGCATATAACAACAATGTAAATGACAGATAATGGTGTCAGATATCACAGGTGAACAGATACAGATGATAGCATATATATAGCAATGTAAATAACTAGCAGCAAAATATTTCTATTGACATTCCAACTGAAATCAAATTTAATAAATATAAGAACGTTAATCAGAGTGATTGCTCACCTTTCGAGGCTAGAGATGAACGAAAAATACGATGAGTTACAAATCCAAAGCAAGGTGAGATCGGGACAAATTTGACGATCAAAGCTGGTAGATAGAATCGATGAAAGTAATTGGTATAAATGAACTTGTATATAACTATATATAACTATTTTTATAAAACCATATCCTAAATTTAAACACATTAAAATAAAACATACATATTTATTTTCAAATCGAAAATTTAACTTTAATATAAAATGACATCTATATATATAAACTATTAAAACTTGTACATTAAACCCAAAATAATATATATATAACAAATATATGTAAATCTTATATTATACTAATACATAACTAACCAAACTTCAATATACATAAAATCTGGAAAAAATTTAAAACAGAAAACATAGGAATTAAAAATACATATAGTTACAGCCTTAAACCAAAATGTAAAATCATATACATGTGAACAGCAGCTGTATATAAGTAAATCATTATAATCTTACCCATAAAAAAATCAACAAACCAAAACTTATACTAGAATATACCTTAAATGAAAATATAATACAATATATATATATATAAAACTAACCTATTATAAACTGTAACACATATAAAATACATACTGTAACAATAGATATATAAACAAGATAGATTACAGCAAACAGAATACTTTAAACATACACACCTTTATGTATACTTTACTTCAAAAATCAGAACACAATATATATAAGTACTCTAAATACACATATATATAAACTGTCTTTATAATATATATGCTTATACCAGCAACTAACTATATATGAAATAAACTACATATATATAACAAATATATAACTGATATACAAAATTACATTTGATACTTCCTTTCAAAGTTCCAGAAAACATACATTATATAAAACAGAGGTAGAGTTCTCAAAAGCAATGAAGAAAAAGAAAAACAGTAGAAGGCAGAACTAGATCTAATATATAATTAATACATACATACATACATACATATATATATATTTACGGTCATATTATACTTCATATAAACAACAAAACCTATTTAATTTATAGTATACTATCTAACCAATATTGAAATTCCTAGGAAACAAGGAATCTGGAAAGCAGACAAAACTTTGTATATATATAGTATATGCTTCTCTAAGCATTCATAGACTTGTATATAGTACTTATAAAATACTATAAGCTTATAAAATAAAATACCGCAACTTTCATCCTATCCTTGCATAATATATATACTATTATACACAGCATATTACTTGTATGCAACATATATATGTATAAAATATACTAAAAAAAACTCACGTGTAAACTTATACAGTATGAAACTAATATATATACATACAAACACCTACATATATTTTATAAAAGACTGTTTATACATAGCGTACATATGTAATAATAATATAAGACATACCGAAAATATATACATATTGGTTATCTAAATCATATATAAACCTATATAAACCTGCAAACAATTTTACTTTCGTATGATTTGAAAATCTATGCTCTGTTAGAATATATATATATATACTAACATATTTTACATTATATATAAATAAGCGTGAGCAAAACAAACCAGAGGAAGAAGGAAACCTCTGCTCGGCTAAGCAAGGGTTGGGTGGCCGGCCGCTGCTATGTGTAGGAGGTGATTGGTAGGGCATGGATCTATTGAATGGCGATGCTTGGGTTGGAGGCTAGGCCGGTGGTGGGATCCAGGCGTGGCCATTGGGTTTTGAGAGGGAAGGACTCACGTGGGAAGTGGCTGAGTTTAAAGGAATGGAGAAGGGTGATTGCGAGGTGGTAGCACGTCATTGGGAAGATGTATTATACAAGTTACAGTAAAGCTTGTTATAAAATTTTTATCAAAATATAGAACAGAAAGAAGAGGAAGAAATTGGGAATGTGAAATGAATTGGAAGCTGATCGCTTGATGAAAGTGAAAAGGTGGAAAAAAAAGCAAGGGTCGGGTAAGTTGAACCAGAAATAGTAATAGCAAACAGCCGTTTGGTTTATACGTTGGAAAATGGAAAGACATAGGGAACAGGTATCGGTACGGCTAATCGCTTCACAGTTTCGATGTATACCGGATTTCGAAATACACAAATGAATACACTGTTGAGATCAGTACGACGAGACGATCAAAACGGTATACAAATATCAATGGTATGACCATTCGATCAAAAGTCGATAATCGGTACCGAAAATGCTGCAAATCTACCAGAAATAAGATAAACGGAACAATAGCGGTCCAAATTTGGAGAAACGAAATATGACGTCTTACTCAGAAGATGATTTACAAATTTTCTATAGAAAAAATATTCAGGTTTGGAAAACATCTTATTATCATCAATTTTAACTGATTTAAATTAAAATAAAATTACACAAGAAAATAAACTTCCATAATATTTGATGAAAATTTACCAGTTGCTATGTTTAAATAGACGTATTCCAAATATCAAATTTTATTTCAAAAAAAATTTATTATTAAAAATTTCACAAAAATTCAATTAATTATATTAATAAATCACTAAAATTTATGGGTCGTTACATATATTATATTTATCATATTTATGATATTGTAAAAGGCTCTCTGTACAGGGGAGACTCTGTTAAAAAATTTCGAAAATTTAGGGTGATAGAAAATTTTTGTTAACTAAATTTGATTTGAAATAATGGAATTTGATGAATAAATAGGAATTAGTGGATTTGGGTGAGTCTAAAAGACTTAGGAAATGGTAATAACAGAATTTTAACCAAATGGGTTTTGAAAAGAAATGGGTTTGGAGTATTTTTCCTACCTTAGCAATTTCGGGGACGAAATTCTTTTAAAGGGGGAGGAATGTAACGACCCGGAATTTTGGTCGTTTGGTTTTGAACGTTTAATTTATATTTAAACGTTGAATTTGAAATGTTAATTGATTTGAATATGGAGATTTTGGTTGAATTAGTAAAACGATTTAAAATTTCAAATATAGAGATTTAATGGATTTGGTGAATAGTAAATTTAATATTTGAAATTGGGTAAATATGTGAATCTGGAGTTTAATGTGAGTAGAATTGATTTTTAAAGTTGATTTAAACTCTATTCGAATTAGAGTGATGATAGTGGACTTTTGAATGGGATTAAAAGTCGATATATTAAAATTTAAAATTATATATATAGTAATTTAATGGTGAAATTTAATATTTGGAATAGTGTAAATAATTGAAATTGTTATTTAATATGAATCGGAATGGTTTCTAATATGAATATAAATCCTATTTGAATTAGAATTGAGTTGGTAAGTTTTTAAAATTGGAATTTCAAGTAATTTCGTCTTTGAAAATCGCTCGATTTAATCGTCACGATAAATAGCCTTTCGGGGCACAGTCTCGGAATTCGACGAAACTGGATCCATTGGATCTGTAATAGTGTATTATTATCGGATTTAAAATTTCATAGCATTTGGAGTTACCGTTTGGTCGTACGGGATAGAAACGCGTTGAAATTAATATTGGAAAATTTATGTTATAATTCGATTTGAAAAGCTATTTTCCACATACGATCGAATTAGGCCTCGAAACTTGTTCCATTGTGTTCGAAATAGGGGTAAAACATTATAAACGCCCGGCGGCACGCTTCATTTGGAATTCGTCCGGAAAAATATGTGAACAGTAAAATATTAATATAATATGTTTATACACCTATATATATATATACATATTCGCAGCCAAAACCCCTAGTTATTTGCCCTAGCCGCCACAATAAAATTCATTGGCTGAAAATTGTCGAAACTCTTTCCCATATATCTCAAAAACCATTAACTGTTATGTGAGAAATGTGGATTACGGATCTTAAGGCTAGAATTAACATTAGAGGGGGGGTGAATAGTGTTTTAAGGAATTACTAATTCTTTTTGAGTTTATATTAATTTGAACACAAATGTATGCAATATTCAGACACAGATAGGATCACAGAATCAAACACAGATGCAGATATAAAGTAAAAGCAATAAAGGAATGAACACACCGGATTTTATACTGGTTCGGAGTTACCCTACATCCAGTCCCGCAACACAAGTACGGATTTCCTTTCAAAATCAATTCTTACAATTACACCCTCGATTTCAAGGCCATGAGGTACACCGCTCCAGATTCACAATCCTCTGGGTAGAGATACTTGATTTTACAGGCAACAAGTTCACCTGATTGATTTTCCAGGCTACAATCACACCTTTTCTCCCTCGATTGAATACAAAGAAATCTATAACTCTGAATAGCACTAGGATCTTGTTGAGATAGTGATAGAGAATCAAACCAGAGTTGATCTAGTTAGATTCAATGGTGATTTCGGCAGAGTAATGGTAAAAATGTATATAAAGAAATGTGGAAGAAGAAGAGGAGTGAAATCAGAAAAATATGATTATAAATTCGTGTAAAACAGCCCCTATTTATAGTAGAACAACAGCCATGTCCAATTGTGAAAGGATATGACGAATAGACACTTCCTTTGAAATTCAAACTTTTGAAATAAACTGTCACCTTGTCGACAAGGGTTCCTTGGGGTTGTCGACAAGCCTAAGTTATTTTTGGTAATTTGTTTTTCTTTGAAAATAACTTCTATCTTGTATTAAAACTATTTTAAACTTTATAAATATACTTAACTATAGTTAAAATACATAAATAAGTATAGAGAATAATATTTTGGTATATATAAAATTTTACTATAATTTTATATTTAAATCTAAGTATAAATATTAAAAGTTAAATATATTATAATTAAAAGATAGTTTAAAACCAAGGATAATTTGATATTGAAAATAAAGATTATTTTGAGGCTAAAAGTATTTTAAAACCAGGATAGATGTTTTTGATTTAAAAAGGAAGATTTTGAAATCATTTTGAAAACAAGATATAATTTTGTAAAACATTTGAATAAAAGTTAGTGGATACAAAACAATGTTCCACTAGATTTTTCGTAGGTTCCATCCTACTTATGGTTCCATCCCTTTAACGGGCTCGAAGTGGATTCCATTCCACGAATAAAATGGATTTTAAGATGTCAGTGCTTTTCTAGGAGTTTTAACAAAATTCCTAACTAGACTACTTATCTTGAAATCTTGAACTCTTGATAATCTTGATACTCATGAGTCTTGAATCTTGATATCTTCGATCTTGAGTTCATCAGTTCTTGAATCTCTATATTGTACAGTCTTCATTCTTTGGTACCTGTATATATATCCTGCATATACATATATATCTAAACAATAATGTTAGTATTTATATTTTATAATCTTATTCTAAGGTTGTTGTCATCAAAACCAACTTCTCAGGGACTAAGATATTAGCCCAACCTTCCAACTAGAGAAACGTGGAGATCGTCGAGCTCTAGAGATCCATACGGTAGATATCGAGTAAGGAGGTCCACGGCGGCGGCAAATCGCCACAAATGACAGGCAGTTCAACCTCATTTTTTGCATCATCGGCAAAGCTAGGGGGTGCGGTCTCTAGGCATGGGTGAGGCAGGGGGCGGCGCGTCCCTAGGTGGTAGCTGGTCGACTTCTGGTGTTTTGAAAGGGGAGCGGCTATTGAAAAATGGAGGCGGTGTGATGGGTTTCGCATATTCCTGGAAACGAATGGAGGAAGACAAAGAGAACGGTCCTGATCTCATTCCAAAAACCAACGGCCATATGTGTTTTTGGTTAAAATATTAAAAAAGAAGAAATTTATTTATATAAATTGTATTCGATGTTTAAAAATGTGTATCTTTCACATACGAGGTCGAAATTGGACGAAACAAGCGGCGATGGAATCATGGCAACGAGTACTACATTATGGAATTGATTTGGAGTTGATTGGAGCTAGCTAAAATTTTAGGTTAAATCGAACGTCGTTCGATTTGATTTAAAATTGGAACGTTTGGCCAAAATTGAAAACTCAAGGTGAGTTAAACTCACTCATTTGGTATATCGGTATATTGTTATGGAAAATAAAATTTATTTCTACTTGTTTGGATTGTTGAAATTAATTTAGGATGACGATATAGCATCTTGAAATGTTATTAGATTGATTGAACCGGATCTAGGGTCACGATATAGCATCTTGAATTGCTATTAAACTATTTATCTTTATTTTTAAGCTTATATCCAGTATTGAATCATGTATGTGTGAAATTGATAAATGGATTGTTTTGAAATTACGTTGTTAAATTATAACGTAAATTGAATTGAAATATATATTGGTGTGATATATTTAGCTAAATAAACACCATTGGATAATAAATGAAAGAATTTGATTTTGAATGATAATTGGTTCGCAGAATCAATTTTTATTCTGCTATTTGATTAATTGGGCACTGTTCAATGTAAATAGATTTATATTGGATAATTGATGTGTTAACAGATCGTTGTTAAGTGTGGATTTTATTTACATATATAACTATTACGTAAATGCTTGCCATTCAAGTTTGATAGTTAAATTGAATTGAATGGTAGTTGATAAGTGCCATTGGGATTTCCGAGCCTCGGTATAATATGGAAAGTTATGGTTTTTTGTTAACTTCAAATTCTATAATTTGGAGTAAAATGTTTTATTAAATTATTATATATACAAATTGTTTATTTAATTATTATTTTACAAATGTTTATAAAATCCTTTGTTTAGGTTAATTATATTCTAAAGTTAAATGTTTATTTGATTTTGTTCAAAGAAATGAATTATTTTATTTTTAGTGATTAAAACTAGATAATTATTTCATTAATAATAATTACTATAAATTTAACTAATTTTTAAAAGCTGACTAATTTTATTTAAAGATGGATTTAGTTTATTTTATTAGATTTTATAATGTTAAGGGCTAAATGATTATATTATTAATAAATGTTTTAAAGGTATTTTTATATTATCAAAAAGGGTTAAGATATTTTTGTGAAATTTAAAATCTTATTTATTATAATTATGTAATTAATTGTTTATAAAAGAAATCCTTTATGTGAAGAATTGGTTAAAGGAGTTTATAAATGTGAAGATGGGTTGAAATTTGAAAAGGGAGTTTACAAATGGTTTGAAATTTGTAAAAGAATATTTCTCTAAGTTAAACTTTGAAATTTATAAAGAAGTTTTATTATTAGATTTAGAAATATTTATGAAATAAAGAAATTTTTGGGAAGTAATGGTATATTTTCATAGCGTAATTCGAGGGGCAGCGATTGCCTACAGTTTGGGATGTTTTCGCTGGGATAGCGATGTAACCATTGTGCAAACTGCAATCTATGATTTGATTGCATGGCAGAAATCGGGAGGCAGAGATTGCCTAAGTTAAGTTTGGTTTTTCTAGGATAGAGAAGCAACCATCGAGCTGCGATCCATGGTCTATACCGAATGGTACTTCCATATCTATTTTTATAATATAGTTTTTCAAGTATTTTTGAAAGAAATGATTTGCGAATATACTTATTCTGATGAAATAAGTATATGAATGTTTCAATAAGGAGATTCAATTTTTAGAAATCAAATTAAATGAGGCGTAGTGATTTCAGTGGAAAATGTGATCTATGGTTTAATGTTTGTTTATTTGATAATTAAATAACTGACTATCAAATCTTGTCAAAAATATGTAATCCTTCTTAATTTTGGTGGTTCAGAAATATTCCCTATTTAACACCGAAGGATTTTAACTCCGGAAAAATCTAAGAGAAATACGAGAATTATATGGTACGGTTACCATCGGGTTTCTATATTGTACGTATAAACTTGTGGATCTTCTAGGACAAATGATAAGGAGATATGTCCACTTAAACGGTTAGGGAGTGTTCCCCGCTCTTATGTATTGTCAGATTATTTCCTAAAGAACCGGTTTTGAGCATTCCGAAAATCGACGAATGGTCTTTGGAGCACCCAAGAAATGGAGAGTGTACTCGTAAGAGATGACTCGGAACCCATGACCTACTCTGAAACCATATACGATTAAATGGAGGAGATGTGTTATATTTTGGGATGTTGATATCCATATGTGGTTCCCTGACTCTTTGGAGTGTCGGAATCTTTTGAGATTCCAAGATCTATTGAGATGTGGAATTCAGGTGTGATTTCGTGACCTATTAAGGTGTGGGAGTCCATATGGGATTCCGGGATCTATTTTTGGAGCGGTGCGTAAGCTGGAACGCCGGACGTAGCCTCATCAAAGGAAATGACTAAAACCAGAGATAGGAGGCATGGCCAGTAGGGTTAGCAAACCCATAGGGTGTAATCGGTTCCTTTTCTAGCCATACGGATACCTTCAGTTATTTTTGGTATGCCGGAGCGATGCGGTCTTAGCAATACCAGTTATGTTTTCCCTATAATACCCCGGCTAGACGGGTATGATGCTTCGGAAGGATAACTCTGGTCCTAATGCAAGAGGATCGTTCTCGAAGTACTGAGGGCACCTCCGTGGAAATCCTACACAATTAGCGAACGAACCTTATTAAGTTTTGATTTTATACTAGTATTGTTGTGATGTACACAGCACGAACATCACAGCTACTTGTTTATTATTATTTTCCCTTTAGACATTATTATAATATCACTGGATTTTCTGTAAAATGTTTTGCTTATTGTAAGGTAAAAACTCGTCCGTGTTTATGTGCGGCGTGGTTTTACGATATCTTTATTTTGAAAGGGTTTTATAATTTAATAAATCAAATTGAGTGTGTTTCCTCATGTTGGTTTACCAGACTGATCTGTGTTATTATTTTATAATAATGCTCGGGTCAGACCGAGCATATTACAGATTCAGATTGGATTGCTTTGGAGCTCAGGAGACGAGCTGGAGATTGAGACGTATTCTCGTACCTTTTTTTATTCCGCTGTAGTGTTTGTTGAAATTATCAGCAATTGTGAGGACAGGCTGTTATAACTGTCCAGGCTGGTACTTATTGATTTGTGTACTCTAATTTGAGTTATGTATATTACAGTTTTGATTTGTGTAAAGAACTGTTGATATTATATATTATTCAGTCCACTGTGAGATTTTGTATTTGTTTAGTTTCTTCTTTCTTCTACCTTCTTTCTTTCCCCTAACAATTTGTCTTTCCGACACTCGATTGTTCGGCATGTTATACAGTGAACATATTAATGTCGATTTTCGAGGGTCGAAAAGTCGGGTCGTCACAGTTGCCCCTGATAGAAAAGGCCCAATTTGAATTGGGCCTTGGATTAATTTCAAAATAGTTTTGAAAATTGAGACAATATTTTAAATTTAAAAGTTAAATTTAAAATGAAAACATGTTTATGTTTATTATAAAAGGTTATAATAAAACATAAATTTTCAAAATGTTTGAAAAGATAACGAAAAATTAAAAATGTTTGAAACTATTTAAATATTAATTTCGTAATTTAAAATTTTATTAATAAGATTAATAAAATAAATTAATTAAATAAGTTAATTAATTAATACTTATATGCATGTATTATATATCTTGATATATGTTATGTTATTTTAATGTGTTTGAGATAACATAAGTATACATGTATGTATATAAGATAGATTTTGAAATTAATATAATTTAATTAAAACAATTTAATTAAATAAATTAATTAAATGTTATTTAATTAAATAAAAATATGCATTTATAAGATATATGTGTTATATTATAAAGGTTATAGTATACACTATAAAGGGTATAGTAGATATGTCCAATATAAATGTTGTATTGGAATACTAATATAAAATTAATTAAAGAGTTAATTAATTTAAATTAACTAAATAAGATTTAATTAAATAAAATATTATACATAAGACTATCATATAAGTAATATGTAATATAAAATTTATATAACAATAAAACTTATATGATATGAATGTATAAACTAAAGGTGGAATATTAAAGAAACCCAAATAGACTTAAGGAATAAATACATACGTAAATGTACGTATACTGTGATTTCTGATGTGTTTGACACTTGAACCATAAGGGTATTTCATAAGAAATACATTATTCCATAAGTCGATATCACTCAATATAATATATTAAAGATTATGAATCTTCAATATAATGTTGTCCTCTACCATATATATATTAATAAATTACTTGCATACTTCTTAGTTGTTGAGCAAACTCAAGTACGAGATGTTATGTGTAGTATTATTAATATATTGAATAGACGAGGTAAGATAACTATATGTATTTATTGAGCAAACTCAAGGTACATATACTATACTTAGGCAATCATGATATGGTAGGTATGAGTGAATAATCTCTTTCGATTTGTTGAGCAAACTCAAGGTTGAAATGAGATTGGGACAATGAAACATGGGTTAGGAGTTGTATGTGATACAACTGATAAGGAGTTATCCATCGTTTGTGAGGCTATGATTTGTTGAGCAAACTCAAAGTCAGAATACCAAGACAGACGAGTCCTAATACCTACTGTGAAGTCGAGAAACTTCTATGTTTCATCTTAGGGTTTGAAAAAGCATAAAGACTAGTGGGAGCCTTATTAGAAAAATAAAATGGTAACATTTAATCTTTCTAATATTTAAGACCATATGCTAAGTAATGTTATAATTATCTACAATGATAAATTTGTGCATTTAATATGATTGGCAAAACGTTTATCAATTAATATATACAAATGAATTGAATTGAAAATTGACAAATTGAAATATAATATAATACTCACTATTAAATTCCTATTGCATGTTAACGTTTCTATACCCATGCAAGTGCCTGATTTTACAACTGCTGAATTCATTCGTGGTTTGGTCACTTACGCATTTATTTGGTCAAAACCATCTATTTCATTCTATGAGTTTCGAACTCTAAAAGCAATACAAGATTACACATATTTGATCCATATACAATTGCATATAAATGTTATATGGTAAATGGTCAAAATTTGTAATGTACAATATTTTGATGAAATTAGTTCGTCCGAAAAACCAAATAAACCATAGTGCTAGATCAAGTATTCAATCTGATTGATTACAAAAGGGATCATGTTGTGTTAATGTAACACAAGATCAAAAACTACAGGATGGATCTAAGAACTTGATCGCTGAAATGTCATTTTGATCGGTTTACGTAAAGTGCAACATATTTGATGTCCTTAAATGTTAAGGATAATCGAATGCGCTTTTGTAAAGAGTTTGCTATGATATTGTAGTAAGGTTTCTTTTGAATAATTTGACCATTTGAAAGGAAAACGAATGTATAAGAATAGATGTAATTTAAGGTACAGTTGGAATGAACAGAATGAATAGTCACTTCTGCTTCATAGAGAAACATTGGAAATATGAATTGTAATAATAATTGATACTTAATATTGGAATAAGAAATATGATTTCTATTCTGAAATGTATTTTCATATAGAAAATTATTTTCTATGAGCTCAAGATATTTGATCAACGAACTCTCCATTGTAAATAGTTGCAGTTTATGAAATAAACAAATTGTATTAAGTGAATGACGGACCTCCAAATTTAATACGCTATTATAGTAATGGCGAAAATAGTGGGAGCATTCCATATAGCACTTATTGATTGCATCATATTATGATAATTGTTTTCGTAAAATGTACCGAACATTATTTATGAAATAATGACTATTTTTCGGTATCGACTAAGAAATAGACATAGCTATATTTCAATATGAATATTCGTCATGAAATAAAACTATAATGTGGTATTTTTTTCAAAAGAAAAGTGATGCATTGTAAAATACAGGAATTATAGACTAAGCCATAGTTTTGAGAAAATATTTTTATTACATGATTTTGAATCATATGATACTAGTTAATTATATCTCAAACAATTAAGGGATATGCACCCATTCAGTGGGAGCATCATCAAAGTTAATGTACTCTTTGGATTGATCCATATAGATGTATACAATCGTAAGTCTATTAATACCAAAACATTTCCATGTACTTCGTCATATTCACCGATGAGTTATCACAGACGTGGACATGTGTATTTGATACGCATGTAGTATGTCTATGGTAAACTCATAGAGTATAAAACAGAAGTAAATAAAATAACATGCAATAGAAATGATTCTATTTGATCGAATAAGTGAGTATATTGGAAAAGGTTCCGAACGTACCTAAAAATGAATAAAGATTCAATCTCAAAAGTCACTCCTCCATGTGATACATAATGATGCATCGATAAGGAGTAATCAAACTTTGTCGGACAATGTACGATTAATTGTGAGTGAAGTTGAGTTAGTTTCTTTCTATAAGGTCATGTACTTAAGAGTAGTACACAAGGTTAATATTATTTCATCTAAATAATAGTTTACAAAATCACACAATATGAGGGTTGTAAGAAACCCCAACATATCTTAGGCCAAGGAGTTGGCGGGTTGTGCAAGTCAAAAGATTGCAAGTAATAATTGTTCGTAAGGGATCGTATGAATCTCCCCAAAAGAATTTTTGGAAGATTGTCATTGGATGACATATATATGTTTTGAACATAAGTTTTGTAAACTAAAACCAAATCAGTTTTATAAATAAAGAAATTCATAAAACGTTTATGAATACCTATTCTGTTACATTGAGAAACAATTGTTGTTTCAAGAAATACCAACTTCATTGTAAAGAAATTTCTTTGAGGAATTACTGGTAGTAAAATGGAATTAGGTGTCGTCCATAGATAGAACTGATTAGATGAGATGAAATGAAATTAACTAACATAAACGAACACAACGCATTAGAGTGTCTAATATATATTCTCGCACATTGAAGAGAAACTATGAGTTTCTTATCAATGTTGAAAATATATAATCTTCGGTTGTTTAATTAAACCATTAAGAGTGTTGACTCTATGGTATGATGCGAAAATCTAAAAGAATTCCAAGTACGCTATCAAAATATGATTTTGGTAGTTGTAACCGAAGGGATGTGATCCATCGGCCGTGATTGTGTCTTTATGAGCAAGACTAATGCAGTTGGAATTAAATAAGCAATATTGATAAGAATAATATCGCAAATTTCAATTGTTGAAATTAGCATAATAGATTCAGTATTCAACGTGCTCGAATTAATTCGGATTTACTCACAAAATTACCACTTAGTATGACTTTATGTTTGGTACATATGTATTGAAATAGAAAATTCTAAATAATGATTTAGAGTAAGTTGTTTACACATAATAACCAAAAATGTCTCCAAGTCGGTGGGATTGATGTTGAGTTTGTGAGTCTTTGGATGTGATCCAAGAAATGATAGAAAGTATCATTTTATAAGCATCAAAATTGAAAAATTATTTTGATAGAAATATCAAATAGTTTGATTATCAATCGAAGTGCAGAGGAAGCGTGTGTTCATGAAAGAACGTTAAAAGGTACATTGATATTTCTAAACTATAAGTAAACAACACGTTGTTGATTTTAACGATGTACTTGTATTAAAATCAGCCTTAGTTGTTTTAATACTCAACATTGGATTAATAAATGATGTCTTTTATAGTAAGTATAATAGATGTCGGGAATGTCGCAAATGATATGCAAGGACACCTTATTAAAATGTTTAATATGGAACATGTAAGATTGATTCCTTTGCATTGGTAAAAGAAATTATCATACATGTTATGTTGTCTATGATATCATGATTTGTTTATGTATTTGATACATGAAGCAAATATCAAATCCAAATTGATATCACTAAATGGTTGTTTGAAGTGTTCTCATGTATTTATGAAATACTAGAGAATTGTTTACAGAAACAAAAACTCCTTATGAAGGAGTGTTCAAACTCAAAATTCATAATTCATATTGAGTGTAGTATGTCAATAATAAATTCAAGTTAAGAATCTTTAAGTTGGAAATGTTCCAAATGAAAGATCATGCCTTATTCAATGAAAAAGGCTAAGTACATTTCCCAGAATAGCGCCACAATAAAGACAATGTATATAAAAATATAAGTGCACAAATTTATAACTGAGCCGATTCTAAATGTTGAGAATCTCATAACATTGTTATGTGATAACAATGCCGCGATATAGTTCATAACAGAACTTAGAGCTCACTAGAAGTTGAGAGACATACTCTGAATTGTTCCACATGATAAAACAGTTTATCATCATCCGAGAGAGTTGATTGATATAGTAGACAATTGAAACATAATAGCATACCCGTTCACAAACGGACTGACCCAACTGGTTTTAAGAAACCGATTGGGTAAGTTGGAATAAGATTCCATATTTGACCACAAGTGGAAGTGGGAGATTGATAAAGTTAGGGGTATGCCATATGGGAAATTATGTAATTTGTTGCATATATCTAACTCGTTGACCAATCTTGTTCACAATAAAGGTGTTTCTTTCTATTATATACTTGATATAATGTTGTTATATTAATTAATTAATTTAATTAAAAGTATATTTAAAAGAAAATCCATAAATTGTATATTTTGTGATAGTAGTTACAAAGTGTTGTAACCATGAGTAATTTATCACAGTAAAACAAATATACCATTTTAAATGTTCCTAGTCAAGATGCACCGAGACTGGATATCGATGCATCCGTTGAGACTAGAGTACGTAATGCTCTCCAAATGTTGGGCAGTGTATTACTCATGACTATTAGGGGCACCAAGGGGTTAGGTACTAATAGTTATTGGATAACTATAGAATGATTCACTCGATAGTTTTATGTTGGATAATTTAACTAAGGTCGACCAGAGAATATCGATGTGACTAATTTTCACAGTTCTCTCGACTTGAGAATACTGTTGATCTTCAACGTGGAAGCTCCTCTTTGATTATAATTAAATTGTGGCACGGCGTCCATCGAACGACTATACTTGGGTCGAGTGGAAGCATTGGAAGTGAAACACTAATCAAGAGAGGACTCGTCTCCTCGGTTATATGAGGTTAGTATCACGGGCAACTGAAGTCAACTCATAGTCAAAGTCTATGGCCAGAGCATTTCGGTTAATAGTAATTGTTATCATTGAACCAAGGACATTGTGTTTGGTATATATAGTTGAATGTGGATGATATTGGAATTTTAACCATTACCCAATTCCATAAATCCAAAGTGATATAGTTTTGACGGAAGAGAATTGGTGTAAATAATTTTCAATATTAGGTACCGCTTATAATAAGTAAAATTGGATTTTACCAAAAGATGTGTAAGCGATAAATTCGGCCAAAATGTCACACCAACTGCTAAGTGACGTGTGAATGTTAATATTCGAATAGTTCAATATTAATCACTGACTGAATTTACACCTTTGAGTCGCACAGTTGTAATGATGAACTCTTTCAAAAAACACATGATTTAATTAATTTATAAAATGTTGTAGATTGATTAAATTAATTGATATTTGAGAAATATTCATTATTAATTATTTGAAGTTTGGAAGTTTTTTGTAATTATATTAATGCACTTATAAAAGTTATATTTGCGCGCAGTGATATACGATATTGATGTAATTTAAAGATAATTGCATGAAATGATATAGGGAAATTTGATGTCATTTGATGACATGATTTATGGAAATTTTATGTCATTTGATGACATGATTTGTGGAAATATTATGTCATTTGATGACATACGTGTAAAGAAAGGATTGGAGAGAGAGAAACAATCAAGGGAATTAATTAGGGAAGTTTTAATTAAAGAATGGGAAAAGTTTCATTCTTTCAAATAAAATATATTCTATAATTCATTTTGTACGTACAATTCATTCTTTCTCATTCAGTATGTTTCTTTCTCTCTTCCTAACTTTTCATGGTAGAAAACAAAAAAAATTAATTTTTCAAAATTATTTCAACTCCATATGAAAACATCAAAAATAAATAAAACAAAAGTGGTTCATCCATCTCTTGCAAGGATAGGATATGGATCTTGAAGATCTTAGGAGATATCATCATTCAAGGTGTGACTTCAAGGCAACATCCTAAGCGGAGTCCATTTTTAAGATGTGCTTAAAGGCTTTGGGTAATAAGGTTTGTTTTTCATTAATAGGTAATGATATTTGATGTACTGTTTGTTGAAAGAGAAATTTAATCATCATAATTTGTATGTACATATCACTGCCTCATTTAAGTTGAGAATTGTTTGTGTAGCTTGAATTATTTGTTGAATGAATCAATTGGTGTTTTATTTAATAATTCAAAACTAATATTTGTATATGTTTAAATATAATGTTTTGTTTTGGAACTATGTTGTCAATATTCAATTTCAAGTCTAATTTTTAGATCAGAATTTTTGTATGTTCAATTTATCAATTGGGTTCTTATTTTGTTAATTAAAATTTATATATGCTTGAATACAATGTTTTATTATAAATCTATATTGTAAACATTCAATTCAAAGTATAATCCTTTAGATCTAAAATTTTGTATGTTCATATTGTTCTGATTGGACTTTACTTTAACAAATTAAGCTAAAATTTGTTTATAAATACTACAGCATTTTATCGAAGATTCATGTTTTAAATCATGTAAAACAAAATGTAATTTTAGATTTGAAAGTTTACATGTATGTATTTTGTGTTTGTATTGTTTTGGAAATTAAAAACAAAGGAAGATGTTTTGGCAATAAATCTAAATTATAATTTTATTACTATAGTTTCTAATTTGTATTAGTTAGAGATATTTTATTGAATATTACATACATACAATTAATGTTTTGACAATAAACTTACTTTTGAATTGATTGTTATAAATCTCTAATTTTTATTAAGTAGAAAGATTTGATTTAATCTTATATACACACGATTAATTTTATATGTATGTTTGCATATATAATTTTTTTTACATGTATTTCATATTGTCAAAGTATGATTAGATTTCTTTCCAAAAGTAGGAAACAATTAAAATGAGGCAATAATATATACATATATTTATTTTCTTCTGTTTATATCCTTATATTATGATGTCTATAATTTGTCATTTATATGCTGCATTAATTAAGTTTACAAAATGGGTAATTGATTCAATCACCGTTATTACCCTTTATTTATTTCTCAATTTTCCTTTATGTGATTAGCTATTCATTTAATTTTGTTTATATTCTACACCTTGCCATCAATTGATAATACCTATTATGTTGCACTTACAGAATTTACACTATAATATATTTGTTTATACTTATTTTCATGCCCCTCCCCCTCCTCAAATCTCAGTGCCATCATCTTCCTCCTCTCTAGGTGAAAGGCCTTGGTCTTCACTTTTTAAGCATAAACCTAAAAATGCTGGTAAGTATATCCCCGTTGACCTTTTTCCTGAGTATGAAAAAGAGGTTCTAGTGCCGACCCATGAAGTTCTGGAAGCTGGAGCGCGGATCTGGAATGAAACATTAGTAGGATTCTTCCTTGACAAGCCGTTATCATACATAGCTGTTATTCAAAAGCTAAAATCCATCTGGAAATTGAGAGGCTCCATCACTGTTAAATCTGATGGTACTATCTTCTTATTTAACTTCTCTTGTTCTGAAGATAGGAACAAGATTCTACTGAGTGATCCTATTATCATGAATAATAAGTTATTCATTGTCAAGCCATATGATGCAGCAATTAGTAATGTCTCTGGTACAGTCTCCTCTGTTCCAGTGTGGGTACATTTGTATAACCTTCCGTTATATGCTTGGTCGCCACTGGGAATTAACTGGTTGAGTAGTCATTTGGGAAAAATGTTATGCATGGATGAGATGACGGAAAAGCAGGAGCGGTTGAGCTATGCCAAATGCTTGATTGAGGTTAAACCGGACAAGGAACTAGTGGATGAGTTTCTGGTCAAGCTGGTGGAAGGAGGAATTCAAAAAATTTATGTGCAGTATTTGTGGAGGCCAGATGTATGTGTAACGTGCAAAAATTTTGGGCATAAAACTGAATGTTGTGACAGGATGGAAAAAAGGCATAAAGAAAGTGAAAAGGAAAAAAGGGAAGATCATATTAAAGAAAATCAAAGAGAAACAACAGACAAAGTCCAAGAAAATAGGAATGTAAAGCCTCTTCAGAAGCGTGTTATCAGACAATGGCAACGTGTAAAAGATAGGAGAAAAGAAAATATGGCAAAAGATAGAAAAAGGGAACAAGTCATAGGAAGAAATGTAGAACATGAGAAAGAAAAGGTTAATATCAGAATTGATACTGAAATACAACAAGAAAAGTGTAATATAGAAGCCCATAAAAATGGAAATAAGGGAATTGAAATAGTTGACAGTGAGGTACCTACTGAAGGTGCGACTGAAAGTGCTACTAATAAAAATCAGGTAACTGCTGAAGAAGTGATCAAGGATAATAACGACAAAAGTGATGGGAGAGCTGAAGATGATGACAGGATAGGAAATCTCATAACCACTAATCAATTTGAAGCACTGCTTAACCTAGATGAGGATGGAAACATGAATGTTCACTGTCAAGAGAACCAAATAGAAGAAACTCAAGATAATATATCATATGAAGAAGTGGATGTACAAGTGAATGCATAAAGACAGATTAAAGAAAAAGAAAAGTGTAACTCTGTGGACACACAAGGGAAAGTAAACCAAAAAATGCAAAAGCAAGATAAAGTTAATAAAACACAACTACCAGAAGAAAGTGAAGCAGAACATATTGAAGATGGAAATAAAGGTGAAGGAAAATTACAAGTAGAACCCAATAATAGTGGAGGCAAAAATGGAAAAAACAGAAACTTGAAAATGAGACAAAGAAACAAAGCAACAAAGCAAATTGACATGCACAAGGAAGATACGACATGCACAGACTATCAACCCAATACCCAAACTTCTATCTCTCCTTCCCAAGTAAAAGTCAAATCTCTCAATCATTCAACATCTAATATTTACTCCAGAATTGACCCGCCTCAGGCATTCAAACCTCCTCCCCCCTTGCCACCTCAGATTTCTTCTCCTCCTAAACCAAATCACGCAACCCCTCCTAAGTCAGATGAAACATCCAATAAGGAAAGTACCCCCCTATCAGCTACTATCCCTAACTATTTGTCCTCGTCGCAGGCAGTAACTAGGCGAATGAAAATAGAACTGCTCAATGCTCGTGTTACTCAATGATGACACGCATAGGTGCATGGAATGTTCGAGGTGCTCATCAAGCAATCAAACTTGATGAATGTAAACAGCTTATCACAACACATCAATTATCTATCATAGCTTTGCTAGAAACTAAGTTAAATCTTCAGATGACGATCAAGGCAGCTCAGTATATAAATCCCAACTGGAACTACCATCACAACCTGAATGAGGCTGTGTATGGTAGAATAATGATTCTATATAATCCCCTACATGTTACACTTTCTCCTGTCCTATCCACATCCCAATTAATTCACTGTCATGTGCTTGATCTTGCTGATAACTCAACTTTTTATATCTCCTTTGTATATGCTCATAATACTGCAGCTTCCAGAAGTCCCTTATTTAATGTCATATCATCTCTGAGACAGTCCACTCACCCATGGCTAATTCTTGGTGACTTCAACTCTTGCTATTCCCTCTCCGATAGAGTTGGAGGTAATCCCCTCTCCATCAACGAAATACAACCTCTAGCTAACACCCTCATTGATGCTGAGCTTGTCCCTGTCAAATCAGTTGGAATGCAATACTCGTGGAACAATAAAAGAAGTCATGGATGCAGGACCTTTTCTAGAATTGATCACACTTTCTCCAACCAAACGGCTCTGTCTAAATGGCCTTTAATTTACAGCCTTCTCCCCCCTCCTCTACTTTCTGACCACTCTCCCCAAATACTCCATCTTCATGGAGCGAACATGAGAGGAAAATCAAATTTTAAATTTTTTAATTCATGGGTTCTTGAACCGGATTTTCAATCTATTATTAAAACTGCATGGAACAAAGAAATTAATGGTAATCATCTTTTTATCTTGCAGGAAAAAATAAAGGAAGTGAGGGAAGTACTGAAAAGGTGGGCCTATAAAAGATTTGGCAAGGGAGAAGCTATGAGTATTACAATAAAAAACAAACTATCTGAAGTTCAAGCTGACATGATGAATAATGTTAATGATGCGTTTCTCTCAGAGGCTGAAAGTACTTTGTCTAAGCAATACCATGAAGCGTTAACAAAAGAAAGTGAGATGATAAGGCAGAAGTCGAGAATTAAATGGAAGGAAAAAGGAGACAGAAATAGTGACTATTTTCATGCTAGTCTCAAGAACAAGCAAAGAAGAGAAAACATAACGACAGTTTACGATAGAAGCAATGTTTTTTGTTCTACCCCTGGGGAAGTTCAAGAAGCTTTTGTTAAGCATTTCACTGACATGTATAGCAACTCTGATAACTTCATTCCATTTATTGATCAAATCCCTGATGATATCCTTCCTAGAATTTCTACAAATGATATTGACATCCTTAGTGCTGCTGTTACCCCAGAAGAAATAAAACAAGCTATGTTCTCTCTGAAAACTGAATCGTGTGGTGGACCTGATGGGCTGAATGCGCTTTTCTACACTTCATGTTGGGCGACTGTCTCGACTGATGTGTGCAATTCTATAATGTTATTCTTCAAAAAGAGTAAAATCTTCAGGTCCTATAATTATACCAATATAGCTCTTGTTCCCAAACATAAGAATGCTCACAGTGTTAATGATTACCGCCCAATATCGTGCTGTAATACCCTGTACAAATGTATCTCGAAGGTTATAGCGACGAGGCTAAGGCAAGTTCTACCTAATATTGTCTCAAAGAATCAAGCTGCCTTCGTACCTGGCAGGAATATCCTTGATCATGTCCTGCTCTCTCATGAGCTTCTTAAGGGATACAAACGCAAGAAAGTTCCCCCAAAAGCCATGCTGAAACTAGATATAATGAAAGCTTTTGATATGCTGCAATGGAACAGTGTTGTTCGTATTATGGGCTACATGAACTTCCCTCCCCACTTTATTTCTTGGATATACGAATGTACCTCCACCCCAACCTATTCAGTCAACGTTAATGGCATCTCTGCTGGATTCTTTGCTAGTAAGAGAGGAATAAGACAGGGTGATCCGTTATCAGCTTACATCTTCATTATGGTGATGGAACTTCTTACGAGAATGATAGACAAATTAGTTACCAATAATAAGTTCAAACTTCATCCAGCTTGCATTGATCCTCAAATCACTGCCTTAATGTTCGCTGATGATCTAGTCGTGTTTTGTACCCCAGACTATAACACAATCACGAATATAATGACTGCTCTTGACCAGTTTTATTCTATGACTGGACTTAAGGTCAATCTTCGCAAATCTGATATTATTACATCAGGTGTGAGTGACAACCTGTCTGCTCAAATAACTCATATAACAGGTATGTCTACAAACCCGAACACTGTGTCATACTTGGGGTTGCCGCTCTCAACTTCCAAGATAACAATTAACCAATGTCTTCCTCTTTTTGAGAAAATCACAGCAAGATTGAACTGTTGGACCACTAGAACTCTAACCCAAGCGGGTAGATTAACTTTGATAAAGTCGGTTATTTTTTCAATGCAAGTATATTGGGCTAGAACATTCATTCTACCATATAAGCTGATTAATATGATCAAATCTGCTTTCATGAAATTCCTATGGGCAGGCAAGACTATAGGTAAATACATTGCTCCTATAAATTTTAGCAAACTTGAGAGGCCAATGTCTAAGGGGGGACTTGGTATATTCAATATGAAGCAATGGAATAGGGCTGCTTTTGCGAAGCATTTAGACACATTTTATAATGATACTGACAGTCTCTGGGCCAACTGGTCAAAAAAAAATGTAACAAAAGGAAAGAGTTTGTGGAAGATGTCTAAACCACAGAATATGAGCTGGACTTGGCAAAGTTTGTTCAAAATTAAGGAGTTATTTCTTCCCCTTATACAAATGAATTCCTGCCCATCTTATCGTGTTAGTTTCTGGGACGAACCGTGGCTTGATAAAGGGTACATTCTCAGTCGTCATCTTACATACAATGAAATTCAACAGACTGGAATTCATAGTGCGGCTATAGTCAGGGACGTTCTCACCAATTATAGTACAATACGATACTCGTCTTCCAACCCTAGAATACAGAACATATGGAACATCATAAGAAGGTTTACTCCTCTGCCTTCTTCAGCTGCTGGAATAGTGTGGGGAAATAAAATGGGAAAGTTCAGTATTGGAAATGGTTATGAATACTTGATGAAAAATGGAGAGCAGCCTAAGTGGAAATGGTGGAAGAGAACTTGGTGTTTGGACAGTAGTTACAGAGAAAACCTGCTTCTGTGGAAGGTCCTTAATCGTGCAATACATACTAAAACCAAACTTGCTTGCATGGGAATGGTAGTTCATATATACTGTTCTTTCTGCAATGAGCAACCGGAGTCAGTCGAGCACCTGTTTTTTGAATGTAAGTACATAAACCAGCTCTGGTCTGTGGTTCTGAAAAAGCTAAATTCTTATTCGGCCACTACTGACAATCGTGGTGAATGGGAGAATGCATACGCAAGGTCAGGGATCAAGAGGAATGGCATGAGACTGTTTACTGTGGTGTTGAAAAGTTTCATTAATATTGTTTGGAAAGAGAGAAATTCTAGAGTTTTTGATATAAGCAAAGTTAAATCTGATGTTGAGCTCAAAAATTGGATGACTCACGAGTTGAAGCAATCCATGAGGATGCAATCCTTCAGCATTGATCCATGGATTTTAGACTCTTTCTGTAGGTTTTAGTCTTTTCGTGTTTTTATTTCTATCTGTTCCTGTGACTTTTTTTCCTCTTGTTCTTGTGGCGCTGTGTTTGCCTTCGTTTTTCTTGAGCTTTGCTCTTTGTTGTACGTGTTCTGTTCCTATCAGTGCTGCAATAAAATGGTCGGGGTCCATCCAACCCCGTCGGCCTTGCCAAAAAAAAAAAAAATGACATTCATATGATCAATCAACTTGATTAAAGAGAGAGAAATGAAAGGTTTCTCACTCCATAAAAATTTATACTCATCATTAATTGAATTAGTTAAGGGGAAGGAAATAAAAAGTTTCCTTCTCTAAATAAATTTATTTCTCGTCATTAATTGAATAATTTAAGAGATAGAAAATGAAAAGTTTCCTTCTCTAAATAAATTTAATAAGTTACTGTTACACACAAATATGTAAGAGAATTTAGTTCGTCTAATTACTTGACTTTCTTTCTAGCCATTTTTACATACACATTAAATTAAAGTAAAACTTTATTTATAAAATTAAATAAAATATTGATTTTATTTAAAAGAAACTTAGAAAAGTTCTAGGTATATTTAGACTTCATATGCCCATTAAAGATCCAAAATGGCTAAATTTTTTGAAATTCATCCATTTCTTCCGCTGCGGGCTGGCCCAGTTCCTTCATAATACTTGGGCCAGACCGAGATATTTCAGGTGCTTCAGCATGATGGTCTTAAAGTTGGATTAGTTTGAGGCTTCTTCGTATGCTTTAGTAGACTTGTAGTCTAGTTATGTTGTAGTCCTTCTTGTATGTTGAAATAGAGATTCATTTGGATGTATATTCATTTATTTTGTCTTGGATATTTTATATGTATATCGTAGATCATTTATGATCGCCTTTTGTAGTTCACATCATGTATCATATACATGTTCACGTTCGCTCTATGAGAAATGTTTATATTTCTTTGTCGTATTCTGTGATTCTATGTTCTGTTATATTTTATATTGTTATGAATTATATTGAGTCACTATGTTGTTGTTTTGTGCCTGGATCAGATACATTGAATCCTCTTATAAAAGTAAAATATTTTCGTTCAATTTGGTGTATCGGTACTCACCCAGAATAATAATACAGATGGTCGCTCCTAAAAAGCCTTATTCTCCACATTAACAGACGATATTTCATTGTAATATTCTTTGTTAATGAGGGCATAAAGGTGGGGCGTCACAGGCGAGTACATTGAAAATTGGGATTTCCATTAGTCCTTGGTAAGGGAAAGGCCATAGAAGTTATTTGTAATACCCCTAATTTGAAATAACATTATTCATGAGATTTAATTAGATAAATTAAATAGAATAATGTAAAGGCTAGAGTGATAAGAGGATTGAGATTTGAAAACTAAGTAGAGGTCATGCCTTAACTAGATGAAATTATAAGAATGGTTTATAAGATGAAAACTAAGTTAAGTAAGGCAAGGGTAATAGGAGAAATAGCCGTATATTATAACCCCAAACCCCTAAACCTTTACCTTATTCTCATTCACGTTTTTACAAAATAAAAACATAAACAAATGAGCTTCAAGTCCGGCCATAACCCTAGGTGAAAACAGTTCAAAATCAAGTAGAAGCTAAGGATTCAAGCAAAGAAGAATTGAACAAGATCAAATCTCAAGTTTCTTATCCAAACAAGGTGAATAATAATCAAAACCATCTCATATATGTTTTTATGAACATCTTAATTTCGGGTTTAAAGTTTTAAAACCATTTGGATAATTTGAATGATGATATGCTTTGATTATATGTCATGTTCGATTTAAAAAAGTATGTTTGTAAAAGATTTGATTCGATTTTAGGGTTAAAATCATATAAAATGGGTTTCGAATGCCATGAGGATTTAATAAGTTATGAAAAATATTATTTTAGAGATGGGTTTAAACTTTCATAATTATCCAAGCTATGGATAATTTATTATGAATTTTGAATGGAAGAAATAGATAATTTGGGTTTAAAATTAATTTCGGCAATTATATAAAGTATATTGGGTTCGAAATTTATATATGCTAGGAAACATATTAAAAGTGAATTAAGATGACTTTTAGGGATTTTTCCTAAGTGATTTACTACAAAAATTAAATTATTTAAGAATAGGGACTTAAATGTTTTAATTGTTTTGTAAAGGAGAAGGGCTTATTAGTTAATAATTTGATGAATTTGGCAGCCTTCTTAGAAAAAGATTTTTGTAAAGGATTTGGCAACCAACCATATTTTGACAAATAAGGCAAATTAGTTGAAAAGCAATTACTTTAAAAGGTTAGAATACTGTTTTGTTTAAATTTACTACTTCGCCACTTCCATCAGTAGCTTTCGACACCATACCTTCGCCCATTAACCTATTCGAAACCAAAGCACATGGTATCAAGCAATTGTTACGTAGTGCATTAGAGAAAGGCAGAAGGTATAGCGTTGAAACCATGCTTTCGATGGTGTAGAAGCTACTTACAAAATTTTAAAGTTACTTTGTATATAAATGGCGCTTTCGAAGGGGTTGTATTGGCTTTCATAACAGTCAAACTTGCCTTTGTTTTTATAAAAAGGAGCTTTCGACAGGGTCACCGCCTTTGTTTTAAAAGTTGCTTTCGATTGAGTTGTTGTATACTTAGTTTTGAAAAGAGCTTTCGAAAGGGTAGTCGCTTGGGAACCTATTCGAAACCTAGTTGCTACTTTCTTTATAACTTTAATTCAATGCTTTCGAAAGGAAGCTTTCGTCTTTACTAAATTGGAAACTGCCTTCTCGAAGCTTTCGAAAGGGTTATAGCCACTTTTAACAAGAGTTTTGGGAGGCAATGGTTTCAAAAGGGCTTCGAAGCAATCCTCTTCCACCAAATTCTTTACTTAACATCAATACTTTCAAAAGGGTCCTTGTAGCTGCTTTTACCAATGTTTTCGAAAGGATGGTTTCGAAGCCATCTGTTTCCCCAAATTCTTTTACTTGAAGATTAATGTTTTCGAAAGGGTTACTTTCGCTTTTGTTCACTTTGACCCAGAAGTTATACTTATGGTTAAACCCGATGATTTTGAAAGAGATACTTTCATATGGTTTCGAAGCTATGCTTCTATGAATACTACTTGAACTAAGTGGTTTTGAATGATAGGCTTTAATACTTTCGATAGGAATGTTTAATGATTTCGAAAGGAAGATTTCAATGCTTTCAAAAGAAATGGTTTGAGTGTTTCGAAAGGTATATCTATAATTGTTTTGAAAGAAGGTTATGAATACTTTCAAAAGGTATGTTTCAATGGTTTCGAAAGAGAAAGTCTAAAGGTTCGAAAGCCTTAGTTTTCAAAACAAAGAACCCAATCTCATTTTTAAAGAAGAACCCATGGCAATATAAAAGAGCTTAGAAATGGCATTTTAACTTTGGAGTTTTTGAAGAAGCTTTCCTTGCTAAAGATAATAGTTTAAAGTTATTAACCATGTTTCATTTGGGAAATGATTACAAGGAAATTTAACCATAAATATTTATATTATTATGTTATGATCAGTTATCATGTATGCTTCTTCTGTAAACATATTCACTTTATATTGACCCATACCTGCATTTTGGAGTGTTAAGGGCAAAGTAACCAACAAAGTTGACCCAGTAGTGAATATATATTGAGTTAACTCCTGTGTGTGTAGAATTGCATCCAGGAGGTTAGGTAGACCAGAGTATAGGATGCCCCAAAGACTGATCAAAGAATTATTGGTTTAGACAGGTTCTTAGTAAGCCTATGAAAACTATGTATGAAGATAGTTATTGGCAAGGGCCAATAGGTTCTTAGTGATCCCATAAAAACTATGTCCGGATTAAGTTATCGATGGAGATCAATAGGTTCATAGTGCTCTCATGAAAACTATGACGTAAGAGAAGTTACTGGAGATAGCAATAGGTTCATAGTAAGCCCATGAAAACTATGACTAGAGAAAGTTATTGGTAGATACCAATAGGTTGATAGAGATTCCATGAAAACTATGATTGGAGGATAGTATTGGTAGGGAACCAATAGATTCATAGTGACCCCATGAAAACTATAAAAGTGAATAGGACTTCCATAAAGAATTAACAAGTTATTAGTCAGTCCATGAAAACTAATAGATTAATAGTGATCCTAGAAACTATAACTTGAGACAGATAGTCAGGTAAATGAGGATGGGTAATCCATAGCATATTACATGTTTTCATTTCATCAAATTAACTTTTATTATGTTACGTTTTTAACCATTGTGAATGCAGGTGCATGGTATATGGTTATTATATTTTGGGTTAAGATAGTAGTGAGGGGAAAACTCATTCCGCTAAGCGGTGTGGTCTCACTAAATATCTATATGGTTCGAGATGGTAGGTTATTATTAATACTAGACATTTTGTCTGACTCGAAGTTTATGTTTTCCTCTTAAACTCTCGGGTGCTCAATTGATTTTGAGTAGTTTGAGAGTTAAGGTTTTCAGGTTCCCCTTTAGACGAATAAGCTTCCAGAGATGTGTAGGAGGCAAGCTAGCTATTAGGAGTTCTTTCTCTTTGATTCCGCTGCGTTTGGATTGTAATGGAAAAGTTGTTTAATTGCTTATGTTTAGACTCTGACCAACCAAGGAGGCATCTTCATATGTCGCTCTTGGCATATTTTGTAATAATTATATTTCTCTGAATATGATTTACGGATGTGGGATTATGTAATGAATTTGAAATGTGTTGAAGTGGAATGAGAAATTGTCTTATGATTTTAATTTTTTTTCATATCCATGGGTTACTGTTATATCAATGTACAGAACATTACCGCATTTGGTCACCGAGAATTAATAACTATGGATGACTGCAGCATCCGAGCAGTTAGTTTTAGGCCTCCAAGTGGGAGATGTTACAAGTTGGTATCAGTGCATAGATTTATGTAAATTTAAAAAGAAATTTAAACCTAAAAGATTTTCAAAACATAATCCAATAAATTAGAAAATAAGATCGGGGTTTAGGTTAACACTATCGTAACATACTTGTATTTGCTATGTATATTTATAAGTACGTATTCCCCTCTCTCTTAGGCCATTCTTCTGTATCTTACTAAGGCTCGTATGAAGATTTATGAGAAAGGAAGATATGGAGGTAGGAAATGGAAGAGGAAATCTAGGTGGAAGAAGCACCACAACTAATGGAAATGCTCGACCCAACAGGAGGAACCAGGGTTGACAGACAAATGCTAATCCAAATGCAAATGCCAACGTAGGTGTTGGAAACCCGCCGGTAGATATGGAGATGATGTATCAGTTCTTCGTCAATCTGATGCAAGCTGGAGCAGCTGCAGGAGTAGCTAGGGGTAATGCTGGGAATATTGGAGGAGCTAATCCTGTGGCCCTTGTCGGTAACAACTATGCTGAGCTGAGCAGGGATTATACCAGTCTTGGTGGGAAGCCATTTTTGAGAACAGAGGATGCTGTAGAAGTACAGAACTGGCTTTTGCATTGTGAAAGGATCTTCGCTAACTTGGGATTAAACGATGAGCAGGAAAGGAGACTTGCCTCTAGACAGTTGCAGGGAGCAGCGCTTCATTTGTGGAATAGTGTTACAGTGGGAGTTCCCGAGGAGGAGTTGACTTGGGCAGAATTTCGATGGAGATTCATAGAAAGGTTTTTGACTGAAATTGCCAAGGCAGTATTGCTGAGAAAGTTCATGGATCTAGTGCAGGGTGAGATGTGGTGATAGAGTATGCCACAAAGTTTGATGAGCTGTCCAGATACGAATATGCTACCATTGACACCCTCATTAAAAGGACGAGATTTTTATTCGAGGGTTAAGACCCAAGATTGCTAGGGTGACAATGCCACATCTCCGTGATCCAAGTACTGTTGTTGTGGAGATGGCAATCCGAAATGAAGAGATGTTTTCTACTTATGAGAAGGAGAAGCGGGTTGAAACCCAGGGTTTTTAGGGCAAGAAGAGGAAATTCTTTAAGAAGAAAGGAACCTAGAAGGGAGAACCTACCAAGAAGGCAAAGGCTAATCTGGTTTGTTTTAAGTGTGATAAGAAGGGACATTATGCACATGAATGTCAAACTGGAAAAGGGAAGAAGGTTGTAGACAATAAAGGGGTGAAGTGCTTTAACTGCAACCAGATTGAGCATTATAAGAATCAGTGTCCTGAACCGGTCAGGGCGGACAAGAGAAAGGTCTTTGCTGTTGGACCATCATCTTCTAGGCCAACTACTGCTGAGAAAGGAAAGACTGTGATGAAAGGTACGTTTTTTGATTCATAGTATACCAGTGAGGGTACTATTTGATATCGGTGCATCGCATTCATTTTAATCTCAATGTTTGGTAGATAAGCTGTGTTTAGAATCCTCATACCTTGCTACTTTCTTAAGGGTTGCGAATCCGATAGGAGGGTGCAACTCTAGGGATGAGATGTGACCAGCTGGAACTTGATTTGTTAGGTCAAAGGTTTGCATGCAGTTTGTATGTTTTTTATTTCGTAGGCTTCGGGATCATTTTGGGTATGGATTGGTTAAATAGATATGATGCTATGATATTTTTCCGAGATAGGAAAATATCGCTAAGACACCCAAATAGTCAAAACCGAATTGTATACTATGTGGAGAAATCAGATCGGAGTGCTTGTGCTTTGTTGGGTGCTACGGAAGTAGAAAACGAGTTGAATCGGGTTTTGATAGCAAGAGAGTTTGGAGATGTTTTTGAGCCAGTCACAAGACTACCACCGAAGCGAGCCATTGAGTTTCGGAGAGATTATGTGCAAGGAGAAGAACCTATAAGTAGACAACCTAGTAGGATGACACCTACCGAGATGAAGGAATTGAAGGTGCAGCTAGTGGATTTAGAAGGGAAGAATTTCATTAGACCAAGCAGTTCGCCTTGGGAGCGGCCGTAGTGTTCATGAAGAAACCGGATGGGTCATTAAAGATGTGTATCGATTATCGTAAGTTGAATGAGAAGATGATCAAGAATAAGTATCCTTTGCCGAGAATCGATGATTTATTTAATCAGTTGTGTGGAGCCAGAATATTTTCCCAATTGGATTTGGCAATAGGTTTCCATCAACTAAGAGCGGCAGAGGACAGTATTTCGTTGACCGCATTTCGGACTAGGTATGGTTTGTACGAATGGTTAGTAATGTCATTCGGGTTAACGAATGCACCGGCTTTCTTCGTTATTTGATGAAATAGATTTTTCAAGAGTACTTGGATAGATTCGTATTGGTATTCATAGATGACATTTTAATATACTCTAAGGTTGAAAGAGAGCATGAAGTTCATCTTAGAGTAGTGCTTGAGACACTAAGACAGCATCAGCTGAAAGTGAAGTTATCAAAGTGTCATTTCTGGAAGAAAGAAGTTAAGTTTCTTGGTCACGTAATTTCAGAGAAGGGTTTGTCAGTAGATCCGGCTATCGAGGCGGTCAATAGCTAGAAAAGACCAAAGATGGTGACTGAGATTAGGAGTTTTCTTAGACTCGCTGGCTATTACCGGAGATTTATTAAGGATTTCTCGTGGATAGCAACGTCTTTGACTAAGTTAACCCGGAAGGGTGTGAAGTTTATTTGGTCTGACAAATGTAAGGAAGCATTCCTTAAGTTAAAACATTTGTTGACCAACGTGCCTGTGTTAGTAGTTCCAAATGGGAACCAAGGATTAGTGGTGTACACAGATGCATATGGAATCGGATTAGCGGCTGTGTTGATGCAGAAAGGTAAAGTTATTGCCTATGCTTTACGACAGCTTAGACCGCATGAAGTGGGATATCCTACTCATGATTTAGAGTTGGCACGGTGATCTTCGCACTGAAAGTATGGAGACACTATCTCTTAGGGGAGAGATTTGAACTATACACGGATCATAAGTCCTTATGATATTTTATTCTCTCAGAAGGAGCTGAATATGAAACAGCAAAGGTGGCTGGAGTTTTTAGTGGCTTATGATTTTGGTATAGAGTATATACCTGAAAAAGGAAATAAAGTAGCGGGTTCTCTTAGCAAAAAAACATTAGAATGTGGTGTTAGTTATGTTAACAGAATAGAAGGATTTATAGGTTTTGACTATTTGTAGTGTGAAGTTAAGAACGACGGCTAGTTATAGTCAGAGCACTCACTACAATAAACAGGGGCTTTAATAGCATTTAAGAAATGCTATTATACATTACCATTGCGTTTCAGAGATCCCTGTGGAACGACATGCTATGGTAGACCATAAATTTTAAATAGCAGGAAATAAAATGCTTTAAAACATAATTTTTCTATAGCGTTTTCTCAGTGTTATTAAGATTAAACGCTATAGGAAATTATCCTACAATTACTTTCTATAGCATTTTTTATGTTTATTTCTAAAGCCTTTTTTTGCAGATTTCTATAGCGTTTGTCATGCATATTTTCCATAGCATTTTTGTGCATATTCCTGTGGCGTTTATTTAATGTTATCATATATTTTCTATGGCGTTTCATATGTATATTTTTATAGCGTCTATGATGCTTATTTGTATAGCGTTTGGTATACGACAGCATTTATGAAACGCTATTGAATGTTATATTAATTTATAGAATTTTTGTTGCTGCTGCTTTAGCTTTCCCACATATATAATATCCACTTTCACCCATTTCTTATTCCATATAAATATAACAGATTTTACAAAACAAAAATTATGTAAATTAAAGCACAATATTTCATACATGTTATTCAAACAACTTTTCCATATCCAGACATAATATTTCGTTCATATCAGTCAAACCTCTTTACCCATGTCCGTACATAATATTACATACATACCGTTCAAACATCTTTATCTATGTCCATGCATAGTACATCATACATGTTTGCATCAACAACTTACTAACACACCAGTCAAATAGTTAATTTCATCTTACTTTCTTTTTGATATCCTCTCTAACACTACAACAGTGGTCCTGTTTATGTCAAATAAGCAATCAAAATGTCAGTGATTGTTAACATTTCATACATAATATTATACAAGGTAAAAAGAACTACGAAAAATCTAGTAACCAGCAATACATAATATTATACTTTGCTTGGAAACCAGTCTTGACCTGTCTTCGAATGAACTCAACTATTTAATGTTTTGACCACTCACAGTGTGAAATATTTGGCCACTCAACAATTTTATTGTTTTGACCAGTCTTTGAATGAACACAAAGTTACTATGGTGGAAGCAAAACAAAACACAACACCTGCTACGAACACAAAGTACACAGTAATCTCCAAAAAACTGAAATATGACAAATCTGAAATATGCTCATACTATTTTGTGTACTTTGGTTTCACTTCCACAAAGCTGAAATATGACAAATCGGAAAGAGTTTGTTTTCTTGTGTTAATGTATTTGTTAATGTGTTCAATAAAACAACAAATGAAGAATTTTTTTATTTTTCTCATTTACTTATTCATTTATATTTTTCTTGCCCCAATAATTCATTTATATGCTTCAACGTTGTCCTCACTTCTTGTATTCATGTGCAGGCCAAAATTCCAAAAGAAATTTAGTTAATTTTTATAAATTTAGTTAATTTTTATAAGTTTGGTTAATTTTTATAAAACTTAGTTAACTTGGTTGATATTTTATAATGTATTATTGTTACTATTATAAACTTAGTTAATCATCATCAATATTATTATTGTAAACTGGTTAAATTTTATAAAATCTAGTTAACTTAGTTAAAATATTTATAATACTTAGTTAATTTTTATAAACTTATTTAATTCTTATAAATCTTAGTTAATTTTTATACAATTTAGTTAACTTAGTTGCTGTTGCTGTTGCTGTTTCTATTGCTATTATTATTATTATTATTATTATTTATTTAACTTAGTCAAATGTAAGACTTTTGAAACTAAACCGTATATAATATTAGAAAAAAATGAACTACTAAATTAACTGAACAAAACCATACATCTATATGATTTGGAGCAGTATAAATACCTCCAGTGGTTCCATGTTGATCGGATAATGTGAACTCTGTTACCCATGAATAAATAAAAATAAAGTGGTACTATGTTACCCATATCAGCAACATTTCAACATCACCCTCCTCTGCAAGTTCACCCAACCACCTCATCATCTACAAACTGCTGCCAACCAACTCAAACACAATCTGCATCGATAACACCAACTTCAACCTCCCTATACATCAAAAACACTTTTGCCTGTAACACATCCTCCCTACCTCCATCATCAACACAGCAACCATCTCCCTGCCTCCGCAACCTCTCCAGCCCAAATCGCATCTGTCACACTAAACTGCAGACTCCAAACTCACCATCACCAAAACTGTCAGCACTCTTCCACCTACACCCACAAACAGACCCTGCAAACCAAACTGCCTTCTCATCCACATTTTCAAAACTTCATCACCACCCCTGAAACAACAAACAGCAACCAGAAATCACCAAAAACCACCAGCACACTTCAACCAACACCGCATATCAAATCCTCCACTGCAGCAACCACCCAAAGCTGCCTCTTCACCAAAAGCTTTTTGTTTGGCTCAAATCTGTTCCGCTAAGCGGCGTGGTCTCACTAGATATCTATATAGTTCGAGATGGTAGGTTATTATTCATGCCAGACTTTTTGTTTGGCTCGAAGTTTATGTTTTCCCCTTAAACTCGTGCGTGCTCAGTTAATTTTGAGTAGTTTGAGAGTTAAAGTTTTTAGGTTCCTCTTTAGATGAATAAGCTTTTGGAGACGTGTAGGAGGCAAGCTAGCTATTAGGAGTTCTTTATGTTTAATTTTGCTATGTTTTGATTGTAATGGCAAAGTTGTTTAATTGCCTATGTTTGGACTCTGACCAACCAAGGGGGCATCTTCATATGTCGCTCTTGGCGTATTTTGCAATAATTATATTTCTCTTAACGTGATTTATGAATGTGAGATTATGTAATAAATTTGAAATGCGTTGAAGTGGAATGAGAAATTGTCTTATGATTTAAAAAAAAAATCATATCCATGAGTTTCTGTTATATCAATGTACCTAACATTACAACATTTGGTCGCCGAGAATTAATAACTTTGGATGACTGCAGCATCCGTAGCAGTTAGTTTTGAGCCTCATAGTGGGGGATGTTACATTATTATATGTCTCGAGCACATTTAGTGATAGAAAGGGTTGCTTGATGGATGCTATGATTGCTTTGATTTTTTTCTTCCATAGTCTATCACTCTAGGGATGTCACTGGAGATAGGTTTTGGGGATAGGTATACCTGGACACCCATCATCATACTCAGTTTCTAGTATACTTTTACTATATTTATAGAGTATGGTATTATGTTCGTTATGTGCTTGGACTTCTCTAAAGCGTAGTACCATCTAAATGTGAGAGCAAATCATCTGTACCAAATCCCCTCTGTCCCCCTGTCTCCAACCAACCGAGGACGCCGATTTTCAACCATTTTGCAATTAAACCCCAAACAGCATGTGAGAGAAAGAGGTTTAATTGCAAAATAGCTGAAAATCGGCGTCCCCGGTTGGTTGGAGACATGGGGACAGAGAGGGTTTGGTACAGGGGATTTGATCTCTCTAAATGTATAGTACTGTGAATTTTGTCGGGTATTTAGGTAGTAAAATTGTACAAGTTCATTGATGGCTATAGCCTCAAGTTAATTTGAATATCAGGTTTGACATACACTAGAAAGGATTAGAACCTTGTACTTTGGAAAAAGTTATAGTCGACATTTCATTCGAGTCTGTCATTTTTGGCTATCTTTTGTTGTAATTGTACAAGGCATATTTAGAGAAAGGATTAGCATATCTCTCCATCTACTATTATAATGCAAACTCTCAAAGTAAGTTCAACTGTCCAAGCTCCACAACATCTCCAAGATAATATATATATAAAGTAATGCATTTCCCATATTCAACATAATAACAAAGCATCACACTAAACATATATGTAATTCAAAATTAAGATGATCATATCAAGCTTGTAACTGTATCTAACCTATTTGTAAATTGTAATGTATCACTCAACCAAAATTCTAATCTGGCTAAAGGCTAGATGAAAAGAGCTATGGCACCGCAAAATATAGACGACTATTCTTTTCACACAATACAATATTGTCTCAAAAACGATACAACCAATATCTATTAAACACTCTGCAACCAATTATTAGATTATCGTCGTCTTCTTCATCATGATTATCATTATTTTTTTATATTATTATCATTAATATATTATAGCAAGCTTAATATTATTAACATGCTCATGTCAACCAAAAGTTTACAGCAAACTTGAAATTTTTTATCCACCAAATCTCTAATATATACTTGAAATTAGTTCCACAGACCTATCTTATTAAGTCTACCATATAAATACATTTTGCTTTTAGAATCAGACATAGCACCTTTGACCAGCGAGGCCTCCACAAACGGATACCATACAACAGTTTTTACGCATAAAAGTATTAGAAGTTTTAAATAAAGAACAATTATTTTTTAACTGCTTAAGTCATTCAAACAAACATATATAGTTATTTTTTAACTGCTTAAGTCAGTCAAACAAAAATATAGTATTAAAAGTATTTTCAAACTGGCCCTAAGCTTCTTGTGCGTATCATTCAAACAAAAATATAGTTGAAAAAAATAAGTAGAGTACCATTCTAAAATTAACATTAGATATATTTTATACTAAAGCACAACATATATACCATCCAAAACTATAGACATGAAAACAAAGAGCACATAGACTATTATTATAAGTAAAACTGATAAATGTGTTTTATTTAACAGCACTATAGTTCATATGCTTGCATACATCAAGTCTACTTCACGCTTTTAAACAAAATACTGCATACAACGAACAAGATTTATACTGTCAACCAATATATTTGCAACATGTCTGCAAGGTTATCCATGAAAAAAAAATTATGTTTATGTCATATGTAAATCATAATCAGAGAGATGAGGTAAAGTGTTAATTTCCGTAGAATAAGATAGAACTGTCGTGTTGCTGTAATGCCTATTTGAAAACTTTTGCATGGTTGAACATGTTAGTTTGGGAACTTGAGATTCCCACAGAAGAAAATTGATTAATAGGATAAGCTCTATTAATTCTTGCCTTTTTCCACACCGACTATCTGTATCTATGTTTAGTACAAAAAATTCAATTCATGATTCTTCACATACTTACTGACTACTGCATATTAATGGAAGTTGATTTAAGTCTGTCCTGATTAATGCTTTCATGATAGTATTTTCTTCTTTTCGATTATATCTTTTCTAATATGGGTTTAGCTATTGATTGAGTTATCTCTTTCCATTAATTTAGTGTTGTTTCATTCTTGTGCTAATATTTATTTTACAAGAAATGAAAAGGTGTAAAGAAGATTGTATAGAAAAATGTAATTGTATTGATAGATTGAATAAAATACAACAGATAGCTTGTACAGTATTTATAATACAAAAAACTGAGTGGGCTAGGCCCATATAATTAGCTATCCGCATCTCTTATGTATAAGCAATCATAGCCACAGGATGAAGTAATATCTGATGGTCGAGACATATCTGTTGTCATAACCCTATTTACTTCTAATTGCCGCCTTCAGTTTGACCTAGGGTTTTATTCTTTTCTTCCTTTATCTCAAATCTGCTCCCGATATCATCAATCATCAAACTGGCTTTGAATCTTTCAAAGTTGTGCTTCGATAGGGCTTTAGTCATGATATCGGCGATTTGGTGACTTGGTGGAATATGATTAACCACAAGTTCTCTTCTGATAACTTGTTCTCGAACGAAATACAAGTCGATTTCTATGTGTTTCGTTCGAGAATGGAGAACAGGATTCGCTGAGATGGAAACAGCTCCGGAATTATCACACCATATCACTGGTTGATTAAAGGAATCAACTTTGATTTCCTTGAGAAGAGATCTGAGCCAAATGATTTCGGCTGCCGTGCTTGCCACGCTTCGATATTCAGCTTCGGTGCTGGAGCGAGATACAGTGGGTTGCTTCTTTGAGCACCACGATACTGGGTTGCTTCCAAGATAGATGCAGTAACCCGTTGTTGATCTTCTGTCATCTGAGTCTGATGCCCAGTCAGCGTCAGCAAACCCTTTGATAGATAAGTCTTTACATGTTTGTAGCTTTAGTCCTTGATTGATAGATCCTTTCAAATATCTTAGGATATGTTTAACTGCTTTCCAGTGGAGATCTAAGGGTTTCTGCATAAATTGGCAAACTTTATTAACAGCAAATGATAACTCAGGTCTAGTAATAGTGATGTACTGTAAAGCCCCTACGATACTTCTGTAAAGTTTTTCATTATCGAAGTTTTCCCCTTTGTCCTTAGACAAATGTAAATTGGTAGACATAGGGGTAGGCATGGGCTTTGCAGCACTCATTTTAGCTCTATTTAAAACTTCAGATATGTATTTCCTTTGACAAAGAATAAGTTCGTGTTCAGATTTTCTTATGACTTCAATGCCTAGAAAATATTTTAAATTGCCTAAGTCTTTCAGAGAAAATTTATTGTTTAAGTGATCAGTGACATACCTGATTTCCTTCATGCTGTTTCCTGTGATTATAATGTCATCCACATAAACAAGTATGAATACAGTAATATTGTTATAATTTTTAACATACAAGGAATTATCAGATTTAGTGGGATGATAGTTGAGATCAGTAAGAGTAGATTTGAGCTTTTCATACCAGACACGTGGAGCTTGTTTAAGTCCATATATAGCTTTGCTAAGTTTGCATACCCAGTCCTTCTTGTCACCTTGTATATACCTTGAAGGTTGTTGCATATAGACTTCTTCATGAAGTTCACCATTTAAAAAAGCGTTATTGACATCTAGTTGTTTTATTTCCCACTTATTGTGAAGAGCAATGGTGAGGATGACTCTTATAGTTGTGGGTTTCACGACTGGTGAGAAGGTTTCACTGAAATCTATCCCATATTGTTGAGAGTAACCCTTAGCCACAAGTCTGGCTTTATATTTGTCAATATTACCTTCAGAATTTCTCTTGACTTTATATGTCCATCTACATCCAATGATATTTTTATTTTTTGGTGCAGGAACAAGATTCCATGTTTCATTTTTGATGAGAGCATTGTATTCATCATCCATTGCAGCTTTCCATTTCTTATCCTGTAGGGCTTCATTGAAGCAAACAGGTTCAGAAGAGCTGTTGATGATATGATATGCTTTGGGTTTGAAAATGCCATGTTTAGATCTAGTTATCATGTGATGACCAGTTCCCTCCTCATTGAGATTGTCTTGATGAGGAGTGGTATAGCTTTGATTTTCTTGAGTAAAGATATCATTGGTGCTGGACTCATTATTGTTGTTGCTGTCATTATTGGAGTTATTTGAATCTTGACCTGATTCTTCACCTGATACTGTGAGTTGAGGTTCAAGTGGACTCTGATTTGTAGCTTCAACAATTTTGTTATGAGACAAAGTGGGTATTTCAGGTATAACATTTTTTGTACTGTAGACCTTTGTAGTTGTTTTGATTTTTGCACTAGCAAATGGAAATATAGATTCATTAAATCCAACATGTCTGGATATTATAATTTTTCCATCACTAGTCAAGCATTTATATCCTTTCTGATTGGTGGTGTAACCAATAAAGGTACAAGATGTTGATCTATTGCTTAGTTTATGAGAATTATAAGGTCTCATATAGGGAAAACAGAGACAGCCATATGTTTTGAGAGCATTATAATCTGGTACAATATTAAACAGTGATTCTAAAGGAGTTTTATTATGTAGTACCTTGGTTGGCATTCTGTTGATGAGATGAACAGCTGAGTTGAATGCATCAGGCCAGAACTTGAGTGGCATTTAAGCATGTGTCAAGAGAGTGATGCCAGTATCAACAATGTGCCTATGCTTTCTCTCAACTAACCCATTTTGCTCAGAGGTATAGGGACAAGTAGTTCTATGTATTATTCCTTTTTCTAAGAAATAATCTTTTAATGGTTTGAATTCGGTTCCTCCATCAGTTTGCATTATTTTTAGTTGATGATTTAGTTGTCTTTCAACTTGAGTAATAAATTGAATAACTGCCCTATGTGTTTCTGCTTTAGTTTTTAGAAAATATATCCAAGTAACCTTGAAAAGGAATCAACAAACGAAATGTAATACTTGAATCCAAAATCAGAGTTTATTGGGGCTGGTCCCCATAAATCTGTAGCTACCATTTCTAATGGTTTGGTATATTTAGTTGATGAGTCAAGAAAGGGTAATTTATGATTCTTTCCTATTTGACAAGCAGAACATATATAGGGTAGAGATATATCATTAACATTGATCTTATTACTCTTCAATACAGATTTTACAGTATTAACACTAGGATGACCCAATTTACAATGCCAATGATCAAATACTTTGTTATTTTTGATATTATTTTCAATATTTTCAACATTGTTGCACCATTTTCCAGAATTGATTACCCTATTGTGCTGCCTGAGATTGAATGAGTATAGGCCATTTTGCACATTACCCTGCAGTAAAATTGCTCTAGTTGATATATCTCTAACTAGACAAAGTTTTGGATAAAATTCCAAGTATACTTGATTATCTTTGGCAAATTGAGAAACACTTATGAGATTTTTCTTAATTTGAGGAACTCTAAGTAGGTTATTTAAGTGCAATTCTCTTTTGCCAAAGATTTTTGCACTACCAGTGTGTGTGATACCTATAGATTTACCATTACCTAAAAGGATTGATTGCGTACCTTTGTATTCTTTGTTTCCTAGATTCAAATTTTCCAAATTGTTGGTAATGTGATTTGTGGCTCTTGAATCTGGGTACCATTCTTCATATGCTGCATCCTCATTCTTTGAGTGTTGTGCAGTATTTTGATTGCTGGTATCCACTCCTGTGTGTGCTATGTTGACATTTGGAGTGATTGATTTCTGATTGTTGTTGTTGTTGTTGAGGGAATAGTTCTGATCAAATCTGAAATAACATTTTGATGCTGTATGCCCCATTCTCTCACAAATCTGACACTTTGGTCTATTGAGGTTGTTCCATCTGCCTCTTCCTCTACCTCTGTTACTTTGATTTCCTCCTCTAGAGCCTCCTGTCTGATTTCTGTTTGAGTTTTGAGATATTTCTTGACCCTTCTTTTTATTGACAGAGGCATAATTGATAGAGTAGTCAGAAATTTGAGTTTTCTTTTGATCAATTCTTCCTTCATGAGCAAGGAGAGTTGAATGTACATATTGAATGCTTGGTAGATTCCTTTTAGCTGAAATGACAGCTACTATGGATTCATAGTCTTCATCTAATCCACTTAGAATTGTGAGTATCTGCTCAGTTTCAGATACTTTATATCTCTTAGAACTAAGGAGATCACAGTAATTCTTGGCCTTTGTTAAGTATTCTCTCATTGACATATCATTCTTTCTTAAGTTCTGTAGCTGTCTTTTATAATGTATAATTCTTGCAGAAGATTGTGAATTGAAGAATTGATCAATTGCTTCCCAGATTTCTTGTGAAGTTTTGCATCCAACAATGTGAGATAAGATGCTTGTGCTAATGGATGACATTAGCCAAGTTGCAAGAAGATTATCTTGTCTCTGATAGAATATGAATTCTTGATTAGGAATTACCTTTTCTTGACTATCAGTCACTGTTTTTGGTGGGATGATCAGAGTACCATTAATATATTCTTCTAGTCCATGGCCTTTAATGGCTGTTTCAATTTGATATTTCCACATGATATAGTTGCTTTCATCTAATTGTACTGCTGTCTGACCTTTTAACTTTATTATTCCAGAGAAGATAGCAGCATTATTGGGTTTGAATCCTGATGTTGCAACTGTTTCACTTTCTTCAGTCATGATGAGATCAACAACAAGAACTGGCGAGGCAGATTTTTATTTGCAGCCAGACGTAGATTCAAGAAAATGAATCTTGAAAAGATATTCTCTGATTTGGGAATCAGATGAAGTAATGCTCTGTAAAGCTGAAAGCAATCGAAAGATGAGTTTGGGAATTTTGAAAAGAAAATAAGAACAGATACAAGAGAGGGAAACAAGGCAGGAATCAAATGATGAAATGCTCTGTAAAACTGAGAGCAACCGAAAGATAGATTTGAGAATCTTTCTTTCTGGATGGCTCAATGATGATCACAGAGCTAATTCTGATGATCAATCGTTTGACAATTTGGCTCTGATACCATAAAGAAGATTGTATAGAAAAATGTAATTGTATTGATAGATTGAATAAAATACAACAGATAGCTTGTACAGTATTTATAATACAAAAAACTGAGTGGGCTAGGCCCATATAATTAGCTATCCGCATCTCTTATGTATAAGCAATCATAGCCATAGGATGAAGTAATATCTGATGGTCGAGACATATCTGTTGTCATAACCCTATTTACTTCTAATTAGGTGGCACATCAATTTTTTATGTTTTGAAAGAAATTACGTTTGTGAGGTAAGAAACATATTTAACCACATGCATGTATGGTTTAGGATCTAAAAATATTCGCAATTTGAAACTACGCACTTCAGATTTTACATCTATCAGGTTTGACTATGACTCCTTGGGCACTGTTTTCTTTTATCTTTAATTATACTAAGACTTGAGTACTACTTTAATAGTTTGGGAAAACCTGATGTCAGTATCTATTAGGATACAACTTTTTTTAAAAACAATTCCACACAAAAGTATCATTTAAAACTATTTTATATTTCTCAAACATAATTTGATAGTGAAATAAGCTTGTATCATGCAGGTAGGTACTACTTACCAGTAAATTAAACATAATTCATATTTCTCAAAGAAATGAAAGGTAAGTTGAATGGATATTTAAAAATACTTACAGTTAGAGCAAAGAGAACCTTTGTTCTGATCAATCAACAAGCTTAGACTTAGACTCAAATATATATCTTGATTGGCACCAAGCAATATATATCTAGATTGCAATATCCTACATTATATGAAATATGAATCAAAGTCAATAAATTTCAGTAGTTGTCATATTTGATAATCAAAGTCAATAACTCGAACTGCATGGAGATAGCACTGAAAGGGAAGTAGTAGGCAACTGTAATTCAAACAACATAGGTATCTGGTAGAGTAGAAATTGGAAACGGAGAGCTCATCAAAAGAGCATATCCAACAGCTGAAAAGCAAGTAAGATGCACTAGCTGAAACAAGTGTAAAGTGGCAAAATAGGAGCTAGTAATAGCACAAATACAATCACAAATCATTATCCACCATTAATCCCTAGTTGAACTCAAAAATAAAAATTCAACTGCACAACCAAATTCATGAACCTTAACAATTTACCAATTAATCTACAAAACTACAAATAGATACTAAATCCAAAATATATATATTAGCAAATTATTAACTTGAGAGTTGAGACACAAGTTTGCTGGCAAGCTGAAACTGGGAGAAGACCACAAATAAAGTAAGTGGCAAAACAGAATTTAAAAAATGCATAAAATAGCTTTATCTAACAAATAACAAATAACATGTACTAGAATAGCTTTGAAACAATAATTGTAAAATATAATGCATGGGCAATATTAGCATTATTAAGTGAATAAATTTCAAACAAATTTTCTTTATGCATAGTTTTCCAAGGACTCTTACCCCCATGCTTCGTATCTCTATGTAATAATTAGTTTTTGTACCAAAATTGGGCACATCACTCTTCGGACGTATTTGAAGAGATTAAAGTGAAGAATATAAATGGAAAATGAGGTTAACCTAACAAATACGCCAAAAACAGACAAACAGAAAAGTAGGAATACAAGAATTTAGAGTGGTTCGGCGTTGTAGCCTACGTCCACTATGGAAAGTTTGCTGTTTTATTGACTTTGCTAACTTATTACAACTGATTATAACAGTACACTCTCAAGCACTCAAGATACAATGGAGTTTCTGGCAGAGTATCGGCGTAGAAGAGTCAAAAGTCCATTTTCTAGAGGCATTGGGCTGCTATTTATAGGCGTAGTCTGGAAAAATCTGACTGAGATCTCGGAATACTCCTTCTCACACATGAGTGGGCCCACGTGATTGATCCGGAGCGATTTAGGAACGATCCATGATCGATATGTGTTCCATTCGTATCGATCAAAAACAACTCTATTTGGACTTAGATCGATCAGAGACAAAATAGATGTGGTACGTAAGCTCCTGTGAAAATTTGGTGGCATTTGGACCTGTAGATCTTCAGTTATGATCGATCCAAGTTTGACATTTCAATAGGCTGGCGCCTTCGTATCGCTCCACTTCGTATCGATGGCTTCGTATCTATGCTGGCTCGTATCGATCAGGAGTGACGTGGTGTTATATTCTAGGATCGATCCATTTTTCATGTCGAGTGACCGAGTCTTCCACTTTCACATGCTTTGTTCGTATCAACCTAAATTTACTCTTCGTATCAGTCCAGGCAATGCTTTTCGTATCGATGTTCCGTGCTCTACTTCGTATCGATGATGTATAGCTACTTCATATCGATGTTATTGGTTTCATTTCGTATCGATATTTGGAGTTGTTTCGTATCGATGTAGCCCGACTCTCTTCGTATCGATCATCGAGTAGTTGGTTTAATATCGATGTTTTTGGGTGTTGTTTCGTATCGACCGTTGGTGGGCACATTTCATATCGATCGTTGATTGATCGATACGAACTGTGTAAATGATAGATCGATAAAAATTGTGTATAAGTGGAAGTGATACGAAACATCTTCAGATGATGGATATGAAACAGAGCAGACGTGATGGATACGAAATGGAACTGGTACAATGGATACGAAATGGTGCAGACACGATGGATACGAAATGGTGCTTGTGGGATGGATACGAAATAGATGTGTATGAGTTGATGGATACGAAATCCCATGGATACGAATGAGGTTGGTCTTCTTGATTTTGATCGATCGATATCTTGAGCATACGAACCCCGATTGACTTGAAATTTGAAACGTTGGCTTCCATAGCTTTGCTTGTCGTATCATATCGATTGTAGCTCGATCCGGGCTCGGACCAAATTCGCCAGTATCCATAATGAACCTGTGTATAAACAATCTTCGGAACAGACTGTCCTTGGTATTTAGTCAAGCTCCTGGTGTCACGACCTTGCCAAAAGACGGGATAACATTTGCCCTCCAAAGTACGTCTTGTAAGAACATGACGTGCTTTGAAAAGCTGTGATCTTTATTCTGAAGAGTTCTGCCTGATTCGTTGAATAGTCGTTGTCTTTCGGTCAAAAGATGTAACCTTTGATTGATTCCTGGTAGTATAAACACTGAATAGTTGACTGCTAATGATTGTACATTGTAACTGAATGTTGAGTGTTAGCAATTTGTTGTTCATCGTTGTAATTGTCACCAGGTGAGCATTCAATTCCTGTGAATTTTGAAAATTGAATGTTAATTCGTCACACATAACTGTATGTTAACCTGACTCCCGTCAATGTTTTCCGTTTACGAGCCGTTGTCAAGTTTTTTTTAAATTGAGTTTCGTATCGATCATCTCCTGGATCGATGTGAAATTCGAGTTGTAACAACGCTTGATTGTCGTTTTAGTGTATTCCTTCGTATCGATCCTCGCCTGGATCGATTTGAGAAGTTGGAAAACTATCTTCGTATCGATGGTGATCGATACGAATTAGTTGGCCTTTTAAAATATTTTGTATCGATGGATACGAATTTCTGTGGGCTTCAAAGCAATGGATACGAATTTCTGTGGGCTTCAAAGCAATGGATACGAAGTTACCATTTCGTATCGATGAATCTCTGATGGGTCTGAATGGTTCAAACAAGTCTTTGCTTCGTGTCTCGTATCGATTTCTTGATGGATACGAATTGCTTCATCTCAAATAGGTTATGGATGGATACGAAGGAAGCTTCGTACCGATGATGTTAAAACTGTTTCGATCGGTCACTGGATACGAATTGGCTATTTCGTATCGATTTGGTGGAAGGGTACGAAGGGGGCTCTTCGTATCGGTTATATTATAGACCGCTTCATCTGGTCATTCCGCACTGGGAGACAAATTGTCATTTGCCTAGTCTTCCATCCATATAAATGCTTTTGTACTTAGAAATTTTTTTCACTTGTTTTCATTTTCCTCCCAACCGTTCGTATCGATTGCAAACCCAAGAACAAGAAACTGCCTTCGTCTCCAACCCATTTAACTCCTAGATCCTCCGAATTAACCGCTTAAATTTGGTAATTAATCAATAACTTCATGTAAGAAACGACAAGACTTGAGATTTAAAGCCAATTGACTCATAACCGTGGCCAATCTTGGTGAAGAGGAGGCCGGAGATGGCCTGAGCAAGGACGTGGAGGGTTGGAATGGTTTCTGTGTTGATTGGGGAAGATGGAGTATGGAGGGATACGAAGGAGTCATGGAAGGGATTCTCGGCCTTGACCTCGTATCGATGGGTGAAGGAAGGAAAAACACGTTCGTATCAATCTGGGACGAGAAGTTCGTATCGATCTGACATTGATCGGTGGAAGGAGGGACTTCGTATCGGTCCAGAGTTATGGAACTTCGTATCGATCCAAAGCCATCAATACGAAGTGTTGACAATACGATCGATACGAAAAGGAACTATGCAATCGATACGAATTCCTCGAGGGCGATTAATACGAAAGTGAGTCTTTGATCGATACGAAGCCTGTCTTTCCTTGATCGATAGGAACTAGGCTTCTGGTGATCAATCCAAGCCTGAACCTTGATGGATACGAAACTTCGTGCATACTCGAACATTTGACTCCGACGAGCTTCTGCCTTGCATAATTGGACTTGACTGTTTCACTGCACATTTGGCTGCCCTTTGAAGCTCGTCGATGGAACTGTAACTTGACAAAATTTGATGAACTTTAACTTGGATCGATCTCCGAAGTCTGAATGGCACGGTTGTGACGGTCAGCGATGACGGTCACTCCAGTTGAATTTCGAAGTCTTGTCGTTCGAGCATCTTTCAAATCCTGTAAAATTCTAAGTATTATATAGCACTGCACTGCACAACACATTCACACACTTCATACTAGGGGAACATGAGTTTATTATCGTCTAACGATGATTTTTACTGAGTTCAATAGCTATGGAACCCGGAAGTTCGCAGTCGCAGGAAGTTCAGAGTCCACCTCTTCCTGTAATCGAGATGCTGGCTATCGTAGCCGAAGTTGTTAGCCTTGCTCCGGATGAACTACCGGGAGCAGTTTTTATCGCACATCCACAAGTCTCTGTTCCTTCCAACATTTTTGAATATATGTTGGGCAGGATTTGTCTAAGGCATGGGCTATCAATAAATGATGTATTATTACCAGAGCCAGAGGATAGAGCTCACACTCCCCCAGAAGGTTATACAGCCTGTAATAGATTTATGTGTGTAGTCGGAACACTCCCTCCATTTAATCAATTCATTTGAGAAGTTCTACTTTTCTTGAGAATCGCTCCATCCCAATTGCATCCGAATGGGTATGCCCTGCTGAATAGTTTATTCATCGTCTTCATGGAGCACCTTTTCCGACCCCAAACTCCAGAGGAAGTCAAATATTTGTTTAACATAAAGAGTCGAGGAGATAATCCTTCCTCCTTCTTAGAGGTAGTTAGGAACTGTTAGATCGTGGTCGGGGCTTGGAGCAAGCTGAGCTATTTCAAGACCGAATGGTTCTACGTTCGGTGTCCATCAGGGTTCGCCCGACGGTAGCTGGTAAGACGTAAGTGCCCTAGCCTCTTTGCTGATTAACTGGATAATATCAGTTGATGTCGAGTCTAACATTTTCTTTCTTTTACAGCTTCAATTCCGCGACTTGAAGGTGCTCAGTTTAAGGAGATGGTAAGAGTTCTTCAAGAGGTGCCCGTCAAGTACAGAGAGATCGATGAAGTCCTTACGGACGAGAATCTGGTTGCCATTGGGCTAATTGACAGAGATCAAAGCATTGGACTTGTAGGCGTTCTTAGGATGGCCCCGGTGAGGCAAGCTCGAAGGAGAGCTCCCGGGATAGTAATTACTGAACAAGGCGGTGATGAGAATATGTCTGTTGGAGATGAGCTCACAGCCGGGCCTTTGCAAAGTCCTTGATCTTTAGAGCGGAAGAGAAGAGACAAGTCTACTGCTCGAAAATCTATAAGGCGCAAAACCGTCGTAGTCTCTTTGTCTGCTACTAGTCAAGAGTTTCCTCCTTCGTAGATGGAGAGCTCTTTTGCGGGACTGGCAGACATCCCCATTCCGGATGACTTGCCTTTGCACCAAGATACCGGATTAGAGGGGCTTCAAAGCGCCTTAGACATAGGAGAGCCAACTCCTCCGAGTACGGCTGTTACAACCGGTTGGTTGAGGAGTTTGCACATGCATACACACACTTCACGGCACCACACAATTTCTAATTGCAAGCTATTCATCTTTGGAGATTACCAACTCTGTTTCTCTTTTTATTTTACAGATACGATGTCGAGGCGGGGATCTATGCTTGGTAGCCTCCGCTCTGCACGCCATTCATCTAGTTCATATTCCGAGTCTCGCAGACGTGAGGCCGAAAAAGAACACGATCGCGGCTACTCCAGTCAAGAGAGGGAGCGTTACGAGAGGGAAAGAGATAGGGAGAGGGAGAGGGAGTATAGGCTCCGCTCCCAGTCGCGCTCTCCGCCACCTAGAGGTCCAACGCAACCCTCCGGATCTAGAAAACAAACTACCGAAACTTCACGCCAACCAGTGCCTCCACAAACTTCGAGATCTGGCGAGCAGCGCCGTAAAACTGGGACGGATGCTCCTTTCGTCACTACATCAACGGCTACGGAGACCACGGGAGAGGAAGCCATCTGAATAGCTCAGTTGAAAACAGACTTCCCTAATATCTGCTTCGATGGCTTTCACTTCCCCTCGAACTTGAAGTGGATCCCCACTGGGGCAGAGCAGACCGTCCATGACTATGTGTGACGTCTACAATCAGTATCGGAAAATGATGAAAACGGCGGAGAAAGCTTCTGCAGTGGCCTTCGAGTGGGCAAAGACAATTGAAAATCTGGAGAAATATCTCGTCCAAAAAGATCGCATAGTTCAAGTGCTCACCGCTGAGAACGACACTTTGAGGAACTCGAAAACAGAGGCCTTGAAGAAAGTCGATGAGGCGAACAAGTCTATGGAGAAAATGAGGCATAAACACTTGGCCTTGGTCGAAGAGATGGGCCATAGGACCACCACGGTCGTAGCCGAAAGGGATGCTGCGCTAAAAGAGCTCGAGGAACTCGAAGCCAAATTTGCTGAAGTCGTCAAAGAAAAAGACGATGCCAATAAAGCTGCTCAGGAAGCATGCGAGCAGGCTATGGTGCTCAGGAATGAGAGGGATGCGGCAACACTAAAGGTTCAGGAAGCCGAGGCCAGGGTTGAGGGAGAAGTAAGAGCGGCGAAGGCCGGATTGGAGGGTGACATTGAAGATCTCCTGATCACATATAACGTCAATGTTTTGAAGCACCGTAACTTGAGCTGGCTCGAAGATTACCCGTCACATCTGTATAATGCTTGGTACCGCTTGGTTGAAGATGAAAAGGCGGATCATCACACAACGTCGATTGATGAGTTTGAGCTGGAGAATCGGATGTTGACTGAGGATGAGAGAAAAGTTCTCCACAATGCCATTGTTACATACGAAAAAGAGAAGCTTGCCGCTCAGCACTTGGAAGTTGTAGAGGGGTCTGGAGTTGAACATCACGAAGCGAGTTCCAAAATGTCTGCATCAACTCAACCCGAACTTATTTCTACAGTAGACCCTCCAGCTGTTCCAGCTTATGACCTCGATCGGCCGCACTTGACTTCGGTTTGCGAGCATGTTTCTAAAGGCGCTCCGGCTCCACCTGCGAGCCAATCTGAGAAAGGTATTCTGAACACTTCTCGTATTCAATCAAAGTTAGGAGCATTGTTAGAAGATGTCACTAATATCTTTTCTTATCTCCATTCAGTTATAGGATTTGCACCGGCCAACCTCACACTCTGGGAATCGGAGTTTGTTGGAGGATTATCATGTATCAATCCTTTTTGGCTTCAGTGTAGTTATTTGCCCCCGAGCCTGGGGTTTCACTTAGTGAGTGACCGGTCATATCACAGTCACTCCCTATTTGAATAAATCTCACCGTGGGATGGAACTTAGCTCTTTGTGCATTGTGATGGTCGCAAGACGCATTTCAAGAATCATCGCTCTGGCTCGACGAGTTTGCATTTTATTGCTGAAATAAGAAAGTACGGCAAAGTCAGTTGCCTTGTTACAAGTTCAAATTTCAAAATGCATAAACAAATTTCCAATGAAAAGCAGACGAAATGAATAAACAAAGCCTGTTATGTGTAGTAGCGATGGAGACTCACGTTGTTCCAAGCTCTCGGCAAAGTGAGACCATCAACAGTTGATAATTTGAATGTGCCGTCTTCAAGTCTCCGTTCGATGACATATGGCCCTTCTCATGTTGGTTTCATACGTGAAGGGACCGGATAGATTCTCTTGAGTACGAGATCGCCAAGTTCAAAGGTTCGGGGTCGGACCTTAGCATTGTATAATCGGGCGACTCGACTTCGGTGCGCGGCTGCCCTCAAATCAGCCTCTTCATGCTTCTCATCCAATAAATCCAAAGATTCGGCGAGTAATATGGCATTCGTCTTCGGGTCATAATATGTCACACGGTGAGAAGGTGCTTCCAATTTAACTGGAATGATGGCTTCTGAACCGTAGAAAGGTGTAAATGGAGTGTGGCCGGTCGCGGACTTATGGGTAGTTCGATATGCCCATAGGGCCATGGGAAGCTCATCGACCCATTTGCCTCCGGCCTTCTCCAGTCGTTTCTTCAAAATGAACTTGATAACTTTGTTAACAGCTTCGACCTGTCCATTCGCTTGAGGGTGAGCAACAGCTGAGAACTTCTTCTGAATATGGAAACGTTGACAGAAATTCTTGAACTCGACACTATCGAATTGGGCTCCATTGTCGGTGATAATTGTTTGTGGGAGGAAAAAATGACAGATAATGTTGCGTACTACAAAGTTGGTTGCTTTTTTCGTCGTGACAGTAGCAAGGGGCTCGGCTTCCGCCCATTTGGTAAAGTAGTCAAATGCAACGATGGCATACTTCGCACCATCTTTAGCCAGATGTAGAGACCCAATTATATTGATGCCCCATATGGCAAACGGCCATGGACTGACCATTTGAGTAATTTCAGTAGGCGGGGCTCTTGGAATTCGAGCATGTTTCTGACACTTGTCACATTTCTTGACATAATCTGATGCATCTCGATTCACAGTCGACCAATAATATCTGTATCGGAGTATCTTCTTAGCAAGGGCTTGCACCCAGTGTGATCGTCACATTCTCCCTTGTGCATGTTGCAACACTCGTTTGATTTCGTCGTGGGCGATACACCAGAGTAAAGAAATGGAGTATCCTCTCCTGTACATGACTCCATTATGGATAATGAATCGTGAAGCTTTCCGGAGAACTTGTCTTTTCTCACTTCTACGTTCGGGAAAAGCTTCATGCTCAAGATAATTTCTGAAAGGGGTCATCCATGACTCCTTCTCGGGTGTGGCTTCATGCACCCAGTCTGTCTTTATTTGATCGATACTCGAAGAGGTAAGTGTCTCAACAGGGACGAGTCTCATTTGTTGTGCTTCACCGGTGCTAGCCAGTTTTGCCAAAGAATCGGCCTTTTGATTGCGCTCTAGGGGTATGCAGTAGATGGCATAATAATCGAACTGATTCAACACTTCCTGGACCCGAGCGAGATAAGCAGCCAATCTTCGGTCTCTAGCTTCGTATTCTCCCCGAACTTGGAATATGACCAATTGCGAATCATAGTAAATCTTCACAGCAATAATTCTCAAATCTCGGGCAAGTCTGAGTCCCACGAGTAAAGCTTCGTACTCGGCCTCATTATTAGTCGCACGGAAATCAAACTTCAAGCATAACATACGGATCGACCTTCTGGGGTTTCGAGTACAACTCCAACACCTGAGCATCGGTCATTTGATGCGCCATCTGTGTATAGCTTCCATATGTATTCGGGAGATTCACTGGTTTCGGCAAGTCCTTTGGTATAGTAAATTCAGCGATGAAGTGCGCCAGAACTTGTCCTTGGATGGCTCGTCTCGGTGTATAAGCAATATAAAACTGAATCAACTCGATGTACCACTTGAGCAACCTACCAGACGTCTCAGGCCGCGTAAGGACCTGACGTAACGGCTGGTTGGTGTAGACTGTGATCGGATGGGCCTGGAAATATGGACGGAGCTTTCTCAAGACAATGACGAGGCAGTAAGCTAGCTTTTCCAACTTCGGATAGTTCCTCTCTGCCCCGGTCAATCGCTTGCTAATGTAATAGATTGGTCGTTGTATTCGATCCTCCTCCCGAATTAATGTAGCACTCATTGCGTTTGCTGAAACTGCTAGATAGATGTATAGCCTCTTATGATCAATCGGCTTTGACAGAATAGATGGCGTTGTCAAATGCTGAACTAGTGCTTGGAATGCGCCTTCACACTCCCCAGTCCATTCAAAGTTCTGCTTTCCTATCTTGATCAGATCGAAGAAGGGAATGCATTTGTCGGTGGATTTGGAGATGAATCTGCTCAAAGCTGCCACCTTCCCATTGAGGCTTTGTACTTGCTTTATAGTTTTGGGAGTCGAGATTCTGAATCGACCAGATTTTCTCAGGATTGGCTTCAATCCCTCGAGCGTTGACAATGAATCTAAGGAACTTTTCGGATGCGACTCCGAAATGACACTTCAATGGGTTAAGCTTCATTCGGTACCCTCGGAGGATGTTAAACATTGTTTATAAGTCTTTGACATAATCGATGGAGAGCCACAACTTTACAAGCATATCGTTCACGTACACCTCCATAGTTTTCCAAATCTGGTTAGCGAACATTCGGTTGATAAGTCTTTGATAGGTTGCCCCAGCGTTTTTAAGTCCGAACGGCATCACTTTATAGCAATAGAGTCCCAGATCGATGACAAAGCTAGTATGCTCCTGATCGGGTAGGTACATCGGTATCTGATTGTAGCCGGAATACGCATCCATAAATGACAAGAGCTCGTGTCTGGTCGTTGAATCTACAAGCTGATCAATTCTGAGAAGCGGAAAGCTATCTTTAGGGCAGGTTTTATTTAGGTCTGAGTAGTCCATACAAGTTTTCTATTTCCCATTTGGTTTCCTGACAAGTACTAGGTTGGATACCCATTCTGGATATAATGCATCTCGAATAAACCCGTTCGACTTGAGTTTATCCACCTCTTCTTTTAGGGCGGCAGATCTCTCTGGATCAATACCGCGCCTTTTCTGCTTGACTGGGACATGCCGTGGGTCAATATTCAATGTATAGCTTGCGATGTCCGGCGAGATCCAACACATGTCTGAGTGCATCCAGGCAAACACGTCGAGGTTTGCCCGAAGAAATTCAACCAATTCCTCTCTCATCTATTGGCTTAGCTGAGATCTGACTTCTATCATTCTGGAGTCGTCATCGTCATCGATCGGAACATCGATCGTCAACTCTGCCGGGGAAGCCTGATTGTCTTTGACTTCCTCTTCATTATCATCATCTCTTGGATCAAGATCCTTTAGGAATTGGTTGTGGCACCGGGGCCTAGGCCCAAGCGTTAGCTATCAATTTTCACTGAAACGAACGCAGAGAGATTCCTCTACGTCATTGCCCTTCTCTTTTCGTTGCGCCTCCCGCAGCTCAGCAACATAACAGACGCATCTAGCCGCCTGATCTCCTTGAACAACCCCAACCCCGTTGTCTGTGGGGAACTTAAGAGTTAAGCACCATAGGGCAATGGCTGCCCTAAATTCAGCTAGAGCCGGTCGGCCCAAGAAAGCATTATATGGAGAGTTAATGTCCAACACAACAAATTGTAGAATTCGGACTCTTCGGCGATTTCCTATTCTCGACTCCACCGGTAACTCCACCATCCCAATGGGTATCGTTGCACTTCCATTAAAGCCATGTATGCGAGACTGACACGGCTTCAAGTCCTTAGCTTCCATTTTCATATGGTCATAAGCTCGTTTGAAGAGAATATTCACGGAGCTTCCACTATCTACCAAGATCATCTTCATTCAAGCAGGACCTATTTGAGCTGATATGACTAGTGGATCAATGGTGGGGGCTTCGACCCTATCAGCATCTCTGTCTCGGAAAACGGTGTCGTCTGTCATCGTTTTCAGTTGTTTCGCCGGAGCCCCATCATCAATATTACTGCAACACTCGAAGGTTGCATGCCTAATCGAACTGGAATACAACTCCATTTCCCTCCAGCTCTGATCCGCTGTATGAGGACCACCACTAACTGTGTTAATAACCAACCTCCCGCCAGTACGCGCGGGTTCCTCCAGTATAGCCTGATTCTGAACTTGATTCTAGTTTGATGGGCCCGCACCTCCAGCCTGCGGCGCCCAAACAAATTATTCCAACTTCCTATCTCAGATTAACTTCTCAATGATGTCCTGTAAATGGCAACACTCGTTGGTATTGAGACCATAACAATCATGGAATCTGCAGAATTTCCCAGATTGAATTTGCTTCTCAGATGACTGTTTCGGAGTAGGCTTTTTATGTTGTCCAGTGTTACATGTTTGTAAATAAACATTCTCCAGGGATGTATTCAAGGGAGTATAGGTGTCAAACATGGGAGTTCTGCATCGCGGTCCGCGATTTTGATCTCGCTTCTTACCATGATTTCCATCGCCTTTCTCCTTATTCTGTATATTTTACTGCACTTTACCGGAACTCTCACCGGTTTGTTTCACAGCGACGTTACTTTGAATGTCTTCCACACTGGGCCCCGCATCATCTTGCTTTCTAGATTGTCTAGCGTCTTCTTGCCTCAAGAACTGGGCCGCCTTAGCATATGAACGATCTAGTGATGCGGGGGGTTTTCCAGCCAACCAATTGCCAAATTCGAAATCAGGATCGATTCCTTTGGTCAGTGCCATCAATATGGAATCATCATTAGGGTTACTGATCTCTACACAAGCGGCATAGAATATTTCCAGATAACGTCTAAGTGTCTCTCCCGGAGCCTGAGTGACGCTGGATAAGGTGTTAACATCCTTAAGTCTTGTGACGTGCATACGAAACTGTTCGACGAATTTCGTAGCTAACTGATCGAAGCATGAAATGGATCGGGGTGGTAGGTGAGTAAACCACATGGTTGCGATACCCCCAAGGGAGATAGGAAAGCTTCTACATTTGACCGCATCGTCAACTCGTGTGGCATTCATAAGCCATTCATACTTTAAGATGTGTTGGTTAGGGTCTGAAATCCCTTCACAAATAGGTAAAGTCGGCATCCTGAATCGGCGAGGAGGTTCATTATAGAGGATGTCCTCAGTGAATGGTGTATGACTCCGGGAGATTCTCCAATCGTCATTGGTGAGGCCCTGACTTTCATGGATCATCTGACGGATCATGGTTGGAATGTTTGGCATTTGAACATTCTGGGCCAAGGTGTGGTCAGGTTCCACAATGCGAGGACGGTCCGAACGCGGTCGACGGTCCATGCCTTGCCTCCATTGTTCCAGATTTTCGGACACATAAGGTTCAGGAGCATGATTGCATTGTCGAAGGATCAGATCTGCTTGGTTCCGAACGTCAGCTTCCAAGTCTATAGCGGCGGCGGCTGCATGGCTATCAGTGGTGTGATAGGGAAGTGCCCCTCCTCAGGAGGAGGGTCCAGCCTGGTGCCCTGTGGAAGGTCCGGCTCCAGCTTGTCCGAAGTTCAGAGTGCGCTGATGCCCGAGGGCTTGCGCGTAATTTCCATCCAGCTGTGGACGTGTAGATCTATGATTGTAATCAGAGGAAGTGGAGCTTTCGGTGGATGAATAGGAAGCACGGTCCCTTCTGGATCTCCTTCGTCTCTCCTCGTTCAGTCTGTTGGTTAGCTCTGTGTTGGCACGGATCTGCTAGGTAAGCTGCTGGCGACTCTTAGTCAGCTCCTGCATCAACATTTGGAATTCCTCCCTGGTGACAAGGCCTTGCGGATCTGAAGGTCCAGCTGAGTTCTGACCTGTCGCGGGTAGCTACGCGGGGTTCTGTCTATCCTATCCTTCCTGATCTACAGCAGTTGAGGCGGTCCTAGTAGTAACCATGGTGAATGATGTAGCTCCTTCCTAGATTTGATGCAACCTGAATAGGATGGAAGAACTACTGGATATGAGATCTGGATCTTCTCCTTAGATTCTTACAATCCAATGACGACAGTAGATCCAATGAGCAAGAGAAAAGCTAGGTTCTCTCAGTGAAAGCACCAAAGTGTTTGTACCAAAATTGGACACATCACTCTTCGGACGTATTTGAAGATATTAAAGTGAAGAATATAAATGGAAAATGAGGTTAACCTAACAAACATGCCAAAGACAGACAAACAAAAAAGTATGAACACAAGAATTTAGAGTGGTTCGGCGTTGTAGCCTACGTCCACTATGGAAAGTTTGCTGTTTTACTGACTTTGCTAACTGATTACAACTGATTACAAAAGTACACTCTCAAGCACTTAAGATACAATGGAGTTTCTGGCAGAGTATCGACGTAGGAGAGTCAAAAGTCAATTTTCTGGAGGCATTGGGCCGCTATTTATAGGCGTAGGCTGGAAAAATCTGACTGACATCTCGGAATACTCCTTCTCACACGTGGGTGGGCCAACGATCCAGGGCGATTTGGGATCGATCCATGATCGATATGTGTTCCATTCGTATCGATCAAAAACAACTCCATTTGGGCTGAGATCGATCAAAGATAAAGTAGATGTGGTACGTAAGCTCCTGTGAAAATTTGGTGGCATTTGGACCTGTAGATCTTCAGTTATGATCGATCCAAGTTTGAAATTTCAATAGGTTGGCGCCTTCGTATCCATGCTGGCTCGTATCGATCAGGAGTGACATGGTGTTATATTCTAGGATCGATCCACTTTTCATGCCGAGTGACCGAGTCTTCCACTTTCACATGCTTTGTTCGTATCGACCTAAATTTACTCTTCGTATCGGTCCAGACAATGCTTTTTGCATCGATGTTCCGTGCTCTACTTCGTATCGATGATGTATAGCTACTTCGTATCGATGTTATTGGTTTATCGATATTTGGAGCCGTTTCGTATCAATGTAGCCCGACTCTCTTCGTATCGATCATCGAGTAATTGGTTTCGTATCGATGTTTTTAGGTGTTGTTTCGTATCGATCGTTCGTGGCACATTTCGTATCGATCGTTGGTAGCACATTTCGTATCGATCGTTGATTGATCGATACGAACTGTGTAAATGAAGATCGATACAAATTGTGTATAAGTGGAAGCGATACGAAACATCTTCAGATGATGGATACGAAACAAAGCAGACGTGATGGAAACGAAATGGAACGGGTACGATGGATACGAAATGGTGCAGACACGATGGATACGAAATGGTGCTTGTAGGATGGATACGAAATAGATGCTTATGAGTTGATGGACACGAAATCCTATGGATACGAATGAGGTTGGTCTTCTTGATTTTGATCGATCGGTATCTTGAGCATACGAACCCAGATTGACTTGAAATTTGAAACGTTGGCTTCTGTAGCTTTGCTTGTCATATCATATCGATTGTAGCTCGATCCGGGCTCAGACCAAATTCGCCAGTATCCATAATGAACCTGTGTATAACCAATCTTCGGGACGGACTGTCCTTGGTTTCCAGGCAAGCTCTTGGTGTCATGGCCTTGCCAAAAGGCGGGATAACAATTAACACGGATGAAAAATGTTTGATACAAATTTTTAGTAGGTTGTTTTCATATTATACTTGACACGGCAGATAACTTCATATATTAAACAAGAAATAGTTCAATAGCATGGTAGTTTAGATCGGATACTACTACTCTTTTGGTGGCATTTGATTAACATAAAACAAAAATAAAAAACTTTAAACAACAAGACTACAAGCAATAATGCATTGGCTAACTATATATTTATGAACACAGCTTTCATTCACATATCATAATTAACTAGTGATAAAGAAGAACACTTACTTTGTCAGTAATGTGCACACTTCTCTGCTTCCTTTGTTTCGTTGTTATCTAATTAAACAGCAAGTTCAACCTACAAAATAATAATCATATATTAGTTTAAAAATATTTGAAACTTTAAAAATTGTTTGGGTAGATTAAACCATAGAATATGCCAGAAAATTAACATTACTTATAGTTGAATCCCCAGGTAATGTTTGATAAATCTAATACATAATATTTACTCTTTATCATATAAAATTACTGGCAGTTTTGATATATATGTGGTCTCTAACATATAAATATTTGATAAATTTAATGGAAACATGATGACAATCTCAGTATGTTATATTGAGTCTTTGACCAATCATTACTGCAGAAACTATACAAATCGTAGATACAGATTTGAACATAATTTGAATTTAATCATGTAGGTTTAAGTGGCAGTCAATGATCTCCATGCATGCATGGCAGATAATACTAGCACTCTTGGCAATGAAATATCCACAACATGTGAAATTAGTTCTTTAGTTAGAAATGAATGGGTGGCATTCATCGGAAGGACGAATATAACTGTCTTGAAGATTTTAGGTTGATCTATACATAACAGAACTACTTTGTAGAAGGTCTTAAGCAATGGTAAGAAATGAAAACCAAATTGCTGAGACACAAATTTAAGCCTACACTGCATACAAATTTAACCCTACATATGAAAACTCATAAATGGAGAAACTGTAGCATCAGTTTCTTCAATTACCAGGTGTTCATTTCATTGTCATGTAAGTTGTTGCTCTGTGTCTCAAGTCCTAAATAGATATTTGCTTGGTTATTTTTTTAGTGTTGGATCTGCGAAAAATCAGTTATTACGATCTAAACATGCGTCCTCTACAACAACTACTACTAATGATGTACACGAAGCAAACGGAAATCTAATTTTAATTACATCTACTCAGTGGCCAATTGTGCTTAATATAGCTATTTATAAACGACTTTCATGTAAATCATAATGAAAAGGGTAAATAGAGGTACATACCCTAAATTTTAAGTTTAATATATAAAAAATTGCAATAAAATTTAATTAGATTCAAATAGATTTTTGAAAGAGAATTAAGTTTGTGGTAACTCCTATAAAAAATTATATGCTAAGAAATTAAAGATTGTGTGAACGATAAGATAGTAAAATATGTAATAAAATAATATCTTATGCTTTTGCTCAAGTATATTTACATTAATTTTTTTCATAAGTATTGGGAAATTAAGACACGACATTAGAGTGAATATATATTCAACCCATCATTTTCTAAAATAAGAGGCTCTTGAAGTTACCCAACAAACACATTTTAATCTAAATTTTAGAAGTCAATTTCATTTTTAAAGTTTTTAAACAGAAAATAATAAAGAAATCTACATAATATAACAATGTTAGGCCATCTCGTAAATACTTTAGAAATAAAAATATAAATTTATAGCCTGTCACGGTAGGTTTTTTAAATTACTATTTATACTAGGTATTATGTCAAATATGATTTCATAACTGGCATATATATCACATATCAATCCCACGCAATTGATAGGGGAAAAATTGTAAAATAACAAAAACGCATTAGCTTCAAATAAGAGACAAAAAGTGGTATGAAAAATTGCATGACCAAATTCAAGTTATCGGTTGCATATTCACAATTTAAGTTGTTTGTACTGAAATATAAATGAGACAAATATTGGTCGGTCATATGGAAGAATATTAAAAGATGCAATAATTTAATTTAAAAGTTAAAATATTAGCATTCATAAAGTCCTGATGGTCTCAAGCTATGTGTTTTTTTTGAATAACTCAGAATTTTATATACTTGAAGTGTTATAAGTTCTGGAAAATTTTACAGATCACCTAAAGTACTTTCAAATTCTCAAAATATTCTTAATTCCAATGAAAATCATGCAGTATAATAGAAAAAATTCCAAAAAAGACTAAACATGATAGTCAATGAATTATTGCTTGCAAGAAATATGATATTCGGAAGAAGTGCGAGTGGAAGACGCTACCAAGCTGTTGGAGTGCACTGAACTTAGTTAAGGTTGCGATGAAATGTTGTGCAATCCAAGTGATGCAATAACACATATACAGTCTGTTCCTGAGCACCAATGTTTTGGACCACATTCTTGACTATAATCTAGTGGAAATGATGCTGATAGTCTTTGTATGGCATCTAGGGCATGACAGAAACTAATGTACGTTCAAACAATAGAGGAAGACAAAATTGCCAGAGATGTACAGAATATAGTGAATAGAAGTAGGGAGAAACACAATACCGAAGGGAGAGAGGACCAAACCATGATGAATCAAAGGCTGCAAGTTGATGAGTACCAGAATCTACGGATCCTTTGACTACAAGCCACTATGGAGACAAGAAGATTTGGTATATGCTATATGAATATGAAAGAAAGGTATAAATTGCAATCGAAGGAAGAGGTAAGATATCGTCCTTTAACCCAAACTACAATCAACAAAGAATGGTAGGCATGTAATATAAAATACGATCAAGTAGTTAAACTAAAACTTAATCACTGAAAGTTGCCACGGTCAGGTGCAATATTTTACCATGCCTTCTCTTCATCAAATAATTGATCAAATTTTTTTTTATGCTGATGTATAGTTAAGATATATGAAACAGTTATCCAACATACACAACCAAAATCAGTTTCAGTGAACAAACTGGTATAAACAAAGAAAATTAAAGGGATTGAACAAAGTTTAACATATTAAATCTAGAAAATGAATCACTAAAACGGTAGCAGACAAACATATTGTCTACTCTCTAACTTCCAGACAATGTAGTGTAAATGACAGCGTACATACAAAGTAGGTGCAAAGTCATAATCGTTATGTCATAAAACAGGTCGATGACAGAGTGGTTGAAGCATATGAATGAAATTTTGCCAAAATTTCCGCTAAACAGTAATTGATTCGTAAACCATGCACAAAAAAATCGTAAATTAGGGCATCACGGAGAGTCAGTCAGGAAAAGGATTAAATGCATCTTTAAGTTAAAATTAATGATGAAAATTGAAATTACCTTTAGATCATTGCAAAAGTGATTTAGGGTTCTAGGCAGTTGACATGGTGGCTGCGTTTAGGGATTGGGATCGACGATTGTGTAAGAGAGAGATTACGGCACCAATTTTGGATCGACAGTTGATGATGGCGATTAGGGTTTCAGAATTTAGGATTTTAGTCTGCGTGTTGCAGTTTAGGGATTTCGCGAGGTTTGGTTATTTTTTGGAGGTGACGAAGTGAAAGAAGGATAGTGTTTGCTGGAGGAGGTGACGAAGGGCAATTGACGCTTTTTTTATTCCCGCACAAAATAAATTGTTTCTCGCCTTTCCACTGAGTAGCGTTGAGTACGCCATGTTTATTTACCATATAGCGTTGGAAACCGTGCAGTACATAGCGCCAAAATGAGGATAGGCGGAAATGCTATGTATCCGTGCTATCAAAAGTTCATATTTTTGTAGCGACTGCTACGTTATCCTGCTTGGAAGTTCGACCAATTTTGATCGAAAGGATTGCTTGTAAGCAAAAAGAAGATCGAAGGTTAGCCGAGAAGATTAAAAGGCTTGAGGTTGGATCGGAGATTGATGATCTAAAAGATTTTAACCTTGACCAGAGGAGACGGTTGTGTGTTTCGAATGTTGAGGACTTGAGAAGAGAAGTTCTTAGTGAATGTCATCGATCCAAATTTACGATTGAATCAAGATGTATCAAGACATGAAAAGGAATTTCTACTATGAAGGTATGAAGAAAGAGGTTGGCTTATGGGTAAAGCAGTGTGTGAACTATCAACAGGTAAAAGACGAACATCAGAAGCCGAATGGGTTGATTCAACCTTTGGAGATACCAGTTTGAAAATGGGATTCGATATCCATAGATTTTATAGACGGGTTGTCAATGTCGAATCAAGGAAATGAAAGTACATGGGTCATAGTGGACAAGTTAACCAAGAGTGCTCATTTCATTCCAATTAAGTCAACCAAGACGACACCTGTTTTAGCTAATTTGTTTATGAAGAACATAGTTAGACTACACAGAATTCCTAGCAGTTTAGTCGGTGACATAGATACTTTGTTTACTAGCGAGTTCTGAAAGAGTCTACGGGATGTATTGAGTACCAAGCTCAAGATGAGTACTGCTTATCACCCTCAGATAGATTGACAGACAGAGAGAGTCAACAAGGTACTCGAGGATTTGTTGAGAGCTTGTATGCTAGATTTTGATGGACTTGGGAAGATCGCCTACACTTAGTTGAGTTTTCCTATAACAACAGTTACCAGACTAGTATAGGAATGGCGTCTTTCGAAACTTTGTATGGAAGGCCATGCAAATCACCAGCATGTTGGTTGGAAACTAGAGAAATATTAGTCTTGGGTCCAAATCTGATAAGAGAGGCAACAGAGAATATTGAGTTGATCTGAGGTAGGATGAGAGAAGCTCAGTCTAGACAGAAGAGTTACACAGATAAGAGGCATAAGGACCTAGAGTTCTCAGTTGGAGATAAGATTTTCATTAAAGTATCACTGATGAAGGGTGTGGTACGATTTGGAAAGTCAAGGAAACTGGCATCGAGATATGTTGGACCGTTTCCAGTTATAGAGAGGATCTGAAAGCTCGCATACGGAGGAGAGTTACCGAGCAGTTTGGAGCGACAACGAGAAGAACTGTACTTGGGAGACAGAAGACAGGTTTAGTGATACTTATCCTAATCTACTGTAAGGGTATGTTCTATATTTGCTTTATATAGAAAGTTTTTAGTCAGGTAAGCTAGTATGGTAGTTAGGAGATGTTACAAATGATTGTTATGATTAGTATTTAGTCCTTACTGAATTTCGAGGACGAAATTCTTTAAAGAGTGGAGTCTTTTACACCCCTAATTTTAAATAACATTATTTAGAATATTTAATTAGATAAATTAAATAGAATAATGTAAAGGCTAGAGTGATAAGGTGATTGAGATTTGAAAACTAAGTAGAGGCTATGCCTTAAATAAATGAAATTATAAGAATGGTTTATAAGATGAAAACTAAGTTAGTAAGGCAAGGGTAATACGAGAAATAGCCGTATATTACAACCCCATAACCCCTAAACCCTTACCTCATTCTCATTCACGTTTTCACAAAATAAAAACATAAACAAAAGAGCTTCAAGGTGGCCTTAACTCTAGGAGAAAAAAGTTCAAAATCAAGTAGAAGCTAAGAATTCAAGTAAAGAAGAATTAAACAAGATCAAATCTCAAGTTCCTTATCCAAACAAGGTGAATATAATCGAAACCATCTCATATATGATTTTATGAATATCCTAATTTCGGGTTTAAATTTTTAAAACCATTTGGATGATTTAAATGATGATATGCTTTCGTTATATGCCATGTTCGATTTAAATAAGTATGTTTGTAAAAGATTTGATTCGATTTTAGGGTTAAAATCGTATAAAATGGGTTTCGAATGCCATAGGGATTTAATATGTTATGAAAAATATTATTTGGAAATGAGTTTAAATTTTCATAATTATCCAAGCTATGGATAATTTATTATGAATTTGAATGGAAGAAATAGATAATTTAGGTTTAAAATTAATTTCGGCAATTATATAAAGTATATTGGGTTCGAAATTTATATATGTTAGAAAACATATTAAAAGTGAATTAAGATGATTTTTGGGGATTTTTCCGAAGTGATTTACTATGGAAATTAAATTATTTAAGAATAGAGAATTAATGTTTTAATTGTTTTGTAAAGGAGAAAGGCTTATTAGTAAATAATTTGATGAATTCGGCAGTCTTTTTAGAAAAATATTTTTGTAAACCAACCATATTTTTACAAATAAGGTAAGTTAGTTGAAAAGCAATTACTTTAAAAGGTTACAAAATAGTTTTTTCTAAATTTACTACTTCGCCACTTTCATCAGTAGCCTTCGACACCATACCTTCGCTCATGAACCTATTTGAAACCAAAGCACATGGTACCAAGCAATTGTTACGTAGTGCATTGGAGAAAGACAGAAGGTATAGCATCGAAACCTTGCTTTCGAAGGGGTAAAGACTACTTGTAAATTTTAAAGTTACTTCTGTATATAAAGGACGCTTTCGAAGTGGTTGTGTTGGCTTTTGAAACAGTCAAACTTGCCTTTCTTTTATAAAAAGTAACTTTTGAAAGGTCACTGCCTTTGTTTTAAAAGTAGCTTTCGATTGAGTTGCCGTATACTTAGTTTTGAAAAGAGCTTTCGAAAGGGTAGCCGCTTGGGAACCTATTCGAAACCTAGTTGCAGCTTTCTTTATAACTTTAAACTTTAATCCAATGCTTTCAAAAGGAAGCTTTTGTCTTTACTAAATTGGAAACTGCCTTCTCGAAGCTTTCGAAAGGGTTATAGCCGCTTTTAACAAGAGTTTTGGGAGGCTACAATTTTAAAAGAGCCTTGAAGCTATCCTCTTCTCCCAAGTTCTTTACTTAACATCAATACTTTCGAAAGGGTCCATGTAGTTGCTTTTACTAATGTTTTCGAAAGGATGGTTTCGAAGCCATCTGTTTTCCCAAATTCTTTTACTTGAAGACTAATGTTTTCGAAAGGGTTACTTTCACTTTTGTTCGCTTTGACCGAGAAGTTATACTTATGGTTAAACCCGATGATTTTGAAAGAGATACTTTCATATAGTTTTGAAGCTATACTTCTATGAATACTACTTGAACTAAGTGGTTTTGAATGATAAGCTTTAATACTTTCGAAAGGAATGTTTAATGGTTTCGAAAGGAAGATTTCAATGCTTTCAAAAGAAATGGCTTGAGTGTTTAGAAAGGTATATCTTTAATCGTTTTGAAAGAAGGTTATGAATACTTTCAAATGGTATGTTTCAATGGTTTCGAAAGAAAAGGCCTAAGGGTTCGAAAGCCTTAGTTTTCAAAACAAAGAACCTAATCTCATTTTTAAAGGAGAACCTATGGCAATATAAAAGAGCTTTGAAATGGCATTTTAACTTTGGAGTTTTTGAAGAAGCTTTCCTTGCTAAAGATAATAGGTTAAAGGTATTAACCATGTTTCATTTGGGAAATGATTATAAAGAAATTTAACCATAAATATTTATATTATTATGTTATGATTAGTTATCATGTATGCTTCTTCTTTAAACATATTCACTTTATATTGACCCATAACTGCATTTTGGGGTGTTAAGGGCAGAGAAACCAATTAGGTTGACCCAGTAGTGAATATATATCGAGTTAACTCCTGTGTGAGTGGAATTGCATCCAGGAGGTCAGGTAGACCAGAGTATAGGATGCCCCCAGTGACCGATCAAAGAATTATTGGTTTAAACAGGTTCTTGGTAAGCCCATGAAAACTATCTATGAAGATAATTATTGGCAGGGGCCAATAGGTTCTTAGTGACCTCATGAAAACTATGTCTGGATTAAGTTAATGAAGGAGATCAATTGGTTCGTAGTGCTCCCATGAAAACTATGACATAAGAGAAGTTATTGGAGATACCAATAGGTTCATAGTAAACCCATGAAAACTATGGCTAGAGAAAGTGATTGGTAGATACCAATAAGTTGATAGAGATCCGGTGAAAACTATGATTGGATGATAGTATTGGTAGGGAGCCAATAGGTTCATAGTGATCCCATGAAAACTATGAAAGTGGATAGGACTTCCATAAAAAATTAACAAGTTATTAGTCAGCTCATGAAGACTAATAGGTTAATAACGATCCTAGAAACTATAACTTGAGACAGACAGTCAGGTAAATGGGGATGGGTAATCCAGAGCACATTGCATGTTTCCATATCATCAAAATAACTTTTATTATGTTACGTTTTTAGCCATTGTGAATGGAGGTGCACAACATATGGTTATTATATTTTGGGTTAAGATACTATTGAGGGGAAAATCTGTTCCGCTAAGCGGCGTGGTCTCACTAGATATCTATATAGTTCGAGATGGTAGGTTATTATTCATGCCAGACTTTTTGTTTGGCTCGAAGTTTATGTTTTCCCCTTAAACTCGTGCGTGCTCAATTAATTTTGAGTAGTTTGAGAGTTAAAGTTTTCAGGTTCCTCTTTAGATGAATAAGCTTTTGGAGACGTGTAGGAGGCAAGCTAGCTATTAGGAGTTCTTTTTATGTTTAATTTCGCTATGTTTTGATTGTAATGGCAAAGTTGTTTAATTGCCTATGTTTGGACTCTGACCAACCAAGGGGGCATCTTCATATGTCGCTCTTGGCGTATTTTGCAATAATTATATTTCTCTGAATGTGATTTATGGATGTGGGATTATGTAATAAATTTGAAATGTGTTGAAGTGGAATGAGAAGTTGTAACGACCCGGTATTTTGGACCATTCAAATCGACAATAATCCACACATGTCTGGCTTGAATAATTCAAAATAACAGATTGTAAATAAATTTGGAGCAAATGAAATCAAATACACAGAATCACAGACACAGAACATATCAGAATAACTCGCAGCGGAATATAAAAAACCATAGTAGTTCATGAAGCTACTATAACAAACTCTCAACACATAATACATAATATCTGCGTGAAAACATATACAATAGACATCTCAAATAAATAGAAGTTTATGAATACCAGAACTGAAATAGAACAACTGAACTGAAAGGAACAGATAACTAGACAAGCAGAATCTCCAGCGATTCCTAGCTCCAGAAAGAAATCCAAAGCTAAGCTGTAAATACTCAGGCTGACCCGAGCGTAAAGTAAAACACAAAACACTCGAGTCAGGACAATATATACTTATATAATGTAAACCAACTCAAGTGAACTGTAGTAGAAATGCACAATAACTCAAAGGATGCTTGGGATCGCCCATCCTTTAAGGATCAGTTAAACTATAAATTAAATACATCCCGTGGTTAAAATTTCAAAATGGTATTTTATACTTCGAAATCAAATATCATTTCAAAATTCAATATCCTTATAAAATCCATTTCAAAATATCAAAATATCATATTTCAAAATAGTTTATATTTCGAAACAAATTACTTCATTTTAAATCACAAAAATGAAGTTAGTATATTTAATAATTAAAATTTTAAATTTCCAAAAATTTAAATTTTCAAAGTTCATTCGTTCACTTCAATTAATTAAAACAATGAAATTTCAACTTTCGCAGCATTTAGAAAATGCTACGGAAAGTCACATTTAAAACAGTTCAATTTAACAAAAGACAGCATTTAAAATGCTGTAATATGGTTACATTAGTTTCAAATAAACTTAGTTAAATTCAACCATTATAACATTTACAAAAATGCTATAATAGCCTTTAATTAAATTTAGCCATTTGGTTCATTATTATCAACTACAGGTTCATTATTATCAACTACAACATTTACAAATGTTGTATTATCATTTACATTAGAATTTAATAGCATTTCAGAAATGCAGTTAACTAACTTCAAATATTCAGTATAATTTCACAAACAATTATATTTTTATATAAATCATTTTTTTTTACTTATAAAATCATATAATTTCACTTTTAAAACAATCATTCAAATACCCTTATATTCATGATTTTATAAAGTTAAAACTCCATTCAAAAATCAAAATTTAATAATAATTCACTTATTAAATTCCAATATTAAGTTATAAATTCATTAAATTAAATTAACTTAACACTTAAGTTTAAATTTTCAAATATAACTTAATTCCATTTTTATTTACTTAACTTAAAAATTCACTTTTAAGCCAAATTCACAAATTTCCAATTTTAGTTATTTTTCAAAATTTCAACTTAAATATTCATTCATTTCACATTTTAACTTTATTAAAAAAAAACATTTAATATATTATAAAATCATTTAAATTCACTTTAATCCAAATTATCATGAAGTTATCACATTTCATATTTAATTTAAATTCCAATTATCACCCAATTAAAATTTCCCAAAATAACTTACATTTCAAATTTTCTAGTTTTACCAATAATTTATTTCACTTATAAATTTTCAAAAAAACAATAATGCTTACTTAAATCATTTTTTTATTTAGTCTAAATCAAATATTATAATATTTACATTTCAAAAATATTTTTAAGATTTTTATAAAAACATATTTTAACAACGGGTCTGTATTTCATTTCTAGTCTAAGTAAAGTGATACGGGTAATATATCATTTCAACCCGTAATTTACAAAGAAAACCCGGGTTTGATCATTTCAAACCCGCAATCCCAAGGAAATGAAAAATAATTGAAAATCATTCAAGCCTATCATTTCAGCCCATAATGATTTTCTCCTATTCTAAAGTCCGTTCGGGTATGTATCATTTCAACCCATAGTGATTCTAATCTAAAGGGAACTTGCAGTGTGATAAACTGATAAAAATAATAGAACAGCATAATATAACAGTAACATATAATATAATAGGTGTTTAAGCATTGGTGAGCATCATAAATCATAACATAGCAAGTGTAACATGATAATGCATTTTACAGATTCAAAAGGGGTCAATTCACTAGTTATATATGTACATATTGTCTGGTGAGAATAACTCACCTGTTAAGCTGGAGATTTGCCAACAAAGCTCACAACACAAAGATTACGAAGGCACGACAACTCTAATACAATTTGAGTGTGGAGAAAATCCAATGATATAGATCTTGTGTTATAACCCAAACAAAAATCAAAGCAAACCATAAATTTCAATACACTAGAAATGAAATAACTTTTAAATAAAGAGAGATACGAATGCCAAATCTTTTGCCATGCTTTCTCTATTTGTTTGCATGGCCTAGGGGATCAATTAGGTCAGGTTTGTACTTGGTTTGGATTAGGTATGGGTCTGGAAAAGGTAAGGCTACAAGCATGAACATGGAGGGGAGTTACAAGGTAGGAATGCAAATGGTCAAGGCAACAAAAGAGTGTTTGGGTGTAACAACAAGGCTTGGCCTTACATGGATTGGGCTCGGCCTTGGCATGAGCAGGTCTGGTGGTGGCTGGAGCAGAGGCCAGAGGTGGTGGAGGAGCAGGTGGTGGCGGCTAAGGGGTGGCCAAGGTGAACTATGGTGGTGGTGAAGGTGCTAAGGTGGCTAGGCATTGGTTTAAGGAGTTTTGCAATGTTTGTGTGGATTTTTTGTGGTGCTACCTTCAAGTGATGGTCACAACCTGGTCAAGACCAGTGGAGAGGAGGGTGATGTGGCTGTGGATGGTGGTGGTGCTGGTCGTGGAGGTGGTGGAGAGGCTATGGCCGATCAACACTATGAAGAAGCAAGGCAAATTTTAATAGAAAATTCAATAAAATGAAGGGAAAAAGTGGAAAAAGAAGAAGAAGACATTACTAATTTTTCTCAGATCTGAAGTGCTGTGAAAATGAAGTGAAAAGGATGTGTTTTCACGTGAAAATGAGTTAAGGAACTCACGGCTATCAATTAGAAAGGAACGGCCAATGATTTGAAAAGTCTAGCAACCCAAAAGTCATTGTTTTGAAACCTTTTGTCTCTTCAAATTTCCATTCTTTTTAATTAAATAAAAACCAATGATAATTTAGTAAAATGAGTTTTAATACTGAAACAAAGTAAAATAAAATGAAAATAAATAATTAAATTTAAATAAAATAGAAAAAGAATTAAAGAAATTGCTTAAAATTCAAAACAGGACTTAAAAATTACAAATAGAATATCACTAGTTTTAGAAAAATTACAACTTTACTTCTAACCAATAAAAGTCAAGAAAAAAAAATTCTGAATAAAATGAAGTGTAAATTAAAATAAAATAAAGTCTTAAGAAAATAGAAAATAAACAAAAAAATTCTTTAATTAAATGAAACTGGAAATTAGAAATTATAAACAGAACACAACTGACTTTGGAAAATGTCAATTACATTTTGAAAAATGTTTTAAAACCAAAATATATACATAACATGTTATTTTACCCATATAAACAAAATTTTAGAACATTACATGACCAAATAAAAATATTATTTATATAATTTAAAATAAACAATTTTGTTAAATACAACAAATTACACTCAATATTGAAAAAGGCATAACTTTCACATTATAAATCAGATTTTAACGAAACGAAAAGCATTATTCTTAAAATTTTATTTAATTTCATAATAAAAGAAAAAATTCAAATTTTCAAACTTTCAAATTTCTGAATTAAAAGTCAAAGTTTGACCATATTGACCAAAATTCACTTTTCTGGAAAATATTCTTTTTAGTCATGTTTGGAATTCTAATTCACATCAAAATCAAAATTTATATTTAAAATAACAAAATTTATTCATTTTAATAAATAAAATAAAGTTTTTAAATCAGGAAATCAATTAAAATAACCAAAATATACAATTAAAATAATCACAAAATATAGGGTTGTTACAGAAATTGTCTTATGATTTTAAAAAAAAATCATATCCATGAGTTTCTGTTATATCAATGTACCTAACATTACAACATTTGGTCGCCGAGAATTAATAACTTTGGATGACTGCAGCATCCGTAGCAGTTAGTTTTGGGCCTCATAGTGGGGGATGTTACATTATTATATGTCTCGAGCACATTTAGTGATAGAAAGGGTTGCTTGATGGATGCTATGATTGCTTTGATTTTTTTTCTTCCATAGTCTATCACTCTAGGGATGTCACTGGAGATAGGTTTTGGGGATAGGTATACCTGGACACCCATCATCATACTCAGTTTCTAGTATACTTTTACTATATTTATAGAGTAGGATATTATGTTCGTTATGTGCTAACTCTTTGGTTTTAGGGACATGCCAGGTATGGCTCATATACCCTTGTTCCTTACTATACTGACTTGTATAGTATTTTGAGATTCATTTACCGCTTAGACCAGGTTGTTGTCTGACCCGACATTTTATGCTTTGCTTATTATTATTTTGGGTACTCTTAAATGAGTAGACTATATAGCAGGTCTAGGTGTAGTGCAGTAGATGTGTTGAGGACGAGCTGGATGGAGCTATCGCGTATTATATATATGGATTTCTATGCTTATTCCGCCGTGCAACACTGTGGAGCCTTGATAGTGTCTGCTTGTTACTATTGCTATGAGACAATTATTTGATTCCCATTTTGTATAAACTATATTACTCTATGGTATAACTCTATGGATCTATACTATGATATTTGGTTCACTTAGTTATTACCGTCTCTCCTGCTTTATATCTGTGATGTATATTATATTTTATTCCATGCACTTTGTGATATACGATAGGTTCTGTGAATTGTTTTCTTTTCTTTTAAATCTTGACGATCATCCTTGCAATGACCCATATTTTCAACCATTTAAAAATATTAAATTTAATATAATTTTCGAATAAAATATGGTTAGAAATAAAAATTTAACGTTTTATTTATGTAATTCGATTGGTATGAACTTGAAGAAGATCATTAGTCGATAAAATTTCGATGCGATGAAAATTGATAATTTATATTAGAATGTAAATGAAGACGGTGACTGTATAATTAATAACATAAATCAGATAATAAATGGAAGGAGAACAATTGGTTTATAACTAAAATTCATCGGTATTTCATATTGAAATTCAGCATAATTTAATTATTTAAATGCTTAATTAAAAGAAGTAAAGTGAATAGAAACAAATGTTTGAGTGGAATAGAATGCATGTTTCATTTTCATGTAAATATTTCAATTGGATTTGAATGTGTAATAATAATAAAATTTATGGTTGGTGAAATGATTTAGATTTTTACATCGTGTTTTGAAATGGAAATATTTTTGTTATCCGTAGCTGTAAATTTGGAATTTATTGGATATGGGATTGATGTGATTTTTATCGAACGATTTAAACATTAACTTTTATATACAATTAAATTGGGTCTCGAAAATAGTCCTGTTGAATCCAGAATAGGGTTATTCGGTTCAGAACGCTAGTAGGTACGTCTCTTTTGGGGTCCGTGAACAGCGTCAACTCAAATTCTATAAAACCGCTTCCTCTCCCATCATTTGCATTCACAAAATTTCAGCCGGCCCTAATGATATTAGCAGCCAATATCACCTCCATCCGACGATCACCATCGATCGAAGTCAATCCTTCCACTTTCATTTGTAGAGATTGATGATACGAAGCTAATCAATGGTCGTGATCATCATCGGCGCAACGGATCGGTGGCGAGAGGCGTTTGAATGCCGTGAGATTCGGATCTAAGATCTTCGATTTAATCTTCCACGGTCAACAATTCGGGTCAGCGTCTTAAGCAAAAGTGTAGAGCACATTGAGGGCCACATGCTGGCCAAGTTTCGTTACAAATGGTGGTCGGAGGTAGCCGTAGTTCGAAGGTGAACGGCGCAACTTCAATTGTAATTTTCAGCGTCTCTATTCGTCGAGTGACGGTGACATCTAAAGGAAAGATGGATAGATTGTTGAGGGAAACACGCTGGAAAAATTTCTTGACCTCTTGCGAACTGAGGTTGCCAGAATCGCCAGATGGACGGAGTTTGGGTTCTGGGGTGTTTCGTGGCGAATCTCGGCAAGCTACATGGCATTTTGGAAGGCGAAGATGGCATCGGAGTGTCGGTCGAGGACTGGGCTTCCTCTGGCGGTGGCAGGCGAGGGGTCCGGTGAGCTCTGACGTGGCACGACATGGGTTAGATCAGAGAAGCGAACGTGACCTAGGAAGAATGAATGAGCGGGAGATTAAAAAGCTTAATGACGTGATTAGGGTAAGTTTAATTAACGTTTAATTTAATTGATTAATTTATATTTAAGTTAATTTAAATATAAAGATGTTAATGAAATTGTATCTCTCTCGTACAAGGTCGTATTGGCGCGCGGTCAGTCACATTGGATTCATATCAACGTCATCTACGCCGTGGAGTTGATTTCGTCGTTGTTTGATTAAATTGAAAATTTTAGATTCAAACGAAGGTGAGTGTCCAAACTACTCATGCAATACTAAAATAATCTGATGTTACTTAAATTAATATCATGAAGTTATAAATTGTATTAATTGATGTTGGTAGTTTAAAATTGACATTTAAATTGAATTTGCATTTTATCGAAACTGAATATGACGCTAAATCTGAATTGACGGTAAATTGACATTTAAATTGAATTGCTAGTTAAATGCCTAACAATTGAGAACTAGTAACTATTATGATATTGATTTGGATGTTGATTTTTTATTTTCAAGTGATATAAAGATTTGTATATTTGTAAAGAAGTATTTTGAATTTGTAAAGAAAGTTTAATTTTAGATCATATTTTTAGAAGCGTTTTGAACTTGTAAAGCATGTTTAATTGTTAGATCCTACTTAGGGGTGTTTAAATTTGTAAAAGAAGTTTAATATTAGATCCTATTTTTGAGTGATTAAGATTTGATAATAGATTGAGGGACGTTTTTAGTAGTTCACGTTGATACCAAAAAAGTGTGACACCAAAGCTATTACAACTATTTTAAAAGATATATTGAGGGGCATTTTTGGTAGTTCATGTTGATATAAAAAAGTGTGACACCAAAGCTATTACAACTATTATTAAAGATTATGATATTTGGATGTCGATTGCATGTATGTGCCATTGATTGATATGTTTGGATGCGGTTGTGATTGGTTGTATGATTGTTTATTTACTTTGACATCAATCCTGTTATCACTCTTCAAGTTCCCGACATCATATAAGTTGCCTTTTTAAATCATTTCAAATAGATTAAGAAATAGGCTGATATGATATATACCTATGACACTTTTATTTGGATTGAAATGATATATATCCATCCCTGCAATTAAATTTAATATAACTGATCACTTGGCTATAGAATATAAAATTATATACAAACACCGGATTGGTTAAATTAAATGATTTCGAATTCTTGAAATTTATGTCTTTTAAATAATACGGTTCTAAAGAAATAAAAAATATATTTATATGAATGGAATTACTTTAAAAAAATTCAAATTTTGAAATGTTGAAGTTTTAAATTGTTTAAAAGAATTTGTTATAGGATTTAATTTTGAAATTTAAAGTTATAATTGAAATACAATTTAAATTATAGAAATTGAATTGTTTTAAAGATTTGAAATTTTATTTGAACTTTGAAACTTAATTTAATTAAAGTGATTTAAATTGATATTTTGAATTTGGACTCGAACTTGATAAAATTGAAATGGATTCAAATAATAATTTGAAGTGAAGTATTTTTCATTTAAATTGGACCGTTTTAACCGAATTTGAAGTTAAGTTAAAACGTTTCAAATTGAGATCGATTTAAATTAAACTGTTGAAACTGAAATGAAGTTTGAAATTGAGATTAATCTGTAATGAATTCAAAATTGAAGTTAATTCGAATTGAATTTGAAATTGGGATAAAGTTGAATTGAATTGTGAATTTGGGATGGATTTGAATTGGATATTGGAAATTGAATTGGTTGATTTGAGATTTGAACTTAGGTTCAGATTTGTTGAAATTGGAAAGAAACAGTTTAAATTATTTTCAAGATAAACTATTTAATATAAAACTTTTTTAAAATCCAACTATTTTAACTTTGCAAATTATTTTGATTTCCAAACTATTTTAATAGGTAAACCATTTTCAATAATCAAACTATTTGATTTCCAAACTGTTTTCAAATCTCCCAACTATTTACAATTCTCCAAACTATTTTTAAATTATTCAACTGTTTCAATATTTAAACTGTTTTGGAAGTTGAAACTGTTTATATTTAAATCATTGGATTTAAAAGCAAATGTGGATAATATGATGTTATAACCTATTATTGAATTCGAAAATGATTTTGAATTGAATATGAATTTTGAAGTGAGTATTATTTTGAAGAAATAATATGAATGTTTTGAAGTGAAATTGGTTTTGAAGTGAATATGATATTTTGAATATAAAGTATGGTTCACTTTTGAAATATAAAAGAACCAACCGGTGTGTAAAGTGACGTTTGGTTGTTAAGGAGACCAAGGCCTCTTATTGGCATACACTCTGTCAATATTGGAACCACTTTAACAACTGTGTACGCGGTGGATGATCCAGAATGAAGTGGATGGTTTGGCGTACGTTTGCTGGATTTGAAGAAAGTGAACGATGATGGATTGGCCTGACACTTGTGTCAATTTGAAATGACTAAAATAGGAGCCGTACCGGCCAATGAGGCTAGCTACCTCTAGCGGACACACTCCTTCATATTACCATCATTTACATTGTGATTGATTGGTGCGCACCCGTGGATTTTGTGGAGTGTTGTGTTGCGGTGGGCCGTTAGGGGTTACCGCCAGCCAGGAAGGTAAACTGGTAGTATCCTACCTTGGGCATTGCCTCACGTGCCTTGTCATACTTTTATCCCTATACGAGACCACTACGATTTTGATTAAGTGTTGTCGTATCATGGCGCATCCCTATCCACTAACGGTTTACTGGTGTTTTATATGCAAACTGTACGACAATGCTTAAAAACGCGTTAAGGGGGATCAATTTAAAGCCTTAATGCTATTTTGATATTTTATATTACTTGTAGACATTACATATATAGCGTATCCTACTATATATAGATAGTTTGACGGATCCTTGAGAGATGGAAAATCCCGTAACATCTCTTGAGTTATTGCACGCACGCTATACACTGGTTAGGAGATGTAAAACCCCGTAAACATCTCTGACGTTGTTACACTATATTTTATCGTGATCTTGTGTAACGACCCCGGATTTTAATTACATTTTATAATCAAACAACATACTAGAACAATGTTTATACTACATCACAATTTAAAAGAAGATTTCCCCGCTTTAAATTACTCTGCATAGCCAATTGAACCTAGTAGAACAACATATTACAATAATAATATCCATTATTTTATTTTTTTTAGCAAACTAGTAACATGTTTGTAAAATGCATAAAATGATACCAGCCTTTATACATCTGTATAGCAAATAGAACAAGAAAAAAATCAAGGCAAAGCAAACATGTTAGCAAACTTGCATAAGTACGGGAACTGATGGTTCGAATGCATGCAAACTTAAGGGAAACAAAGTTCAAAACACAAAGCAAAAATGTAATATGTGATAGCTTGCAAATGAAGCCAGGTAAGATAAGAAAGAAAAAAAAATGATGAGATATGTATAAAATAAAACATAAAGTACAAACACCATTTAATGTCTCAATCTCTTAGCAGCCAACACAATCCATACGAATTCTTTTCAGCCTCCATTTGTATCAAAATATCTCTGGCATAAAAGAAAAATGTACAAGCCCTGAAGCTTGTATATACATAAGCTTGTAAAACAACCTTTCCTCTGTTACCTCTCAATTCCAGTTCGAGCTCAACAAAAACCAAAATGAAAACTCTATTTAATCCTAAAACAAGAATTTAACATCACCAACAAGTCAATATAGACAAAGAGCAAGATGATTTGGCAGAAGATCTAAGTGGAAAACATGTTCCAGTTTTCTAAATTCAAACTACTTCAACAATAAGGTGCTCTGTTCTCCATAGGACATGTGAGTAACATTCATTTCAAAACTTAAGTATATGATATTTGTTTGCATATGGATTTCTGGAATAAAATGTGTATTGTATAGATACATGTTTATAGTTGTAGCTGTTTCTGCCTGTTCTTAGTTCAGAAGCTAAAATATTAATCAAAATTTATTATCTCCTTATTTGACCTTTATTAGAACTTAGGATTCAAGCAATATTTGTTTGTTTAGTCATGAGTTAGTGTTTAAAATCTTATTTAAGTTAAAATAAAACCCGAATGGCTATGGAAATCAAAACAACAGAGAAAATCTGAAATAAGTGAAATTTCAAACTGCTAAATCTATTGATTCAGGCATATGATCTGAATCCTGATGAGAAAACATGATTTTTAAGATTTGAATCTTGATTTTTAGAAGTAGGATGAGAGAGCAGTTCGAGGTTGAACAGATTTTACATTTTGGGTAGTCTCTGATGATCTAAATGATCGGGAAGGGTGTGGTTTCAACTGGAGATATGGGAATGATCGGAGAGTTTGAGAAAAATGTCTGATGATGGTGAAGTTCACTGTGGCGATGGGGGTTGATCGGGAAAGTTTATAAACCTAGTTTTGGGTTGAACTGTAAAACATGAGCACTGCATCATCCCCAGGGGATCGAGTTGTACGAGCTTTGGAGAATAGAGTCGTGAATAATCGAAGGTGGTGTGACCGTGATGGCGCATCGTCTGATGGTCGGAGGCGTGAAGTTCGTGGGGTTTGGCCATGACGGTTGGTTCCAGTCTTCAACTGGATAACTCGATTTGGAATTTTGGCTTGTGGTTGTGGGTCGATGATCGGGGTAGGTTGTTGGAGCATTCGTGGACATATAGGAGGCGACGAAGTTGGTCTGAACGTCGGCGGTGACGTGTGCACGTGCACGGTGGCACTGGGATGTCCGATGGGTTGTAGTGTTTGACGCGTGCTCTTGCTCGAGGCTTCCGGGTGTTTGCTTCGAGTTCGTCTCTGGGTCGCGTGCGTGTGAGATTAGTACTGCAGTTTTATTTTATAACTCAAGCTCGAGAGAAAAAAAAGAGAAGGAAACAGGTGGGGAGATGGAAGGTAGTGGGAAAGGTGGACGCGAGAATAGGGAAGAGGCTCAGGAATTACGTGAGGGAATATGTGGGTTGCCTCGGGCCTTTAGACTAGCTTAATTACTTTAAGTAATTAGAAATTAATCTTGTGTTAATCAATTGAACTTAAGAAATTTCACTGATTACCTAAAGTAAATTAATAAATGGTAGTTAACTTAAGTGATTAATTAAAGATGAATGATTAATTAATTGATGGTAAATTAAAATAATTTGTGATAATTAAATAAGTAATTAAATTTTATTAATTTATAATTAGCAACTAATAAATGGATAATCAAGTCTTATTAATTAATTAGTTTTAAGGATATTCAAGGGATGGAATAACCAATTGAATTAATTTGTTAATTGAACATAATCTCTTGCAGATTAATTAAATATAAATACTTGATGAGTTTTAGTAAAGGAATTCACCACTAGAGGATGTAATAAATTGAAACGGAAATTAATTAGGGGTTAATTAATGTAATTAATTAAGGATAATCAATTAAAGAATAATTAATCAAAATAATTTGTAATTTATCGATGTTGATTAACCAAGATTTATAGTTTATTCATAAGTAATTAACCTGGTATAAATTAATTATAATCAGACAATTAACTGATCTTACTTATGAATATTTGGATTTGATTGGATGACTTAATTGTTTGATATCCCTGATACATGATGCTTTGTAATACACCCTGATTTATGTTGTGATCTGTAATTTCCTTATCTGTGACCTTTATATATCTATGATCTGTGAATGAACGATAAGCGTTGTTCTTATACCGCTTATCGAATTATATTTCTGTATTCTGATATGTGATGATTCATTGTGTTGCACTATTGTGTTGAACCCCTGGACTACACTTTTACACACACAAATATGGATTTCACGTGGAAATCGGTTAAGTCACAGATAATTTAAATTTGATGTTTTTGAAATTTTAATTTCAATTGATTTTGAAATTGGAAATTTGAGTTTAAAAGTGAAAAGCTTTTGAAATAGAATTTCAAAGATAAAAGTTATTTTGAATAACTTAATCGAGTTTTGAAAATTTAAATAATCTGATTTAAATTTGAATTCAGGTTTGGAATTAAATCCTATGATTTGAAACTAGGGATTAAAGATGATATAAATGTGTTTATATAAAGTTAAACCATTTAAAAGTATAATTTTGAGAATTTGGATTTAACCCAAAGACTTCAACTTGTATGAATGAATCAGATTTTCTGAAATGAAACTATTTGTTTTCAAAAGATAAAAGCTTTCAGATAAGAAATGAAATTCCAATTTAATTAAAGGAATTTCAAGATTGAATTGAAAAGTGGTTTTCCAAGTTATGAATGAATTGTTTTGAAAAGCTATGATTTGAATCTGTTATCTTTAACAGATTTAAAATAATGATTGGTTTAAATCATTTGAAATGGGATTGTTTTGAAAGCTATAAGTTAAATCTTGATTTAAAGATTTAACGAGTTAATCAAATTGAAATGGAAATTAATTTGGAAAATCTGTGAATGAATCTTTTGTTTAAAAGATTAAAGTGTGGAAACTGTTTAAACCGTAAAGGTTGAATCTTTTTGTTTAAAGATTTAAAATGGTAATTTGTTAAACCATTTGAAAAGAAAGATTTTGGGTAATAAGTTGTGACTTAACTGAAATCCCAATATCCATATGTTTTTAAATATTTCGCTCACTATTCGGTTTAGCCGGGAGAGGACCTTTAGGTCGTATAACCCATTCCGAATATGTGATACGTCGTATATGGATAGCATTTGAAGACCGGTGTTGAAGACCGGATATTTTTGAAAACGGAAGGATTACCGTCGAGTTACTCTGCATCGGCTGATCCCCGATATAGAGGTTTTATCACCCTTAGTGACGGGAAGTCCGGACGTGATTGAAAATTATCCGGAATTGCAAGGGCTTCATGAGAAGTGCCTTCGGTTCTGTTCGAACCCGGAACAGACTTGTATGGATTGTATGTCTGACATTACACTTTGAGGTATAAAGCCGATTTCTTTCAAATACATTTATGTTGATGGCGGAGAATTTATTCTCTTAGCTTAACACCCTTCTCTGAGACGTATGAGCTCAGAGGTTATGTAGTTGAAATTTATCAGCGATATATCCCAATTTGGTAATGTGACATGCTGAGTGTTGCTGTGTGATGATCAGTGTTTGATCATTTGTGATATGATCATTTGTTTGATCATTTATCTTTGTGATCATAGGTTGATCATCTGTTGACCCAAAGCATGGCTTTGTGACAAAGTGTAGCTTTGTGGACGAGACTTCGTCGGGACCTCACTACCCGGAAATGGTCGAAACAGGAATGTTGCGGCAAGGTTATGAGGGTCGCGCCCTTTAGGGTATGTCATTTCCTTCTGGAAAGGGGTGGTATCATGGTATGGATCCCAGATACTTACTCATGTGGATACACTTTCTTTATGATGTGTGATGTTGGATACCGAGCTCGGATAAAGGTCCCAAAGGACCGGGGGGTGGCATATTCGTGAGTTACCTGTTACAGGGGTAACCCGGCCTTGTTTTGCAGAGAGCAGTTTGTCTCTCGGGACGTCCCGCCAGAGGCGATCCCATGCGGCGGAAGGAAGTTCCTTAGCCTGACCATTTGTTGGAAATCCATTTCCCAATACGGAACTTGTACGGTATTAGTTGTAGAACCTGCCATTTACTTATGGTGGCGCCCCACTGTTTAGATGGTAGCTATAGTAGGCATAGTTCGAAATGTCTATGTTGGCTAAGATTAATATTATACTTTCGAAAATGTTTTCTGCACTATGCACTAATAATAATATCCAATTGATTTTGCGTAGTAAGCATCTTTGACTATCATAAGAAGAAATCTCCTCCAATTTTGCGTTTGCATTGTGTGTGTGGCGGGAGGTCTTATGGTAGTTTCATTTTCCAAAAGCATTGCGGATTTCAATGTTTAAAACCTTTTGTGTTTGTTTAAAGATAAACTGTTTTTGTTGCTCACACCAGTCCCATGACTGATCCGGAGTTTATTGTTCCTTTCCTAAACTCTGGGTGCTCATAATTTTCCACACGAGCAGTCTAGAGTTGGGTTTCTTTTCAGATATTCAGGTTTAGTAGATTATCTGGAGCTAGTTCATTCATCGGAGTTGCTTATCTTGGAGTTGTGGATTCATTCTTGTCTGAAGATCATTTTGGAGTTATCACTTCTATTGATATTGTTCCGCTGCTGTTGTTATCTTTTCTTTTCCGCTGCTATTTGTTGTATCATATCTCTGATGTATATTGATATTCATTGTATCACTCTGTTGTATCAGATATTGTATATCAATGTATTATTCTTTTCTTCCGCTGTGTTATTTACTTAATTATGTTATAGCTCCGGCGAATCGGATTTGAACGGTCGAATCTGCGGCATTCTAGTACAATGTGAAGTACGGATGTTGATTTTCGAGCGGGCAAAACCCGATACGTTACATGTGGTATCAGAGCTAAGGTTGAACTTTAGCTCAGGAGTATAACACATTAAGTAGCTCATTAGAGATAGAGTGAAGTAAACTCTAGAATGAGTAATCCTTAAGATATCCGTCTGTATGTCTCAGTAAATTCTCTTACTATCCACTGATAGTGAGTATGAGTGCAAGAAGAGGATGAGATAGGGGACAGGGGAATACGACTATAAATGGTCAATACTCTGTAACAACAAGGAAACAATATTTTCTCTATCAATCTCTTTTGTTCAGCATTTTTTCTCAATTCTTCGATGATTTCTGGTAGATCCAGGAATAAATTTGATATATTAACATGGGACATAAACTCCGGATGGACCAAAATTGTTTGTTTGGATGAATTGTTTGCTTTGATTGTTATGGTTAATAGGTATAGTTTAGTTTAAACTGAAAGTTTTGAAATTGTATCCATATATCTATCTATTCTTTGGGTCCCAGATATATTCTACGAATGGTTAGTTATTCCTTCGAACTGACCGATGCCCCTGCGTATTTCGTAGATCTGGATAACCCGAGTATCTTGTGAAGTGTTAAAACAGATTTGTTCTTGTATCTGTTATTGATATTCTGATTTGGTAAGCCAAATGCAGAATAGATATTCAGTTGATTCAATGAAATATTCTTCATCTATCTTTTTTGTCTCCTTGGTAATTTCGAGGACGAAATTCTTTTAAGGGGGGAAGTCTGTAACGACCCCGGATTTTAATTACATTTTATAATCAAACAACATACTAGAACAATGTTTATACTACATCACAATTTAAAAGAAGATTTCCCCGCTTTAAATTACTCTGCATAGCCAATTGAACCTAGTAGAACAACATATTACAATAATAATATCCATTATTTTATTTTTTTTAGCAAACTAGTAACATGTTTGTAAAATGCATAAAATGATACCAGCCTTTATACATCTGTATAGCAAATAGAACAAGAAAAAAATCAAGGCAAAGCAAACATGTTAGCAAACTTGCATAAGTACGGGAACTGATAATTTAAATAGAAATTCACTTACAATACAAAGTATTATAAAACAAGGATAAACAAATGAAGACATCAATAAAATATAGTCAAGTTGAACAAATACAAACATAAATATCTATGAAGGCTTATCAAACAAGCTAAGTAAAATAATGCAAGCCACCACAATCATCTTCTCAGCCGAAAATGATATGCATAAGCTTTTGAAAAACAAGACAAGAAGAATATATATATTCAAGTATACAATGTTTTGATACAAAGTACTTTGCATTTAATGCTAGCATAGACAATAGTCAATTCGAAATATTATAAAACATTTCAGCCACCAAAAGATGAAATATCTCTGGTTATGTTGTACAAAATATATACATTCTTGTACAAATCTATTCATCACCCTGTGCAAAGACTTATCACCAGCAAACTCTTCTTTTTATCAAACTCCTCAATTCATTTTTGCCTCGTCCATTTCAAACTGGAAACAAAAAAAAATCTGAAGCAAACAATATCATTCAAAACTTAAACAAAGCTTCAATATAAACAACACAATTAAGACAAACCAGAAATCAAAGAAAGAAAGAAAAAGTTCAAGTCTGTTTCAAAGAGGCTCTGTTTTCTGGAATCTAAGGTGAGCAAACTCTTAACCTTATATATATACGAATCTTGATATTCCTGTGATAAATACTTTGATGTGAATGAAATGTTTGAAATGTCTGTGTACATGAGAGTTTATGTCACTTTATTAAACTCTATAGGCTTTCTGTTTTAAACCAGATAATAAGTGAGTAACATATTTTTTTAAAAATTTAAATATATGATTGTGTTGCATATTCAACGCTGGAAAACAAGTTGTTGTGAATATATTTTTGAACCTCTATATATATGTGAATAATTTGTTGTATGCATTGCTGTGTTGGATGATTGTCTCTGATTCCAGTTCCAGGTCCCAAATAAATTCGTAAATCAATTGCTCTTGATCTAAATCTTGATTGGACTTAAGTTTTGAACACAATACTTTAGTTATATCATAAGATTTTTAGTTTAAAATATTATTCAAGATAAAATACTTCTGTTTTGGCCCTGGAAATCAAACAACAGAAAAAAAAATTTGTTCAATGTGGAAATTCAAAAACATCAATTCAACGTTTCAGGGTTGTGATCTGAAACCTTTCATTGAAACATGATTTTTAAAACTAAAATTACAATTTTTAGTTTGAAATTGGAAGAGCATTTCTGGTTCATCTAGAAATGGTATTTTGGCATGTCGCGGTCAATCTAGCAGGTCGGGGTGGCCATGGTTCTTCCTAGTGATGGAGTTTTGATCGTAGTGTATAGGAAAAATGGTAGTTGATGGACCGAAGCATTGAGGCAGTGGGAATTTGTGATTAAAGTATTTAACCCTAGTTTTTGTTCATCTGAGAAATTTGATCACCGCGTCTTCACTGATGGATCGCATTTGCTATATTACAGCATGATAGGGGGTTCTCGCTTCGAAGTTTGGTGGCGAACGGGAGACTCTTACCCCTACATGTCCCTGAGTGGGATGGGTTGGTTGTGACAGTCGAGAGGCTGGCCGTAAAAGCAACTACGAGGTGCCAGTGTGAGCCACGGTGGGGCCGGGATGGTTGCAAAGCCTACCGGTCGCTGCTGCCGGAAATGTCCGAGTCGTTACATGTGGTATCAGAGCTAAGGTTGAACTTTAGCTCAGGAGTATAACACATTAAGTAGCTCATTAGAGATAGAGTGAAGTAAACTCTAGAATGAGTAATCCTTAAGATATCCGTCTGTATGTCTCAGTAAATTCTCTTACTATCCACTGATAGTGAGTATGAGTGCAAGAAGAGGATGAGATAGGGGACAGGGGAATACGACTATAAATGGTCAATACTCTGTAACAACAAGGAAACAATATTTTCTCTATCAATCTCTTTTGTTCAGCATTTTTTCTCAATTCTTCGATGATTTCTGGTAGATCCAGGAATAAATTTGATATATTAACATGGGACATAAACTCCGGATGGACCAAAATTGTTTGTTTGGATGAATTGTTTGCTTTGATTGTTATGGTTAATAGGTATAGTTTAGTTTAAACTGAAAGTTTTGAAATTGTATCCATATATCTATCTATTCTTTGGGTCCCGGATATATTCTACGAATGGTTAGTTATTCCTTCGAACTGACCGATGCCCCTGTGTATTTCGTAGATCTGGATAACCCGAGTATCTTATAAAGTGTTAAAACAGATTTGTTCTTGTATCTGTTATTGATATTCTGATTTGGTAAGCCAAATACAGAATAGATATTCAGTTGATTCAATGAAATATTCTTCATCTATCTTTTTGTCTCCTTGGTAATTTCGAGGACGAAATTCTTTTAAGGGGGGAAGTCTATAACGACCCCGGATTTTAATTACATTTTATAATCAAACAACATACTAGAACAATGTTTATACTACATCACAATTTAAAAGAAGATTTCCCCGCTTTAAATTACTCTGCATAGCCAATTGAACCTAGTAGAACAACATATTACAATAATAATATCCATTATTTTATTTTTTTAGCAAACTAGTAACATGTTTGTAAAATGCATAAAATGATACCAGCCTTTATACATCTGTATAGCAAATAGAACAAGAAAAAAATCAAGGCAAAGCAAACATGTTAGCAAACTTGCATAAGTACGGGAACTGATGGTTCGAATGCATGCAAACTTAAAGGAAACAAAGTTCAAAACACAAAGCAAAAATGTAATATGTGATAGCTTGCAAATGAAGCCAGGTAAGATAAGAAAGAAAAAAAAATGATGAGATATGTATAAAATAAAACATAAAGTACAAACACCATTTAATGTCTCAATCTCTTAGCAGCCAACACAATCCATACGAATTCTTTTCAGCCTCCATTTGTATCAAAATATCTCTGGCATAAAAGAAAAATGTACAAGCCCTGAAGCTTGTATATACATAAGCTTGTAAAACAACCTTTCCTCTGTTACCTCTCAATTCCAGTTCGAGCTCAACAAAAACCAAAATGAAAACTCTATTTAATCCTAAAACAAGAATTTAACATCACCAACAAGTCAATATAGACAGAGAGCAAGATGATTTGGCAGAAGATCTAAGTGGAAAACATGTTCCAGTTTTCTAAATTCAAACTACTTCAACAATAAGGTGCTCTGTTCTCCATAGGACATGTGAGTAACATTCATTTCAAAACTTAAGTATATGATATTTGTTTGCATATGGATTTCTGGAATAAAATGTGTATTGTATAGATACATGTTTATAGTTGTAGCTGTTTCTGCCTGTTCTTAGTTCAGAAGCTAAAATATTAATCAAAATTTATTATCTCCTTATTTGACCTTTATTAGAACTTAGGATTCAAGCAATATTTGTTTGTTTAGTCATGGGTTAGTGTTTAAAATCTTATTTAAGTTAAAATAAAACCCGAATGGCTATGGAAATCAAAACAACAGAGAAAATCTGAAATAAGTGAAATTTCAAACTGCTAAATCTATTGATTCAGGCATATGATCTGAATCCTGATGAGAAAACATGATTTTTAAGATTTGAATCTTGATTTTTAGAAGTAGGATGAGAGAGCAGTTCGAGGTTGAACAGATTTTACATTTTGGGTAGTCTCTGATGATCTAAATGATCGGGAAGGGTGTGGTTTCAACTGGAGATATGGGAATGATCGGAGAGTTTGAGAAAAATGTCTGATGATGGTGAAGTTCACTGTGGCGATGGGGGTTGATCGGGAAAGTTTATAAACCTAGTTTTGGGTTGAACTGTAAAACATGAGCACTGCATCATCCCCAGGGGATCGAGTTGTACGAGCTTTGGAGAATAGAGTCGTGAATAATCGAAGGTGGTGTGACCGTGATGGCGCATCGTCTGATGGTCGGAGGCATGAAGTTCGTGGGGTTTGGCCATGACGGTTGGTTCCAGTCTTCAACTGGATAACTCGATTTGGAATTTTGGCTTGTGGTTGTGGGTCGATGATCGGGGTAGGTTGTTGGAGCATTCGTGGACATATAGGAGGCGACGAAGTTGGTCTGAACGTCGGCGGTGACGTGTGCACGTGCACGGTGGCACTGGGATGTCCGATGGGTTGTAGTGTTTGACGCGTGCTCTTGCTCGAGGCTTCCGGGTGTTTGCTTCGAGTTCGTCTCTGGGTCGCGTGCGTGTGAGATTAGTACTGCAGTTTTATTTTATAACTCAAGCTCGAGAGAAAAAAAAAGAAGGAAACAGGTGGGGAGATGGAAGGTAGTAGGAAAGGTGGACGCGAGAATAGGGAAGAGGCTCAGGAATTACGTGAGGGAATATGTGGGTTGCCTCGGGCCTTTAGACTAGCTTAATTACTTTAAGTAATTAGAAATTAATCTTGTGTTAATCAATTGAACTTAAGAAATTTCACTGATTACCTAAAGTAAATTAATAAATGGTAGTTAACTTAAGTGATTAATTAAAGATGAATGATTAATTAATTGATGGTAAATTAAAATAATTTGTGATAATTAAATAAGTAATTAAATTTTATTAATTTATAATTAGCAACTAATAAATGGATAATCAAGTCTTATTAATTAATTAGTTTTAAGGATATTCAAGGGATGGAATAACCAATTGAATTAATTTGTTAATTGAACATAATCTCTTGCAGATTAATTAAATATAAATACTTGATGAGTTTTAGTAAAGGAATTCACCACTAGAGGATGTAATAAATTGAAACGGAAATTAATTAGGGGTTAATTAATGTAATTAATTAAGGATAATCAGTTAAAGAATAATTAATCAAAATAATTTGTAATTTATCGATGTTGATTAACCAAGATTTATAGTTTATTCATAAGTAATTAACCTGGTATAAATTAATTATAATCAGACAATTAACTGATCTTACTTATGAATATTTGGATTTGATTGGATGACTTAATTGTTTGATATCCCTGATATATGATGATTTGTAATACACCCTGATTTATGTTGTGATCTGTAATTTCCTTATCTATGACCTTTATATATCTATGATCTGTGAATGAACGATAAGCGTTGTTCTTATACCGCTTATCGAATTATATTTCTGTATTCTGATATGTGATGATTCATTGTGTTGCACTATTGTGTTGAACCCCTGGACTACACTTTTACACACACAAATATGGATTTCACGTGGAAATCGGTTAAGTCACAGATAATTTAAATTTGATGTTTTTGAATTACTTTTAAAAAAAATTCAAATTTTGAAACGTTGAAGTTTTAAATTATTTAAAAGAATTTGTTAAGGGATTTAATTTTGAAATTTGAAGTTATAATTGAAATACAATTTAAATTATAGAAATTCAATTGTCTTAAAGATTTGAAATTTTATTTGAACTTTGAAACTTAATTTAATTAAAGTGATTTAAATTGATATTATGAATTTGGACTCAAACTTGATAAAATTGAAATGGAATCAAATAATAATTTGAAGTGAAGTATTTTCCATTTAAATTGGATTGTTTTAACTGAATTTGAAGTGAAGTATTTCCATTTAAATTGAATTGTTTTAACTGAATTTGAAGTTAAGTTAAAACGTTTCAAATTGAGATCGATTTAAATTAAATTGTTGAAACTGAAATGAAGTTTGAAATTGAGATTAATCTGTAATGAACTCAAAATTGAAGTTAATTCGAATTGAAATTGAAATTGGGATAAATGAATTAAATGTGAATTTGGGGTTGATTTGAATTGGATATTGGAAATTGAATTGGTTGATTTGAGATTTGAACTTAGGTTCAGATTTGTTGAAATTGGAAAGAAACAGTTTAAATTAATTTCAAGATAAATTATTTAATATAAACTATTTTAAAATCCAACTACTTTAACTTTGCAAATTAGTTTGATTTCCAAACTATTTTAATAGATAAACCATTTTCAATAATCAAACTATTTGATTTCCAAACTGTTTTCAAATCTCCCAACTATTTACAATTCTCCAAACTATTTTTAAATTATTCAACTATTTCAATATTTAAACTATTTTGGAAGTTGAAACTGTTTATGTTTAAATCATTGGATTTAAAAGCGAATGTGGTTAATATGAAGTTATAACTTATTATTGAATTCGAACTGATTTTGAATTGAATATGAATTTTGAAGTGAATATTATATTGAGGAAATAATATGAATGTTTTGAAGTGAAATTGGTTTTGAAGTGAATATGATATTTTGAATATAAAATATGGTTCACTTTAGAAATGTAAAAGAACCAACCGGTGTGTAAAGTGACGTTTGATTGTTAAGGAGACCAGGGCCATTTATTGGCACACTCTCTGTCAATATTGGAACCACTTTAACAACTATGTACGCGGTGGATGATCCAGAATGAAGTGGATGGTTTGGCGTATGTTTGCTGGTTTTAAAGAAAGTGAACGATGATGGATTGGCCTGACACTTGTGTCAATTTGAAATGACTAAAATAGGAGCCGTACCGGCCAATGAGGCTAGCTACCTCTAGCGGACACACTCCTTCGTATTACCATCATTTACATTGTGATTGATTAGTGCGCACCCGTGGATTTTGTGGAGTGTTGTGTTGCGGTGGGCCATTAGGGGTTACCACCAGCCTGGAAGGGTAAAATGATACTATCCTACCTTGGGCATTGCCTCACGTGCCTTGTCATACTTTTATCCCTATACGAGACCACTACGATTTTGATTTAGTGTTGTCGTATCACGGCGCATCCCTATCCACCGACGATTAATGGTGTTTTATATGCAAACCGTACGACAATGCTTAAAAACGCGTTAATGGGGATCAATGTAAAACCTTAACGCTATTTTGATATTTTATATTACCGGTAGACATTACATATACAGCGTATCCTACTATATATAGATAGTTTGATGGATCCTTGAGAGATGGAAAATCCTGTAACATCTCTTGAGTCGTTGCACGCACGTTATACACTGGATAGGAGATGTGTAACGACCTAGAATTTTGGTCATTCTAAATTCAGATATTTAATTGATTTTAAATATTCAAAAGTTGATTTTATAAGTTGAATAATTTATATTTTGAATATAGTAATTTATTTGGATAATTAAATCGTTAATTTAATATTTAAAATTGCAGAAATAATTTAATTTTGAATTTATTGTGAATGAAAATGATTTATAAATTTGGATTAAATTCTATTTGAATTAGAATGATGTTGGTAAACTTTTGAAATCGAATTAAAGGTAAATTTATAGAAATCGAATATTTTAATATTTAATTAACGTGTAAAAATAGTCATTTTTGATACAGTCTTCGATTTCGACGAAACTAGTTTCATTGGATCCGTAATGTTATATTATTGTAGGATTTCAAATTTCGTGTCAATCGGACTTACGGTTTAGTCGTACAAAGCTGAAACATGTATAAATTTATTTAAGTGAATTTTAAATTTAAATAAGTCGATTCGAAAACCTATCTTCCAAATACGATCAAATTGGCTCTCGATATATATTCCATTGTGTTCGAAATAGGGGTAAAACATTATAAACGCCAGGCGGCACGCTTCGATTGGAGTTCGAAAAATTTTCGGGTGAATGGTGCGCGAAAATTTTCTATATAAGGCAGTATAAATTTTCTTTTGCACTCAAAACCTAGCCCTAGGGTTACAGCCGCCACATACCATTTTAATGGCCGAAATCACTCGATTCTTCTTCCCTCAATCTCTCTCAATCCATTTACAATTAGAAGAAACATTCAACTACAACATTGAAGTGCTAGACAAGATCTTTCAATCCATACGGTGATGATGGATTTTAATGTAACGACGTGGCAGCAATTTGTATTTAAACGTCGCGCGTTCGAGCTCGAATATTGAGGCCAGGAGGCAATCGAGTTTGCCATCGTTTAAGGTATTGGTGGAGCTCGCTTCGGCGCATCGACTTGTGGTAGTTGATCATCTCATCGATGATCGGAGGAGGACGACCATCGGTAGTTCGTGCGTGGCTTTGGGTTCTCGCGAACGCAAGTTCGAACGAAGAAGATGATGCGTGCAGCTCAGATCTTCTTTGATCAAAATCAACGGCCACGATTAATTTGAGGTTTAAAATAAAAAAGAAAATTGTAAATTATTATATTATAAAATCGTATAGTGTTTAAAATGCTATAACTTCTTCATACGAGGTCCATTTTTTACGAAACAAATTGTGTTGGGATCGTTTTGACAAACACTACGCGATGGAGCTGGTTTGGAGTTGATTGGAGCTAGTGAAAATTTTGGGTAAAATTAAACGCCTGTTTAATTTTATTCGGAATAAAACGTTGCAACGACGATTGCAATCAAAGTGAGTACAACTCACTCTTTCTGACTCGCTGATATTTTTATATAAGTGAGAATAAATTTATTTTATGCTGATTGATGATTGTTTGGATGATATATGATATTATATATATATATTGATTGGTTTGGATATATTTCCTGCCTATTGGAGCAGATGAGACCCTATACGTTCCCGTGTATGAGCGGATGACCTTTTGTACGCGCTTCTGCCTCAAAGCGGACATTGTACATATTTTCTCATATGTATATTTATTATAGGTGACAGGTTGGAGGGATCCAACTGGATTCCTCACCAGTGTTGATTTTATTTACAAATATTGACATATATGCTGTTATCATATGATATATGATGTTTTAGATGCTAGGATTGATATGATTGATGTGGTCACCTTGTCTAGCATTTTTGCAGCTCTGGGCCTATTTTTGGAATTTTAAAAAAGATTAAAGTGATGATTTCAAATTGAAAAGATTTTCAAAGTGATTTTGAAAATAGATGTTTTATTGATTTTTGAATTGTTAAGGAAATGGATTTATTTTAAATAAATAAGAAGTTATAATTTTTATGTTATAAAAATTATGATTTTTGTGAAATGGAATCAAAATGTGATTTTTGAAATATAAAGTTGATCATTTGGTAAATTAAGTTAAATTGAGGTTTTTGACTTATTATAAACGGTTTATATATAAGATTTATAAAATTGATATTTTTATAAATCAAAATAATGGAATTATAAAGGAGTTTAATAAGTGTTAAAATGAAGTTATAAATGAATCTTATAAGTAAGTAAGATTTATAAATTTTTGAAGTTATAAAAAGAATGAATTTGTAAATAAAATTATTATAAGTAAATTACTTATAATTGGATTTTGGCATATAAATGAGATGAATGGAATTTGTTAATAAAGGAATTTTATAAATGGAAGTTTTTATAAAATATAAATAGAATTTATAAAAAAAAAATTTATAAATGTGAAATCAACTTATTTTGATAAGTTAAATATGAAAGCTTATTAGAGAATTATATTCACGATTTTGGACAGTGGATAATCCTTTAATAAATATGTAGAAATAATGAATTTGGTTAGAGAATTATATTCACGATTTTGAACAGTGAATAATCTTTTAAATTAAATAATTGTTTTGAAAAGTGATCTTTTAAATGGAGTTAAATGGTTTAAAGATGTTTTAAAATGTCTTAAGTATCGAACAGATAGATTTCAACACTCATTGTTGAAATAGACGTTTCAAGAAATAAGGGAAGCATGGACTATAACACTGTTGTTATAGTAAATGATTTTCAAAAGAGATGCTTTGTATAGTATATGGGATTTATATATCTATCTAATTATCGAATCCCTATACTGATGATTTTGGGTTGTCGTAACGATGTTTTACGCAACATTCGTTTTGACCCAAATAAATATGTTTAAGAGAATGTTTTCCTTAAAGAATAGAATATATACTTAATCATGATTTAAGTATATGTAATATTTTCTAAGTGCTGAAAATAAAGAGAATTGTGAATTACTTATTATTAAATAGGTATATGGAGATGTTTTCCAAATAGTGAAATATTGAAATGGTTTTGAGAATATATCTTTTTTTAAGAAATTTGAAGCGAATATTTGGAAAGTGATTTAATTAATAAAAGATTAATTAAAAAGGGCCTAGTGATTGCTTATGATGCTAAATATTTGTTGTTTTCTTTGATAGTTAAATAACCGACTATCAAATTTGGCCAAATTTTTAGTTCCTCGACTTGATGTGGGAACTATTTAGTCGTACACTTAGTACGTAGCCATCTATGTAGGCTTGATTATCATTTGTGTTGAGGATGTTGATTCGTGTAGTGTGGAGTATTACTCCAATCTATCGAGCTTCCTTCTTGGCCGAAGGATAGCAAGTTGAAAGTTGGAGACGTGATAAGTCTATGAGACTTAGTTTCTGTATGAGGTTGAGAAATGCTTTTGCGTCGTTGGTGCGAAGAGACCAGGATCAGATTTATCTGAAAACCACTTCGGACCAACATTTATACGACGATTGTGCAGGTTGGCCAATGATATTGATGTTTAGGATTTTCATAGTGGAGGACTGCTTGTTGATCATTTGGGGTTAAAATCCCAATATACATATAGTAGCAGTAGTCTCTTCGTTATGAAATATCCAATGCAAGGACTATTCGCTACTAATCCTAGGGATTTCCCGATAGGATTTGGTAGAAGAGTACCTTCGGTTTGTCCTGTTCCTGGACAACTTGTATGGATGAATGTCTGACATTGCATTTTCTGAGATTACGTACATTGGTTTTTACAAACGTACATCTGTTTGGTGGCGGAGAAGGCAACTTCTGTTAGCTTAACACCCTTCCTTGAGACGTACGAGCTCAAGGGTTGTATTTTTGTGAAAGGCAATTAGTAGTCAATGGAAATGGCGAATGTGGCATTCAAAAGTGATGTGATATGTGATTTGTGAAAGGTAATTGTTACCTCTTTGACCTCATCAACCGGAAATGACCGAAATAGGGTTAGATGCGGCAAGGCTAAGTGGGTCATTCCTAATTTGGATATGATCATCCCCTTCTAGATATATTTCTTTCCGCTATGACATTCGGGATGTAAATTATTGTGGTTTGTATGCTTTGAGGGCCCTCAGAAAAGGTCGGTAGCGACTGGGGGATGATATATTCGGTACTACCTAGGCATAGAGGTAAGTCGGTCTTGTGTTGGTAGAGGTTCCCATGTGTGGTTCCTCGGTACATTCCTTTATAAATGTACTGCCGGAAGGCAGTCCCTTCACCTAGTCATTTGTATGGAAATCCAACTCCGCTACGTGCCTGCCATTTTGAATGTATTACCCATTTTAGGCTATATGCTGGAATTTAATAATGGTAACAATTTCAGCTATGATTAATATTATATGTATACTATACACTAGTATAATATCAGATGATTTGATATAAAAGGTTTTAGTTATCGTAAGGTAAAAACATGTCCGTGTTTATGTGTGGGCGTGTCTTACGAGATACTTTTGTTTTGAAAGGAAAAGTTTGGTAATTTGATAAATCCAGTTGAGTGTGTTTCTCATGCTGGTTTACCAGACTAATTCGGGCGTTCTTCCCTTTCAATGCTCGGGTCAGACCGAGTATATTTACAGGTTCATATTTGATGCTTTTGGAGCTTTAGCAGGAGAGCTGGAGATTTTCATTTTCGTATACACGTATCTCTTTATTATCCGTTGCATTGTTGTTGTATATTGTCAGCAATTGTAAGGACGGGTTATTATAACTATCCAGGCTGATGATGTGTGATTGATTGTTGAACTCTGATTGATGTATGTATATACAATTTCTGTTTTGAAAAGATCATTGATATGATATTATATGTTTTCCGCTGCGATATGAGATTCTGTATTATTCTGTTTTGTTTTCTCTTCTCTCTTTCTTCTCTTCTCTTCTTCTCTCTTCTTTTCTTGCTCATGACTTTCCGTCAGTCTGTGCTTTTTGGGTCGGACATGTGTGGTTTATTGTCGATTCAAAGGGTACGAATTTGCGGGTCGTCATAAGATGTAAAACCCCGTAAACATCTCTGACGTTGTTACACTCATATTTTATCGTGATCTTGATTTGACTTACATAAGGATATTTTAGTTCGGATCCGAGTGTTATGTCTTTTCATTATGCTCGGGTCAGCCCTGAGTATTTCAGCGCATTGAAGATCATTTTCTGAAGGACGAAGACGAAGATTTGGTATATTATTACTATTATTATTCTCTACATCATGCTATTCTGTTGCATTATTTATTTACCCCTGATGTATATATAATTCTGATAAATGTTGTATAGATTATAATCAAATGTATAATATAAACAGCTTCATGAACTGTTTATTTGATTATTATATTTTGTCGTTCCGCTGCGAGATTCTGTGTTTATTTTCTTCTTCTTTTCTTATTTTTCTAAATTAACCCCATTGGTTATCTATGTTCCGAACTGTTTGAGTTGAACATGTGTGGATTATTGTCAATTTAAACCTTTCGAAATGTGGGTCGTCACAATCCTACATCAACCCGGCACTGTAGCATCGCATTATTTAGTTATATTGGGTACTGATGGTGTAGGGCGGTTGTCACACTCGGTGAATATTCCGTTTAAGAAATTTTTTGATCTGATGAGAATAATTTTGAAGGACGTGAAGCCTTGTAAATCCATGATTCAATGATTTATCGATGAGGTGAAGGAACCCCTTGGGACCATTGTATTGTTCGTGGAGTTAAGAGATGGAGACTGCAAGGTTGTATGGGTTAAGAAGTCTGTGATCAGTGATGAGTATTTGGTGTACAACGCCTTTTTGGGTTGACCGACTCTTGCTGATTTCAGAATAGCACTAGCTCCTTGGTGTTTAATGATGAAGTACCCCATGGAGAATGGAGTTAGATCAATTTGAGGTGACTAAAATGCTGGTCGGGAATGTTACATCGCTGAGCTTAGAGATTCAAAGCGATGGGAGAATGGAAAGAATGCAGATAAACCTTTTTGCACAAAGAATGCAGATGCATATCAATTAAAGACCAAGCCTGGCTCGGGAACCATAGCAGATTCTATAAGTCTATAAATCCCAGGATGAAGTCAGAGGAAGTGTGGGCAGCACCAGACAAACTAACGGTCAATGTTTTAATCGATATGGACAATCCTACTCGGGTCCTTAAGAATAGAGCTCAACTCAGTGCCAGACTGTGGAAGAAATTAGTCGGTTTTCTCTGAGCAAATTTAGATGCATTTGCTTAGACATATTCGGATATATGCAGAATATCGCCACAGATAACATGCCATGCACTAAATATGGACCCAAAATATTCACCAGAGAATCAGAAGAGACGTGGTCTGGGTCTAGTGGCTTTATCAGTGATGCTTTGTACCCTGAATGGGTATTGAACCTCGTGTTGGTATAGAAAGCAAACGGAAAGTGGCGACCATGTATTGATTATTTGGACCTTAATAAACCATGCCAGAAGGACACCTTCCCATTGCCCAGGATTGACAAGCTGGTAGATGCGACTGTCGGACATGAATTACTCCCTTTTATGGATGCTTATTCTGGCTATAACTAGATGCCGATGCATATTTCGGATAAGGAGCACACAAGTTTTATATTAGATTTTGGACTATATTGCCACCAAGTGATTCCATTCATTTTGAAAAACGCAGGAGCTACTTACTAAAGATTGGTGAATTCCATGTTTAGGAATCAGATCGGACGAAGTATGAAAGTGAATGTAGATGACATGCTCATGAAGTCATGACTATCAGGGAACCACATAGATGACCTTTCGAAGATGTTCGAAGTGTTATGAAGGTACCAGATGAAGTTAAATCCATTAAAGTGTTCTTTTGGAGTATCACCGACCAAGTTCTTAGGATTTATCATGAATTCGAGGGGTACTAAGGCTAATCCAAAGTAGATTGATGCCTTGAAGAATATGACTAACCCATCCACATGGAGGGAGATGCAAAGCTTGAATGGGAAGGTTGTCGCATTGAGTCGGTTCATTTCAAAGACAACTAATAAGTATATATTGTTCTTTGATGCCCTCAAAAAGGAGAAAGCAAAATTTGTATAGATAAAGGCATACCAGGACACCTTCGAGGAGTTGTTAAGACATATGGAAACACCATTGATCTTATCCAAAGCTGGAATAGCTTGCTTACTGCTTGTTGAATGCATCGAGGAAGTTGTGGCCATACTTCCAGGCTCATCCGATAAATGTGTTGAAAGATCAACCATTGAAGCAAATATTGCACTGACCCGAGACTTCGGGAAGGTTATTGAAATGGAACATCGATCTGAGCTAGTATGACATCACATACCATACAAGGAGAGCGATAAGAGGGCAAGCGTTGGAGGATTTCATCATTGATTTACCACCCGGGATGGAGAAGAGGAAGATGATATGGTCACGCTTTCTCAATGGATGTTATTCGTAGACCGTACTTCTAATGAATGAAGTTCTAGGTCATAAGTGGTACTTTAGCTCCAAAAGGATGACCAATTTGCTATGCATTGGTACTAGAGTTCCCCACGACAAACAACGAGGCTGGGTATGAAGCATTGATAGTGGGACTCAGGATAGCGAAGGAACTAAGGGTAAGGACGCTGCATATATTCAGTGACTTCTAGTTTGTGGTTTACCAGGTGAAGGAGGAATTCCAAGCTACGGGTGCGAGGTTTGCCCTTTACTTAAGGAAGATGCTGGAACTTCTAAACATTATAGAGCATTACACGATTAAGCATGTACCCATTTAGGATGATACAAAGATAGATTCACTAGCCAAACTGGTTAATTCAAGAGATGTACGGCTATTGGGATTGGTTTCGATGGAGGTTTTATCGGCTTCGAGTATCGATCAGATGGATGTTGACTGGATTTTGGAGGCCAAAGAGAAGAAGTCATGGATAACTCCAAGTAAGAACTATCTACATAAGGTAACTCTCCCGAAAGGAAGAAATGAGTCGAAGAAACTCCTTCGTAAAGTACCATGGTTTATAATGCAAGAAGGAATGCTATAAAGGAGAGGTTTCTTAATACCCCTGCTTTGGTTTATAGCCAAGGACGAGGCCAGGAAAATCGTCATGGAAATACATGAGGGTAGCTGCGGTGACCACACTAGGGAGTAGGCATTATCGAAGAAGATACTTCGCTACTGATACTTTTAGCCAACAATAGAACGAAATACTGCCAATTAACCAAATGATGCGACAAATGCAAGAGGTTTGAAAAAATTCTACGAGCCCCATCCATAGAGCTTACATAAATGGTTAGCTCATGGCCATTTGCGATTTGGAGAATTGATATAATCGGTAGGCTACAGATGTCAAAAGGAAGAGCTAAGTATGCTATCGTTGTGGTGCATTACTTCATAAAGTGAGCTAAAGAGGAACCACTTGCCACGATCATAATGAAGAAACGCAACACTAGAAGAGGGTGTTTGTAATGGTTATGAACGTTACAAAGTAATTTGTAACAGTTATACCCATGAATAATGTGTGTGTGGCAATTTTCATCATGGAAATTGCCACGGTTAAAACCATGACAAATTAAAACTTCTGTTACGCTTATTACCGTTACTAATTAAATATTTATAATGCTTATAGTGGCTATTTCCTTGAATGGAAAAAGAAAATTGATTTATGATCGATTTATGACTAATCTCATTTTTTTTACAATTGTAAATTTTGTAATGCTTATACGGTTATAAAATGAAAATTTTGTTATGCTTATTAGTGTTGGTACAGAAACAATTGTAATGTTTATAATCATAGTAATAACCGTTACCAATTTCCCAAAGCATACTACAACCAGCAATATCACAATTCACGTTCTTAAGTGTAACACCCCTTCAAAATGGGAATAATAGTCCCACATCGCGGAAAAACACTATGAAGTGGGTGCTTATATACCAAAGCCTTCACCTCATAACAACGTCGAGGCCTTTTGAGGAACAAAACCCTACACCTTGGCTTGGCCCATGAGGCGGAGGTGACTAAGTTGGGGATGATATCTGCGTTAAGTGAGGTGCGGGCTGTTACATTGGTATCAGAGCCATACCCAGCCGGAATTGTGGTCTGTACGTGTTACAGCCACGACGCCTGGGTGGTGTGGTGTTCATGAGCCAACAAGGACGTTGGGCTCTAAAGGAGGGAGATTGTAACACCCCTTCAAAATGGGAATAATAGTCCCACATCGCGGAAAAACACTATGAAGTGGGTGCTTATATACCAAAGCCTTCACCTCATAACAACGTCGAGGCCTTTTGAGGAACAAAACCCCACACATTGGCTTGGCCCATGAGGTGGAGGTGACTAAGTTGGGGACAATATCCGCGTTAAGTGAGGTGCGGGCTGTTACATTAAGCATATAACAATCAAAATACAAAGCAACATATAATGCAACATTTTACAATTCATTTCCTAAAGCATAGAACAATTCCATTTCAACCAACATCAACATATCACAGTTCAATATACAACCATTCTCCTTACATAACAAACATCAACATATCACAGTTCAGTATACAACCATTCTCCTTACATAACAAACATCTAAAGAAGTTTAATCCCTTTTAAATGTCAAGATCTTATTATGGTGCTTAGGAAAACTATGGGCTACTCTATAATAATTTTCAAGAGAGTGCAAGAGCCACTAAAAAAACACATATTAAGAGTGTTTGCTTAGGTTCAATCAACTCCCTGAAAAGGCAGCGCAACCAATAAATGTGCAGCAGTCCTCCTTCTATATAGCACTTGCCATTAAGAACAATCTTTCGAACTGAGATCGCCCATGCACTGCGTTGCAGTCTGTATAAACTCCCACCACATTCTCACTGAACACCAGCTTATACAAAGGCCCAACTCAATTGTCCTTGATGCTTATTACATTTGAATCCAGGAATGGGAAGTCATACTTATACCTATATATTTAAACATTCATTAAGTGGGACGATATATATATACTGTGTATATTTAGTTGAAACAGCTAATGACCCGGTGCAATGAAAAATAAATCTGCATGATGTGATGAATCATCGTTGAACACGATTAGCCCATCTTCCACAACATGCTTTATCTATTACAACGATAACACATCAAGTTTGTATTTTAATACATACCATTAAATGTTGAAAAATACTGTTTACTACTACAACCTACCTTGCCAACCACAATATTTGGAGATCTTGATGCCAGGTGAAATTCTTTAGCCACCTGACTGATTTTTCTATACATGTTATAAGCACTAGGTCCACATTCTTTAAATTTAATAATAGATCTAATACAGTGCTTACGATTTCTTATTTCTTTCTTTTGAACATAATTTAAAACAGAACTCCAAATCAACTTGTATTCGTTTGAATGTTTGGTATATCAATTCAGTTTTCTTGGATGTGAGTTGGTATATAATTTATTTGATCTTTATAGTGGATTAAAGCGTGAGAAGAGAACGAAAGAAGTTTTTTTTGAAATGTTGGTAAATCGGCTAAGCCTGGAACATTTACAAAAGAAAAGATGAGGTCGGGTAAACTAATATGGTAATACTCGCAACCTCACCTCAAATACTCAAACCCTAATAATACTAGGGCAAAACAATGCCTCCATCATCAAACATCGAAATAAAACAAAATGGCGAACCGCTATGAGCGAACTCAGCTAAAATCACAAAATCAACTCTCTTAAGCCTAGATTAATGGCCTAAGGAGGCTTCCAACTCTTCATAGCTGATCTTTGCATCACGCGAAACTCTAATACGTAGCAAAAATCCTTCTCGTGACTGGTTTTTGCTTTTGCTTCAACATGCGAAGTCAGTCCTTTGCTAGAAGCTTTATCAAGCCTTAGATCTGAGAGAAGATCAACACAATTAGATGATTTATGTAAGCCTCCAGAGTGTTCGACTAAGCGAGCAAAAAACTTGCTGCTTTTATGACCCACAAAGGCTAGACTCTCAAGTTCAGTCATCCAGTTGCTTTCTCCTCTCTCCCATTTAGATAAGTGAAAGATTTGATTGTTTATTTTGCTTCTGTAGTGATTGAATCCTAATCTTTGCTCTTTAATAGCCTTGACATCCCGATATTTTCAACCATTCGCATCCACACATGCCAGACTTGAATTGCTTAAAATATCAGATTGTTAATTTAAAATTTGGCAAAACTCAGTATATACAGTAAATAAATCAATCACAAAATCACAGACACAAAGTAATATAATAATAATGCAGCGGAATAGATTAATAAATAGTAGTTCATGAAGCTACTACATAAACAACAGAGTTTGAAATAAAATACAACAGAATATCTCAAATACAGACTGATGACATCTCTGAGCAAATCAACTGGAAAAGCTGAAAGCTGAATCGATAGTTGGATCTCCAAGCGAAGCTCCAAACTTCGAAGGTGAGTCTAAAATGCTATATCACTCAGTCTGACCCGAGCGTAAAGCAAAACACAAAACACTCGAGTCAGGATTAACATTCTTATATCAATAAATCCAACTCAAGTGAAATATCAACTGAAATACAAGTAACTCAAAGGATGTTTAGGATAACCATCCTCTAAGGATCCGTGGAACTATCACAATGTAGAAATATACGCTAATAACAACCAAACGTCATTATAACACCGTGGTCATTTCAAATTTATTTATACTTCAAAACCAAAATATCATTTCCATTTCGAATATATATATATATATATATTTCCAAATTATAGCACTTCCAAAACTAAATTGATAATTTCATATATATATTATTTAACTTCATTATTATTTAGTTTTGAAATATTCACTTAATAAATCCATTATCATTTAAATAACCTTAAATTTACATTAAACTAAATATTCCCTTCGGTTTATTTAAAACTTGAAATATCCATTTTAATCACTTTAAATCGAAACCAAGTTATAAAATAATATCTTAAAACCCTCAAATTCAATAGGTTTCAAATCAATTTAATTAAACAAAATTCTTAATTAAATACAATTTCGAATATATTCAAATTTATCTCCCCAACCTTAACTCATAAAAATCATTATAAAGATCTATTTTTAAAATAAAACTTTAAATAAGTACTTATACATATTATATATTAATTAAATCATGCTTTATTAAATTAAAACTTATTATTAAATCTACTTTATTTTAAAACTTATTTATATATAAAATATTTCAATATTAAATAAAACCATATATATTCCCTTTCAAAACCATAGAGATCATTTTCAAAATATTTATAAATAGACCGACGGTGTCTATATATAAAATTTTCTATCCTATGGTCAAGTGATACGGATATTTATCATGTCAATCCGTAGTTTAAATATATACGGGTATATATCATTTCAACCCGCAATCCCAAATTCAATTCAATGGAAATCGCTTGGGTTTATCATTTCAACCCATAACGATTTCCCCTATTCCACAGATCGTTCGGGTATGTATCATTTCAACCCATAGGGAATTCTATACTAACAGGGTACTTGTAGAGTGATAACAGATATGATAATAACATAACAAGCATATATCATCAATAATAATATACTATAAACAACAGGATATGGTGTCATATTCCACAGGTGAACAGTTACAAATAATAGCATATATAACAATTTAAATAACTACAGCAGCATATTTCATTTGTCGTTTCAATTGAAATCAAATTTAATAAATACAAGGATGTTAATTGTGAGTGATTGCTCACCTTTCGAGGCTAGAGATGGACGAGAATAAGATGAGTCATGAATCCAAGCACGAATTTTGGAACATAGCACGATGGACATGAGTTCGACGATCAAAGCTGATAAATAGGAATTGATGAAATAAATCAGAATCATCTAGATATCACTAAAACAAAATATATTAATATTATTTCTCTGAAATTGATATTTTAAAAAATCAAATATATATACATTTTATACCTTTGAAATAACTACATATATATAGGCTATTGCTAAATCATATACAACTTATACTTAAAATAAACAAATAACTTTCAAAACTTATATATAAATTAAACTAACATAAACAATATACTGTAGCATAAATCTTATTATATAAACAATGCTGGCATTGAATCAAATATACATATTACACTTTAAACAACTTAGTTAGCTTTTCATACTTTAATATATATAGCAGCAGGATATGAGCAAACTGTATACACTTATATACTTTATAAACTCATATATAAACTATTATACACAATCTAATACATACACGTATACAAATACAACCAGAAAAAAAACAAAACAAACATATATATATATGAGTAATGTATACATCATACTTTAAAGCTATACTTAACACAATATTTATTAAACAATATATATACAATGTATATGTGGATAAACAACAGACCAAGACTTCAATATATAATACTTGAAAAACCAATATGAATATACCTTATAAACAACAATCCAAGTTATATACGTACACTATATATATACTTACAAACATATCAAATACATACCAACCTATAATGTATATGTTGGCCTAAAATAAAATACACACTTTATATATACCGTAACTTTATAATATATATATATATATTAGCAAAACAAAACTTAAAACAAACAGTAAAGCACAAATAAAATATTTATGTTGTATGTTCTCTGTAACCTATATACTATATATATACCAACCAGAACTCACGTACGCTTTATCTTCAAAATAATGTTAGAATAAAATAAAACCAAACTTACATGAACGGATTAGATATAAATATATATCACATGTAAATTTAAAATTAAAATATATACTTATTTGTTATATGTGGACAAACAGACATACGTGCCCCTTTAAGTATAATTTATACAAACAGAAAAATCGATATCGATACCGAAAATGCTGCAAATTTGCCAGAATTAAGATAAACGGAGCAATAACAGTCGAAATTTGGAGAAACGAAATATGACGTCTCACTCAGAAGATGATTTACGAATTTTCTATAGAAAAATATTCAGGTTTGGAAAACATTTTATTATCATCAAATATTAACCAATTTAAATTGAAATAAAATTACACAAGAAAATAAACTTTCAAATTATTTGATGAAAATTTACCAGTTGCTATGTTTAAGAAGACGCATTCCAAATATCAAATTTTCATTTAATTACGTTATAAAACTATTAAAATTTTCGGGTTGATAAACTGACACTGATATACGTTGCTATCCCGTACGGAAAAATCCAAACGGAGCTAAAAACGTCCGAATTTTGCAAAACGGATTATGCAGTCTTATTCAGGGCGTTCTAAATAAATTTTCTCATGTTGACATATTTAGGTTTCGGAACACTTTTAAATTCAACTGTTATTAACTGATTTAAACTGAATTTCTAGCAACTGATAGAACATCTATATTATTCGACCAAAATTTGTCATTTGCTATGTCTAGATGGACGCATAGCAAATATTAAATTTCCGTCATAAAATTCTATTGTTTGTTTCGAATGGTAGATTTTAGTTTATTATATTCAGTAAAATTCACCTGTATTTAATTTCAAAATAAACTATATTTCAAATTAATATAATTGAATATTCATTGGTTTATAATTTCTAGTTCCTTGATTAAAATGCTAATATTAACTAATGCAGTATTCAATTCTCAATTTTCTCAATTTATGAATCGTTTAATTAATTAAGTCTTATTAAATTAAAATTTATATTTCTTTCCTTTTATGTAAAATCCAATTATACTAAATCTTATTAACAAATTAATTTCAATAGGTTGATATGTAAGGTGAGCAAAACCAAGACAAAAATTTAAATCAGTTTGAATACATAATTATACATTTATTGTTTACAAATAGATTAGAAGTTAATTTACAATTAAAACCCAATTCCAGTTAATCATAAATTTCATTTCATGCTTGACACAATATCAAATATATCCAATTAAACTTTATTTTAAACCATACGTTTGAATTCACATAAAATAGTTGTCACTTTATTAAATCAAAATCAGATGTTATAATTCAAAGTAAATTTTATTTAAAATAATAAAATTTTAATTTCTTACCGTATTAAATTCTAAAATTTGAATTTTCTTCTTTTCCGAAAAATACGTGTCGTTACACTCTCCTCCACTCAAAACTTTTCGTCCTCGAAAATGGACAAAAACAAGAGAAAAAGGGTAAAGCAGAATAGATAAAGCTGAGCAGATAAGGTAGATTCAAAAGAATAGTATTAGGCACACATAATTAATTTAAACCCACAAAATTTCAATTTCAAATGTTAATACAAAATTTCTTTTTTGAAATGCTTTTATAATAAAATACTTTTATATCGAAACGAATTTTCCTTTCGAAAATACTTTTATAACTCGATGTCTCAACAAGTTTATCCTCGTTCTTGCAGACTCTGGCCATGCGTTGATCATACGTAAAGCTAGAATTCTCCAAGTACTTAGTAGACCTGTTTCAATACCAAGTGAAAAATACTCGAAAAACCTTCAAAACTGATATGGAAAGGACAATCCAAACAAATCAACCGAATCGAATCATGGATCGCAGATACACAATGGTTACGCCTGGATCCCCTAGGAAATATATGTACCTTTTAAGCAATCACTGCCTTGCAAATTTCGCCATGATAACAAAAAAAACTGTAGACCGCGGATACACAATGGTTACGCCTGGATCCCCCAGGAAACATCTGTACCCTTTAAGCAATCTCTGCCTTGCGGATTACACTACCAAAACGACCATAGATCGTAGATACACAATGGTTACGCCTGGATCCCCCAGGAAAATTTCGTACCTTTTAAGCAATCACTGCCTTGCAAATTACGCTATGAAGTCGAGTTCGTAAGACCATGGGTAACGCCATGGAATTCGAAGGACACTCAAGTATTATATCCGAAAAACCCAAATCAGAGAGAATAATATCGATATAATGAATCCAAAATGTGGCCACAAAGCGGATATCAAGCAAAAGGCACTTTCCATATCTATACTTCGAAAATATGTATCATATAGTACCCTTTCAAATCAATTTTAAATATCATACTTATATAAATTCCGTTATATATAAGATTTCGCTTTTCAAATTGAGTACCTTTCCAAATCAATAGTTTTTGAATCAACTTCATACTTATACAAATCAATTTTATATGAGTTCGATTACTTCCAAATCAAGTATTTAGTAAAACAAGGTTCTCAATTTCAATTCGTTCAATATCAGTTCAGTTTCAAAATCATATGTGATTTCACCAAATTATTTCTTCCAAATTAAATATCTTCATATTCAAAGTTTCCAAAATAATAGGTTTAGAAAATAATCCTAGTTTCCAAATCAACATAATTTAAGTCAAACAAATTCGTTTCCAAAATCATCATGTAAATACTGGGTTTTAAATTCAAATCTATTTTCGAAACCAAATATTTTTCTCAAACTTACTTATACCCAAAAATGATTACCAAGTTTATAACCATCCCTTTAAAACCTTTAAACTATTTATTTTTATTTTAAAGATCCAATTTACCTTCTGAAAATTATTATTCTATATATATATATATATATATATATATATAGTTTTATAAAAGATGTTACTAAGTTAAAAACATTTAAGAGTAAATTTTATTCAAAACATTTCAAAACTAAATTCCATATTAGTATAATTCAAAATAGTCTTATTCATTTACTTAACAAAACAGTTTCAACTTATTTAAATCATATTACTTCATACTTAAACATACAAAACTAAACTTATATACTTTATCAAATAATTTATACTTTTCGACATTACTTAGCTTTGAAAATTAAACCTCGATTTGGAAGTGTTCGAACATTCAAAATAGTCGGAGAAATCAAATTTCCAATCCAAGAGTTGGAAATCAGCAACAAATCAGTAAATCAATTTCAATAGATAGGGTTATACCAAATCAAATCTGAAACTCGAGGACTGAACACCGGGCTTACTTCAAATCGTTTCAAATATATATACATATATCTTTAGAATATCAAATCATACTTCGGAATTTGAAATCAAAATTGGTTTCACAAAATCAGTCGCATAGCAAAGCTACTAAAGTGGCCTCTCCCCCACTTTGAAACTCGAAAATCAATGTCGATGATGCGTGCACTCATCACCGAAATTATTCTCCAGCGACATAAGTGAGTTCTGGACTTCTATTTTCTTGAAAACTTCTTTGAAACTCATTGGAACTCATTTGAAGTCATTTGAAACGTTTCTTATTCGGAAAATACTTTCAAATCGTATTATTATATATTTTCAAAATCTTAAAACCAATTTCAAAATACCGGAATTTAATTCCTCAAATTTTCCAATTTAAAACCATTCAGTTATAAACCATTTTTATATAAATTGATTTCTTATATAATTTTCAAAATTTCAATCCTTTCGAAACTTCAAATTCTAGTTTTTAAAAGGCATATAATCCTTATCGAAAACACTTTCACTTTTATATATAGAATATAATCATACTTATCAAAATAATAATTACGATATATAAAACAGTATCTGAAATACAAACAAACACGATTTTTCAAAGGACGATTCAAGGATGGATTTCAAAACAAAGATAGAGATTCAAATTAGAAGGACTCAAATCAAGTAGAATTTTTGATTCAAAGATAGGCTCGAATGAAGATGAGATAATTAAATTACAAAATAGAAGATGGATATACTTATATAAATCGCAAGCGACCTTAACCGGGTCAACCGTGACTTCAGGAATATGATCGATGCAGAATTCTAAGGCAAATCGACATTCGATCGCCAGAGATAGAATTTGGCATAGCAAAAGATAGCAGCATCTAAACCGAGGCTATAGAAATCTCCGGTGAATCAATGCCAATTGTAAAGGAGTTTCACCCCTTTACAAATCATTTAAAGATTAGCGGGATCGCCGATTTTTATAGAGATCATTCGAAGTGGAGTTATGGGATGCTCCAGAATCAAAAGAATACAAATAGGGGGGGAGACAAGAATGGATTTAAGAACAAGTGGGAGTGTTCCAAAATTCAAAGGAAACTGAATCAAAGAGGAAGAGATTCAAGCTCGAATGAAAGTAATTCTGTGATTAAATCTACTACATATGCTAAGTTTTGCCTAAAACCAGAGCTCTGATACCAACTGTAACATTCCGATATTTTCAACCATTCGCATCCACACATGCCAGACTTGAATTGTTCAAAATATCATATTGTTAATTTAAAATTTGGCAAAACTTAGCATATACAGTAAATAAATCAATCACAGAATCACAGACACAAAGTAATATAATAATAATGCAGCGGAATAGATTAATAAATAGTAGTTCATGAAGCTACTACATAAACAACAGAGTTTGAAATAAAATACAACAGAATATCTCAAATACAGACTGATGACATCTCTGAGCAAATCAACTGGAAAAGCTGAAAGCTGAATCGATAGTTGGATCTCCAAGCGAAGCTCCAAACTTCGAAGGTGAGTCTCAAATGCTGTATCACTCAGTCTGACCCGAGCGTAAAGCAAAACACAAAACACTCGAGTCAGGATTAACATTCTTATATTAATAAATCCAACTTAAGTGAAATATCAACTGAAATACAAGTAACTCACAAAGGATGTTTGGGATAACCATCCTCTAAGGATCCATGGAACTATCTACAATGTAGAAATATACGCTAATAACAACCAAACGTCATTATAACACCGTGGTCATTTCAAATTTATTTATACTTCAAAACCAAAATATCATTTCCATTTCGAATATATATATATATATATATATATCCAAATTATAGCACTTCCAAAACTAAATTGATAATTTCATATATATATTATTTAACTTCATTATTATTTAGTTTTGAAATATTCACTTAATAAATCCATTATCATTTAAATAACCTTAAATTTACATTAAACTAAATATTTCCTTCGATTTATTTAAAACTTGAAATATCCATTTTAATCGCTTTAAATCGAAATAAAATTATAAAATCATATCTTAAAACCCTCAAATTCAATAGGTTTCAAATCAATTTAATTAAACAAAATTCTTAATTAAATACAATTTCGAATATATTCAAATTTATCTCCCCAACCTTAACTCATAAAAATCATTATAAAGATCTATTTTTAAAATAAAACTTTAAATAAGTACTTATACATATTATATATTAATTAAATCATACTTTATTAAATTAAAACTTATTATTAAATCTACTTTATTTTAAAACTTATTTATATATAAAATATTTCAATATTAAATAAAACCATATATATTCCCTTTCAAAACCTTAAAGATCATTTTCAAAATATTTATAAATAGACCGACGGTGTCTGTATATAAAATTTTCTATCCTATGGTCAAGTGATACGGATATTTATCATGTCAATCCGTAGTTTAAATATATACGGGTATATATCATTTCAACCCGCAATCCCAAATTCAATTCAATGGAAATCGCTTGGGTTTATCATTTCAACCCATAACGATTTTCCCCTATTCCACAGATCGTTCGGGTATGTATCATTTCAACCCATAGGAAATTCTATACTAACAAGGTACTTGCAGAGTGATAATAGATATGATAATAACATAACAAGCATATATCATCAATAACAATATACTATAAACAACAGAATATGGTGTCATATCCCACAGGTGAACAGTTACAGATAATAGCATGTATAACAATTTAAATAACTACAGCAGCATATTTCAATTGTCGTTTCAATTGAAATCAAATTTAATAAATACAAGGACGTTAATCGTGAGTGATTGCTCACCTTTCGAGGCTAGAGATGGACGAGAATAAGATGAGTTATGAATCCAAGCACGAATTTCGAAACAAAACACGATGGACATGAGTTCGACGATCAAAGCTGATAAATAGGAATTGATGAAATAAATCAGAATCATCTAGATATGACTGAAACAAAATATATTAATATTATTTCTCTGAAATTGATATTTTAAAAAATCAAATATATATACATTTTATACCTTTGAAATAACTACATATATATATAGGCTATTGCTAAATCATATACAACTTATACTTAAAATAAACAAATAACTTTCAAAACTTATATATAAATTAAACTAACATAAACAATATACTGTAGCATAAATCTTATTATATAAATAGTGCTGGCAATGAATCAAATATACATATTACACTTTAAACAACTTAGTTAGGTTTTCATACTTTAATATATATAGCAGCAGGATACGAGCAAACTGTATACACTTATATACTTTATAAACTTATATATAAACTATTATACACAATCTAATACATACACGTATACAAATACAACCAGAAAAAAACAAAACAAACATATATATATATATGAGTAATGTATACATCATACTTTAAAACTATACTTAACACAATATTTATTAAACAATATATATACAATGTATATGTGGATAAACAACAGACCAAGACTTCAATATATAATACTTGAAAAACCAATATGAATATACCTTATAAACAACAATCCAAGTTATATACGTACACTATATATATACTTACGAACATATCAAATACATACTAACCTATAATGTATACGTTGGCCTAAAACAAAATATACACTTTATATATATCGTAACTTTATAATATATATATATTAGCAAAACAAAACTTAAAACAAACAGTAAAGCACAAATAAAATATTTATGTTGTACGTTCGTTGTGACCTATATACTATATATATACCAACCAGAACTCACGTACGTTTTATCTTCAAAATAATGTTAGAATAAAATAAAACCAAACTTACATGAACGGATTAGATATATATATATATATATCACATGTAAATTTAAAATTAAAATATATACTTATTTGTTATATGTGGACAAACAGACATACGTGCCACTTTAAGTACAATTTATACAAACAGATAAAGTAATATAATCTTACATACTTACAAATATGAGAACTACTTTTAATATAATAATATATATATATATGCACTTGTGTACGAAAGGAGTGAAGGAGGCGTGCTTGGGTCAAGGCGACGGGTGGAGATGTGGGTCGGGTAGCGGCTTCACGGTGGAAGGTGTGGCGAGAGAGAGAGCGGGGCAGAGGAGAGAGAACGCGGGGTGGTTTTGTAGAGGGAGGGGAAAAGGCGAGCAACAAGGTATGAGCAGATTTATGTTTTCATTTGTTTGAAGGTAGAAGCTGAGAAACGAAGCACAAATTTTTAGATATATAAAATATAATATACCAGAAGAATGAACAGAGAAAAAAAATGGGAGAGGAAGAAAACCAGAAATGAATAGACGTACTGATTTATAATATTTCTTTACCAGTGGGAAATGAAATGAAATGAAACGGTTGGGCTTTGATTCAGCTAAACATTTAAGGTAAATTATTATTATGGTCCAGGATATGCGTTTCAAATTTTGAAACCAAAGGAAGGTGTGAAGTCAAAATTTACGGTACCGTTAAAACGAACCGTTCTACCATTTCTGTGGCATACCGGGCCTCAGAATACAGAAATAAATATACTGCAGAGATCAGCACGACGAGACGATCAAAACGGTATATAGATACCTGTGGTACGACCATCCAAACAAAACAAATCGATATCGGTACCGAAAATGCTGCAAATTTGACAGAATTAAGATAAACAGAGCAAGAGCAGTCGAAATTTGGAGAAACGAAATATGATGTCTCACTCAGATGATGATTTACAAATTTTCTATAGAAAAATATTCAAGTTTGGAAAACATTTTATTATCATCAAATATTAACCAATTTAAATTGAAATAAAATTACACAAGAAAATAAACTTTCAAATTATTTGATGAAAATTTACCAGTTGCTATGTTTAAGAAGACGCATTCCAAATATCAAATTTTCATTTAATTACGTTATAAAACTATTAAAATTTCCGGGTTGATAAACTGACACTGATATTTGTTGCTATCCCGTACGGAAAAATCCAAACGAAGTTAGAAACGTCCGAATTTCGCGAAACGGATTACGCAGTCTTATTCAGGTTGTTCTAAATAAATTTTCTCATGTTGACATATTTAGGTTTCGGAACACTTTTAAATTCAACTGTTATTAACTGATTTAAACTGAATTTCTAGCGATTGATAGAACATCTATATTATTCGACGAAAATTTGCCATTTTCTATGTCTAGATGGACGCATAGCAAATATCAAATTTCCGTCATAAAATTCTATTGTTTGTTTCGAAAGGTAGATTTCAGTTTATTATATTCAATAAAATTCACCTTTATTTAATTTCAAAATAAACTATATTTCAAATTAGTATAATTGAATATTCATTGGTTTATAATTTCTAGTTCCTTAATTAAAATGCTAATGTTAACTAATGCAGTATTCAATTCTCAATTTTCTCAATTTATGAATCATTTAACTAATTAAGTCTTATTAAATTAAAATTTATATTTCTTTCCTTTTATGTAAAATTCAATTATACTAAATTTTATTAACAAATTAATTTCAATAGGTTGATATGTATGGTGAGCAAAACCAAGACAAAAATTTAAATAAGTTTGAATACATAATTATACATTTATTGTTTACAAATAGATTAGAAGTAATTTACAATTAAAACCCAATTCGAGTTAATCATAAATTTTATTTCATGCTTGACACAATATCAAATCTATCCAATTAAAAAAAAATTTAAACCATACGTTTGAAATCACATAAAATAGTTGTCACTTTATTAAATCAAAATCAGATGTTATAATTCAAAGTAAATTTTATTTAAAATAATAAAATTTGAATTTCTTACCGTATTAAATTCTAAATTTTGAATTTTCTTTTTTTTTCGAAAAATACGGGTCGTTACAAGCCCATTGGAGCTTTTTGTGATGCTCATGAAGGCTGCTAAGTGCGCTGTAATCTCCATATTTAACATGTAAAAAATGATTAGAATTCAAAATTTTGGAATTATTATAATTTATATAAATTTCACTGTTAGCACATGAGTGTAAATTGTTAAATTTTGATGATACAAAATCAAAAATAGAGGGAAATAAATATGAAAAAGAAAGAAAGAGAAGATTTTGTTTCCCTTAATCAATAGGCATATTTGAGTATGTTTATTTCTCTCTCTAATTGGCTAATCAAATTATTTTTTGCCATTTAATGTTAACTTGGTTATTAAGTAATTGATTATATAAATAGAGACTAGAAGAGAGTGTAAAAGTGTGGTGGAAAATCTATTTGCTAATTTTCTCTTCTCCATCTTTGTTCTTCTTCTCCAACAATTTTAGCCATATAGATATTTGCTCCCTTTCTCAATTTGGTTATTGATTCAATGGTATTTTTTTATTTTAGCTTTGTTCTATTAATTGTAAACAAAATTTTGGTGAATCAATAAAGTGGGTGATTGGGTGGAATATCTTATGTTATTGCGTTTTAATTTCAATTCCGTCTTATTTTCAATCCAAGTTATCTCTTTGTGATTTGGGTGACAAATATCCGTTGATAAAAGCTTCCGCAAAGCGCTACTATTTGCATAACAGTTTGGTATCAAATCATAGATCATCGCAAAGCTTAGAGTAATTTTGGTTTGAAAAATTATTGATGTCGGATCTGATTTCGTTTTCGAAGATGGCTATTTTGGATGGGAAAAATTGGGGTATTTGGAAGCCTAAGATGGAGGATGTTCTGTACCTCAATGATCTTCATGATCCGATTGATGGAGATGGATAAAAGCCCTCTAATGTAGATGAGGGAAAATGGAAGAAGATGGACAAGAAGGCGATTGTTTTGATTCGCCAGTATCTTGATGATTCAGTTTTCCATCATGTGGCTAGTTGTGAATCCGTGAAGGCTTCGTGGGACAAGTTGGTATCTTTGTATGAGTCAAAGAGTGCTACTAGTAAGGTTTTTCTGGTTCGAAAGTTGGTACAACTGAGATTAGATGAAGAGAAGTATGTTGCAGAGCATTTGAATGAATTTCAAGATGTAATAAATCAATTGGCAAATATGAAGGTCAATTTTGATGATGAGTTGCAGGCTCTTTTATTAATGAGTCCGCTTTTAGAAAGTTGGAAAACTTTGGTTGTTTCATTGAGTAATTCCAATGCTAATGGAACTATCTCTCTGAAAACTGTTCGAAGCAGTCTTTTGAATGAGGAGCTTAGAAGAAAAGGGTCAGGTACGAAATCAATTCAAAGTGAGGCTATGGTGGCAAGGGACTCAAAGAAAGATACAATTTGGAAGAAGAAGGACGTTAATGGTAAAGGTGTTATCACTTGTCATTATTGTAATAAGAAAGGTCACATATGCAGCAAGTGTTATGCTTATAAAAGAGATCAGAAAACCATGGTGATACTAGTAGCGATGCATATGCAGGTTTTGCTGAAGGTACCGATAGTGATGCTTCTTGTGATGTCCTCTTTAGTGAAAATAAGCCTTGGAAGATGGATTCGGGAGCCAGTTTTCACATTTGCAGAGATGTGAATTGTTTTTCTTCTTATGAGAAGAGTGTCGGCATGATTAGGACAGCCAATGGTGAAGAGCTACCGATTTTTGGTATTGGATCTATCCGGTTTCGTATGCATGACGGTGTGGTTAGAGAAGTCTCTGGAGTGAGACATGTACCAACTTGTTCGCATAATCTTATTTCTCTCGGTCAGTTGGATCGCCGTGGTTGCACTTATGAGACTCAAGGTGGAGTTTTGAAAGTAAAGAAAGGTGGTTGTGTAAGGATGAGAGGAGTATTGGAAGAAGTAAACTTTTATAGCTTGGTTGGTTCTGTAGTCGACAATGGAAAGCGAGTGACGATTGAAGGACCTAGTCCACAGCAAGGTGAAGAGGTTAATGTGGTCACTGCTTATGATTTTAGCATTGAGGATCATATTTTAGACAGGGGTCTTTATGTTGATGATGCTCGAGTGATCGATAGTGATCAGGTAATGAGCTCAGATCGAGTGATAGACGGGTGTCGAATTGCAAAATCCACAAAGACAAGACGGAGATCTTTGTGGTATTACAAACGTTTTTGAGACCGGATTTGTGTGGTGCACCTCATGTGGGAGATGCATCACTTGCAGGCGGTGGTTGAGGTTTGTAATTTAGTGTGGTTGAGATATGGGGATTTGTGATAGATCTAGATATGACATGCTTGATATGTTGGAGATATGTGATTTTGCATCAAAGTGGAGTGTTAAATTTTGATGATACAAAATCAAAAATAGTGGGAAATAAAGATGCAAAAGAAAGAAATAGAAGATTTTGTTTCCCCTAATCAATAGGCATATTTAAGTATGTTTATTTCTCTCTTTAATTGGCTAATCAAATTATTTTTTGCCATTTAATGTTAACTTGGGCATTAAGTAATTGATTATATAAATAGAGACTAGAAGAGAGTATAAAAGTGTGGTTGAAAATCTATTTGCTAATTTTCTCTTCTCCATCTTTGTTCTTCTTCTCCAACAATTTTAGCCATATAGATATTTGCTCCCTTTCTCAATTTGGTTATTGATTCAATGGTATTTTGTTTATTTTAGCTTTGTTCTATTAATTGTAAACAAAATTTTGGTGAATCAATAAAGTGGGTGGTTGGGTTTAATATCTTGTGTTATTGCGTTTTGATTTCAATTCCGTCTTGTTTTCAATCCTAATTATCTCTTTGTGATTTGGGTGACAAAGATCCGTTGATAAAAGTTTTCGCAAAGCGCTACTTTTTGCGTAACATAAATGGTATCCAGAATCATTTTTTTAATATAAATTTCAAAGCTCAATCATTCTTTTAGTCATGAGTGTCCATGATATTACTCTGTTAGCACATGAGAGCAAGCTTTAGTTGTCCAATATGAGACGTCATAGGTACATTTTTATCTAACTCTAAAGACGAACATTGATGCATTCCTCTTATCAAGTTTGCACTATGAAGAATGAAACATCTTTTTAAAAATTATGCAATCTGTGATGTTTAACTTTACTTTTTGTTAATGATCAACCAGACTACACTCTATCATGTTTTCTTCAAAAATTATGTGTTATTATACATGTTCTTACACTTTAGAATTTCACAGCATGCTGAAAAATATGTGAAATAGTGTAATATGTTGCCTTGTTTTTTTTTAATTTGGGAGACACAGACATATACACTTTTATCAGTGAGATGAACAGTTAATCATTTTTTGATATTTTCACGTATGTTCTGTAGCATGCATTATCAATGTTGTAGTTTATCATTTTAGTTTTGAATGATATATTAAAGTTTTTGTCGTATCTACTTTGGTGTCATATATATTATGCAATAGTTTTATATTTTGCGCAATTTTAATGTTATTTTTATGCAGTTTTTTATTCCGAATTGCAGTTTTGATTGTATTTTTGCATATGTTTATTTTAAACAAGGTTTTTGCTAATTTTGCAAATTCTTATAGTATGTTTTTTTCAAATGGGTCAGGTCGAATTGATCATTTCAATAAGTGTGTTGAGTAGGGCTAGTCGTTTAATGAATCGATCAAATGGATCGGATTAACTTTTTTAAATGGGTCGAACTAATTTCTACCCGATTCATTTATGGTCCGACCCTATCCATTTTACGGGTCAGGCTGTAAGAAAATATACCTATCTAGAACGTAAATATTTTAAATAAGTTGCATAAGCTGGCACGCACACTCATTCGATATAAATATGACTAATCAAAATTGTATTTTGTTTCCCAATAAATTATTCCGTTACCCTTTAATTTAATTCACTAAATGATTAATCAAAAGATTAGTGTTTAATTGCAATTCTACAATCCAATAAAGTGAACCCAAATATTATTTTGCGTCCAAGTATTGCAATAAATGGAAACTAAAATCAACAGAAAGATAATGCATAAAGCTTCATTTGGTGAAAATGAGATCCAAAGGCTCCTTGTTTTCGTAGTATTTTAACATAAATCATAGTAAAACGGAAACATGGTAGCCTATTAGAAAAGGAAAGGATGCACATTTGCACATAGTTAAATACATATTCAAGGATTAGACTTGAAATGCCAAATAATAGAGTATGGTCATAACAAGGTATCAAAGTCCGGCCGGCATGCCGGAGTTCCGGCCATCTCGGCCCGGTTCCGGCGTGGGCCGGACCGAAACAATGATTTAAAACGGCAAAACCGGTTCTCGTCTTTAAAAAAAATACAGAGATTCGAACGCATGTGAAGCAAAGACAAAATTAAAACCTTTATTCTACTCAATCATAATGTTGTCTGCCATTTACAAATTCACGTGAATCACTTTATACTCTATAAATCCAGACTCCAGAGACGATTCAATCAATACGCAAAACATACCTCTCAGTTAGAAACGATTTGTGGTGATTTTGATTCGCGGCAGAAAGTTAGAAACGAACGGCGACACTGCTGCCCGATCTTCCTTCAACAAATAACGACGACACCTGTTCGCGGCAGCACGCAGAAATGAACGGCGGCACCTGCTCGAGCGCGACTTCCTTCAACAACAAGCGGCGACCAGGTGCGGCGACCAGGTTTTTTTTATACCCAAATTGTTACTGCGTTGATTTTATTTTTCTCGAGCTCGATCCTCTTTCGTCTGAGGGTAGGGCAGAAATGAATAGGGGAGATATAAATGGGCCAATTGTGTATGTTACTATGTCTAATACCTTGGTTATATATTGAAGTGAATGAACAAATTTGCAGTAAATAGGGGAGATAATAAATTTATGTCAAATTTGCAGTAACAATTTGAAGTTAATGTAAAATTTGCAGTAACAAACTGGTACTATGTTATGTTGTTAAATGAAGGCTAATGTAAGACTATTCCTCCAAGGCACGAAATAATCGTTGTCTTTCAAGAGGCTAATGTTAGAAAACGGTTGTTACCGTTGGCTGTTGAATTTGAATTCAACCGTCAATAAAACGTACCGTTTTTGGACAACCCCGTAGCTGGGGCGTTGCCCCCGCACCCCACCTTGGGGGGTTGCCACCCCCCCGGACCCCCCTCCGTAGGGGATCTTATTTGAAAAAACATTCAACATGTTTTATATTTATTATTTATGTCAAATTGAATTGTGAAGGTTAACATTTATTCTGTATATGATAATTGAACAACTATGAATGGATGTTCTATAATGGAAATAATATATTGTTTAGTTTGCATTAAAGTATTAGCGTTAAGTAATTAAACATTAAAATATTTTGTTTCTTATTTAGGTGGCTGATTATGGCAAATCGTGATATCGTTTGGAATTATTGTACGGCGGTTATTGGTGAAAAAAGAAAAAACAAATTTAATTATTGTCATAAAATAATTTCTGGTGGTGGTATAACACGTATGAAAGAACATTAAGCAGGACAAACAGGCGACGTGGCAGTATGTCCGACTGTTCCCAGAGAAGTCAGGAAACTTATACGATAACATCTGAATAAAAAGAGAAGTGAGCGAAATCAAGGGAAGCTCGAAAAACAACGTGTGCAAGAAAAGCTAATGAGCATGCCCGAACAACAAAATGAAGATACCGACAGTGATGGAGGTGAAGATGACAGAGAGCTAAGATGCGCCTTGCAAGAAAGTAAAGAAAGTTATATGAACTCGGGTGTAGGATCTAGTGGAACTGGTATACGATCTAGCGGACTAAAGCGCAATGATCGTTCTAATTCAATCAAAATAGATGACGATTTAGCAACACGGGTAGCTGTAAGGATTGATCCCTATGTACAAAAACGAGGAGGTAGAACTCAACCTTCTATTAGAACTGCAATAAAAGGCATTAAAGATGCCAAAAAACACATAGGTCGTGCAATATCAATTTTTTTTTACTTTAATCATATCCCGCACAATGCTGCTAATAGTCCTTACTATGAAACTATGGTAGAGGCCATTCAAGAAGCTGGTCTTGGAATTAAATGACCCATAGCACATGAATTATCAAAAAATATTTAGATTTAGAGTGCACTGAAATCAAACAACACATCGACACTTACTCCAACTTTTGGGATGAGTATGGTTGTACGTTGATGTGCGACGGTTGGAGCACACAAAATAGAAGAAAAATCATAAATTTTCTTGTGTATTCTTCCCAAGGAACTGTCTTTCTTAAATCTGTAGATGCTACTGACAAATTTCAAAGTGCCGAGTATATTTGTGGTCTAATGGATAATGCTGTTAATTTTATTGGAGAAGATAGAATTGTGCAAATAGTAACTAACAATGGAGCAAATTACAAAGCTGTTGGCCAACTGCTGATGGAAAAAAGAAGAAAACTATATTGGACACCATGCGCAACACATTGTATCGATTTGATTCTTGAAGATATTTCAAAAGAAACCGAGGTAAAATCGATAATTTTAAATTGTCAATCAATAACAGGATTCATATACAATCATGGTTGGTTGCTTATCATAATGAGAAAAGAAACCAATAATAAAGAGCTGATTCGGCCAGCAGTAATCAGGTTTGCTACTCACTTTATTGCATTGGAATCCATATACACACACATAAAGAGAATCTAAGAAGAATGATTTCTTCGAGGGAGTGGAGCGCAAAGGTTCCTAAACTCGGTCCTAAAGATAAAAAAACTGCAATTCTTATATATAATTTGATTCACAGTGATAAATTTTGGGCCAACGTTGCTGCTATAATTCTCGTATTTGGTCCACTTGTAAAAGTTTTAAGAATGGTGGACAATGATGATAAAGCAGAGATGGGATATCTATATGAAGCAATGGATCGAGCGAAGGAATCAATTAAGAAAAATGTTGGTGTAAGACAGTGTCAAAAGTAGTGGATATAATCGATAAAAGATGGGAAAGACAATTGCATCGACCTATTCATGCAGCAGGTAATTTTTTTTAATTATTGCACAATTATAAAAGTACATATCATGTCAATATTTCTTTGAAATATCAAATTGTTTTAGGTTATTTTCTCAATCCTCATATACAATACGAAGATAATGCAACAAACGATGATGAGGTTCTAAATGGATGGACAAATGTTCTTGAAAAAATGGTGCCTAATATTGCTATGCAAATTGAAATTTCAAAAGAGGTAATAAACAAATTATTAAACTTAATGTTTAGCGCAAAGAATAACTTGGTTTATTATGAATGATTCGTAGGTTGAAAAATATAGAATGAAACTTGATGTATTTGGTTCTGCAAAAGCGAAACGTGCAGTTAAGTCGTGTCTTCCAGCTATGTGGTGGTCAATAATTGGTAGGGAAGCTGCTCCAAATTTAACACGCATAGCTATGCGTATTCTTAGCCAAACACTTTCTTCTTCAAATTGTGAAAGAAATTGGACAACATTTGCAATGATTCACACGAAGTTAAGAAACATAATAAAAATGGAGAACTTAGAAAAATTGGTATTTGTACATTATAATATGCGATTAAGAGTACGACATGCTAAACGCCAACAAACAACCGACCAACTTATTGATTTAGATTACATCTTTCATGAGGAGGATCCACTTGCAGAATGGACTAGAGAAGATGAGAATCCACTACTTGATAATGCAAGCGATAATCCTTGGTCGGACAATGATAATGTATCTGCAGAAAATACTGAAAATGATAGTTCATCAAATGATGATTCAGGTAATGCTGGTGGTGACGGTATTGGTTCGAGTGGTTATGGCATTGGTTCCACTTTTGATGAGTCTCAAAGACATATCCAAAATTATGATGCAGATGACTATAGTCGACGAAGAGATAGAAATTTGAATGTTGTACATGAAGATCAAGGGGATTATGATAACAGATATACTTCTAACAATGTCCCCAGTTTTAGGTATTCTACATCTGACTATACCGGAGGTTATTCGTATTGTGGGTTAAATCAACCGTATGCTGCTAAGCCATCAAGTAGCCAAGATGAACCCTCACCCTTTGATAATATGATGATGACATTTTTAAGTTCGGATCAGATACAGCAGTATGCTTTTCCAGCATATTATAATCCGACACAAGATGAAGAGATCAATGGACAAAATTTATATGATGCTCAAAGAAATAGCTTTTGGTATTAAATTTTTATGTTGTATGTTTTGTAACTTCTATGTGACTTGAATAATTTAGTGTAATTGATTATAAGTATTGCATATTTATTTGCGTATTTATAACAAAAATGTACCGGAATTCACAAACCGGATTTAAAACGGAATTTCCGGAAATCCCAAAACGGGACCGAAATTTTGAATTTTTCATATGACCGGAACGGAAACGGAAACCGGAACTTCGAACCTTGGGTCATAACAAGATAAAATGGAAATGATTTACTGGTCAGCAAAATAATCCTTAGCTATTGCGAAAGAAAACCATCTAATTCACTATATGGCAATTATTGAAACTTCAATGAGATGGTGTTGATGAGCATGTAGATTTTGGTCTGATTTACTATTTCCAATTGCATCTTTTCGCCCAGGTATGACAAACCATTCATGGTCTAGGACGTCAAGAATCTAAACTGGTTCTTCAAATTAAACCTATCACTATAAACCAACATGAACAAATTAGTATATTTATATTGCCATAATATACTCATAAGGCCAGTGGATACAAATTAGATATATTACGTTTTATTATTTCATTGGATGTTGATAGAGGTCTATTAAAACAATTAATATATATATAGGTCCAAAGGCATTCACTTTTATCCATAATAGAGATCTTAGAAGTCGACCGCGATAATTGCACTCCTAAATCTATTTAGATAAACAAAGGAAAAAATGTTTCTTTCTCTTGAAATTTATAAACAAAATAAAATTAACTTCATTTCACTTGAAATGCCTGTTTGTACAATAGAAATTTCTTAAAATTATACTTCTACACCCAATTTTGCATGGGATAATTTTCTAAAATTAGAAAAATGATCCATTTTGGCAATTATTTTCATGCGTATATCATATTTATGATTTTTTTTTCTTTGAATACATGCATAAAACATACCAATATTTCTTGGCTGCATAAAAAACTGTTGTTTTATACACATGTTTTGAGTATTTACAAAATTTGCTTTAATGATAATACAATTTTTTGTCTTTAGTTATTCTCATTTAAATATGCTACTAAAATAATAGTAAGAATACAAACTTCTTGGACTGTATCTAAGATTATGATGTTTGAGTGGTAAGACCAAACATACAATTAGCTTATTCAAGTCGTGGCATGTAAAAAATTATGGTACTTCAAATATTGTACTATAACAGCAAAAACAAACTGTGTTCACATTCGCTTAGTCTACGCTAAAGTTTTGCTTTATTTTATCATCGATAAGCTAGTAAAATCTGCTTTCTAAGTGTTATAATTTTTAGAATAAAAATAAAATTTTCCAAGTGGTATTATTTTTTAGAAATTTTTGGCAACATCTCTCTAGTAAAGAGAGCCTCCAAGCAAATCACAATTACTCTCTGTGCGTGTGTCTCTCTCTGTGTGTGGAGAGAGAGACATAAACACAATCAAAACATGATCGGATTCACTTTGTAAAACAAAAAATACCACAACATGGGTATAATATCATATATTATTACAATATATTGTGTGTCGTATACCATACATGTAATAAAAGTAAAACATACCTTACGTTTGCAATTATAGTGTGCTATGCTTCTACAGTAGATTACTTGCAATTCAGTGTGCGCTTCTACAGCAAATTAATGCAGTTCAACCTAAACATACATGTATACAAGTTACTTGCAATTCAGTATGCTAGGGTCGGACTGAAAAGTGCTACTTTATGACTTGAAATGATAGAGCAAGGTAATTACTAGTGACCATTATAAGGTACAGGTTTATTCGGCATTTGATGAACAAAGAATCACCAATAAACTGATACATATCTAGTGACATTGCTCATGAAAAAAGAAAACAAGCAAGCTTACAATGGTGTGAATTCTTTTGACTGGTTTGAATATTGAAACATGTGGTGTAAGTTGGTACATATTCACACACACACTTACAATGGTGAAAGTTGGTGCATACATATTGTTATCCGGGTTTTTGATCCCACAGAATTCAAAGGAAGTTAGAACATCTACGTTGAGTCAGAGCAACTCAATAGCCAACCAAAAGGACTAGAAGAATCAACCAAGAAAGGTTAGAGAAAAAGAAGGCAAAAATATGCAAAGGTGATGGATCGCCATCGATCCATCTCCTATGGGTCGCTAACGATCTATAAGGATCGCTCGTAGATTCTCCGATCCTCTTGCACCATGATCCAATAGGTATTCTAGGAATGATTGCTAAGTTTGATGGAATTCCAAGCTAGTTAGATCGAGAAGTGAGCACTCGTCTGATTCAATTAGCAGTTCAATGCAACCAGTGTATAAACCATCATCGAAACAAGACGACTAGATACGAAATTACATGTAGAGCACCTACATAAGGCAAGGAGTGCAACCCAGAAGAAGAAATCCAAAAACCCCCTAAATACATGGATCGCCAGCGATCCATAGGATCATGTTAGATTGCTATGAAATTTTCGGAAAGGACGAAGGAGAAGTATCCTAAGTAATTGGAGCGTAAGCAATCCAGAACTTATGGATCACTAGCGATCCATCAACTATGGATCACTAGCGATCCATCAGGTTAGCTCAGGTCATCATGAAACTCTCTGAACTTCTTCATGGCATCATGTAGAGGCTTTTGGCAAAAGCGGCCTAGCCCAATAGTTCTTCAACCCCTATAAATGCAATCCTACCTGCAAAATAAAAAGGATCTTCTGGACTGGCTACTGAAACTCTGCAGAAACTACTCTTCACTCTTTTCCTTCCACACAACAGTCATCTACAGGGTTCACTATGATTCTCCAGTAAGCTCAAACACTAGAGACTTGATCTAACTTATAAGATTCAATCGCATTGTAATCATATTCAACTTGTGATTGTAGTCGGTCGATAATAAAAGTTATAAAGTGGATGTAGGCTTCGTTAACATTCGAACCACTATAAAAATCACTTGTTCATTTACTTTTTCTACGATTTACTATTGCTTTTTCAATTTTATTTGCCCTGATAAACAAGGCTGGTGCTTTCATATTCAATTTAGGGTGTTGATCCATTTTTTGGGTTAACATTTTGGTGCATTCACTGAGAACCCAACTTAGGCAAAGATCTAGCTATCTACTTTGGATCAGATAGGTTCAAAAGTTAGATCATTAATCTCTATTTGAAAGGTCTGCTACTAAGAATTAATAGCTCCAGGAAGAAAGAGAATGACTTCCGGAAGATCCATGGGAGCTACCATTGCTGGAGAATAAACAAATTCCCAGCAAATTGAAGTTAACAATCCCAACAATCCGCAGTTAGGAGCTAACTCCAGTGATCAGATTCCAGGATCCTCCATTCAGCGCGAAGTTGTCACTAAAGACGAATTGAATAAGATGGTTGACGAAATCAATGAGAAAATGGAAAATAGCCAAAGGGCTCCAATGGACAAATTGAATGCCCTATTGACTTTACAGACTCATGCTACTCCAAGAACTATGACAGAGCCCGCGGCTGCCATGGAACAAGAAAATTCTTCCATTTCTAGCCTAAACAAAAGGAACAGGAAGCAGCCGTAGAAAGGAGTAATTGGTGGAACCGTGGGAATCAATATAGAAGGAGACACAAGCACTCTACCAACTGTGAGTGTAAAGATCTAGGCTTTTCAACCATCGACAGCGGCTACTCTCCGCCGTGGCATACACTGGTACCCTGCCCTTGCTTTTACGGCCAGCCTTTCGACTGTCACTGCACTTGCTTCTCTTAGTGAAATGTGATAGGGGGTTCTCGCTTCGTAGTTAGGTGAATATTGAATTTTCACTGAGTGGGTTTGTATAAATAAATATGATAATGAGTTGGAACATTCTTCTTAACTTGTAATTTCGGGATGAAATTCTTTTAAGGGGGGAAGAATGTAACGACCCTAAATTTTAAACATTTGAAATTGGAATATTTAATTGATTTTAAATATCTGGAAGTTGTTTAATTTGAAATTCAAATATCAGAATGAATTTGGCAATCAAAGTTATTGAATTTAATTGTATGAAGTTGGGTAAAATTTGAATCTTCAGTTTTAAGCTGATTAAAAATATTTTCAAGGCTTAGAAAATTTATATTAATAACACTGAAGATAATGACAGCTTCAGAATTGAATTTGAAACTGTTTTGTTCAGTTTTGAATTTTATCGTTTAAACTTGAATTTAAAAATAGCCTTCCAGGGCACAGTCTTGGAATTCGACGAAACTAGTTTCATTGGATCCGTAATATTGTGCTATTATCGGATTTCAATTTTCATAGCAATCAGAGTTGTCGTTTGACCGTGGCAGCTCGAAACGCATCGAAATTGTTTTAATCGATTTAAATTAAAAGTGATCGTTTAGTTCCGTAACTCGTGTATACGATCAAATTGGCTTTTGAAACACGTTCCATTGTGTTCGGAATGTGGGTAAAACCTTATGATCGCCTGGCGGCATGTCTAATTTGGAGTTCGTTCGAAAATCTGGTTATTTGGAGGAAAATATTAATAAAATATTATGTAATAAGCGTATATATATACGTTATAAGCCAAAACCCTAGATCTATGTTTCTCAGCCGCCACGAAAACATTCGATGGCTAAAATCTCTTGAACTTTCCCCCTCGATTCCACTTGATCCATGCATCGTTATCGAAAGTTCCCAACTGGAAAATCGAAGAACATAGTGAGGCCGAGACATCCAACGGTGGATCTAAGTCATCATCGCCATTTGAAGCCAGTAAATGACCGGAAGGAGTCGTCGTTTGTTTGCATTTTCAGGGGAGATGTGAGCGCCGAGCTCGTCGAGGCGGGTATTGTTGGAAGGAGGGTAGTACGGCGCGCCATCTGGAGTTCGTCGATCAAGTTTTTGATCACCGTGGTGGTCGCGTAATTAGAGGAGGATGGGCGGTTATGGGTTTCGAACAAACCCTGGGGTTTTGCGTACGTGAAGATGATGAGGGGAGAACCGTTGCGGCCATGATTTTCTTTATCAAATCGAATGGCCAAGATGCTAGGTTGTAATATAAAAAAAGAAATTTTATTCTAAAATTTTAGTTCAAACTTTATAAATTCATAACTCTTGCATATATTATCAGAATTCGACGATTTTGGTGACTCCGGAATCGCAGCAACACGATCTATGCACTGCAGCAGATCCGGAGACGATTAGAGCTCGTGAAATTTTTGGATTAAATCGGAAGCGCTCGATTTAAATTAAAATTGAACGCTCGATGAAATAAAAAGGTGAGATCTTCTCACTCAAATTAAATTGGCATTGCAGTTATTGATTGACAGTTTGGATGTGGTAGTATATATAGTAGTATATATATCTATATATATATTGGAGATTGATTTCTCGCATTATATAGCGGATGAGACCCTATGCGCCGCATAATAGCGGACGATATTTTATAAATCCCATATACCGCGATATTCCACCTCGAAGTGGAATGGGTATTTAATTATTGTGCTAACGTCTGTGGATGCAGGGAAACGGGTTGGAGGGATCCAACAGGATTCCTCAAACCATTTGAATTGGTTTCATATGTTGTGTGTTTATTATTTATAATCTCCGTGTGATTATCTTTGTGATTGAAATTGTTGAAGGCTATAATTTAGCCGAATATATTTTTGGTATCGTAGGATACCAGAAATAGATAAAATTGGATTTTTAAAAAATTCAAGTTAGAAGATTTATAATAAAAATTTATTTTTGAGAATTGGATAAATTTAAAAGAAGTTTGAAAAAGATAAATTTTTATTTTTGAATCATATTGAATAAAATTCCAAATATGGGAAAAAGGCTTAATAAGTGGATTTCGAGTAATATTGTTTATAAGTTGAAGAATTTATTTAAAATTTGGATTTTTAAATAGATTGGAAGAGATAAAAGAATTTGTTTTCTTTAAAAGGAATTTATTTTAAAAGGGAAATAAATCTGGAAATCCATTTGAAAGTTAATTTGGAGTTGAAAGTGAATATTTGAGAAATCGATTTGAAAATCGTATAAAAAGTGAATATTTGGGAATGTAAATTCAAAATGGAATTTATAAAGGAAAGGGGAAGTTTGTTTTAAAAATAACCACTGATTTATTTTTAAAGTGTGGAAATAAATTTACAGATTTGGAATGCAAATTTGAAATAAATCGATAAGTATTTATTTAATTGGTATACATGGACCATTTTGAAATGGAAGTGTATTTTCCTTGAAAAGCCGAGTATATTTCCAAAGTAGTTTTAAATTATAAATGAAGAAATTCTGAAATTGGATTTTAAGGAATATTTTGGAGATAAAGTATTTGAACTCGGCGGATTTCCATTGGAAATGAATAAATATGTGGAAATATATCCCGTGTAGGGAAATTGATTTGAAATTTGTTTTCAAAAGTTTGAAAGGTGGAAAGTGATTTGAATTTTTTTTCAAATAGTTGAAGTGTTGAAAATTATATCTTGAGAATATAATTTTGAAAATAAATAATTTGGGAAATTATTTGGAATCTGATGATTGTTGTGAATGTTGTTGATAGTTAAATAACCGACTATCAATGTTTGCCTTAGAAATGGCACTTGAATTTGTTTTTAAAACAAGCGCTCATTATTCGGTTTAGCCGGAAGAGGACTTTGTGTCACATAACCCATTCCGAATAATAATACGACGTTATGGATTGCAATTGAAGACCGGTGTTGAAGATCGGGTGTTTTGCGAGAACGATAGGATAACCTATTGATTGTCTCTGCACCGAGTAGCTACGGTATAGAGATTCCCTATGTGATGGGAAGTCCGATCGGGATTGTGGATACCCGGATTGCAAGGGCTTCTTTGGAAGTGCCTTCGGTTCTGTTCGAACTTGGAACAGACTTGTATGGTTGTATGTCTGACATTACACTTTGAGATATAAAGCTGATTTCTTTCAAATACATATCTGTTGGTGGCGGAGAATTTATTCTCTTAGCTTAACACCCTTCTCTAAGACGTACGAGCTCAAAGGTTATGTAGTTGAAGGTTATCAGTGATATACTCCCAATTTGGTAGTGTGGCATGCTAAGTGTTGCTGTGTGTTGCTGATCATTTGTTGATCAAAGCATGGCTTTTGTGTAAAGCGTAGCTTTGTGGATGAGACCTCATCGGAACCTCACACCCCGGAAATGGTCGAAACAGGATAGATGCGGCAAGGTTATGAGGGTCGCTCCCTTTAGGGTATGTCATTTCCTTTTGGAAAAAGGTGGTATCATGGTATGGAGCCCAGATGCTTTACATGTGTGGTGGCATCAATCTTATTTACTGTGTGATTGTTGCTTTGTGATCGAGGCGCCTCGGATAAAGGTCGCAAACGACCGGGGGGTGGCATACTCGTGTAGTAGTTACCTAGTAAGAGGTAACCCGGCGTTGTGTTGGCAGAGAGCTAGTTAGTTCTCGGGACGTCCCTCCAGAGGCGTTTCCATGTGGCATAGGAAGTTCCTTAGCCTGACCATTTGTTGGAAAATCCAAAGAAACAATACGAGCCCTTTACGATTGCAATTTGTATAACCTGTCACCTCAGGTGGCAGCTATAGCAGGCATAACATAATGGTACCTATGCTGGCTAAGATTAATATTATATTTTCGAAAAGATTTTCACACTATGCACTAGTAATAATATTAAAAAGAGTTTTCTCGTATTAAGCATATTTGACTATCATAAGAAGAAATCTCCTCCAAGTCTGCGATTGCATTGTGTGTGTGGTGGGAGGTCTTATGGTAGTTTCATTTTCCAAAAGCATTGCGAATTTCTTTTTATTTTCTTTGTGAAAATAACTGTTTTTAAAATCTCACACCAGTCCCACGACTGACCTGGAGTTTATTGTTCCCTTTCTAAACTCTGGGTGCCCATAATTTTCCACACGGGCAGCCTAGAGTCAGGTTATCAGGTCATTCTAGAATTCAGAAGTTACTGTGGAGATCTGGAGGCGAGCTGGACAGCGAGACGTATCACTTATATTATGTATCATTCCGCTGTATATTGTGTTATGTGGACAGGTTTATATAACTGTCCAGTGATGTGTTTTGTTGTTGTAAACTCTGATGATGTATTGTATAAACTGATATAGTTTTTGTTTAAAGATTATTCATTCATCTATTATATATTGTTCCGCTGCGAATGTGAGATTCTGATATTGTTTCTGTTTCTTTTTCTTCTGTCTTCTTCTACCTCTTCTTTTTAACCTGAAGACTCGTACTTTTGTTCCACTTTGAGCTGAATTGTGGTGGAATTTTGTCAGCTCAAGGGGGTACGGATTTACGGGCCTTTACAGTGAGGCAACCATCTATGAACTTAAATCCAGGGGTGAAGACCTCACAAGAGGATATAGTCATGGACCTCTCCGATTCATAAAATGGCTACCAACTTAACGACGACAAGTTGGAAGGAAATACCAATGCATTCGATAACGTTAGGGGAATTCAAACTGCCCCAATCAGACTAACCACAAGCTAACGGAATATCGAGGGAATGGCTCTCCCAAAGACAGGAGAGCCTAGGCTTCAGCCTACTCACCAAAATCGTTTGCAAAGCAAAACACTCGGTGTAGTTACTGACAGCCGACCCTTGGATTACCGAACATCTGAGGCATATATCGTGGATATGGTCAAGCGACTGATGGATGAGAACAAGAATAGAAGGGATGATGAATGGGGATACACTTCAAGTTGGACTCCTTTCACTGATGAGATTTTGAATGAGCGGTATCCCGAAAAGTTCACTATGCCAACTATTCCTTCTTATGATGGAACGAGAGACCCAAAACCCCACTTATATAAGTACAGTTGGTACATGGACAGAGTGAATGCTTCGGATGTCGTTCGATGTAGATGTTTTCCGATTTTTCTGGAGGAAATTGCTTCCATGTGGTTCACTAGGCTTCCGCCGAGATCCATCTCCACGTTCGATCAACTAGCAACAAGATTCCTTGATCAATTCGGGCTTCACACAGTACAGCCGAAAGGGTGATGTCCTTATTTAGCCTATTCCAGAGGTAGAACGAATCCTTGAAATCTTCTTGAACCGATTCAACACTGCAGTAACTGAATTAAGCAATCCAAATAAAGAAATGGTTTTCATGGCTCTGGTCCGCGCCATCTATCTCAACACTGAATTTGGAAAGTGGATCAAAATGAAACAACCCACTACTAGGAAGGATTTCAACCGAAAGGCAAGCCAGTACTTGAGACTGGACACAGGAATTAGAAAGGAAATATGCTAACATACAACTGACCAACGTTGGACAGAGTGGTGTGGCGGCGAACCAAGATATAAACACCTTTGGGACCACCGAAGGAAACGCGGGAAAAGATGGAATTTAGAAAAGGAAAAATCAAAATTCCAACAAGTGGAACGGAAGTAGTAAGCGGCTTAATGGCTTCAGGCCCAAAGATTACATCCCGCTCAATGATACTCCGAAAAACATCTTCTCGCAACACAGGGGATAGAGGATTACAAGAAACCTCCTAAAAAGGAAGCAACTGAACAACAAAAGCATTCCGGAAAGTACTATCGCTTCCACGAAATGCATGGCCACAGCACGAGTGAGTGTCATCACTTAAAGAACTTGATTGAGGAGCTGATCTGGGAAAACAAGCTTCAGTAAAACGTGAGAAAATCATAAAATCCTGACTAACCCGCGGCTCCCCTGTTAGTTCCTGAGATGATGGTTTTGATGATGACAACCTTAGTACTTGTTATAAAATATAAATACTAATATTCTTGTCTATATATATATATGTATATGCAGGGTATATATATGCATGTACTGAGAATGAAGACTGTACAATATAGAGATTCAAGACCGACGAATTCAAGATTGAAGAAATCAAGACTGAAGACTCATGAGTATCAAGAGCAAGAGTTTAAGATATCAAGATAAGTAATAGAGTCTAGATTTATGTTAAAACTTCATAATGGCACTAAAATCTTAATTCAGATTTTAATTGTGGAATGGAATCCACCTTCTCGCTTTAATAGTGGGATGGAATCCACGACCTCTTTAGTAGGATGGAACCTACAACCTTCTCTAGTGGAATGGAATCCACGAAATATTCAAAATAATTTATTTTAACTATTTTTCCAAAAAATATCTTTTTAAAAGTCATCTCTATCAATTTAAATATTTTAATTCAAAAACTATTCTTATCATCTTTTAATATTTTGATCTCAAAATCATCTCTTGTATTTTAAACTATCTCTTGATTTTAATATTTTAGCTTTAAATCTAAAAAATATATTTTAAAAGAAGTCTATACTTAGTTTTTAAGATTACTTTTATATTATAGATTATATATTTTAAGATTACTTTCTGAAACTCTTTTATAAGTTTAAACTATATTCAAAATGGTTTACAAAGTTTATAAATTGTTTTGACAAGTTTTAGAATAGAAATCATTTTAAAGCAAAATCAATTTTTAAAAATAACATAGGCACGTCGACATCCCTATACCCCCCATGTCGACATGGTAGCCGTAGATTTCAAATTTCAAATTTTCAAAAGAAGTGTCTATTCGCCATAACCTTTCACACATGGACATGACCGTTGTTCTCCTATATATACCAGTTGTTTTCAACGAATTTGAAGTTAGTTTTTCTTTATTTCTTCATTCCTTCTTCTCCACTCGAATATTCTCTTATATCTCAAATGTTTTAACAAAATTCTGCCGAAATCCTAAGTGAATCAAACTCGATCGTCTCTAGTTTGATTCTTTGCCACTCTCTCTCAAAGATCTCAGTGCTATTCAGAGTTATATGATCATTTGTAATCAAAGATCGAAAGATCGAAGTGTATCGAGTCTCTCTCTATAAAAGTGTGATTGGAAACAGTGTGATTGTGGTTCGTAAATCAATTGGGTGTGATTGTAGCCCGTAAATCAATTAGGTAATCTTGTAGCCTGGTTAAATCAAGAGAGTTTGCCCTGGACTCGGAGACAGGAGGGTGTATCTGTTGATTCATGAGTTTTGATTCATGACACAAGCTTCAGAGATCATACGACGAGAATACTATACGAAAGCGACAAAAAGAGAATAAGTGTATATTATGCACTACAAAGGAGACAAGACTACAATCCAGAGATTAGTATGAATATTTTAATGTATTGAGTCTTAGAATATTGTTAAAATCATTCCTCAAGTAGTCACACACACACACAAATTGATTTATATTGAGTTATACATAAATTAGTGTGTACTGTGCAATTAACAACAGGTCGGCTGACCAACCAGAAACCTCGGTCGATCGACTCAGTGTCAAGTGCACAGATATACATTGTTTTGTGTACGGTTTTGAAACTCAGCTGACCGGTCAGTTTTCTCGGTCAACCGACCTGAACATAACGGCTAGTTTTCTAAAGAGTTGCGATTGTTCATGAAGAGGAATGACCTTCAATCCAAGAGATACAGACACAACTTTTGATTGAAACTCTTCATGAAAGATTGTAACTATTCTACAACTATATAAACATGTTTAATTTACTTCTACAATAACCGATTCTTGTTTATAATTCTGAAATCTATTCTCTATTTATTTTTGCAAATAAAAGCATTCATTCTTATTCAATATCACTAGAATCCTTGAATAAACTCATATACTTCGATTCTACGTGATTATCTTTCTTCTAAATCTTCACACACATATATACTCTTGAGGATTTGATTATAGGAAAGCTGTACTATCAAAAGACAATCAGTGTTATTCAGAACACATTCGTCAACAAATTATTTGTATTAAGTTGAAGTCCTCTTCGGCTGTTGAGGCGGAAAAATTCATGTTCGGCTGCTCAGGTGTCGTATACCTATTCCTCTGGGTTAAGTGAGGGGTTTAGTTTAAATCCAGAGGGTATTCTGGGACTGGATGTAGAACGGGAAGTTCGAACCAGTATAAAAATTCCTGGTGTGCTTACTTTAATTCTTATTTTACTGCTATTATCAGTTTCCGCATTTATATATCATATTACACGATCCTTAGTACTACACGTACACTTTCATTTGGTATCAGAGCAAAGAAATCCTATAACCGTCACAAAGTTATTTGATATCTATTTCTAGTAATATGGCAACAACACATACTAACGATTTTGACACTAACACTAATACTAGTTTCACAGAGAGTCAATCAACTTCACGACCTCCACTTTTTAATGGTATAAATTACAATTATTGCTCAACTAGAATGAGAATCTATATCCAATCTAGTGGATTTGATATCTGGAATGTTATACAAAGCGAGTACACAACTCCTACTGAAGAATACTCAACTTGGAGTAACACACAAAAACTAGATGCTACATCAAATGCAAAGGCTATGAATATTTTGTTTTGTGCATTAGATAGAAATGAATTCAATAGAGTTAGCATGTGCACTTCCGGTTATGAAATTTGGAGAACTCTTAAGGTGTCACATGAAGGAACGAACAAAGTTAAATTAAGCAAAATCTCTATGTTGAAAAATCAATTTGAAAATTTTAAAATGAGGCCAAATGAATCTATAAATGACATGTACTCTAGATTCCAGGATATTTATCATGCTTTATTATCATTAGAACAAAAGTTTACTGATTTTGATGTTGTTACAAAAATCTTAAATTCTTTAACGGACGAATGGGAACGAAAAGTCCTAGCTATTGAAGAAGCAACTGATTTATCAACATTAAAACCAGAATAATTGATAGGTAATTTAATGTCCTACGGATTAAATTTGCAGGCAAAAAGAAATGGAGCACAAGAAAAGAAAAATGTAGCATTCCAAGCAGAAAAAGATGATTCCGACTCAGATAATGAAGATATGGCAATGATCGCTAAAAATTTCAAAAAGTTTTTGAAATTCAACAGAAACAAATTCAAGGGAAACAAAAATAATTCCAACAACAATTCCAATAAAGCAAACCATCATCTTCAGCAATGGAATGTTATGAATGTCATAAGAAAGGACACATGAAGAAGGATTGTCCAGAGCGTAAAAAGAATAATTTCAAGAAGGACAAAACCAAACGAAAAGCTTTTTCTGTCACTTGGGACGACGCTGACTCATCTTCATCGTCAGAGAGTGAAAGTGATAATGAACAAGCAAATGTGTGCTTCATGGCTTCGTCAGACGATGTAAGTGATCTTACTTTTGAAGATTAAATTGAAATTAATTCTGAATTAGTAAATTTAGCAAAGCAACTTAAAAAGAAAAATAAGGAGTTGCAAAGAAAGTTAGATAGAACAGTCTTAGAAGTAGATATGCAGAAAGATGAGAAGAAAATATTAGAAGAAGAACTTGAAATTTCTCAACAATCAAATTCTAACTTATCTTCTCAAATTTCGTCAACATCTGAAGAACTAGAAATTAAGAAAATTAAAAATGATGTTTTACTTTTCGAAAATAATAGTTTAAACTCTAAGATTAAGGATTTAGAGTTAGAAAAATCTAGTCTTAAAATAAAATTTCATGATATTTCTAAAAATGTATCTAATTTCAATAAAGGAAGAGAGAATCTTTCTAGTATACTTGAAAATTCTCAATCCTCTAACAATAAATCTGGACTAGGATTTAAGAAACAGAATAATTTTGCTAAAAGTAGGATTAATAATAATATTAAGAAGGATATTAAGAAAACAGTTTACCCAAATACTAAAACCATCAAGATATGGATTCCAAAAACAAATAATGTTTTGATAAGGAATAAACATATCAAAATATTTATGGAAACTGTTCATAATAACAAGAATTATGTTTATAAAAGGAATTCTGAACCCGTATGGGTTTGGCTTCCTAAGATCTAACTCTTAGGACCCTAAAAATATTGGGTACCAACTTTTTATAAACTTTTTTGCAGGTACCACATAAGAAGAGAGGAAAATGGATTTTAGATAGCGGTTGCTCAAAAGACATGACTGGAAACAAAGAAATGTTGTCAAACATTATATACTCAAATGGAGGAGCAGTCGCCTTTGGAGATAACTCAAAAGGATATATCATCGGCAAAGGCGATGTCAGTACCAACGGTACCTTTAATTTACCTCTCATTACTGATGTTTTATTAGTTAAAAATTTAAAACACAATTTATTAAGTATTAGTCAGCTATGCCATAAAGGTTTTAATATAACTTTTTGAGAAAATAAATGTAATATTTTCGATAAAAATCATAACACTATTTTCGAAGGAAAAAAAGATAAAAACATTTATATCTTAAATATAAATGTTAATAATGATTCAAATTTGTGTTTAGTAGCTAAAGAAAACGATTCCTGTCTTTGGCACAAAAGATTTTGTCACATCAATTATAATACTATCAACAAACTAGCTAAAAACAAATTAGTTAAAGGATTACCCAATATAAAATTCAAAACTAATATATTTTGTGATGCATATAAATTAGGAAAACTAACAAAATCCTCTTTTAAGTCAAAGAAAGTAATATCTACAGAACAACCACTTGAACTTTTACACATGGATCTTTTTGGTCCAACTCAAGTGCAGTCTATTAATCATAATAGATATGTATTTGTTATTGTAGATGATTTTTCTAGATACACTTGGATTTTCTTTTTGAAAAATAAAAGTGATACTTTTGATAATTTTAAAGTTTTTGTTAAAAGAATTCAAAATATTAAAAGTTTGAAAATTAAAAATATAAGAAGTGATCATGGAGTAGAATTTGAAAATGAAGCTTTTGAACAATTTTGTAACAAGAAAGGTATTAACCATAATTTTTCGTTTCCCAGAACACCACAACAAAATGGAGTTGTAGAAAGGAAAAATAGAACGTTACAAGAATATGCAAGAACTTTATTAAATAGAACCACTTTATCAAAACACTTTTGGGCAGAAGCTATAGCTACTGCTTGTGATGTATTGAATCGTGTTTCTATTCGACCATTAACTAAGAATACTCCATATGAACTACTAAATGGAAAAAAACCAAATATTTCATATCTTAAAGTTTTTGGCTCTAAATGTTTTATTTTAAATACTAAAGATCAACTTGGCAAATTCGATCCAAAATCCGATGAAGGAATATTCGTTGGATATTCGGAATGAAGCAAGGCTTATCGAATTTATAATAAAAGAACTCAAATTATTGAAGAAAGTTTACATGTCTCATTTGACGAAAATTTTAAAAATATAATTCCAAATGTTACTATTGATTCTGATGATGAAGCTACTCAGAATGAAAATAGTAATACTAAAGAAACTTTCAATAATGATCATGATATTACTGAAAATGAGAATATTACTCCTAATATAATAAAATCTCCACCTAGAATTTTACGAGATCATCCTGTGCAAAATATAATTGGAGAAGTTAATACGAATGGTAAAACCAGACATCAATTAAATCAAGTTGGTCATGTAGCTTTTCTCTCTAACATAGAACCCAAGAATATAAAAGAAGCCTCAACTGATGACTACTGGATTCTTGCCATGCAAGAAGAACTAAATCAATTCGAACGAAACGAAGTTTGGGAACTCGTTCCTAGACCTAGTGATCAATCAGTCATCGGTACTAAATGGGTTTTCAAAAATAAAGCAGATGAACTAGGAAATATAACCAGGAATAAAGCTAGATTAGTTGCACAAGGATAAAATCAAGAAGAGGGAATTGATTACGAAGAAACATTTGCTCCGGTCGCCCGACTTGAAGCAATACGAATCTTATTGGCTTTCGCGTGTTTTCATAATTTTAAACTTTATCAAATGGATGTTAAAAGTGCATTTCTAAATGGATACATAAAAGAAAATGTTTTTGTTGAACAACCACCACTTTTCAATCATGAAAAATATCCAGATCATGTTTATAAACTAAAAAAAGCGTTATACGGTTTAAAACAAGCACCACGTGCTTAGTATGATCGTCTTAAAAGCTATTTATTAGAATCTGGTTTTGAAATTGGTAAAGTTGATCAAACGCTTTTTATTAAGAAAACTAATAAAGATATTTTAATAATTCAAATATATGTTGATGATATCATTTTTGGTTCGACAAATGAAAAACTATGTTAGGAATTTTCGACTATAATGACAAATGAATTTGAAATGTCTCATATGGGAGAATTGTCATATTTTCTTGGATTACAAATTAAACAAATTGAAAATGGAATTTTTATTAATCAAGAAAAATATTGTTATAATTTAATTAAACGATTCGGTTTGGAAAACACTGCTGCCAAACCAACTCCTATGAGCACAACGATTCATCTCGATAGAGATGAGGATGGCAAAAGTGTTGATCAAAAACTATATCGTAGTATGATTGGATCTTTACTATATTTGACAGCGAGTCGACCCGATATTATGATGAGTGTTTGTTTATGTGCTCGATTTCAAGCAAATCCCAAAGAATCACATATGCGAGCAGTTAAACGTATTATTCGTTATCTAACTAAAACCAAATATTTTGGGCTATTCTATCTGAAAGAATGTCCTTTCAAATTAGTTTCCTATAGTGATGCTGATTTTGGAGGAAGTCGGACGGATCGAAAAAGTACGAGCGGAACATGTCATTTCATTGGACGTTCCTTAGTCTCTTGGTTTAGTAAGAAACAAAACCGTGTGTTTCCTTATCAACGTGTGAAGCAGAATATATATCTGCTGCTTTAACATGTGCACAAGTCGTATACATGCAACAAACACTACAAGATTTTAATTGTCATCTTGAAAAATCTATATTTTATTGTGATAATACTAGTGCAATAAATCTTTCTAAAAATCCAGTCAATCACTCACGAACAAAACACATTGATATTCGTCATCATTTTCTTCGTGATTGTTTGGAAAAAGGATTAATAAATTTAGAATTTATTAATACTGAAAATCAAATTGCTGACATTTTTACTAAACCGCTAAATGAAAATATTTTTATAAAACTTAGACGTGACTTAGGAATAATGTCTTTAAAAGATTTATAAATAAAAATATGCAAAAATATTGAAAAAAAAATTTGTTTTATTTCTGACCAAAGCAGAACTCGAACTCAAGACCTCTGACTTGCTTGTTAAATGTTGTGTTATAGTTACTTGAGCTATGGGTGTTTCTTGTCTCAGTTTTCTTTAAAGTTTGTTTTATTTGTTTTGTTTTCAGAAAAACTATTTTTAGTTCTAAACTTATAAATCATACATTTACAAACAGTTTTATTGTTAAACTTCTGTGATTATATTTAAAATTAGTTTCTATCCACTAATTTTTCAGCAAACAGATGTTTATATATACTATGCTTATCTTTCAAAACATATACTAAGAAAATTTTAAAAACAAAACTTGAAAAATGTCTTCAAACAATGACTACTATAATTCCGAAAACTCCCATCTATCATACACATCTCTGGACGATGATGATTCCGACCGCATTCCTGAAAATGGCCCCTATCCTACCTTTCCCATGCCTAAACGTGTCCTTGAATTCTCTTCTCCGGATAAAGACCCCCGACATGGGTGGAAACCATGGGAAGACTCCCATACAGGTTATACACCTGAAAAGAAAAAAGGGAAGAATACGATGGTAATATCTCCAACCACCAAACAAAAAAATTGATGAAATACATCACTACCAACGACAACAAATGGATATGCAACGGGAACTCTACTATGAACAAAAAGTCACGGCAAGACGTTTAAGTTTTCTAGAAAAGATTGCCATGAAAATTTGTTCATCAAAGAAGGATGATGTTGATGAACCTTCTTATAGACCCTCATCCTCTTCAAACCCTGTTCAAACTCCAATAACTCCAAGATGGTCACCTATAGAAGATGTTTCGTCCTCAAACTCATGGGAACGTAGATTTTAACGAACGGTGGCTAAATTTTTTTTATGCATATATATATGTTGTTGTTTTTTAATAAAATGTATAAATATAGTGCAATGATTATAAAATTTATATTTCTATAGCTGTTTTTGAAAAACAACAAAATTGTGCATTTCCAACAGGGTCGGTCGACCGAAGATCTGAGTCGGTCAGCCGAACCCATCCCGAAAGTTTCAACTTCACATTTCTAACAGGGTCGGTCGACCGAAGACCCTGAATCGGTCAACCTAACCCTTCCCGAGAATTTCAAACGTACATTTCCAACAGGGTCGGTCGACCGAAGACCCTGAGTCGGTCAGCCGAACTCTTCCCGAGAGTTTCAGCAACTTTCAGATTACCAGATCAGTCAGCCGACCCAGACTACCGGTCAACCGAACGTATAAATCTGCTGTTTATATTCCTTTTTAACAACCCATCCATTCACTTTTTCAACCTACCTCTTCACTCTTACTTTCCCAAATTACAGTTTTTTACCCTAGCCCCCATTAAAACTTCTCAAATTTTGTTTCTTTTCTTTCAAATGGCTCCCAAGAATAAATCAAAAACTACCAATGCTTCATCTTCATCTACTCCAGTGGATACTCAAATTGCTTCATGGCTAGTCAATGATATAGCTCTTCAAAGATGGATACAACTTCAAGACGCAAAAATCTTTGAAGAATCATTTGTAAGCTACCCTGATTTCACTTCTTACGGTATTGAAAATGCCGCTATTGAGAGTGGAATTGATACATTCCTTGACCATAGAAAAAATAACTTGAAAATCAATCATATTATGGTAAAATTATTTCTAGCAAACCTTAATCTCGTCAATCCACCAAGAAACACTGATAATTGTGTTTGGACATCGGTTTGTAGTACTTCAATTTTCCTCTCCATTGATCGAATTAACCATATTTTAAATGCCCAACCGGGTGAAATTTCGTTACAAGATGTAGATTGTAATATATCAACTCGTGACCGGATAAGCCATCTATTTTTTGAAGATGACGCTACTGATTTAAGACAAACTTCATCCCTTCGACCTAAAGCCAGACTCTTTCATTGATTCATGATGAAATCTCTAGTTCCCAGAGGTGGTTCATATCACTTAGTATATCCCGAAAACTTCAAAGCATTATAGGCTATTTGCGGAAATATACGAGTAAATTGGTCACAACTTCTTATGGATGAATTTCTCTCTTTCAACCAAGGAAAAATGCTCTATATTTATTATGGAGAATATATAATGAGGTTGATCAATAGCTTCGTCACCCATGCTTCGGAGTCTGAAACATCCAAAGTTCGTTCTTTTGATTCAAGGACCATATAACTAATGAAGTTGCCCGATGCACCTCCTAGATTTATAACATTTAACCAATGGCGTACTACTCCTAGCGAACAACTACGTCGTAGCTTCTCCACACCGCAACCATCAACTCATGCTACGGAACGTGTAACTCGCCAACATTCAATTCAAAGACCAACTCCCGGTACTAGTACGGAGGCAGCCATTGATATTTTTGCTCGAAATAGCTTTGGATGCCCGACTACGAAAAATTGATGGGCGTTTCAAGAAAATCAAAGGCTTCTTCGTAAATTTATGGAATGCCTTATTATATACTTCCGAAGCCGGTGCCTCTTTTGTTGCTCCCGGAAAAAGACCAGCGCCAAATTTCTCTTAGTCTACTTCAGATAACACAAGTTCCACCACATCGGCAACTCACGTACCTCACACTCAAAGACGCGGTAAGGAACCGGCTCCTCTGGATGAAAATATTCATCCAGAATTTTGGGATTCCGATGATGATGAAGAGTGATCATATTTTTTTTCAATTTAATTTCAAGTATTATTTATGAACAATATGTCTATTGTTAGATGTTGTGTAACTATGAAAATATTCCTATCTTGTTTAACTATGTAATATTTAAAACTTGATGTTTTCTTACTTATGTTACATGTTCCATATTTCTTTTACATATTACATCTAGTAAGTATTCCTTTTTGTCGATGACAAAGGGGGAGAAATATATGAAAGCTAACAAATCTTTTGCAGAAAAGTCGCCATATATTCAGGGGGAGAATTATAATATATATGTAAATACTACTTCGTCATATAAGTATTGTCATCAATCAAAAAGGGGGAGAATGTTGATTCATGAGTTTTGATTCATGACACAAGCTTCAGAGATCATACGACGAGAATACTATACGAAAGCGACAAAAAGAGAATAAGTGTATATTATGCACTACAAAGGAGACAAGACTACAATCCAGAGATTAGTATGAACATTTTAATGTATTGAGTCTTAGAATATTGTTAAAATCATTCCTTAAGTAGTCACACACACACAAATTGATTTATATTGAGTTATACATAAATTAGTGTGTACTGTGCAATTAACAACAGGTCGGCTGACCGACCAGAAACCTCGGTCGACCGACTCTGTGTCAAGTGCACAGATATACATTGTTTTGTGTACGGTTTTGAAACTCAGCTGACCGGCCAGTTTTCTCGGTCAACCGACCTGAACATAACGGCTAGTTTTCTGAAGAGTTGCGATTGTTCATGAAGAGGAATGACCTTCAATCCAAGAGATACGGACACAACTTTTGATTGAAACTCTTCATGAAAGATTGTAACTATTATACAACTATATAAACATGTTCAATTCACTTCTACAATAACCGATTCTTGTTTATAATTCTGAAATCTATTCTCTATTTATGTTTGCAAATAAAAGCATTCATTCTTATTCAATATCACTAAAATCCTTGAATAAACTCATATACTTCGATTCTACGTGATTATCTTTCTTCTAAATCTTCACACACATATATACTCTTGAGGATTTGATTATAGGAAAGCTGTACTATCAAAAGACAATCAGTGTTATTCAGAACACATTCGTCAACAAATTATTTGTATTAAGTTGAAGTCCTCTTCGGCTGTTGAGGCGGAAAAATTCTTGTTCGGCTGCTCAGGTGTCGTATACCTATTCCTCCGGGTTAAGTGAGGGGTTTAGTTTAAATCCAGAGGGTATTCTGGGACTGGACGTAGAACGGGAAGTTCGAACTAGTATAAAAATTCCTGGTGTGCTTACTTTAATTTTTATTTTACTGCTATTATCAGTTTCCGCATTTAGATATCATATTACACGATCCTTAGTACTACACGTACACTTTCAGTATCTCGTGGCCTTGAAATCGAGATTGTAATATCGACATTATAATTGAAAAGAAATCTGCACAAGAAATTGTGTGGGACTGGATGTAGGGTAACTCTGAACCAGTATAAAATTCTGGTGTGTTCTTTCTTTTACTTCTTTTACTTACAATTTGCTTCTGTGTCTGGTTCTGTAATTGTCTCTGTGTTTGTGAATTGCATATGTTTGTGTTTAATTTGAAAAGATTTCAAAAATTCCATAAAATCCATTAAACACTATTCACCCCCCCTCCCTCTAGTGTTAATCCATCATTAAGATCCGTAATCCGCATTTCCAACATTTGGTATCAGAGCATTGGTTTTCAAAGTTTCCATTATCTGATTTTTGAAAAGTTTTCAAATGGCTGCCAACACTAGTAATTAATGTCAACACTATCACTTGTTCATTTGTAGAGGGTCAGTGTACTACCAGACCACCACTTTTTAATGGCAGTAACTATGTATATTGGGCATGTAGGATGAAAATCTATTTACAATCAATAGGATTAGACACTTGAAATATCATACAAACTGAGTACATTGAACCCACAACTGATTTTGCACAGTGGACTACTGAGCAAAAGACTGTTTCACAAAACAATTCCAAAGCCATGAATATTCCATTCTGTTCACTTGATAGGAATGAGTTTGATAGAGTGTCTGTCTGTAAGTCTGCATATGAGATCTGGAAAACTTTGCTAGTTACTCATGAAGGAACAAGCAAAGTTAAACAGACCAGAATATCTATCTTGACCAATCAGTTTCAATTATTCAAGATGAATCCAAATTAGTCCATTTCAGACATGTACAATAGGTTTCAAGACATTGTGCACTCACTAATTGCATTAGGAAATAACTTTTCCGAAGAAGATCAAGTTAGAAAAATTCTGAATTCACTCACTCCGGAATGGGATCAGAAGACTCTAGCAATTGAAGAGGCTAATGATATTAGTACTATGAAAATTGAAGAATTGGGAATTTGAGGTCGTTTGAAGTACAAATGCAAGGGAGAAGAGAAAGCAAGGCCTCAGAAAAGAAGTCAATAGCATTCAACACAATAACAGATGGTTCAGACTCAAATAGTGACGACGATGAAGAAATAGCCTTGATGACAAGGAATTTTAGAAAGTTTCTGAAATATAGAAAGATGAACAATTACAAGAGAAATGATCACAAGAATTCTGAAAATAGTAATGAGACTCAAAACAACGTCAGATGCTACAATTGTGATGAGCCAGGCCACTTAAAAAGAGATTTTCCACATCCGTATAAACAAAAAATTTCTCCAGTTAATGATTCGTCAAAGAAAAGAAAGAGAGCATATACTGCTACACTAGACGATTCAGACTCATCCTCTAGTGATGAAGATCAAGAGACGGAAAATTCAAACATGTGCTTTACAACTATTCACGAGTCTGATGATCTCGGAAATATGGATATAAAAATAGGTACGCATTTAAATTATATTGATTGAAATTGCTTGTTTGAATGTTTGGTTGTTTGCATGACTGTTTGAATTTAAAATTTTGATTTTCAAAATAATATTATTTTAATAATAGTTTAATATTAAAATTAAAGTGTTATTATATTTAATATTTTTTCAGATAAAATATAAATCAGATTATAGGATATATAGATATAGATATTAAATAAAGTAGGAAAAATAAGTCACATGATTTAGGGGACCCATGTCGACATGACCCTACTCCCCATGTCGACATCCCTGCCAGAAATTTGAACTTAAAACTTTGAATTGTTAGTCCTTGAGATGATGGTTTTGATGACAACAACCTTAGGACTTGTTATAAAATATAAATACTAACGTTATGGTTTAGATATATATATATATATATATGTATGTATATGCAGAATATAAACATGCACGTACCAAGAATGAAGACTGTACAGTATAGAGATACAAGACTGATGAATTTAAAGATCGAAGATATCAAGATTGAAGACTCATGAGTATCAAGAAATCAAGTTATCAAGAGTTCAAGATTTCAAACAGTACAAGATAATGTAGTTAGTCTAGAATTATGTTAAAACTTCTTGAAAGCACTTACATCTTTATTCGAAATTTATTCGTGGAATGGAATCCACTTCGAGCCTGTTAAAGGGATGGAACCCTAGTGGGATGGAACCCACGACAATATCTAGTGGAACAGATAGTGGTCCTATCTTGATATCCACTAATTTTATAAAAATGTTTTTCAAAAATATATCTCTTGTTTTTTTTAAATGTTTTCAAAACTTTCTTTTCAAAAAGACATCTCTCTTGTTTGAAATATTTTAGCCTCAAAACTATTTTTATCATTTTTAATATTTTGATTTTCAAAATTGTCCTTGTTTTTAAACCATCTCTTATTTTAAATATTTACCTTTAAAATATTTATATACTCAGATTTTAAATCACTTTATAGATTAAGATTATATATATTAAAAATTATTTTCTAAACTCTTTTATATGTTTAAACTATATTCAAATATATTTACAAAGTTTAGAAATTGTTTTGACAAATTATAGAAACCAATTTTAATAAGAAAATCAAAACATCAATTTTTCCTTGAGCATGTCGACATCCCTCAACCCCCCATGTCGACATGGTGTCCGTTATTTTCAAATTTAAATTTTCAAAAGAAGTGTCTATTTGTCGTATCCTTTCACGAATAGATATGACTGTTGCTCTACTATAAATACCAGTAAGTTCTAAACGAATTTTTACCAGATTTCATTTATTTTCTCTCCTCTTCATCTTCCACATTTATTCTAAAGAATCCTAAACTATACTCTGCCAAAATACCAAGTGAATCAAACTTGATTATCTCTTGTTTGATTCTCTACCACTCTCTCCATAAGATCTCAGTGCTATTCAGAGTTATAGAATCTTTTGTAAATCAAACTGTTGACTAAAAGGTGTGGTTGAGCCTTGAAATCAATTGGGTGTGATTGTAGCCCCGGAAATCAATTAGGTGATCTTGTAGCCTGGTTAAATCAAGAGAGTTTGCCCTGGACTCGAATATAGGAGGGTGCACCTCGTAGCCTTGAAACCGAGGGTGTAATCTGGGAGATTATTTTGATAAGAAATCCGTACGATTGTACGGAACTGAATGTAGGGTAACTCCGAACCAGTATAAAATCCTGGTGTGTTATTTCCTTTACTGCTTTTATTTAGTATTTGCATCTGTGTCTGATTTTGTGATTATATCTGTGTTTGTGAATTGCATTTGTTGGTGTTTAAATTGAATAAAATTCAAAAAGATTTAAAAAATCCATAAAACACTATTCACCCCGCCTCTAGTGTTATTCCAGCCTTAAGATCCATAATCCGCATTTCTCACATGAATTTCCCTCCACCTTTTCACCAACTCCAAAGCTCTGAAAAGGTATCTCTTGACCAGAGAACATGGCTCTTAGATATCTATTTATCTCCTTAACTTTATCCTATCTTTTCACTTTCATTTCAAAATTCAAACTCTCTTTCAAACTCTCAATCTCTCTACTTTCTTCAAAAATGGCTTCCTCAAGCACTCCATCCACCATAAGACTGTCCAAGGCCACAAAAAAGTTCCTCTACAATGATCTGGAAGCTATCAAAGCTTACATTAGCTATATAAACTTTGGAAAGGTCCATATGGGAAAATTTGCTATCTTTAGTGATTTTCCTTCATATGAGGTCAATGTTATTTTCGAAGAGAATCAAATTCTTAGCTTAATTGATGATTCTCAAAATGATTTTGTTTGTTATCCGAATCTTGTCAAAATATTTTATGCAAATTTGAATCGTGGTTTTTATGAAGGAAATGAAGGGGAAGTGTGGAGTAGCGTTAAAGGAATGTGTATTGTTTTAAATAGTGAGATTTTGGGTAACATTCTTGGTTGTAAGGGTACGTGAATGGATCTTTCGGATTTTAAAATTGATGAACATGATCGTGAGACATTTCATCACATTTTCGAAGGGGACGATAACTTTGAGTTTATAAACCAAAATTTCCGTTCTAAAGCTAGAATTGTAAACCTTCTTTTGCAACATACCATAACTCCAAGATCGAGAAATTTCAATCACCCGACCTTAAAAGTTTGTAAGGCTCTTTTTGCTATTTTTGGGCACTATGACATTAATTGGGCGCAAGTGATTTTGGATGAACTTTGTCCCAAATTTTTTAACTTTAGGTGAAAACACTTTATACCATGGAATTTATCTCACTCGGATTTTCAATTATTTTGGGGTTGATTATAAGAGAGAGGAGTTCATTTCTAGAAAAGTGTTTAACCATGCTAACATCTCTCTCATGAGAATTCCACTTGTTTTTCGACCATATGAAACACTTGCCGAAAAGGATGAGAGATTGGCTCATGAAGAGAGGGAAGAAGAAGAGGAGGAGGAGGAAGAAGGGGAGGAGACGGAAATTGAAGAAGAAGGAGAGGAGGAGGAAGAGACTTCATTGGAAAGCATCGAATACCCTATTACTCCTACCAATCCATCCAACAAAACGCTTCTCAAGAACCAAAAGATTATCGTGGAAAACCAACGGATTTTCAAAAGATCCGTTAGTAAAAAGTTGGACAAGATTTCCACCAAAACGAACAAGTTCTTTGGGGAAAGTGAGTCGCAAGCTTGGATTATCATCATCTTCATCATCCTCTAACTAATACTAGTTTCATTTCATGTTTTATTAGTTTGTATCTCTCTTTAGTTAATGTTATGTATCGTTTTATATAATGTTAACTAAAATTATCAATGAAAATCCTTTATTTCTGTTTATTAACTCTAAAATATCTCTGGAATGCTTGTTATATAAGTTTATATAAATAGACTTGTACATAATATAAAGAAACAAAGAAAATTGCCAAAATTAACAGGGCATGTCGACATCCCCCTACCCTCCTTGTCGACATGTAACGGCCAGAAACTGTTTTTTGTTTTGAAATTGACATAACTACCTTGTATCTTTTCATTTCAAACGACTTTCTAACTCTTTAAATACCTATTTCTTCCATAAAAATGCATACTTTCAATTCTCTTTATTTTCCATTGAATTTCTTCATATTTTATCAAAAAATGGCCTCTCCTATTCATAATCTAAGTGCGAATCTTGAAGAAACTCTCAATTCCTTCAAGAACATACTTACTTTTATCCTTCGCAATCAACGACACTTAGAATTAAGCCAAATGCAGACAATAAAGGCACTTCAATGCCATTCGATGGATGGTCTCTGCCCTCAACAAAGAAGAACTTGAAGCGAATCCAAAAGGAGCTCTGAACAAAGATAATGAAGAATGGGATGCTATAAAGGCAGATCCTATCTTCGGTGAAGAAGGATGGGTTCAAGTTCCAAGAAATGTTTGATTTAACATATGTGGTTTGATTTACCTTGATTTGGTTTGAATTGTTTGGTTTGATTTGATTTGGTTTAGATTAGTATGGTTCGGATTGATTTGAATATGGTGTGTAGTATATGATTGAACATGGTGTGGTTTGATAAGAACATGATGTATATATTGATTGATTATGTTTAAAAAATTTCATATCTCTCACATTTACCTTATATATTTTACTCATATTATTATCTGTCTCGTTTACATTCTACTATACTGTGTTATTATCATATACGGTGCTATAGTATAAGATTTAGGGGGAGTTATGTAGTTTAGGATTAGTTTTTGTTGATAACAAAGGGGGAGAATTATAAAATAGGTTAGATAGGCTTAGATTAAGGGGGAGTTGGAGTAGAATCGAAATTTGTTGGAGTAGATTTTATAAACAAAGGTTGTCATCATCAGAAAGTGGGAGATTGTTAGTTCCTGAGATGATGGTTTTGATGACAACAACCTTAGGACTTGTTATAAAATATAAATACCAATATTCTTGTCTAGATATATATGTATATGCAGGGTATATATATGCAGGTACTGAGAATGAAGACTGTACAGTATAAAGATTCAAGACTGACGAATTCAAGGTTGAAGAAATCAAGACTAAAGACTCATGAGTATCAAGAGTTCAAGAGTTCAAGATATCAAGATAAGTAATAGAGTCTAGATTTATGTTAAAACTTCACTAAAACTTTATTCGGATTTTAATTGTGGAATGGAATCCACCTTCTTGCTTTAATAGTGGGATGGAACCCACAACCTCTTTAGTGGGATGGAACCCACAACCTTCTCTAGTGGAATGGAATCCACGAAATATTCAAAATAATTTATTTTAACTATTTTTCCAAAAACTATCTTTTTAAAAGCCATCTCTATCAATTTAAATATTTTAATTCAAAAACTATTCTTATCATCTTTTAATATTTTGATCTCAAAATCATCTCTTGTTTTTTAAACTATCTCTTGATTTTAATATTTTAGCTTTAAATCTAAAAAATATATTTTAAAAGAAGTCTATACTTAGTTTTTAATATTACTTTTATATTATAGATTATATATTTTAAGATTACTTTCTAAAACTCTTTTATAAGTTTAAACCATATTCAAAATGGTTTACAAAGTTTAGAAATTGTTTTGACAAGTTTTAGAATAGAAATCATTTTAAAGAAAAATTAATTTTCAAAAATAACATAGGCATGTCGACATCCCTATAACCCCCCATGTCGATATGGTAGCCGCAGATTTCCAATTTCAAATTTTCAAAAGAAGTGTCTATTCGTCATAACCTTTCATGAATGGACATGACCGTTATTCTCCTATATATACCAGTTGTTTTCAATGAATTTGAAGTTAGTTTTTCTTCATTTCTTCACTCCTTCTTCTCCACTCAAATATTCTCTTATATTTCAAATGTTTTAACAAAATTCTGCTGAAATCCTAAGTGAATCAAACTCGATCGTCTCTAGTTTGATTCTCTGCCACTCTCTCTCAAAGATCTCAGTGCTATTTAGAGTTATAGGATCATTTGTAATCAAAGATCGAAAGATCGAAGTGTATCGAGTCTCTCTCTATCAAAGTGTGATTGGAAACGGTGTGATTGTGGCCCGTAAATCAATTGGGTGTGATTGTAGCCCATAAATCAATTAGGTGATCTTGTAGCCTAGTTAAATCAAGAGAGTTTGCCCTGGACTCGAAGACAGGAAGATGTATCTCGTGGCCTTGAAATCGAGGTTGTAATATCGACATTATATTTGAAAAGAAATCTGCATAAGAAATTGTGTGGAATTGGATATAGGGTAACTCCGAACCAGTATAAAATTCTGGTGTGTTCTTTCCTTTACTGCTTTTATTTACTATTTGCATCTATGTCTGGTTCTGTGATTGTCTCTGTGTTTGTGAATTGCATCTGTTTGTATTTAATTTGAAAAGATTTCAAAAATTCCATAAAATCCATTAAACATTATTCACCCCCTAGTGTTAATCCAGCCTTAAGATCTGTAATCCGCATTTCCAACATCCCCAAGCTCCTAGAGATTGAGGTAACCAAGTTGGAACCGGTGATGAGGGATCTTGATGAACTGACCAGAGACTCATCATTGGAACGATAGCTAGAGGACCTCATCATGCACAGAAGAGTTGGGAGAAATGGAGCAGTATTCAAGCTCATTAAAACACGCTCTAAAGGATTCATGCCTCGCTATCGAAGATGGAACCTTTGCCAAGTAGCAGAGAACCCTGCACGATGATATAGTATTCCGAAATCTAGACATCGAAGGGATAGAAGCTCCAACTCTCGATTCCATGGTCGTGACAGTAGGGATCGGACCCGCCATGGTCCGATGAGAATTGGTTGACAGTGACAGTTCTGTGAATATCCTTTTCAAACGCACCTTCGATTAGATGAAGATCAGCATGAAAGACGTATCCGCCTGCCAAACCAAAATTCAAGGATTCACTGACGAACCCAAAAAACCCATCAAAACGATTGACTTGCCTATAGAACTTAGGGAAGGCGACTGAAGAGTCACCTTCATCCAAACTTTCGTGATCATAGACGAAACTTCCACATAAAATGCCTTCTTGGGACGGCCCGCTCTGGCGGATTTCAGAATTGCTTTAGCCCAGTGGTGCCTTACCATGAAATTCCCAATGGAGAACTGAGTTAGGGTGATCAAAGGAGACCAAAGTGCCACTGGAGAATGTTATATCGCAAAAATGCGTGAATCTAAAAGAAAGGAAAATATGAAGAATGTGGGGAGAACTCTCCACATTCGCGAACCTACCGAATAACAACCACAGAGCAGCCACTAGCTTGGGGACCATAGCTGATTCGATAAGGCATTAGACCCTAAGAAGTAGAGTTCAAGGGAGGATCGAGCAGCACCGGCAGAATTGACGATGTCTATCCCAGTCGACATGGATGACCCAATGCGGGTCTTGAAAATTGGATCGCACCTTGGAAATGAGATGCGATTGGAATTCACTAAATTTCTTCACGTTAACTTGGATATGTTCGCTTGAACACATTCCGATATGTGTGGGGTATCACCCGAAATTGCATGCCATGCACTTAGCATTGATCCCAGGTATACACCGGTAAAACAGAAGAGGTGCAGCCTAGGACCCGAACGGTCCAAGGCATTGAGAGAAGAAGTATACAAGCTGATGGCCAATGGTTTTATCTGTGATGCGACATATCCGAAATAGGTATCTAACCCGGTTTTGGTCAAGAAGTCTAATGGAAAATGGCAAACATGTATCGAATACTCGAACTTAAACAAAGCTTGCCCGAAAGACAGCTTTCCTCTGCCCAGAATTGACCAGCTTGTGGACGGGACGGCTAGACATGAATTGCTATCATTTATGGACGCATACTCGGGATACAACCAGATCCCGATGCATGAATCTGATCAGGAAAACACCAGCTTTATCACCAACCAAGGATTATACTGCTATAGGATAATGCCGTTCGGTTTAAAGAATGCTGGGGTAACCTACCAAAGATTAGTAAATGCCATGTTTAAGCATCAAATTGGAAAACCATGGAAGTCTATGTGGATGACATGTTGGTTAAATCGCGAATAGCTGCCAATCACTTGGATAATCTCACTGAAATGTTTGAAATACTCTGAAAATATAGGATGAAGCTCAAATTGCTCAATCCACTCAAATGTCACTTCGGTAGCCTTCGGAAAGTTCTTGGGATTCATAGTAAGCGCCAGAGGCATCGAAGAAAATCTAGAGAAAATTACCGCCCAATGAGAAGTCCAAGCCCCAAAGAACAAGAAGGAGTTACAAAGCCTGAATGGGAAATTTTCAGCGCTAAGCCAGTTCATCTCAAAAGCCACCGACAAATGTATACCGTTCTTTGATGCACTAAAGAAAGGAAAGAAGAACTTCGAATGGAATGAGGCTTTTCAAACTGCGTTTGAGGAGTTGCTGCGACATATGGAAACCCTACCAATCCTATCAAACCCAGTAGACGGAGAGGACTTGTTCATCTATTTAGCAGTCTCACCTCACGTATTAAGTGCTGCTCTTATATGTGAAGAAGCTAGAATCTAGCGATCTGCATACTACATTAGTAAACGGTTCACTAGAGCTGAGAAAAATTATTCGAAATTGGAAAAGCTAGCATATTCTCTCTTGATCGCATCCAGGAAGTTACGACCGTATTTCCAGGCACACCTAATCAATGTATTGACCGACCAACCCTTAAAGCAAGTATTGTACCGCCCTGAGACTTCTGGGCGGCTCATCAAATGGAATATCGAATTGAGTCAATATGAAATCACTTACCATCCTAGAAGGGCAATCAATAGGCAAGCGTTGGCAGATTTCATCGCCAAATTTACCATACGGGATGATGAAGAAGAAATTACACTGGAAGTGGAAACTTGATGGAAGCTCTTCGTCGATGGGGCATCTAATAACTTCTGCTCGGGGGTAGGGGTAGTGCTTGAGACTCCCAAAGGACGAGCCATTTGCTATGCCTTACGATTAGAATTCCCATTGACAAATAACGAAGTAGAATATGAGGCATTGATAGCTGGGCTAAAAATTATGAAAGAGCTGGAGACAAAATCCATACACATCTATAGCGACTCTCAGTTAGTCGTCTGTCGGGTGAAAGGCGAATACCAGGCTCGAGGGGAAAACCTTTCCCCATATCTATCTAAAGTGCAAGAGTTGCTGAGCGACATCGAACATTACACCATAGCTCATATCCCGAGGGAGCAGAACACGAAGGCTAACTATTTAGCTAAACTGGCCAGTTCCAGAGAAGCTCAATCGTTGGGACTAGTCCCGGTTGAAACTCTGACCACTTCAAGCATAAGCGAAATGAATGTTAACTTGATTTTTGAGACCACCATTGAACCAGAAACGTGGATGACGCCAATCAAAGACTACTTGCTTATAGGAACTCTTCCCGCAGATAGGAACCAGCGGAAAAGCTTCTCCAGAAGGCACCGCGATTCATAATACAGGATGGGATACTCTATCGAAGGGGGTTCTCTACCCCCCTTGCTCAGATTTGTGACCATTGACGAAGCTCAAAGGATCCCGAGAGAAGTTCACAAAAGTGACCACAGAGACCATACCGAGGGGCAAACCCTTGCAAAGAAAATCCTCCGATACGAGTATTTCTGGCCAACAGTAAACTACGATGCAGTAGATTACGCCAGACGGTGCGACCGATGCCAAAGATTTAGCAAGATCAAAAGAACTCTCTCAACATAGCTAATGCAAATGGTATTCCCAAGGCCGTTCGCAATACGGAGAATTGATCTGATTGGTGTATTGCGAATAACTAAGGAAGGGATAAAAATGCTATAGTTGTCGTTGGCTATTTCACCAAATGGGCCGAAGCGGAACCACCGGTCACCATTACCATGAAGAAAGTCATTAACTTTGTTACTAAAAACATTATTTGCAGGTTTGGTGTGCCATAGAAAATCATCACTGATCAACGAAACCCAATTCGAAAGCGCCGAGTTCAAAGACTTTTGCAAACGCTTCCGAATCAAGAAGAGCTTTTCCACGGTCGCTCATCCGCAAGCAAACGGGCAAGTGGAATAAATAAACAAGATCATCAAGTCCACCATCAAAAAAGGCGAACTAAAGCTAAAGGGAATTAGGTTGATGAACTTCCACTCGCACTATGGACTTACAAAACAACACACAAAGCAGCAATCGGGCATACCCCGTTCGTCTTGGCATATGGTTCAGAAGCAATGATCCCCGTCAAACTAGAAGTCCCTTCTTATTGAAGGCAAAATTTCAATCAGAGGCAAAATGAGCAGATCCTATCGAGTCGCTTGATATGATCAACGAGAAGAGGGAAGAAGCCGAGTTAGGATCGCTGCTGAGAAAAAAAGGGTCGCATGGTACTTCAACTCTAAAATTCACAACCGAACCTTCGAAGTGGGAGACCTTGTCCTCAAACGAGTCTATCTCATACCGAGAACCTTTGGACCAAACTGGGAAGGGTCGTATGTGATCAGTCAAAAACTAGGGGATGGAACATTCAAACAAACAACCGTTGACGGAATCCAAATTCCCCGAGCATGGAACAACGAATCGCTACGTCATTACTTTATTTGAAACTATCTGATGTACTTATTTTCACCAAATAAGTCATCTCGGAATACCTGGGGCATTGTATATAGGCAGAAATTGCCCAATTTTTCTCAATAAAATTGCTTTGCTTTCTGAACCAATAAAACAGTGTTCATAAAAGTAACCTGTTGAGTCGACGTGGTCAAATCGGCTCAAAACCGTCAAATCGCTGCTTGAGATAGTGGAACCATGCTCAAGTATGCCCCACTTACCCGTCGGGTCGATGGAAGCAAATCAACTCAAACAGTTGGATCGGCGGAACCCGATCTCCGCCTTCTAAGAACTAGTGTTGCTCCGGCAATGCCGGGAAGGCCCAAATCGAAGCCGTGCATTCCGTAAGCCGCACATCACATCTTGGATTGTGGAATCACATCCAGGCAAGCAAAACCCTAAAAGCCACGAACTCCCATAAGCCGCGCATTATTTTTTGAGCCATGGAATCACGCTCTCGAAGCATAAACTCCTTACGTTGCTCGAAGATTGGTAACATCGAGAGTTCCAAACTGTTCCGGACCGACAGGTCATATCGATCCTAAAAGCCACGCATCCCATATGCCACGCACACTCCCAAAAGCCGCACACTTCATAAGCCGCGCATATTCTTAAGTACCGGTATTGTCTCGATAATGCCAAGAAACTCGTTTTTTCAGGACTAACAAAAATCAATCTACTTCCACTATCTGGAGTAATGGGTATGAATCTGGCAATATCAAACGGCTACGAATTGGTAGAAAATTCCGATTGTTGACCGACAATACTTTTAGAATCGAGGCGTCCAAATCACAAGTTCCCGAAGGTAGCAACCGCAAAAAAAGCCTGATTACATACATACAAAAAAGTCACTCGGATCAACCGGTCATTCGTCAAGTGTTTGGAATAACCAGCCCCATGAACTAGGGGGCACACACCGATACTAAAAAAGAATACTAAAAAATGAAAACCAAGTACTTCACAGTTCTGTTACTCCAAACAAAGAATTTTGGCGGTAATTACATGACTGGATAAATAAAATAGCAGTAAATAAAGTTGGCATAAGAGCATGAAACGTAGATAAGTAGACAGATAAAGTTACAATCAAAATGTCAACATTGTATTACTTATAGCATTTTCTATACAAAGTCAAAAATGTGGGGGCCGTACCTACACAATATCGGCCAACAAAAAGAAAAATACAGATGCTACAACAATCAAAGTAGCAAGTGCACACTCTGCACTTGAATAAAACACGTATCAAACAAAACAAAATGTCCCAAAAACTGGCTCCGTTACTACTCGAGCCTTTCAATGCCTCTTTCCACCACTCCCCTTCCCACCTTTAATTGGAAGTTTCTGCTTCCTCTCATAATCCCGGCTAGGGGTAATGTCGCTGCATGTAATATCAACTATCTCCTCGGCACCAGCATCTCCTCCTTGCTCTCCGACCTTCTCGGAAGACTCCACCTTGGCCTTGCGCTTTCGGGATTTGTGGAAGCTCCTCGAAGATTTTATCCCTTCAACCTTTGCCTTCTTAATGGCAACCATTTGCTATTCAGATTTATGCAACTGACCAGTCTGGTCCTCCTGCTCTCGAGCTTCAATTGCCGTGAAGCCGCCCTTCAAAGATACAGAGGGGTCGTCTAGACCATGCAATGCAGCAATCTTCTCGGATTCCGGCCCTGGTTGCTAGCCAGACACAGGCACAACAATCAGAGTGGTTACAGAGATAAGCGTTGTGGTGGTTGAAATAGCGGCAAGCCCAGGCATCGAGGAAACCAACGGGTCAGTAAGTAAAGAAGACGGACCTATAAGATTAAAAATGAAAGCATTAAGTTCGTCTTGTTCTTGCGGCGTGAGCTGAAATTTCTCAAACTCGGGGAAAATAAGAAGGTACCTGCATCAGAGGAATGGACGAGAATGTCAATCTCGTATTCCCCACCTTCTCCTTCTTTCGATGGATGCACGATCTTCGGAGAAGTTCCAAGGTCACCTGAAGTTTTAGAGATAGCTACCGGAGGAACAAACGACAAAGCAGCATCGACAGAACTCGCCAACTGATCGCGAGGTTGTCTTGATGATCCACCAGGCCCAGAAATGAAAGGCTCCGGCAGCGCTTTGGCAGTTGCAATCATAGCAGCATCGGCAGCTTCCTGTTCCTTCTCAATTCGAAGGACCTCTCGACCCACTATCAGTGCTTTCTTCGATTTTTCATTAAGGTAGGCATCCACCAACTCTTGCTCGGTATATACATCCCCATTTTCTCAAAAACGAGCTAGGATTTCTACCCAAACCATGGCAAGAGTACGTGGAAATTTAGGGCCCAAATAACTGAGGCTCCCCTGATGCAGCAAGGAATTAACACAGAAATTTAAGATGGTATTGTCCATCTTCTCCGTCTTTTTTTTAAAAGTGTCCCGCAACTCCAATTGGTACGCTCTTATGGCGGCCTTCTCAACTTCAACTCGAGTCTTCTCGACGCTGAGCTGCACAACTCTTTCTTGGAGCGAAGCAATCGTTTGGGCTTGATCGGAAACTGTCTTGTCATGGGATTCCACAATTCTTGCGTGTTCAGAAATTGTCTTGTTAAGTCCTTCAACAACTTTTTCATAATCAGCAATAGTCTTCTTTTGAGTTTCAATAATCATGTCAAGGGCTTCGAGCTCCTCTTTCAGCTTAGCTTTGTCCACGTGGGACTTCTTGATTTCGTCTCGAAATACGATCTCTATTTTTGCATGGACCTCTTTGAGCTCCTTCAGCAAGCTGGCGCTGTTTTTACTCCCTCGGAGTGCAGCTTCCCTCTCTTGTATTAGTCGCTAAATTTTGGCGTCACATTCCGCTAAAGCCCTCTTGAAATCATCTTTCTCCGATTCAAAGGGGAGGATCTCTTGATAATTATTGCGGTTCGTATCAGCCAGCTGCTTGCATAGCTTTTCCCATCCCTCGGTTTGATCTAAATCACTTTGAATCGCCTGAAGGTGGGCATATAGGAATCTTTGTGGACTAGGCGAAGGTCACGGTCAAACTTAACTCCCTTTAGAAACCACCCAGGGAGCGCAGCTTCGAGTCTAGAGGGACTGGATGGAAGAATGTAATCCGGCCTCTTGTGAGGATGCGAGGAACTAGAAGCAGGCACCACGTGAGTTGATGGGGCTTGAGATGAAACGGTGCCTAAACAGAGGAAACCGGAACTTGAAGACCGACAGAAATTAGGGCCGGGGCAAAAGCCTAATGTTCAGAGGGATGAGAACCACGATCAACCCTCGGCTTCTTGGACGGTCCTCTCGGTCGTTAGGGGCTTTTCTCTTCTCGTAACCACTCTTATACGTCTGACTCTGTTCTTTGTCATCCCGGTGATGAGCTTCGGCTTCCGAGCCTTTCTGCCTTCTCCACTCTTCCTCGGTTTCATGGGGCTGTTGGCGGTTTGAAGATCGTCTTGACCAACGTTATGAATTAGTGAATTGTTCAAGATCGTCGTAAAGTGCACGGCCTCTCATGGTACCTGACATGAAGAATAAATAAAGAGCTTCAGCAATAAGAAATAAACCTAAATAATGCATGTGTAAGTGAATGTGACCCTAGTGAAATGTGTAATGTATCTTAAGGGGCCTAAAAGGACGTCACAAACCGGATCGGGAAGCTACCGTGGTAGAAATCGGGCTGACTCTAGACACAATATGACCAAGGCGAGGAGACGTTCCCTCAAATTTGAAATCTTCCTCCATAAGTTCATCGATATCCATGTAAACGTTGCTCAAATCCCCAAAGTTCACGCCAGTATCTTTAATCAGGGAACCCTGATGTCGCTCAGCTGCTGGGGGAGCATCTTTATTGCGAATCTCTGGGGAAGGCGAATCCGGGAGAATGGGACTCATTCCTGAAGTCTCGTCACATGATTTAGAATCTCCATCGTCGGAGCCTGCATCGAAATCATCATCACTAGAGGAGGAATCATAACTACTACTGCCCTCAAATTCACCCTCCTCCTTTTCTATTGCCACTACAAGCTTGCCCTCACGCTGCTTGAATTCTTCTTCCTCTTCCTCCGGAATCAGGGGAATTCTGGCCGGACAGCTGGCTTAAGTCGTGACACCCCTTCCTTCATGAGTTTCTTCGGTTGACTCGCCGGACGGGACTTCTTTTTTCGGGAAACCACCTTCTTTAGAGCCATGTGATGAAGAAGCAATGGATGACGATTCAACTTCTGAAAGCAACGGATGAAGATTCAAAGAATATAACACACATTCATACACAAGCATTAACTACTTCAATATCCAAGCCAAACTATCTATCGTCTCAATGCAATAAAAGTGTCATACCAGTGGTAACCATCATCATAGGCATCGGTATTCTTTAATAGAACTAAAATAGCAGCAGCGATCGAGGAAGGGAATTCGACATCAGTATCCAGATTGGCAGCATTTTCAGTATCTTGTTACCTGATTTATAGCCTTTCTTTTGGTAGTAGCATTGCTTGTAATTTTCGACGACTTCCACCTGATAGTCCTATGCTACACAATTAGCATCAGGTTCAACAACGGCTCCAAGCGATAGAAAAACTCGAGTTCCAGATCATGATTTAAGGTGACAGTAGTAGCTATTATTTCGGGTCTCGTTCCAAAAAATTCAACCGCATCACATTCATCAATCATAGGTAGCAGTTCCATAATTAGATCGACGAATATTATAACAGTGAGCCACCCATTGACCACCTGCACTAAAAGCACTAAGACTCTAAACTAGCAATGCAAGCACCAGATCTAGGAATCAAGAGAAACTTCCCAAAGATAGGATTAACTGTGGCATATTTTTTGGCATCTACAGGCGATGGAAGCAAGTTCAAGGTAGAGGGGGCATTAGAGGCGGAGGTGGCAATAACGGAGGGGGAGAAAACCCTAGAATGGAATTTTGATTTACAGAATAACGATAAAGGTAGAAAAGAGAGTTAGAAGCGTGAAAATTGAGATGAATAATAATAATAGACAAAATGACAACCCTATCCATACTACTTTTACCTATTTACGAAATTACTAGATTTGGTAACATAAATAACCATTGTAAATGCTTGTAACGAAATATCCATTAGAAATTCGTAATGGTTATAACCATTACAAAATAAAACGAAAAGAGTGTTACAAAAAGACCCTTTTGGTGAAGTGAAAGTGATCAACTTTGTGATGAAAAAAATTGTCTTACATTCAGAGTACCTTGGAAAATCATAACGGATAATGGAACTATGTTTTAAAGCAAAGCTTAAGGATTTCTACAATCGCTATAAAATCGAGAAAAGCTTTTTGGCAGTAGCACACCCATAGGCGAGTGGACAGGTGAAAGTAGTGAATAAAATCAAGTCCATCTTGAAGAATCAGTTAACTAAATCCTAGGGAAAATAGGTTGATGAGCTTCCACTTGCATTGTGGGTTTGTAGGACGACCCATAAGTTTGTGACTGGACATACAACATTCACTTTTGCTTACGGAGCTAAGCCATGACTCCGATGGAACTAGAAGTCCCTTCTCATCGGAAAAAGCACTATGACCCCAAGGTCAACGAGGAACTCTTGCTTGAGTCCCTCAATACTATTAATGAAAAGCGAGATGACGCTGAATTAAGGGTGGCTGCTTATCGGAAAAGAGTAGCACGATATTTTAACACCAAGGTCCGGAGCCATACCTTCGAGGTATGGGACCTCATTTTGAAATGATTTCTCCTGAGTACGGGGGCACCTAGTCTATATTGGAAAAGTCCTTATGCGATCGAAAAAAATCTTAGAGATGGAGATTTTAAGCAGGCTGCTACTATTGATGGAATCCTAATTCCATGGGCATGGAATAACGGCCTATTGCGACTCTATTTCGCTTAAATTTATTTAGTTTAATTTTTGCAAATAAGCCACCCTAGTGAATTGGGGGCAATGTAATAAGACAGGACCTGCCACTTATTTTGTTTATAAATAAAGTTAGCTTCTTGAACTAATGGAACCGTGGTCTTGTAAGAAAAACCATATGATGTGTGATTAGCAGTACAATCAGGTACTCGAAGATAGGTACAGACTCATATGGTCTAGGATTAGGACAAAGGAGTATAATCACAGGGGTCGATTGGATAATTCGACATTATCCCTTCGGTATTGACTAGTTCTCAAAGTTATGAAAAGTCAATAAGGGATGCTCAAAATCAAGCAAATAAAGCATTGGTTTACAAAGATTGAAACTGGTGCATAGTTGAAATTTTTATGACCATGTTTGTGGTCTGACAGGACGTGCTTGGCCGAGGATAAGCAAGGACGGTCAAAAGATACTCTGAGTCGAGATCCGAAAATAAGCGAGACTGGGGGAGGATGCACATGGATAGGTGTCTGAAGCATTAGTTCCTTGAGATAGGAACTGGTATGTGACCAGGATTTTCATGACCACGCTTGTGGCCCAAAAGGACATGCTTAACTGAGCATAAGCGAGGATGGTCGATGGATGCTTTCGATCAATGCCCATGGATATGTGAGATCGAGAATGTGTACCTGGGAATAAGTATCATCAGACTTCTCTGGTTTAGGATCAGGACCAGGAGAGTATAATCGGATTGGGAGGCAATCAAATAATTTGCCCCATGTTATTAACCTTCGATCGATGCCCGAAGATGGGCTAGATCAAAGGATGATGCCCAGATTCTGGAATCTGGAACGCTAAGTCCCAAAAATAGGACTTGGTGCATGGCAGAATTACAAAATGTACGATCCCACTCACGACCCAGTGGAACACGCTTGGCCGAGGTTTAGTGGTGGAAATCAATGGATAATATCGATCATGCCCAATTATTGGCAAGATCAGAAACGTCGGGATATGAACGTACAAACTGTTGTTTCTCGGAGATAGGAAATGACACGGGGCTCAGTCTATTTATAACTTGTTAATGGTCGAAGGAGATTAGACCAAAGGTAAACTAGAATAACCACGGAGTTAGTTCAATGTTAGTTTTGGTTAGCTAAATGAAAACACTTTGGAAACGATAAGCATAAATGAATAGTAGAATATAACTAAAGCAATTATAGGAATTTTACTTATATATACAGAGTTGCGGTAAGTAAAAGCAATACATAGACACATGCATGTATAATATGGATGAACTACAGTACAAACAATTATATTATATATGCAGGTAAGTGTATATAGGCAGGAATAATATATAAAATGTGGAAATGTAGATGAGATAGAGATTGAAATAGAAAACACAGTCTTTTATTACATTCAGTTTTATGTACATTAGCTAAGGGGCATTCCTATACAAGCATGGCCTATATACAAAAGGAAACAAATGGTATAACAAAAAGTGACAAAAGGAAACTGTCTCATCATCACTAAAGGCTAAGTCGAGAGCTTACTTCTTCCGTGCCTTCTTCTTCTCACCCTTACTACCATTTCCGTCTTAATCATCATAAGGTCTCTTCTGACCCTTGTTGCCTTTGGGTTTCCCATTGGGCGTGCTACCTTCGGAGGGACTGGTATCTCCTTTGATGATAGTGATGGTAGGATCTTCGGGCTAGTCAATAGGGAGCTTGGATGTCTCTGTATAGGCTCCGGCTCTACTGCCCTTAGGAGGCTTAATGTTTGTAAAAAGGATTCTCGGAGAAGGTTTTGGTTCTTCGGTGCCACTTGATCTTTCAAATCCAGGCTCAAGTTTGATTTTCACCTTGGAAACGTCAATACTCAACCTCTCCGCCATAGAAATAGGAATAATTGGGCCCGAGCACTTATAATGGCGACATCTTTCCTTATGGACTATGAAATGTTATCCAATCCCACCAGAGCTAGGATTTATTCTGAATTAGGATCAGGAATGGACCTAGAGTGAAGTTTTGGAATAACCGGTCCTATGGTAACAGAGGTTGATTCGATAGCAATTGTGATAGGACCCAAGCCTTGTGTAATTGGTGGTGAAGGAGGTGAAGAAGATGGATAACCTGTGAGTTCACAAACAAAGAAGTAAAGGTTAGTAACAGTCTCGGATGAGAACTGAAGTTTATCGAACACAAGTGAGACGAGAGACATACCTTCACTGGTTAGAGTTTCCTTAGTAGGAGATACAGTGATTTCACCCTCTTCTGTAGCCGATGGGATGGGTTGAGAAATGGAGATGGGGATATATGGCTTATCGGTAGCCATGACGATGGAAGCCTGAGTTGAAGCAAGTGCGGCCTCGGCATTGGCTCCTTCAGATGTTGGAATATCCACTGCAAGCTCTTGGACTTTTAGAGATGATGATTCTACATGGCTCGATGCACATGGACCAGTAGGAGCTTCAGTGGTGGCTTCAACAGTAGTGGCATCCTGTGCAACCAAGATAGCTTTTCCCTCTTTGACCTTTTCAATGTCGCCGGCATCAAGATATTTAGCTTTAATTCATCTTTAGTGAGGCCTTCATCGAACGTAGTCACCCAACTTATTATCTCCTCCTTGGCATAAGTTTAGATAATGGAATAAGTGCTTTCTAACCACCTTAGGTTCTTAAATTGGATGATAGTAGTGAAGAACTACCAAAGGGTGGAGTTCAAATCTTCTTTTTTCCTTCGCCACCTACTCTTTCAACCAAATCATCTTGCTTGCTACCATAGGATGGTCAACCTAAGCCTTCAATTTCTCTATTTTTTCCAACGGTAAGCTGGATTTGAGCTTATCAATATCGGTATGAAATTTTTTGATGTAATCTTCCTTATTCTAAAGATCCTTGTCTTTTTCCAAAAGGGTCAGGTTCTTGGTTGCGAGGTACATCTGGAGATTGGCATTCTCTTCGTAAGTAGTCTTGACTTAGTTTTTTATCACAATCGTAGCATGATTGTGAGTGTTTCCCATCTCTTCGACCAAGTCTTTGGCACTCTTTGCCAACATCTAAGCCGCGTCTCTTTCTTCTATAGCTTTGTCCAACTCCTTCTTATATTCATCTATGATTCTATTATAGCTCTTCTTCTCTGACTCAAATGATTGGATATCGGTTATGTGAATTCTACTGACGTCGGAGAGGGCAAAAGCGAATTTCTTCTATCCGAACCCTTGGTTTATAAGCTCTTGGATTCCTCCAACCCTACGGTTTTCCTCTTCCCTAGAAAGGTCTTTGAGGTCACAATCGAATATGATCCCGACGCTATGCCACAAAGTGAATCAGATAACAGTGATCACACAACATAAGGTAGATTTTCTGTTATCCCACTTTTTCACACAACACATGACAAAACCATTTGGTGTCTAAATGGCCCGTGAAATCCCTATGTACAAGCTTGTTATTCAGACAACATTTTATTGGTCGTCTGATTTAAGTTATCAAATTTTTTATTTTTAGCTCCACCTTTTAACTCTTAATTATTTAGTGGTCGCTCTTTTGTTCGATTCCCCCCTTTATTATTTTGTTCCCCCTTTTATTATTTTGTTTTGTTCCCCCCTTTATTATTTCGTTCCCCCTTTTTATTTTTATTCAGGAGAAAATTGGCATCTTCTTCTCATCGTTAACTTAGGGTTTTATGAAATTGAAGTCGTCTCCTTCTCGTCTTTGTGCAAATTGATGGTTGCATGCTTCATTCCTTAGGGCTTCCTAATCAAAGCCGCCTTTTCGTCTGCGTTCTGAAATTAGGGTTTCTTGAAGGTCGCTGCTTGAAAGTTAAGCTTCGAATCACTATGCTCCTTTCCTCACGAACTATTGATGGTTGCGGCTCCTCCTTGTCGAGTGTTCTTCGATTGATATTGGTATGATTTATGCCCTATCGATTTATATTGTTCTCGACTTCTAATCTCTGGCCGATGATGATTTGGGTTTCTTATATAGGAATTTATTTCCTAAATATGCGAATATATGATTCGATTTGATTCTTGAATTTCTGATTTTGGTTTATGTTTGATTTGGTTTTCTGATTCTTGAATTTCTGCTTTGGTTTCCATTTGCTAATTTTATTACTAGGTTGGATCTTGTTTTTCACTATGTCACCTGACCATGTGCTCTTGACTTCATGTCGAAGTTAGTGGATTGCAATGTTGGACCTTGTTGTTCAAGGCAGTGTTGAATGGAACTGCCTTGTTCAAGGTAGTGCACTTCAACACTTGATATGTCTAGTTGTATATACTTGTTGTATATGTGTCCAGTTTCTCGAGTCTTGTATTGAATTGCAGGTCCATAGCATTGCCTATTGCTGTGAGTCTTATTGGTCCTGCCTTGTTTTAATTTGTGTGAATGTTTATACTTGTGTTCATGTGTTCATATGTATATACTTGTGTTCATGTGTTCATTTGTATATATGTGTAATAGGATTTCAGTTTTGAGATATATGGGATTTTAGTGTTGCATATATACATGTATACATGTATATACATATGTGTATATGTGTATATGTGTTGTTACATCTTACTTCATTTCTGTATATGTGTGAAAAGTCTGTATAATTATACCCTAGTGCTTATGTATGTATATCTTCACCCTTGTATGTGTGTTATGTTGTTTCAGTTCTCACATATACTCGTATGTACTTGAGCTTGAACAATTTTTAGTATGTACATATATACATGTATTTACATATGTGTATATATGTATATTACTTAAAGCTTGATGTTGGTTGAATCTCTGAACATGCGTTGCATATATACATGTATACATGTATAGACATATGTGTATATATGTATATTAGTGTGCCAATTACATTCCACTTCATTTTTTTGCTGGTTCATTTATGATCTGGCCTGGTCTTGTGCCTTGAACTGATTCATTTTTGCACTTGAATTGATTCATTTATGATCTGGTCTTATGCCATGAGTCTGGACCATGTGCATTGAATTGTTCATGTGTTCATATGTTTTATATATATGTATACATGCATATACATACATGTATACATGTAAAATCCCTTAACCAGATTTTGAATAGCTTTGAGCTGCTTTTGAATTGTTCATGTGTTCATGTACATATGTATATACATATGTGCTTTGAGCTAATTTTGAATTGCTTTGAGCTGCTTTTGAATTGTTCATGGGTTCATATGTTGAATTTTTGATGCATTTTGCTTTGATACTTGAATGGATTTTGCTTTGATTGCTTTCACTGAACCTTGAATGCATTTTGATACATGTATACATCCTTTTATATGCATTTTGGTTTATACATATATACATGTACACATTTAATGTTTATACATATATACATGTATGCATTTTGCTTTGAATGGTTTATAAATATATATATATATATATGTGTGTGTGTGTGTGTGTGTACATGTATCAATTTCAGGCCATTCAAGTATCAAAGCAATCAAAGATTTATACATGTATATATGCTTTGATACCAAAATGCATTTTGCTTTGATTGCTTTCCCTGAATCTTGAATGTATACATCCTTGCCTTCCCTAAACCTTGAATGGCCTGAAATTGATACTTGAATAACCTGAACCTTGAATGGTCTGAAACCTTGAATGGTTGTTACTGCTATATGCAGTCTTCTTGCTTGTTACTTCCATGTATATACACACATACATATGTATTATATATGTGTGAAATATTGCCATGTTTTTCCTTGTTTTTGTCTGGTTTATACATGTGCACTTCAGCTTTGTTCATGCTACTCCTATGTGCACTATGCATAAACTGTTTTGAGATTTCTTGCCTTGTATTCACTATGTACTCTTGTGTTTGTTGAATTGATGAAACTTGTATTCACTATGTACTCTTATGTATTTTCCTGGCTACACTTGTATATTTCTGGTTGGAGCACCTGAGGGTGCACCTGAGTTTGATTTTCTGGTTTGTATATTTGTGGTTTGATTTTCTGGTTTGAGTTGCATTTCCTTGTGCACTTGAGTTGAGCTCGATGAGGCTTGGGCTTGACCTTGTGGACATTTGCACCGTGTTGAGCATTCGGGCTTGACCTTTGCAATAGTCCATGAGATTTAATCGATGTCCGGCCTTGTGATATTCATAGTGATATATTGTGCATATCATAAGTTGTCCGTGCACATATATATTTGTCCGGCCATGTCTAAAACATGAAGAGAAAACAAACCCATAAACCGAGGCAATATTAATATTAATATTATATTTTAATTTTGCAATTTAGGTTTGTTTCCTTTTTCATTTTACTGTGTTGTTTATTTGACAGATATAAGAGATGATTGGATACAAGCTGGAGCAAGCAAATGAAGATCAATATCAGAAATAAACTCGAGTGAGTGTAAGTGAGTTCTAGCAAAAAAATTGTTATATATGAGAGTGTAGAGAAAAGTTGTATAAATGAGAGTGATAGTGAAAGTTGTATTGTATTTGAAAATATAAGAATAGTGAAAGTTGTATTGTATTTGAAAGTGCAAGTATAGTGAAAGTTGTTTTGTATGTGAATTTGATTTGAAATAAAATATTTGTTTAAATAAAATTGCGATTCATTTATTTCATTCTTCAAATATATAATATAATTGTAATTGGTATGCATATATAGAAAATTCTGGAAATGATACTATAACATCAAACAACGTAAAACTGTTATTTTATTAACTTTCAGACAACATATAATATTCAAATCTACTATTTGTAAAACAGGAACAACACATCAGACAACAGAGTATATCTATGGTCTGATATGTAATGAGACGGCACGAAAATAGATGACAGGTAGGTATTCATTCAGACAACGGAGCATATCTGTCGTCTGATTCGTTTTTTCTCATAGTGCGATCAAGCAAAAGTTTTAGAAGGCAGCTTGCATTCTGCTTGATGGTGTTGGAGAAGGAACTGGGCAAGAAACTCCTTTGGATTGAGAGGGTAGAGGAACTATGATGGTCAGTGAAAGCGACGTTGGAGGTTGTTGTAGAAAGTTGCAGTTGAGATCGATTTAGGGGAAGGCCAGAAGAAGAACCGTGGTAGTCACGCGAGTCCTTGTGCCTTTTTCCATAGTCATGGTATTCCTTGTCCTCTATGTGCTTTTCTTCCTATCTCTTTCTGCCTAGCGGTCTACTTCCGCTTGGCCTTCTCTATCTTTCATCCATGCCCTCTCTTCATTTGTTTTTCTTTCTCTGTAAGAGCTGGAGCGAGTGAATATTCGTGATCCTAGAAGTGTGTAGAGTGCTAGAGTTTCTCTAAGTACTCTATGGATTTTGTTCGAAAGGTAGTAAAGATGGAGTCTCTCCACCTTTATCCAGGATGCCCTTAGATGGGATGCTGAATCCAGGAAAGCACTCCTTAAGAAGATCATCGATAGGAATGTCGAGAACACTCAGTGAGCCAAAGATGTTTTTTGAATAACCGGGTGGAGGAGTCACCTCGATTATTGGCACCATGCTCGGTTTTGTAGACTGTTGGGAAGTCTTAACTATTATTCGCCTTGGACTTGATGAGGTAGGAATCTTGGTACCCTCTAAAGATGTTTCTCCACATGATTCGTCTTCATACTCACCGAGGTCTTCATCGTCGTTATCTCCTTTGTTATCATCTTCTTCTTCTTTCTCTTCTTCTCCTTCATGTATTGTTTCCATTTCAACTCTTTCTTCTCCTTCCACTTACACTTCATGGATAACATTTACTTCCGCTGCTCTATCGATGGATTCACTGATGTTTGCCGTGACAATTGGGCCTCCAAAGCCCCCTTAGATATCTTTGCTGGAGCTGGGAGTGGGAGAAAAAGACCTATTCTACACCCTAGAACCTCTTGATGGAACTTTGATAGGAACGACAAAATGTTCAAGATGTAGAAGGGGGCATCGACGAAGTTTCTTATTCATTAATAGGTAGGAGGTGGTGCAGAATCAAATGTTGACTCTTTTGAGGGCCTGAAGGGTCTCGGAGTGTGCTTCGCTCATGTCTCGAGCAGGCATATCTGTGAAGAAAGTGGATAACAAGCTAAGAAATTGGACAATAAGAGTCCAAGTATGGGAAAAATGGAAAAGAAGAAGACTAACTTCCGAACAGTCAGAGCCGGTTGAAGCCTTATGGACATCAGACGTAGAGTATACATTTTTGAAGTATGATCATTTATTATGATGTGCCTCAACCACTTTGTATCAGCTCCAAGCTTCAATGATTATTAAAGATGGCGACTCACTTTATTTTTTAAAGCTCGGGACATGTGTTAGCTCCCCAAAGTTGGAGGCCGTTGAATTGATTCGTTAATAGGACGTACATGGAACTTAGCAAGATGTAATCGTTGGGTTGGACTTGAGTAGGAATGAGCCCAAGTTTCTAGAGGAACATACGGAGGATTAGATTAAAAGGTGGTATAATACCGCCAAGGCACATGTACCTATTGCAAGCCGTGTAACACAATGGAGGATGGTGCACCTATTGATTAGTTGTCTTGAGCAGCACATCACTCTCTGGTATTCCGTGTTGAAGACATATAGTCCGGAGCGCCTTGGCAGTTAGAATGGTTGGCATTTATTTAGGAGGATCATCTAGAGTTCTTAAGCCAACTTGTTCATTTAGAGGAGGAGGTTGGTTCTAGATTGTAGCTACTGGAACAATCATCCCCTATAGCTCTGAGCGTCTGGTTCCGAAGGGCATGGACATCGAAGCTTGAGCCATAGTTGACCTAGCTTCGGGAGGAATTGATGGCCCTGTGCCAGAATTGAATCTTAGTAAATGATGCATCATTCTAGATAGGAAAGCTTGATATTGAACATGGTCAGGTATTTTTATTTTGAAAATCTATTTTAAGTGTGAACCTATATGTTCGACGCTCATAATCCAACGAATGTCGACGTGCGCTACCAATCAGATTTCGAAATTGACCGAGGCAATTAGAAGTGTCAATCTATACAGTGTGAGTCCTGTGTCTCATACACAATGAACGTACCATTTTGTGTAGATAGCTCGCTCGTATTGGAAAACAAGCCACATCGCACAATGGAACAATACGTCTGATCATACTCGTTATCATCAGATAATCGATAACAGAACCACTGTCCGAAGAGACATAGAGCATTCGTTTTTTAGGAACATAGGATTGTGCAATGATTGGAAGTGTTATGCGATGGAATAATTCAGATGCCGGGACACTTTCGACGTGACCGTTCTTTGGAAGAGAACCATCTCATCGGGACCTAAACCTACGACCAGTGATTTACCAACTTTGGTAAAAAGCAATTCAGGCACTTTTAGGAGCAAAATTATTTAGTTGCAACAAGGTTTTGAGTCCACCCTTTTGACTTAAGGAGGAATGAGCATCGACGCCAAGTCGACACGAAGCAGGTGGATTTTTGGAGAATATATATGTCTACTTCGGGTCAAACATGTGCTCGACCTAGGAAAAACTTAGGGCATGTAACAACCAATTGAAGATAGAGAGATCGATCACTAGGACAGAGTTCTAATCACCCACCAACCATGACGAACTCAAGCCGTGGCCTACGATGGACTCCGCCACCATGAAACGATGACATGCCACCTTTGGAACTTTGGATCTGGATCTAAGACTGAAAGAAATCAGGGTCGAGATCTCTAAAGGGGATTATGTTCACTGAAGTGGAGATCTGGTAGTGGCAAAGCTAGGTGACATCGGCGGCTATCTTGGATGATCGACGGCGAGTGATGGTTGCCAAGGAGATTAGGTCGCTTGAATTTGGGGTCAATCTGAAATGATAATGGGAATACGAAAGCGTGCCTGAAAACTTAGTACTGACCTGAATTTTGGACCTAGAATGGAAGGGAAACGAGAGAAAGTGGAAAAGGAAAGTGGTGTGTACCTGTCTGAGACGTGGAACGGTCTTTAGAGCGTAGAACTTGACCTTAGCATGAAAAGTGGTACTACTGATATTTAAAGCACCAGAACAGACGTCCCTAGAATGAAAGCGATGCTTTAAAGCAACTCTTGGGTGACCAATGAGCTTATATAGACAATGGTATGGGCTTGTCTTGATCCAAAGCATGCTTTGTTTTCAACAAAAGCATACTTTAGGAGGCAAGTGTTATCCGGCTTTTAGACCAAGTGGTTCTCAAAAAAATCTTGACATCAGAATGAAGACGAAGTGGTTCAAGGACATAGAGTCATGTTCGGGAGAACAATGGAAAAGGTTTAGAGAACTTGGAGAACAAAGTATGCTAAATGAGAGGTCTGTATCGACCACTTTTCAAGTCGGTACCGACATGTTTTGGTGCATTCCAATGGGCTTTGAAGCTATGACTTGTGGATAGTTGGCTAAGGTGATTGTTCTGGGGTCCATTTCTGAAGGAAAAGTTGAACAACCCTAAAGAGCTCTGAAGAAAAGGACAAGTACTAAAGGTGTCAGAACCTCTTGGAAACGACTTGATTACTAAGTCAAAAATGCTCAAAGCTTGTTGGATCGAAGATAGAAGACCAGTGGAAGAAGACAACACGAGTTGCCATCAACAAATCTGGTCGGTACCGATCAGTTCTGGTTGGTACCAATGCGATTTAATTGGTCGGGGAACTTCGTCTCCCCTTCTACATTCTCAGATTTGGAGATAGACTTGGTATTTTGAGATATGGCGATTTTGTTGGATGATTTCTCTATAAATATGAAGCATATAGCAACTTAGACAGGACTCTTGGCACTTCATCTTCTTAACTGTCTCTCTCTCTCTCTCTTTTTGCACGATCTTGTCGCAAAGGAAGCCGCTTTACTGTTCTAGGCTATTAGAACTGTAAACCCTTGTACTTATGACAAAAACTCTAAGTAATAACATTAAAGTGAATTTAGGCCTAAGATTTGCCGAACCACTATAAAAATTCTCGCTATTCTTACTTTGTTTTACCGTTTATATCTAGATTTATCTGCTTTAGTTCGGATTTGGGGTGTTGTGCCGCTTTTTGGCCCAACAAAGATGTTTCACTTTGAGTTTTCTTGTAGTTGGTAGGGGATTGTTGGGTATTTATAATAAAACTTAGTCTTTTAATTTTTTTTACCCTTTGTATTTTTCATTAATAGGCAAACATTACTTGTTGTTACCATTTATTTATTGAGACTAGCTCATTTGTTATATACAAGAAAAAAGAGATGGATTCGTTTTCTCCTTCATCCCCATTATTTCAACTCTCTCTTATGAGAAATAATACTGTAAACAAATCCACTTTTTTCACCTTCATCCCTTCAAAAGTTCACTAAAAAATCATGTTAGGAACACAAGTAAAACTCATAGACAATGGTTTCTACAATTCTCCTAATCCTTAAACCTTGAGTGCACAAGTTTGAGGGATCGTTGTGTTAATCTTATGGAGCGGACAACATTATCGGTTGCACCGTAGTCTTGTAGAATTTCACTTTCAAGGCAATGACTTATTTTGTCTATGGCACAATAATGTTTTATCGATTGCCGTTTATTACTGTCACTCTAAATTCCAACATGTATGATTATCTTTTGGATATTTCTAATATTAATTTTACAAACAAAATCTTTCCTTTAACTTCCTTAGTACCACTGTTCTAAATATTTTTTTTCGTTCCGTTATATGTATCATGATATATGAGTATATAACTGAAATTGTTTGGTTGTGCATCAATTATTGTAAAGTTATTATTGATATTTTGCACAATGGTCTGTATTTTTACATGAATATCATTTTCATGCTTCATCTTAACTCTTTGTTGAAATTTATCTGCTCAAAAGAATTAATAATTTTATGTGGCTGTTATTGTTAATAGTGAGTTGACCGATTGTAGTCTTGGTAAATCCTAATTTATGAAGATACCAAAAAAAATAAAAATTACATAATATTTCTAATTTTTAATAATAAAAAATACATTGAAATTACTCTTATTGACACCAAACTATTTTAACATAATAAAATACGCATCTCCCTCCATTTCAAAGAAAAGAACCTCACCTCGTTGTTGTCTCCTGCACTACAATGAGATCGAATAGAGGATCACATGAGCTTGACGTGAACGAAACAAGTCAAACAGGTTAATTTTAAAACTTTTCTGCATTCTAGAGTTAAAATCATAATATATTGTAATGACTTACGTGGTTAGGATTTATGATAGTTATGGTTGAGGTTGTTCTAGTTTGGTAATCGCTGGTACTTTTATGAATTTCTAAGTTGGACTATGGTGGATTAACATCAAAAACAGCTTCAGGTGAATTTTCAGTGCAGTTTGCATACCGTTTGCAATGTGGAAAACATGGTGGTCTACCACCAATTGATTTGAATATGATTTTATAAAAGAATAAGTCAAACGATAATAGTTTGTCGTTGAAATTAGGGATACACATAGTTGTTGGTGCCATTGTACATACTTTATAGTTAGGTTTTTCTTAATGCTACCGATGTTATTTTCTTTTTTAGGGTTTAGGAATATATATATATATATATATATATATATTTACACATTTTTTCTACTTTATTATTTGTATAGCGTATAATTGGAATAGCACATCAGCTCCTATGGAGTAACTGAAGAAACTAAAGGGAAAAATATAACGATTTGAATTAGGAATTAGATTTTTTTAGAAGAGGAGATAAAATAATTAGATGAGGTATAAAAAGTTTAGTAATTTTGAGTTTCAGTGGATCAATTGTAATGACATGGGTTTGGTAGTGTAAAATGTTAGTACTAATAATAATGCTATATTAAAATCATGTGCATTATATGATGCCATGCACAATAATCTAAATTTATATGAGTGTTTGATTGGCTTAAATTTGGGACATAAAAGTTAGTACACCATAAAACATATAATATAGGTAATAATACACACATCAAACAAAAACGGTAATATATGATGTGCTAGTACACTAGTTTCTGGAAGAAATGTTCGAGGGTGTGTTCTTTTGGCACGTGAAAGGGGCACGCGAAAGGAGCACGAAAGGAAAATGCTTCACGAAATAGAAATTCGTTCTTGTGTTAAAAAGGGGCATTTGAAATGGGTATTTTAAGTGTTTGTTGCAAATAATTATTTTTGTTATTGTTTTATGCAACATCAAGTCTTTTTGACTCTCAAAAGTCGACACTAATACATCCACGGTATTCACGTAACGAGCATTCAAGTGCCAAAATGACAAACTGTTGGAGTGAAAGAAAATAAAAGACAAAACAGAATCTTATGTCGTGATGAGTAATATACAATATACACATGATCTTTACAAAAGAAAACTGTAATATACATACATCAATCAGAGTAAACTAATCCATCTCAGCCTGGAAAGTTATAACAGCCCATCCTCACAAATGTTAATAAATACAACACAGGAAATGCAATAGAAATAAAAATACGTGAATAAGACTGTGAGGATCCAGCTCATACCGTAAAGCTCCAAAGCATCCATAACTAAATTCGGAAATACACTCGGGTCTGATAAAGGTATCTCATAAGACCACGCCGCACATAAACACGGATGAGTTTTTACTCTACGATAACCAAACCATTTTATTGCAAAATCCAGTGATATTATAATAATGTTTAGGGTCTACTTTCCGTTCAGTACATCTCTAGAGAAAATGTACCGAAGGCCTCACATGGACCTCTGCCAACACGGAACCGGCCTATCCTTTCTTGAATAGTACCTAATATGATCATCACCCCGGTTGCCAACTTGACAAACCATTTTCGCGGGCCTAACATACATAATCTGTAAATATCGATCTAGATACAAGTAATGATCATAACCTAATGGTAGTGAACCACACAGCCATGTCGTATCTCCCATGTTTTGGTCATTTCGGGGTGTGAGGTTTGAGGCTACGTTTTACCTTTTTAGCAAATCACACTTGGAATGCTAACACTGCCCTCTAGGAAATAATGCAATGTCAGAATTCAACCATACAAGTTGTTCTGGGACTAAACAAACTGAAGGTACTACTTCTACTACGTTCTTTTTGTGATCACCTCCATGACTAGTAGCAAGTAGCCCTTGCAATTCAAAGAACTCCGTCTTTGATTTCCATCATCTTCAAGATGTCCATTTCGAACGCTATGCTAGTTCAAAGTGGTCTTCGGATAACTTATCTGATAACCACCATAGTTTAAAATGAACATTTATAGAAATTAAATATCATTTCCTTTAATAAAATTCTTTTTTGTAAATCTCTGTTATATTCACAAAACTCCTTTTATAAATCTTCTAATTTTATATCTCAAATATTTATTACAAATTTTCGGTTTCAAGATAGGACTAAATACTTTCCATAAAACGATCATTCCATATATCACTATAAATTCACAAATGTGATTTTTTTTCCTATTTATCAAAATGATATCATTTTCCTTTTATAAAATATCATTTATAAATTTATTCTTTTATTTAGAAAATACCATTTATAAATCTATGTTCCTATACAACAATTTATATAAAGCGTTTCACAAGTATTTATTCCAAAATATTTCTATCTCCCTTTAAAACAGAATCACTTTATTATAAAAGATAAACCGTTTTCTTGATAATAAACATTCGTTATCGTATCAAATTTATCTATAAAATAAATACATCTTGAAATACTTTTAAAACATTTCCTTATAAATTAGAAGAGACTAACAAAAAGGTTGGAGTAAAGTAGAGAAGTTCAAAAACCATCTCTAAAAAATGCTAAAGAAAATTTCAAAGGTCACATTTAAAATCATTCTTTGAATCAAAACCATTTTCGAATCAAAAACAACAAATAATAGTATTTCAAAATACTATAATGAGGCCTAGAGCTACCATAGCACCTAACAAGTGCTTTCACTGATCTGCACTAAAGAGTTCAACTTTTGTGATATATCAAAGTCACGTCCAATAAGGCCAAGCTACCAAGCTTTTGGCATTCGATAATTTAAACAATAAGTTTATAAATGAAATAAAAATCAACAGTGGCGAGGAATCTCTTAGGATCCCTTTACAAAATTTCCTGAGTTTACTATATTTCATTTCATATGTTATCTGCTTTCCAAAGCAGAAATTCAACCAAACCAACCAAAGAAATCATTCGAGCACACAAAAAATAATTTATATGAACATGTATATCATATATAGTTCATCCAAAGGTGAGTTAACTCACCAAAATTCCAACAACGCTTATGTGTTCCTGCTCAATCTAAAATCGAACGACATTCAATTTTAGCTCAAAATTCTACTTGCTCCAAACTTAACAAAATTAGCTCTAATTCATAAACAACATTCCTATGAGCACAACGCAAAAGACCTCGTTCGATTTGAACATCGTATGCAAGAGTTATGAATTTAATAAGAATTGAGAATAATTAAATAATCAAATTAATTAATTAAATTTTAGTTACCCTTAATCCTCCCTTAAAATCATCTTCCCCAAATTTACACTCTCTTGTACACGCATATGATATGCACAACCAATCACTGCAATCATCTCCAAAGCGGAAATTCAATCAAACCAACCAAAGAAATCGTTCAAGCACATAAACAATAATTTATAGCAACACATATATCATATATTGTTCATCCAAATGTGAGCTAACTCACCAAAATTTCAAACAACGCTAATGCGTTCCTGCTCGATCTAAAATCGAACGACATTCGATTTTAGCTTAAAATTCTACTTGCTCCAAACTTAACAAAATTAGCTCTAGTGCGTAGATAAAACTCCTACGAGCACAACACAAAAGACCACGTTCGATTTGGACCTCATATGCAAAAGTTACGGATTTAATAAGAATTAAGATTAATTAAATAACCCATTTCTCTCAAAAAGATTAATTAAATAACCAAATAACTTAATTAAATTTTAATTACCCTTAATCCTCCTTTAAAATCATCTTCCCCAAATTTACACTCTCTTGTACACGCATTAGCGTTGTTTAAATAATCAACCACCTATGTCCTCCTATCCCCTTCTACACTAAACATGTCAAAGAACCAATGAGTGCATCGAACTCCTCTTCACAAATGCTCCCCATGGACCCGACAAAGTCAGGCTTGCTACCTCATCAAATTCGTGACCTGGGCATCACGTCGTGACAGCCAATGTGTCACACTTCGCCATGGTGAACCTGACCCCGCCAAAACCCCACCACTCATGCGCCTTCATCCCCAAAGTCCAACGCCGACCTTGCCTTCACCTGAAACCTCCTCCATCATCTACAAGTGCCAACCCTAGTTCGGCCACCATAAAATCACCTATGGCCTAAAACAATTGCACACCCCAACTAAACCACCGATTTGAAGCTCCTCTCACCATGAATTCAATGGATCCAACATTGTTAATTTTCGTTGAGCGAAGCTCCAGATTTAATTGATTTTTGGAGGCGGCTACTTCATTTTTGGTTACAGGAAAATAAAAGGAAAAGAGGGGAAGAGTGAGGTTGGTGTTGTTTATATAATAAAATTATATTATATTTTAATCTCCAAAATTAATCGTAACGCATTTCGAGCTCGTACGATCACACAGCACGTCTAATCGTCCCGAAACTCGTCGGCGTACATCGTCTTATTATTTTGGTTCTGATGGCAATAGTTTGGTCAAAATCTGAGACAGTACTCCGAGATGATAATTTCATGTGTTTCGAGACCGTTTATCAAAATAACGATTTTCGGTCTTATTACCAATATTTAATCGAACTATTTATTTTTGTAAATCTATAACAAGTTCACCATTATTAGTTGTTAATTAAAAAGAGTTATTAAGCTTTTAAAATTATGATTTTAGATATTTAAAATTAATTAAATATTCACAATCAAAACGGTAAAATTACGGATCGTTACATCTTTCCCCCTTAAAAGAATTTCGTCCTCGAAATTCCCAAAGTAAGAAAATGTGTTCCCGTTAGGCTTTTAAAATCCCTTATGTTACAGAAAATTTCGACAGCACGTCCTTTGCAAGGTTAGGTCAAAAAATATCACAACATCAATATAAGCCCATAACTGGGACCTCCCATATCTGAGGACAACACAACAACAATATATACGTATGATATACCTTATAGAGTGTGTATGTCACATAGCGAACACACCCGTTAAGCATAAACACGTATCAATTTGCGAGCAAGCTAACTCTACTCATAAAACCAAAAGCAACTAGCAAACCATTGCTTCCATGTGCATGTATCTCGCTTAAATGACCCAAAAGAAAGTTAAACACGATAAATGAAACAATACAACAACTCATTCATCATATCATGAATCTAAGCCTCCTAAATCATATATAGCAATCATCTCACATAAACATGCCATATCAAACCATATAACTTGCATTTCTAATGTAAGGAGCAAAAAACTATATTAAAGCTCGTATGATATACATATGTCATTCGTACGCAATATCGAATCTAATCACTTGATCGATCACATAAATTTCACTTCCGAACTAGTATAGACCACTTGACCTCTCTAGTGCAGACTCCGATCAGGTTCCTTGATTAGAAACCTCTGTTCTTCTTACATAACCATATACTATGATAGAAAACTTCATAATCATATCAAGAATCCATATCAAGTGTTCATCATTAAGAATCGAGTGAAAAAAATTTGTTCGGATCGGTGTAAATCACCTTGAAATCATGTACTCGAATCTAGATTAAGAACAGTTATGCGAATAAAATGATCTACGTACAACTTACATACTTATTCCATTGGTTTCTTAACTACACCAGCTATTTTTAATTCATATTTATTTATACCAATAGTATTTAATCATTTATGACTTTTTATTATAAAACATTACTTAAGTTTTTATAAACATTTTATAGAGACATATCTTTATTTATAAAACATTCCATAACTTAAGTCAATATTCATATAACACTCTACTGCATCCTAAGAGTATATATACTATCCCATATTTGTTTTACTTAATATGGATTTTCTACCATTTAAAACTTGTTCAACTTACTATTTTCTCTATTTAAGAGTTACATAAACTTATCATTTATATTTTTACAAAAACACTTAGCTTAAATTTCTATATCAATTCGGAATTTTCCAACTATCCAAAATCGCCGAAAATTTCTATTTTATTTCAACAGCTGAAAACTACTAAACAACATACTATAACAAGATGCACAACCAACCTACCCTAATGCATAGAATAGATGCGTCCATAAAATAACTTAACAGAAAACTTTAGAACTAAACACTAGATTCCATTTCAAATCATTTTGAAATAATAATATATACTTGTAACTTATGGATATCATGTCATACTTTTAGGATTTTAAATCAAAATTATGTTTTATCAAAACAATTTTGTTGCAAACTACTATAGTAGCACCCTCACTTAGAAACTCGAAAATGAACGTCGATGATGTTGCAGTTATCACCAGAATTATTTTCCAACGATAGAAGTGAGTTCAGTACTTTATTTCCTTTAAATTTTTTTTTCATAAATACATTCAAATAATACTATTATTATTTTTCCTAATACTTTGGAAAACAATTTTAAAAAACAATAAGATTTAAGTTCTCAAAATCTCAGTTTTAAATCCTTTTTATTTATAAACCATATTTAAATAAAATTATTTCCTTATCTAAATCATTTCAAAAATGTATATCTTTGTTTAGATTATAATAAACAACTTTTATTAAAATTAAATTTTAACCCAATCATTATCGCCGAACATCTAATGGTCAAACTATGAAACTTAATTCACAAGGTGTTCGTTTTAATGTTCTCGCAATTACTATCCACCCAACCCATGCAGTGAAAAGGTAAAACTGCATATAAACTGGCTAAGCACAGCTAATCAAACAATAAATGATAATAATTGAATATTATCATTTCCTAACAAACAAACACATCATAAATAAATATATTAATTTTTTAAAATTATCCTTTTATATATAAAATATAATCCTGGGTAAAATTATTTCATTTACCAATTTTCAAAAATAATACCATGTTAGTTTTCCTTGTCCAAGTGTTTAGAATTACCTCTATCGATACCGTGGCGTCCCACGTCTTGACCAAAATTCATAAACCACTCAACAGACTAATCAACACAATATAAAATAATTTTATAGCAAAAACAAATACACGCTCTCACACACGCGCGCGCACACACACACTCAAACTCGTTTTAGGGTGCCACTTACCATATCCTAAATGAGTTTATCCCACCAAGGCCTAGATGTAATCTCTCAACCAAAGCTCTGATACCACTCTATAATGACTGGTCTTTTCGACCCTTCAAAGTCAACATTAATACATCTACGGTATTCACATACCGAGCATCCAAGTGCTAGAAAGACATATTGTTAGGGTGAAAGAAAATAAAAGACAGAACATAATCTAACATCGTGACGAGTAATATGCAATATATATATATATATGATCTTTACAAAAGAAAACTATAATATACATAATTTAGGGTAAACTAACCTATCATCGGCCTGGACAGTTATAACAGCTCGTCCTCACACATGCTGATAAATACAACACAAGAAATGCAACGCAAATAAAAATACGAAAATACGATTTGGAGGCAACCAGCTTGTCTCCTGAATCTCCAAAGCTTCCATAATAAAATCTGGAAATATACTAGGGTCTGACCCAAGTATTATAAGAAATAACACCCGGGTCAATCAAGTAAACCAGCATGAGAAAATCAAATCATATGGATTATTATATTTTACAAAACCTTTTAAAAAATAAAGGTATCTCGTAAGACCACACCGCACATAAACACGGATGTGTTTTATCTTACGATAACCAAACCATTTATTAGAAAATCCAATAATATTATAATAATGTTTAGGGTTTAAAATAAATATATGACATAGCTGAAATGCTTGAATCTCACATTCCAGCATATTCGGTATACAACTAAGTCCATAATGAACGTATTGATGAATGGATTCATACAATGACAAGGTAAGGGACTACCTTCCATATAGTACATCTCTAGAGAAAATGTACCAAGAGCCTCATATGGACCCCCTGCCAAAACAGAACCGGCATACCCCATCCTGGATAGTACCGAATATGATCATCACCCCGGCTGCCAACTTGACAAATCGTTTTCGTGAGCCCAACATACATAATCTGTAAATATCGATCTAGACACAAGTGATAATCATACCCTAGTGGTAGCGAACCACATAGCCCTACCACATCTCCCATGTTTTAGTTATTTTCGGGTATGATGTTTGAGACTACGTTTTACCTTTTTAGCAAATCGCACTTGGAATGCTAACCCTGCCATCTAGGCAACAATGCAATACCAGCATTCATCCATACAAGTTGTTCTAGGACTGAACAAACCGAAGGTACTACTTTTATTACATCGTTTTTGGAATCACCCTTAGGATTAGTAGCAAGTAGCCTTTGCACATCAAAGAACTCTGTTATAGATTTCCATCACGTTTTAGATGTCTTTCATTTCGAACGCTTGTACTAGTTCGAAGTGGTCTTGAGATAACTTATCCTATCCCGGTCTCTCCGAACCAGCAACCGATAGTTTAAAAACTAGCCAAGATTTGATAGTTGGTTATTTAACTATCAAATAAACAAAAAATCAAACCAGATATTTAACTTCATATGTAAATCCAGCATGATTAAGCACACAAGCAACTAATTAGCCTCTTTAATTAATCCTTTCATTAATTAAAACTACTTTGTAAATACTTATATCAAAATACTTTTACAAAGATATAGATATGTATACTACTCATTCACTATTCATTTATACTCTCTCGATGCTTGGAAAAATATTTGTATATTTATCTCATCGATATAAGTATATTCACAAAACACTACACTTTCAATGCTTATAAAATGTATCAATATACTTATCTTATCGGTATAAATATATTCATAAAATACTACACTTTCAATACTTAAGAAATGTATCTATATACTTATCTCCACAATATAAGTATATTCTCAAAATATTATGAAAGATTTCATTTTTTAAAAGCATACTTAGATGGGTCAAAAACAAATGTCGCTTAAAAAACATTGTTTACTATAGACCCAAGCCACTTTTCTTTTGGTGTAAGTAAATGTATCGTACGGAAATAAACCCAATATACTTACCACCACTTTCTGATTTCAAACTTGTACTATCCATCGATTAACAATGTAGTTGGACAAGTTAGCATACTATCATTGCATCGACATACATTCTTAAACTCTCACAGATAGAGATGAGTTTTCCTACCACGGAATTTGGTGTTAAGTATGAAAAGAATACTTTCAATACCACCATAATTTAAAATGATCATTTATAGAAATCAAATCTCATTTCTTTTTATAAAATTACTTTTTATAAATCTTTTTATATTTACAAAACTCCTTTTATAAATCTCCTTTCTATTTATAAAACTCCTTTCTATATATAAAACTCCTTTTATAAATCTCCTAATTTTAAATCTCATATACTTATTACAAATCTTCGGTTTCAACATAGGACTAAATACTTTCCATAAAACAATCATTCCATATATCACTATAAATTCCCAAATATGATTTATTTTTCCAATTTATCAAAATGATGCCATTTCCCTTTTATCATTTATAAATCTATTCTTTTATTTATAAAATACCATTTATAAATCTATCTTCCTATACAACATTTTATATAAAGTGTTTCACCAACATTTATTTCAAAATATTTCTACCTTCCTTTAAAACAGAATCACATTATTATAAAAGATAAACCCCCTTTCTTAATAATAAATATTGGTTATCATATTAATTATTTTTTAAAAATAAATACTTCCTGAAATACTTTTAAAACATTTTCATATAAATTAGAAGAGACTAACAAAAGGTTGGAGTAAAATAGAGAAGTTCAAAACCCATTTCTAAATAAAATGCCATATAAATTCCAAAAGTCACATTTAAAATCATTCTCCAAATCAAAACCATTTTCAAATCAAAATAGCAAATAATATAATTTCAAAATACCATAATGAGGCCAGAGCTACCATAGCACTTAATAAGTTCTTTTATCGATCTGCACCAAAAAGTACAACTTTTGTGATATACCAAAGTCACATCCATTAAGGCCAAGCTACCAAGCTTTTGGCATTCAACAATTTATATAATAATTATACAAATGAAATTAAAATCATTAGTGGTGAGGAATTCCATAGGATCCCTCTTTAAAATTCCTGGGTTCCCTGTATTTCATTTCATATGTTATCTGCTTTCTAAAGCGAAAATTCAACCAAACCAACCAAAGAAATTATTCAAGCACACAAACAATAATTTATATCAATATATATATATCATATATTGTTCATCCAAAGTGAGTTAACTCACCAAAATTCCAGCGAATGCTTATGCATTCCTGCTCGATCTAAAATCGAACGACGTTCGATTTTAACTCAAAATTCTACTTGCTCCAAACTTGATGAAATCAGCTCCAGTGCGTAGATAACACTCCTATGGGCGCAACGCAAAAGACCGCGTTCGATTTGGACCTCGTATGCCATAATTATGAATTTAATAAGAATTGATATTGATTAAATAACTTAATTAAATTTTAATTACCCTTAATCCTCCTTTAAAATCATCCTCCCCAAATTTACAGTTTCCTGTACATGCACCTGGTATGCATGACCCATCACTGCAACCACTTCTCTCCTCCTATATCCATCCACACTCAAAGAATCAAAGAACCAGAGATTGCATTGAACTCCTCTTCGCAAATGCTCCGCCATGGACCCAACAAAGTCATGCTCGCCACCCTCATCTAGTTCGCGGCATGGGCATCACATCGTGACAACCAAAGTGTTGCATTTAGCCATGGTGAACCAAACCCCACCACCCGTGCGCCTTCGTCCCCTAAGTCCAACGCTGACCTCGCCTTCACTTGAAACCTCCTCCATCACCTACAAGTGCTAACCCTAGTTCAGCCACCTAAAAAACACCTACGGTCAAACACAATCGTGCACCCCCAATGACACCACCAATTTGAAGCTCCTCTTACCACGAGTTCAACGGATCAGGCGTTGTTAATTTCTGTTGAGCGAAGCTCCAGATTTAATTGATTTTAGAAGGAAACTACTTTATTTTTAGTTACAGGAAAATAAAAAGCAAAGAGGGAGAGAGGAAGAGTAAGAGAGAAGAGTGTGGATGGTGTTGTTTATATAATAAAAGTTATTATATTTTAATCTCTAAAATTAATCGTAACGCATTTCGAGCTCGTACGATCACACAACACGTCTGATCGCCACGAAACTCGTTGGCATACATTCTCTTATTATTCCGGTTTCGATTGCACTAGTATCGTCAAAATCTAAGACAGTGCCCCGGGATGATAATTTCACGCGTTTTGAGACCGTTTATCGAAAAACGATTTTCGGTCTCATTACCGATATTTACTCAAACTATTTATTTTTGTAAATTTTTTTCTATAACTAGTTCACCATTATTAATTATTAATTAAAAGCAGTTATTAAGCTTTAAAATCAGTTATTTAGATATTTAATAATATAGTATTCACAATCAAAACGGTAAAATTCTAGGTCATTATATTTTGTTTTGTTTTAATTATTTTTAAATAATATAGTTAAATGAATTTATATTATTTATAAATTACGAAATGCTAGAAAAACTACAATAAAAAAAGATAGCTCTTATTACATACTGGTAGTTCAGAATACAAATACAATACTATATCTCTCTTCTCAATTTCCCTACTAGACATATAACAAGTCGTTTAAACTCTTTGGGGTTGTTTATTAATAAACGGACAGCTATGTAGTTTTCCTCCCTATTAGCCAGAGTGTATGTGATTTCCCATTTGGAAAATGAGTCATCCTCCTACCGCACAACCATACATCCACCAATGGTCTGTGTCATCTCCACCTCTTGCAAAGAAGCTCCACTAGGATGATATCTATGAGGAGCAAAAGTAGTGGTAGAGCAATGCAGATGTGCAGAAGCTTGAGAAGTGCGAATGTTGATCTTAGCAGTATCGCATATGAGAATATTGGCGTACATTTAGGTGTCAAATTGTACATTGGCAGGTAGAGCCTTCAGCATTGCGAACTTGTCGAAGGGAGTTCCGATGCAACGTTCACATATCACATTCATTTCCCTGAATTTCTGAGGCAACATAAATTTGAATTTCTTGTACCTTCTGGAAGATGTATCCTACTACTCGTCATCTCTTCCAACAATGTTTGTCTCCACATTCCAAAATCCACCTTCAATCTGCAGCAGCCGCCCAATCATGCTTGAGGTTATCGAACATGTTTTTAATCTAACTGGCACTGTAATCGATGCCCATTTGTGTGTTGAAGGCATTGGTGATTTCGTCATACCAATAGCCAGCCCGACCTTTTCAAGATCCGGTGTTGGCATAGCAAATGTTGATAAAGGTCAACGCCAGTTCCTTATGATAGAGTTAGGGGTATACCCTAAGGGTAATTATGTAATTTGTTACATATATCTAACTCGATAACCAATCTTGTTTGAAATAAAAGGTGTTTTCTCTCTATTATATACTTGATATAATATGTTATATTAATTAATTAAAAGTATGTTTAATAGAAATTCCATAAATGATATGTTTTGTGATAATAGTTACAAAGTGTTGTAACCATGAATAATTTATCACAATGAAATTGAACATACCATTTTAAATATTTCTTGTCAAGATGTATCGAGATTGGATATTGATGCATCCACTGAGACTAGAGTAGTAATGCTCTCCAAATGTTAGGCAGTGTATTACTCATGACTGCTGGGGGAACCAAGGGGTTACATACTGATAGTTATTGGATACCCATGGAATGAGTCACTCGATAGTTTTCTATTGGTTAGTATAATTATGGTCAAATAGAAAATATCAATGTGACAAAATTACACAGTTCTTTAGATTTGAGAATACCATTGATCTTCAGTGTGAAAGCTCTGATTTGATTATAGTTAAATCATGGCATGCTATCCATCAAACGACTATAGTTGGGTCGAGTGGAAGCATTGGATGTGAAACACTATTCAAGAGGGGATTCGTCTCCTTGGTTATATAAGGTTGGTAGTATGGTCAACTAAAGTCAAATCAAAGTCAAAGTCTCTGGCCAGAGCATTTTGGTTAATAATAATTCTTATTATTGAATAAAGACTTTGTGTTTGGACTATGGAGCTGAATATGGAGGATATTGGAATTTTGAGTATTACCAAATTCCATAAGTCCAAAGTGGTATAATTTAACAAGAGAATTGATCTAAATAATTATCATTACCGGGTAACACTTGACAAAGTAAAATTGGAGTTTATTGATGCTAAGTAAGCGATAAATTTAGTCAAAATGTCACATCACCTGTTAAGTGGAGTGTGTATGCAAAAATTCAAATTTTTTGATATTAATCGTTGGCCAAATTTACACCTAAGAGTCACACAATCGAAATGTTGAATACTCATGTTACCACCGATTCAATTAAATTATAATTGTTATAAATTAATTAATAGGAGTTTTTAGGCTTAGAGAAAAAGTTGGAGGAAAATTTTAATTTCAGGGACAAAAAGTTTTTTTTTATACTGAAAGACACTTTTAGTGTAAATCACGGAATGATAGTTGCAACCATCATTTTCTCTTCACACTAAAAAGTTTCCTTCAGACTAAAAAGCAAACTTGTTGTCCCTGAGACTAAATTTTTTTGCAACTTCTTCATGTGCCTAATTTCCTGTAATTAATATTTATAAAGTATTAATTATAAAAATTTATTTGATGTGTGTTGATAAATATTAAATTGTATGTATATGATATATTTATCAATATATGATATTGATGCACGTTAAATTGGATTTAAATGTGTTAAATGTTGTTTGGACTTGAAATGATTTAGAGGTCTATGAAGGGACTTGAATTTTTGGCTAGGATTTGATGGTGGTAGGCTGACCAAAATGAAGGGGTTGGAGGCTTGGATTTTGAATTCAAAAGAAAAGAAAGAGTAAGAGAAAAAGATGGATCTGGATCCTTTTACTCCTTGGACTCTCTCTTATTTATGCACTCCAACATTCATTTTCTGATTTACTTTTTTAAGCCTCCCCTTGATCTTATTTCCGGCTGAAAATTCTACCTCACCCCTCCACTCTTTCAAGCATTTCCAACATCAAATTAAAGTCGATTCGATCGTCGGTGGCATTCATGTTCGTAAAGCTAGCAACTTTTGAATTCATATTCAATTCAAGGAGTTTCGTTCTTCGTTCCAACGTGTATGTGCTAGGCTTTTTTGAAAGGTACAATTCCAAGTTTATGTTTACATATAAATGATCGTTACATATATCACATTATTATCTTGTTAGTTAGTTAGTCGATTATCATTACGAATTTGTGTATGTTGGATGTCGTCATATTGGATGAACGGCAGGAGTGTGTATATAAAATAAAAAAATTATGCATACATATTAACATGCTTACAACTTTGGTAAAATAATTATTTTTCTTGAAATTATATTAATGATATATAATTTTAAAAATTAAGATTTGATTTTAAATAATAATATATATTATAATATTTTGATTCATAGATATTTATTTATGTTCATAAAGTTTTTGGATTTTTTTTTTAAATCCGTACATATATATTATGTTTATATATTTATAAATATACTCTATGTTTTAATTAATTAAAAATGAGTTATGCAAACTAAATTTATATATGTAATATTAACGTATAACATTTAATACAAAATTTTATACAAAATATATTCATGTTTTTCTTTTTTGGAATTTTTTTAAAAACATTTCCGTATGGAAATTTTAAAAAATGTTAAAATATGCTAAAAAGGAATCTTTGGCCATGACCATATAAGTGTATGTGTATATAATTAAGTTTTAATTTTTAGTAATAACATATATATATATATATATTATATACAAGTATATATAATTATATAGTTTTATGAATAATAATTTTGAAGTTATTTTAATATTTACATGTTAATATTGTTGAAGCCAAAAATGACATAATACCCAAAAACCTCTATAAATATTGAGATATAGCAGAAAATAAATATAAACAGTAAGAACACCAAGATTTTTACACTGGTTCGGCAATCTCCGACCTACGTCCATATTATATTTTATTTATTAGAGATTTGAGAGGGATTGAAATCATAAGTATAAGGAATTGGCAGGTTCTTAAGCCTAGAACTGCCAACAATGTCTGCCTTGATGACTATTGTGAAGAGAGATAGGGGACGAAAAAGGAGAAGTGCCCAAAAAGTCCTCTCTTGATTGCTATAAGGTTGATATTTATAGAGGAATTATCCAGTAGACTAAGAAGTCCATGAAATCTAAGGTCCAAATGCAAGTCCATAGGTCCTGAAGAATGTACGTCAGTCCAAATACCAAGAAAAACCTTTCGGTACCAAGTGGTTTCGATGGATGAGAACCTTTCTTTCTCACTTGTTTTGCCCTCCTTTCTCTTGCTTTGTTGTATTCTGAACTCTTTTCCATTCAAGTTGTTCCCGACGATTTCCTTGATATTGCTTGTCCTGCTTTCTTTGCTTTCTTCTCATCAGTCCTTGAAGTTGCTCATCTATTCTCCAAGAAAAACACTTCATCACAATTACTAGAGGTTGTGCATCAAGTGCGAGGAGTTTGGGGGGTACTAAGTGGAAGAAATACCTCTCGGTAAAGAGAGGTACCTCTAAGTAAAGAGTGGTCCACTTTGCCCCACTTTTCTTGAAGCTTGAAGAATGCCCTCCTTTTGTCCTTCTAGACTTATCTCTAAGCTTGTGAGTCATTTCGTCCTTGTGTTGACCTCCTAATGCCAGTTGAAATTTGCTTTGGGTAAAAAGTCGGTTAACACTTGCCCTCTAAAGTACGCCTTATAAATATAAGGTGTGCTTTTCTCAAGAACAAGTTTCAGTAGTAGTCGACTTCTGGTGGTCAAGCTTTCTAGCTATCCATCGATCCAAGTTGTGGTGAAGCATCTGGTTCCTTCAGATTCTCCTGCGAACCAAAGCTCGTTCCTTTCCCATTATAGCTAAGGACTCCAGCCCTTGCTTTAATGTCGACCACGAACCATAATCAACCTATCTTTATCTAAAGGTACCATATTGTATATAAAAATTAATCCCGTGTTCGCCCGAGATTTATCTATTCTACTCTGACTATAGGTGTCCAAATCCTTATACAAAGTTAACATCCATCTAGGGTATGATCTCACCAGATCATTTTATCACTCAAACTAGGGTTCGATCTCTTTGGACCGTTTAATCATTCATTCTAGGTTTCGATCTCTTCAAACCATTTAATCATCCAATCTAGTGTTCAGTCTCTTTGGATCGTTTAACATCCAATCTAGGGTTCAATCTCTCCAGATCCTTGTTGAGCCCAATCCGCTCACTCTCTAGTGAGTGGACTCAACGACAAGCAAATCCATCAGCTCACTCTCCGATGAGGGGACTTACTTTTGATCTCTTTGGATCCTTACTGAGCCCAATTTGATCGCTCTCTGGTGGTGGGACTTAACAACAAGCAAGTCCAACCACTTACTCTCAATTAAGGGGGTTTATTTCTTCCAATTACTGCCCCATCTCACCGGATGGGACTACTACGATCAATACCAGTCATCACGTTTAAGTAGATTTCAAAAATCAAATATTCAAATCAAAGCAAGTAAGCAAACATCCTAAATATTCATCTCAGACATCCGACTCAGAGCATGTCTAGGGACCAATCGAAGTCTCGTACACGTGTAAGCGATTAGAGGTTATTATCGTCTTAGAAAGTAAAGCATAGGAAATGAACTTGTCTCCTGTCCATCCCAATCATGGGATTACCAGTCTTGACCTAAACCCATGGTTGTGTCTTGATGCATTCGCTGCAGATGGTGGCTGCTCCGGCTACGCCATCGCAGTTTGATTCCTTCATACTGTTGTAGTTAGTTACTCAACAACAAGCAAGTCCAACCACTTACTCTCCATTAAGGGGGTTTATTTCTTCCAATTACTACCCCGTCTCTCCAGATGGGACTACCACGATCAATACCAGTCATTACGTTTAAGTATATTTCAAAAATCAAATATTCAAATCAAAGAAAGTAAGCAAACATCCTAAATATTCATCTTAGACATCCGACTTAGAGCATGTCTAGGGACGAATCGAAGTCTCGTACATGTGTAAGCGATTCGAGGTTATTATCGTCTTAGAAAGCAAAGCATAGGAAATGAACTTGTCTCCTGTCCATCCCGATCATGGGATTACCAGTCTTGACCTAAACCCCTGGTTGTGTCTTGACGCATTCGCTGCAGATGGTGGCTGCTCCGGCTACGTCATCGTAGTTTGATTCCTTCATACTGTTGTAGCTAGTTACTCTGAACCAATTCTTCTATCAAATCGCGAAGGTGTCTCCACATGTTCATTTCATGTTCATCTAGCTCATTGAACATGAAAAACTTTCCTGGCCTACTTTCCCAATCCATGGGTTCCCTCTTGCTGGTCTTTGATTGGGGATCAGCCCCCTAGCGTCTAGGTATATCCTCTTTGGGGTTTCAGTTAGTTTAGTCTGAGAAGAGAACTTCGATTACCTCCTCTGTCGTTTCGGTCCTTCTAAGTCGTTATCGGCTTTTCACTTCCCCTTGTCTTTTCCATATCATGCTCGGCACAATCCTTCATTATCCATAGCATTAATATCAACATTATCAACTTCAACATCCTCTTGACATAGATATCTCTCGACGTCATGGTAAAACTCCATGAGATCCATCGGTGGATTCCTTTCCAATGAAATATTAAAGTTGGTCTTGCTTGCGACTCCAGACACTTTCGCCATCAAGACTATAGATGGATCCAGCTTATCGACTGCGGCAACTTCCATATTAAATCTCGTCAGATAACTTTTCAAGGTCTCTCCGAGCCTTTGGTTTACACTTGATAACATCATCACATTCTTTGGTTGAGGGATATTAACTCTGAACTATCTCAAGAACCTAGCCACTAAGTCAGTCCACGTGCTTATGGACCCATTCTTCAACTATCTGAACCACATTACTGCTAGATCTATCAGATATAACGGGAAGCACCACCTTATCACCTCCTCAGAAGCACCCAACACCTCCATATGTCGGATGTATCTCATTAGATGAACTGTTGGATCTATCTACCCATCATACATATCCAACGTCGAAAGTTTGGAATCGGGAGGATTCCTTGCATTCTGGATGTTAGGGGTAAATGGATTCCTGTTTAAGTCCTCCAAACTCTGGTTTAGTGGTCCACCTCTCACTATCCTTCTGACCAAATCAACTATTCAGTCATTGCCGCTCAATGAAGGTCTTCGATCAATAGCTACATTCCGCCCCCCCCCCCCCCCCCGCTCTTGCAGAGAAACTCTGGCACATACTCCTCTAGCTACAAGCTTGCATTCTAATCTGCATCTCTGGCTTCATTCTGCCTCCATTCCTGTAAGGAAACTCTGGTACATACTCCTCCGATCGTTGTGTATTTGCATTCTGAACAACATTTCTGGCTCCAACATCGTCCCTTCTTGGTATTCCAGCTCGCCTTAAGCCTAAACCGACATTGCCCCTGAGTGAATTCCTCTTGGAACCGAAAGAATTGAGGTCGGTACCGAGTGGTCTTGGTCGTAGGGGCATTATTCCCATTTGCTTTGCTCTAACTCTTGCTGCTCCTGCATTAGTTCCTGGTTCTTGGTTTTGAATTCCAGCAACTCCAGTTGTTTCTAACCTTTGGAAAAAATCCATCTAGCATTTCCTATTTTCAAGCCATTGTTCCACCTTGCATTTCTTTTATCATTCTCTCCATCTCCTCTCTGGTCATATAGATGGAATGTTTAGATTTTTGAGGACACCTTCTGGCTGACCCCATGCTCTAGTTGACTCCCTGCAATTCTAGATCTGGTATTAGGCCTCTCATCCTCTCCCAATTTCAGATCCAAGCTTTAGATTGTGAAATCTAGCTCCCTCTCAGTGGAAACACCAAAATGTTGATGCCAAAAATGACACAATACCCAATAACCTCCAGAAATTTTGAGATCTAGCAGAAAAAATGTAAACCGGTAAGAACACCAAGATTTTTATAAAGGTTCGGCAATCTCCGGCCTACGCCCACATTATATTTTGTTTATCAAAGATTTGAAAGATATTGAAATCAGAAGTATAAAGAATTGATAGGTTCTTAAGTCTAGAACTACCAACAATGTCTGCTTTGGTGACTATCGTGAAGAGAGATAGGGGATGATGAAGGAGAAGTGTCCAAAAAAGTCCTCCTTGGTTGCTATACGGTTGATATTTATAAAGGAATTATCCAGTAGACTAAGATGTCCATGAAATCTAAGGTCCAGATGCAAGTCCATAGGCCCTGAAGAGTGTATGCCGACCCAAATACCAAGAAAAACCTTCCGTTATGGAGTGGTTCCTCTTGGTACCAAGTGGTTTCGATGGATGAGAACCTTTCTTTCTCACTTTTTTGCCCTACTTTCTCTTGCTTTGTTGTATTCTGAATTCTTTTCCATTCGACTTGTTCCTGACGATTTCCTTGATATTTCTTTTCTGCTTTCTTATCACTAATCTTTGAAGTTGCTCATCTATTCTCTAAGAAAAACGCTTCATCATGATTGCTAGAGGTTGTGCATCAACTTCGAGGAGTTTGGGGGGTGCAAAGTGGAAGAAGCACCTCTCGGTACTGAGAGGTACCTCTTATTACCGAGTGGTCCACTTAGCCTCATTTTGCTTGAAGATTAAAGTGTGCCTTCCTTTTGTCCTTTTAGACTTGCCTCCAAGTCCGTGAGTCATTTTGTCCTCGTCTTGACCTTCTAATTCCTGTTGAAATCTGCTTTAGGTAAAAAGCCAGTTAACAAATATATTAAAAAAACCTTTTTACTTTGAAACACACACACACACATATATCATTTCTTTAAAGTTTGCTCAAAATTAGTTTGTCAAATTAAATTTCAGAATAATTTTGATAGATGCAATTACACTTATTTTGCAAGTATATAAATGTGTTATATAAACTTTATTTATAAACTATATTTCATATTATACAATATTATTTTTAAACACATATATGTAATTAAATTATTTATATGTACGCATAAATACATTGACGACATTCATGTATACATAAGAGCTAACATATCTGTTGTGGTGTAAATCCAAACATCTATACACGGACATGTCAAACCATGTACACTTTATTATATTGCATGTATGCACATATATACTTTATAATATAAACTATATAATAAATAAAACATTATTTATGAATTAAGTAAAATATAGATTTTATTTAAAACAAAATTTAGAAAAGTTCTAAATAAACTTAGCCTAAATTAACCCAATAAAGTTCCTAAAAGGTATAAAAAATGAAATTTACCCAATTACTCTACTGCTGGCTGACCCAGTTCCAACAATGATATTATAGCCAAATAGCCTACGCAATCTAAATTAGAAGTATTAGGGCTCTTATTGAATCCTACCCATATAGTAGGGTGTCTAGAAAAGTAGCATCGAAGGTTGGGTTTGGGTAATCAAGTACTCTGTTATACCTGTGTTATTATGTATTAGTTTTTATGACAACAACCATATAAGATCATACAAAATATAGATACTAATGCTTTATCATATTATATATAGTATATAGTGTAGGATATTAGACATGTCTTGATTAAGAAAACTGTACAGTATCAAGAGCAGACTCAAGAGGCTGATATAGAGATTCAAGAGTTAGAGATTGGAGATTCATGAGTTTGAAGATTCAAGATGTCAAGATAAGTTATAGAGTCGTGGATTATTTTGTTAAATCCCTAGTAGCACTTCTTTGATCTCTCTTCATTAAAAAAAAAGGTTTTTAAGATCTATTCTCCAATTTTAATGATTTCAAATATCCTGGTTTTCAAAAATGTATTTAAGAATCCCTGTTTTCAAAATGATTATTCAAACATCTTTTCAAAATATTTTTCAAATGATTTCTAACTTTTTAATTATTTATTTACAAAATTATTATATTAAGTTTTTAAGTATTTTATATTTTAATATATACTTTTAATTTATTGTATTTAGATATAGATTTTGGTTTTATGTTTTCTGAATATTTATGGTATTCAAAAGTATATTTTGACATTCATTAATACTTTGATTCTAAATATATATTCACTTATACTTTGTATATTATTTTTCCAAAGAAATTCATATTTAAATCCTTTATATATTAAAATATTTTAAAGTAATTTAATAAAGTTTTCTTAAGTTTTGTTATGATTAAAATGTGTATCAACTATTCTTAAATGATTATACAAAGTATCATAATATTTTACGAAATTTAATATTTACAAAACAATTTTTATTAAGTGTTTTTTCAAATTAACAAAGGATATGTCGACATACATATAAGTTATATGTCGACATACATAGAAGCTATATGTCAACATATAGTCCGAGATTTTCAAAATTCAAATTTTGAATGGAAGTGTTTTTTCGTCTTTTCTCTTCGTGAACAGACATGACCACCATTTCTCTATATATAGGGGTTCTCTCAATGAATTTAACAACTACTTTCTTATATTTTCTCTCCTCTTTCACTCTCTTGATTTCTAAAAGTAATTTTACTCAAGATCTTCTCAAATTCAAACTCTATTGATTTGATACTCTATCGAATATTCTATGATCTCTCTCATCTCTCTCACTCAAATCATGATCAAAGTGATATTCAAGAGGCTACAGGATTATTTGTATTCAAGAACAAGAAATTGATTTTTTAAACTCTATCAAATCACACTCAAATACTCTTGAATATAAATTCAGGGGTGTGGGTGGTGTCCGTGAAATCCAAGTGGGTGTGCTTGGTGTCCCGTTTGAATCCAAGTGGGTGTGCTGGTGTCCCGTCCGAATCCAGCGAGTGTACCCAGAGCTTGGAAAATCTAGTGGATGTGACTCATAGCCTTGAAATTGAGATTGTATAAACTTTGATATTTGAAAAGAAATATGTACAAGAAATTGTACGGGACTGGATATAGGGTAACTCCGAACCATATTAAAATCCTGGTGTGATCTCTCCAACTCTTTACTTTTTACTGCATTTATATTTATCTATGTTTGCATCTGTAACTGTCAATTTGCATTATTTAAACTATAATCTTAAAAGAATTCAAAAAGATTCATAAAAGTTAGTAAACACCATTAACCCACTCTAGTGTTAAATTAGCCTTATGATCCTTACTTCCACAAACTAATAACCTGGCTACTGGCCTGGCTTGAAAGGATGAGATAAACCCAAAGGCTATATCCCTAATATGAAAAGCTTAAATTAATTTGGGTCTTAGGCTAATTTCAAAATTGTTTTGAAATTAAAATAAATATTTTAAATTTAAAAGTTAAATTTAAAATTAGAAAAATATTATAAATGTTATAATATATATTTTTAAATTGCTTTGAAAATTAATATAAAAGTGTTAAATTTAAAAGTTAAATTCAAAATAAAACGCATATTACAAAAGTTATAATATAATTTTTCAAAATGTTTGAAAACGTTATAAAATTAATTTTGAAATTATTATTTATTAATAAGATTAATAAAATAAATGAATTAATTAAATAAGTTAATTAATTAAATATATATACATGTACAATATATATAATGATATATGTTATGTTGTCTAGAATTGTTTAAGACAATATTGGTATAGATGTGTGTATAAAAGAATTTTTGAAATTAATAAAATTTAATTAAAATTATTTAATTAAATAAATTACTTAAAAGTTGATTAACAAATTAAAATACATATATATGAGAAGGTTATAGTATATATGTTCAATATAATATGTTATAATTAAATAATATAATAATTAATTAAAGTGTTAACTAATTAAATAAGATTTAATTAACATAATGTTATACATAAAATTTTATATAAGTTATACAATAATAGAACTTATACAATACAAATGTACAAAATAAAGGTGGAACATTAAAGAAAACCTTAAATAGACTTAAGGAATAAATACATATGAAAAAGTATGTATACCGTGATTCCCGATGTGTTTGACACTTGAATCACGAGGGTATTTCATAAGAAAAATATTGGTTCATAAGACAATATCACTCGATACAATATACTGAAGATTATACTCCCTGTTTGTAGAGCAAACTCAAGTTAGAGATGTTGTGTGTAGTATTATTAATACATTGACTAGACAAGTAATATAACTATATATATTTGTTGAGCAAACTCAAGGTACATATACTATACTTAGGTCATCGTGAAACGATAAGTACGAGTGAATAATTTATTTTGATTTGTCGAGCAAACTCAAGGTTAAAATGAGATTAGGATAAGGAACCATGGGTTAGGAGTTGTATATAATAAAATTGATAAGGAGTTATCCATCGTATGTGGGTTATGACATGAGCAAACTCAAGGTCAGAATCCCAAAAGAGACGAGTCCTCACACCCACTAGTGAAGTCGGAAGACTTCTATGTTTCATCTTAGGGTTTGGAGAAACATAAAAGACTAGTGGGAGCATTATTAGAAAAATGAAATGGTAACATTTAATCTTTCTAATATTACAAGAACGTCGCTATGTATAATTAAAATAATCTACTTCGATAAATTTGTGCATTAAATATAATTGATGAAATGTTTATCAATCAAAATATACAAAGGAAATGAATTAAATATTGATAAAGAAATATTAAATATGCTTACTTATAAATATTTGCATGTTGACCCATGCAAGTGCCTAATTATACAACCACTAATTACATTCGTAACTTGGTCACTTACTAGTTTACTTACTTGAGACTGTGTATTGTCTTCAATGAGTTTTAAATTCCTAAAGCAATACAAGAATATGGATATTTGATCCATATACGATCACGTATAAATGTTATATGGTGAATGGTCATAATTCATAATGTACGAAACCTCAGTGAAATTATTTCATTAAAATAAGCAAGTAAATTATAGTGTGAGATCGTGTATTCAATATAATTGATTACAATAATGGTCTTGTTATGTTAAATGTAACACTAGACTAAAAGCTACAAAATAGATCTAAGAACTCGATCATTGAAATGTTAGTTTGATCAGTTTATGTAAAGTGCAATTTATCTGATATCCTTAAAAGTTAAGGATAACCAAATGCATTTTTATAAAGAATTCTTTACGATATTGTAGTAAGAGTTTCCTTTGAATGGTTCGACCGTTTAGAAAGAAAATCGAATGTATAAGAGTGGATGTAACCTATGGTACAGTTGGGATGAAGAGAGTGAATGATCATTTCAGCTTCATAAAGAAATTCAGATGTAAAAATTGTATAATAATAATAGATACTTAACATTGGAATGAGAAATATGATTTCTACTACAAAAGTATTTTCACATAGAAAATTATTTTCTATGATATTTATTTGTTTGAATTTAAGATACTTAGTATGAAAATTCTAGACTGTAAACCAATTATAGTAAATTAAATAAATATCATATATTAAGTGGTTGAATAGAGCTTTGTATTTCATATGCTATTATACTAATAGCGGAGCATACCATATAATACTTATTGGTTGCATCAAGTTATGAAAATTATTTTCGTAAAACGTACCAAACATTATTTATGAAATAATATTAATTTTCGGTGTTGACTGAAAAATAACACGGTTTTATTTCAATATGAATATTCGTTGTAAAATAAAATTATAGTATTGGTATTTGTGATGCAATGGAAAATACAACAGTATCTAAATTCATTTGCAATTATTTTGGAATTATCGACTAATCTACGGTTTTGAGAAATAATTTTTGATTATATGATTATGAATCATATAGTACTAGTAAATTATATCTTAGACAACTAAGGGCAAAGCACTCATTCAGTGGAAGCATCATAAGAGTCGATGAACTCTACGGATTGATGCATATAGGTGTATGCAATCACAAGTCTATTAATACCAAAATGGTTACACATACTTTATTATATTCACCTATGAGTTATCATTCACATGGACATGTGTGTTTGATACACATGTAGTATGTCTATGGTAAGTTCATAGAATACAAAATAGATGTATATGAAATTACGTGCTATAGAAAATAAAATGGTCTGATTTGATCGAATATGTAAGTATATTGGAAAGATATCCAAACGTACTTAAAATGAATAGAGATTCAATCTCAAAAGTCACTCCTCCCTATGATCGTAATGATGTATCGATAAGGAGTAATCGAACTTTATCGGACAAAGTACGATTAACTATGAGTGAAGTTAAGTTAACTTCTTTCTATAAGGTCGTGTACTTACACAAGGTTAAAATTAATTTAATTTAAAGAATAGTTTACAAAATCGTACAAGATAAAGGTTTATAAGAAACTCAAACATATCATTGGCCAAGGATTTGGCAGATTGTGTGAGTCGAAAGACTACATGTAATAATTGAACATGAGGGATCTTGTATGTGGTGACCCTCACTCTAAAACACATAGATTTTTTTTTCCTAAACATCCAAGAGGAATTCACCACTAAACCCCATTTCTTTTATATTTGAATATTTATATAATTTCCAAATATTTTTCCCAAGACCTTGGACTTACCAATATAATCATATCAGTGTACAAACAAATTAAGACAATCATATATTTGATGATATACAATTGTTTTTTTTTTATCAGAGGGAATTTAAATCAAACAGAAATCAAAATACCATACAAGTTATTGACATAGCCATTTATTTCTTTTCTAAGTCTTGTTCTACTGCCAGAGGTGCATTTTGGCAAATTATAACACTATATATATATATTTGACTTGCAGAGCACAGTACATTTTTTTTCTTTTTGCCTAACTAATTCTATTAACACTAAAATAATATTTAATTGACCTTATGACAGTCATCAAGTGTTTACATGAGATTACTTACAAATTATACTTGCAGGCATGGATATTGGAACTAATTTCCATTTATCATTTCAGGTTGAACAATTGAAGTCATTTTGCATTTTTAAGTTTAACATGGTGCAGACTTAAATACTTGGTGTTTTACTGGAAATGCTTGGTGTTATTTAAGGGCTGCTTGGTGTTTTCTTTGTTTTGTCCCGGGAGCACTTACACTTCATTAATTGAAATGAAGTGGTTCCAGGCTCCAAGAGTTTGACCCATAACCATCTAGGCCGGCCATAGTCCCTTATTTACCACTTTCAGACCCATGTTTCTCAAATAAACTTCTTCAAAAGCTTCTCCTAACACCAGCATATTTCTTCCTTATGTATATTCCTGAGAATTCATCCATTTATGCTAACAACCAAAAACACAAAATGCTTCCAGGTTTGTTTCTTTTATAATCTTTTTTTTTAAATTATATAATAAGCTCAGACAATAAAACCAGAGATCATCACATACACATTTTATATTTATGTGTTATGTCCATCCCCTTGTTTTCTGCAAATCAGATAATCATAAAATCAATAGGTAATCAAACTCCATCAAAAATCATTTAAAATAAGTTTTACTTAAGTACAAGTTTTAATCCAAATACTCAAAAAAACTCCCTACAATTAACTCCAACTACCACATGTGATCTGACTATTAACATCATTACAAGCATCTGCAAGTTTAAAACAAGTCCCTTTTATTTATACTACCAGCTAATGCCTTCTTCACTCATCAAGCGAACTTCAATTTCCTGCAAGCAATTCATTTAGCTGCCCCAAAGAATTTTTGAGACACCCAGATGATTGCAAGGGCAACCAAAAGGGCCAGTTTATACTGGTATGAACATTAATCAAAATTTTATACACATATTCATACTTCCATTTCTAGATAAATAAACTCAGATTTTATTCTCCCAATCTCACCCAGCAATTAATCAGAACATCACATTAATCCTGATTAATTTAACTCCCTGTATAGATATTCATAACCCAAATTTATAAATCCCATTCCTTATTTATTTTATGGTCTACATCTCCTTGTCAAATGAACACTATGTATGCATTGTGAAGGAAACTCCCAGGTTATTTAAATTATTCCAACACACAAAGGCCTCAGGGTGCAGTTGCACCATGCATATACTTGCTCCCACCTGAAGCAAGCAGATCATTGACTAACTCCCAAGTGACCAATTTAGTTTCTCTTTCATTCATTCATATTTCAGAAAGATATAACTGCTTGTATACTTTCTGGTTCAACCCCATGATTTTTATTTATTAGCCTTATTACAGGAAATACAACATTCCTTTGGTCTTCCTAAAAATAATTTGAGCATCATGATCCTGTTATATTATTGTGAATAAATGGATAAGGGTTTTATTAAGGAAGCCCCTCAAAAACCCAGAAATTCTCTTCTGACTTGTGATATGAATATTGAGCTTCATGCTTCATTATCTAAGAAATAGACATAAGCTAGACACTGTCTTGCTGCCTATTCCCTAAATAATGTAGATCCATACTTCATAATAATAAAGCAGAACAAAAGTGCCCAAACCATTTTGTCTTTGAAAAACCCACATATAGATTTAAAAACTCCAAACAATAAAGCACAACCAAACAAGAATACACAACCAAACATCCATCTCACCCATAATAAATCATTTCAAGGATCTTTTTCTTTTAAATGAATCATAACATTATAGGCTGCCTACCAGAGGACTTAGTGCCATAGCATAAAAAAGGATTAATGCTCACCTAGTGTTTTCTTTTACTGTCTTGCTCCTCTGAACAGCAGATTCTTTCAGTGTTTTAAGCTATTGCTTCTCCTATATATTTTTTTTGATCCCGAGAGAATGATGGATATGGTTATGTGCAGTTATTTATAAAATCATTCTAGGGTTTAAGAAAATGGGTAATTCCCCTGATACCCTTAGATGTTCATGTACATATCACATTCCTGTGGGGTCCTAAATTGGAAATGCACACATTAGGTTACTTTAATTGGTTATTTCGGGAATCAAACATTTTAAACACTGCATGCTATTTTCATGTCTCCATTTTATTCATGCCATATGCATGTGATCCTTTATTCATTTTTTTCTAAGTTTGAAGAATTTGTAAACTTCTTGTGTTTTCTCTCTAGCTATTATCTCCATTTAATCATGCATATTATCATACCCAATCATGTAATGTAAAATCATTCACCCATATTATTTGCTTGAAATAAATATAAGATATGGAAATTTTTATTTGATCCTGTATGTATATATATATATATATATATATATCTCTGCCTCTTTGTCAAAACAGTAACTCCTCCTATATCTAAATAAAAATCACATATATTATGCTAATTATTTCTAGCATAAATACATAAGTCATTTGGTCCTTATAAAACTCTATTTTATTTTATTTTTAGATAAAACAGGAAACACTCCATATATATTAAATGTATGTATTTATATAATTCTTTGGACATAGAGCTATATTTATTTTGAGTTCCAATTTTTCTTTTAATCACCTTAACCCCTTGCATTTTTGTCCAGCAGAACTCCCATGCATATTTAATTTATTAACAAGCTTTTCCATTTTAATATGTCATTTAATATATATATATATATATATATATATTTCTCTATTTTTTTCTTCAGAAATTCTCAAAGTAAATATAACTTTCATTTTTAGGGTCATTACATACCCTCCCCCTTAAAGGAATTATGTCCCCATAATTTCACCTAATTTCTCCAATTAAAAGCACTAATCTATAGCCTGTTTTAACTCCATAACCCCATACTCACATTTTATGAAAGCAAACAATATATAAGAATATTTAGAAAAATCATCATAAGCTGCTTAAACATACCTCTCCATTAGTAAACAAATTGGAGTATTTAGCCCTCATTTTATCTTCAACCTTCCATGTACAATCATTAGTGTCCAAGCTCCATTGAATTTTTACCAGTTTGATCACCTTGTTCCTCAACTTTTTCTCTTCCTTGGCAACTATCCCTACTGGTTCATTTGTATAAACCAAATTCTTTTGGACTTGAATTTGAGTAGGTGACTCCAGAATTGCCCCTTCATCATGCACCCATTTTCTCAATTGAGAAACATGAAACACTGGATGCACACCACTCAACTCCTCAGGTAACTTAAGTCTGTAGGCTATAGCACCGATTCTTTGCATAATTTCATATGGTCCTACAAATCTTGGTGATAGCTTACCAGATTTCCCAAACCTGAACACCTTCTTCATTGGTGATACCTTCAGAAAAACATGCTCTCCTACTTCAAACTCCATTGGCTTTCTCTTTCTATCTGCATAAGACTTTTGTCTTGATTGTGCTGCCTTCATTCTATGCCTAACTAATTCAATCATGTTGGAAGTTTCTTTAACATGATCTGGCCCCAATATTACACCCTCTCCTGCTTCCAACCAACAGGCAGGAGACATGCAGTGTCTCCCATACAAGGCTTCAAAGGGAGCCATTCCTATTGTTGATTGATAGCTATTGTTGTAAGTGAATTCTGCCAGGTGGATATGATCCTCCCAATTACCCCCAAAATCAAGTACACATGCTCTTAGTAAATCTTCCAATATTTTATTCACTATCTCTGTTTTCCCATCACTTTGAGGATGGTAGGCAGTGCTTAAACAAAGTTGTGTTCCCATTGCTTCTTGGAAGCTCTCCCAAAATCTTGAGGTGAACAAAGTGTCTCTATCACTTACAATAGTCTTGGGTATACCATGTAGCCTCACCACTTCCTTAATAAATAATTGTGCAAGCCTAGATGCATTTCTATCTGACCTGACAGGGACAAAGTGAGCTGATTTGGTTAGTCTATCAACAATTACCCATATACTATCATTGCCTTTCTTAGTTCAAGGCAAACCATCCACAAAATCCATGGAAATACTTTCCCATTTCCACTGAGGTACCTCCAAAGATTGCAACATGCCAGAGGGCTTTTGATAGTCTGCCTTGACTTGCTGGCAGGTTAAACACTTTGCCACATATTTTGCCACTGCTTGTTTCATTCCTGGCCACCAGTAGCTCCTTTTCAAATCATGATACATTTTGGTACCACCAGGGTGTATGGTGTACTTGGTTTTGTGATGCTCATTCATGATTTCTTCCTTTAATTCCACAAAGTCTGGTACACAAAGCTTATCATTTTTCCTCAAATAACCCTTGGAATCTATTTTAAAATTCTCTAACTCAATGTTATTTAATAACATTTCTTTCTTCTCCTTTAGACTTTGATCTTGATCTTGCATGCTACCAATTTTCTCCACCAGATTAGACTTCACTGTGATTATTCCCAGTGTACCATACTCCACCATATCACCATGTTCTTTAAAATTCACTTCATCCTTGCTGTATATATCTGCCTCCCCAAGCACTGCAAGGTTTTTAAATTCATCAATCATCAAACTGGCTAATCTAATATGATTTCTGCTCAAAGCATCTACCACTCTATTAGCTTTTCCAGGAGTGTACAAAATATCTAAATCATATGCAACTAGAAACTCCAACCATCTTGCTTGCCTCATATTTAAATCTTTTTGAGAAACTAAATATTTCAATGCTTGATGATCTGTGAATAATTCAAATTTTTCCCCAAGCAAATAATGCCTCCATAGTTTTAATGCAAACACTATTGCAGCTAGTTCTAAATCATGAGTTGCATATTTGGTCTCATTGGGTTTAAGCTGCCTTGATGCATATGCCACCACCTTGCCATGTTGCATGAGCACTGCACCTAACCCAGATCCACTAGCATCAGTGTATACAACCATTCCTTCATTTACCTCTGGGATTTGCAAGACAGGAGCCTCCACCAATGCTTGTTTCAATTTTTCAAAAGCTTGATCACACTGCTCAGTCCATACATATGGTTGGTTCTTCTTGGTTAGTTTGGTCATTGGTGTGGCTATTCTTGAAAAATCCTTGATGAACCTCCTATAGTACCCTGCCAAACCTAAGAATGACCTCACCTCAGTCACTGTCTTGGGTCTACTCCATGATTGAACTGCAATGACCTTGCTTGGATCTACACTTACTCCCTGCTGTGACACTATGTGTCCTAAGAATTTCACTTCATGTTGCCAAAATGTACACTTTGAATACTTGGCTTTTAATTCATGTTCTCTAAGTCTTGGATAATACTAAATGTAGGTGCATGGCATGATCATTTTTTGTTTTTGAATAAATTAATATGTCATCTATAAATACCAAGACAAACTTATCCAAAAAGTCTCTAAAAATTCTATTCATCAAGTCTACAAAATAGGAGGGAGCATTGGTCAAGCCAAATGGCATTACTAGAAATTCATAAAGGCCATATCTTGTGTTAAAGGCTATGTACTCAATGCTTTCCTCTGCAACTTTCATTTGGTGAAATCCAGAGGCTAAATCAAACCTTGAAAATATTTTAGCTCCATGCAATTGATCAAATAGGTCATCTATTCTAGGCAGTGGGTACTTATTTTTAATGGTTACCTTGTTTAAATCCCTATAGTCTACACACAACCTCATTGTTCCATCATGTTTCTTGACAAAGAGCACCGGGGAACCCCAACTGGAACTACTTGATCTTATGAATCCTTTCTCTTCTAATTCTTCTAGTTGATGTTTTAATTCTACTAACTCTTTTGGACCCATCCTATAAGGCTTCTTAATGATTGGATTTGTTCCTGGCATTAACTTTATTTTAAATTCTACTAGTCTATTCTGAGGAATTCCTCTCACTTCTCCAAACACATCTATAAATTCATTAACTACTGGAACTTCCTCTATTTTTAATTCCTTTTGGACTTCATTAATACTCTAGATTTTATTAAAACATGTGTTCTTTGCTGTTTCACTTAGAACTGTGATTCTTTTGCCTTCATTTGTCTCCAAAGAAATAGTAAGGTTTTCTAAATTTAAAATTGCTTTATTTTTCATTAACCAATCTACCCCCAAAATAATCCCAATACCAGGATAATTTAAAGTATATAGATCTGAATCAAAGCCATAACCCCCTATAATTAATTTCAGACCCACACACTTCATTCCTAATATACAATGACTCCCTATGGGATTGTGTACAATTAAGGGCTGATCAATAGAAACACATGCAAGTGCTAATTTCTTTGTAATTTCCAGAGATATTAGTGAATGTGAGGCACCAGTGTCATATATTACTGATATTGGTTTGGTATGAATAAAAATTATACCTTCAAGTTGCCCAACATTCCTAGTGTTGTTGGCTGCCAAAGCTCCTACCCTTGCTGTTCCCCTATTGGTCTCTAGGCAATCCTTCTTGAGATGACCCATCTTTCCACAATTATAGCAGCCTCCTCTAGGGATTTTAGGGTCAGGGCATTGGTTACTATAATGTCCAGCTTTTCCACAATTAAAACAATGAGTGAATTTCTTGCTTTCAGGTGCTATTGCTCCTTCCCCTTTCTTAACTCCTTTACTTGCATTTCTCTTGTCATAAGGTTGCACTTTGTTCTGACCACCCTTCTTCTTATTGAGCTTCATATTCCTGAATTTCTCCCTTGCGGTGTCATGTTGCTCAAATGAGAGAGTTAGATCAATTACTTGATCAAAGGTTTTGTCCTTGTATGGCAACATTGCCCTTGACAGACTAGGGTTCAAGCCTTGAATGTACCTTGCATTCTTTGCTTCTGCATTCCCTATTAACACCATTCCATACTTGGATAATGCTTCAAACTTCTGAGTGTATTCATTTACACTCATGCCTCCTTGCCTTAACCTAATAAAGTCTTCAAGCAGTGTGGCCTTGGCAGATGCTGGGACAAATCTGGCCTCAAGCATGTCCTTGAAATTATTCCAAGTGATGGTATCCTCTTGTCTTCCTGCTGTCACAACCTCCCACCAATCCAGTGCAACCCCCTTCAATTTCCTTGAAGCTATCTGTCTCTTCCTTTGGTCATTGATTTGCATATCTGTGAAGACCCTCTCCATAGTTCTTATCCAAGTTTGGACACCTATAGCTCCTTCAGTGCCTTCAAAATCCTTTCCTCCCAAAGTAGTACATGTCTTAAGCAGTTTGGAGAGTTCCTCATGAGGATTGTCTTGCCTTGGTGCCATTCCATCCCTTAAAGCTCTCACAAAATCCTCCATGCTCATCACAGGTGGCTCACGTGATGATCCTGCACCTGTGTGATGCCTTGGTCCTACCATAATGCTATAAATGTGATTTTTATGTTAGTTTATTTACCCCCATCATTCTTGGTGTCTTTACTTTGTTCATTTTTATTCCTGTGCACACTGTGCATGTATCACATGCACTCACATATATATATATTTTAACATAAAACAAAAGCATTCAACACCAATAATTCAAACAATGCATTCAAACATCCATATGCATACAACAACATTTACTATGTTATTTAAAACATAGCTCTGATACCAACTGTGGTGACCCTCACTCTAAAACACATAGATTTTTTTTCCTAAACATCCAAGAGGAATTCACCACTAAACCCCATTTCTTTTATATTTGAATATTTATATAATTTCCAAATATTTTTCCCAAGACCCTGGACTTACCAATATAATCATATCAGTGTACAAACAAATTAAGACAATCATATATTTGATGATATACAATTGTTTTTTTTTATCAGAGGGAATTTAAATCAAACAGAAATCAAAATACCATACAAGTTATTGACATAGCCATTTATTTCTTTTCTAAGCCTTGTTCTACTGCCAGAGGTGCATTTTGGCAAATTATAACACTATATATATATATATATATATATATATTTGACTTGCAGAGCACGGTACATTTTTTTCTTCTTTCTGCCTAACTAATTCTATTAACACTAAAATAATATTTAATTGACCTTATGACAGTCATCAAGTGTTTACATGAGATTACTTACAAATTATACTTGCAGGCATGGATATTGGAACTAATTTCCATTTATCATTTCAGGTTGAACAATTGAAGTCATTTTGCATTTTTAAGTTTAACATGGTGCAGACTTAAATACTTGGTGTTTTACTGGAAATGCTTGGTGTTATTTAAGGGCTGCTTGGTGTTTTCTTTGTTTTGTCCCGGGAGCACTTACACTTCATTAATTGAAATGAAGTGGTTCCAGGCTCCAAGAGTTTGACCCATAGCCATCTAGGCCGGCCATTGTCCCTTATTTACCACTTTCAGACCCATGTTTCTCAAATAAACTTCTTCAAAAGCTTCTCCTAACACCAGCATATTTCTTCCTTATGTATATTCCTGAGAATTCATCCATTTATGCTAACAACCAAAAACACAAAATGCTTCCAGGTTTGTTTCTTTTATAATCTTTTTTTAAAAAAAAATTATATAATAAGCTCAGACAATAAAACCAGAGATCATCACATACACATTTTATATTTATGTGTTATGTCCATCCCCTTGTTTTCTCCAAATCAGATAATCATAAAATCAATAGGTAATCAAAATCCATCAGAAATCATTTAAAATAAGTTTTACTTAAGTACAAGTTTTAATCCAAATACTCAAAAAAACTCCCTACAATTAACTCCAACTACCACATGTGATCTGACTATTAACATCATTACAAGCATCTACAAATTTAAAACAAGTCTCTTTTATTTATACTACCAGCTAATGCCTTCTTCACTCATCAAGCCAACTTCAATTTCCTGCAAGCAATTCATTTAGCTGCCCCAAAGAATTTTTGAGACACCCAGATGATTGCAAGGGCAACCAAAAGGGCCAGTTTATACTGGTATGAACATTAATCAAAATTTTATACACATATTCATACTTCCATTTCTAGATAAATAAACTCAGATTTTATTCTCCCAGTCTCACCCAGCAATTAATCAGAACATCACATTAATCCTGATTAATTTAACTCCCTATATAGATATTCATAACCCAAATTTATAAATCCCATTCCTTATTTATTTTATGGTCTACATCTCCTTGTCAAATGAACACTATGTGTGCATTGTGAAGGAAACTCCCAGGTTATTTAAATTATTCCAACACACAAAGGCCTCAGGGTGCAGTTGCACCATGCATATACTTGCTCCCACCTGAAGCAAGCAGATCATTGACTAACTCCCAAGTGACCAATTTAGTTTCTCTTTCATTCATTCATATTTCAGAAAGATATAACTGCTTGTATACTTTCTGGTTCAACCCCATGATTTTTATTTATTAGCCTTATTACAGGAAATACAACATTCCTTTGGTCTTCCTAAAAATAATTTGAGCATCATGATCCTGCTATATTATTGTGAATAAATGGATAAGGGTTTTATTAAGGAAGCCCCTCAAAAACCCAGAAATTCTCTTCTGACTTGTGATATGAATATTGAGCTTCATGCTTCATTATCTAAGAAATAGACATAAGCTAGATCACTGTCTTGCTGCCTATTCCCTAAATAATGTAGATCCATACTTCATAATAATAAAGCAGAACAAAAGTGCCCAAACCATTTTGTCTTTGAAAAACCCACATATAGATTTAAAAACTCCAAACAATAAAGCACAACCAAACAAGAATACACAACCAAACATCCATCTCACCCATAATAAATCATTTCAAGGATCTTTTTCTTTTAAATGAATCATAACATTATAGGCTGCCTACCAGAGGACTTAGTGCCATAGCATAAAAAAGGATTAATGCTCACCTAGTGTTTTCTTTTACTGTCTTGCTCCTCTGAACAGCAGATTCTTTCAGTGTTTTAAGCTATTGCTTCTCCTATATTTTTTTTTGTTTTGATCCCGAGAGAATGATGGATATGGTTATGTGCAGTTATTTATAAAATCATTCTAGGGTTTAAGAAAATGGGTAATTCCCCTGATACCCTTAGATGTTCATGTACATATCACATTCCTGTGGGGTCCTAAATTGGAAATGCACACATTAGGTTACTTTAATTGGTTATTTCGGGAATCAAACATTTTAATCACTGCATGCTATTTTCATGTCTCCATTTTATTCATGCCATATGCATGTGATCCTTTATTCATTTTTTTCTAAGTTTGAAGAATTTGTAAACTTCTTGTGTTTTCTCTCTAGCTATTATCTCCATTTAATCATGCATATTATCATACCCAATCATGTAATGTAAAATCATTCACCCATATTATTTGCTTGAAATAAATATAAGATATGGAAATTTTTATTTGATCCTGTATGTATATATATATATATATCTGCCTCTTTGTCAAAACAGTAACTCCTCCTATATCTAAATAAAAATCACATATATTATGCTAATTATTTCTAGCATAAATACATAAGTCATTTGGTCCTTATAAAACTCTATTTTATTTTATTTTTAGATAAAACAGGAAACACTCCATATATATTAAATGTATGTATTTATATAATTCTTTGGACATAGAGCTATATTTATTTTGAGTTCCAATTTTTCTTTTAATCACCTTAACCCCTTGCATTTTTGTCCAGCAGAACTCCCATGCATATTTAATTTATTAACAAGCTTTTCCATTTTAATATGTCATTTAATATATATATATATATATATATACATATTTCTCTATTTTTTTCTTCAGAAATTCTCAAAGTAAATATAACTTTCATTTTTAGGGTCATTACATTGTATGAATCATCCCAAAAGAAGTTTGAGAACGATTGCCATTAGATGACCTATTTCTGTTTTAAACGCAAGTATATCAGTTTTATATATAAGGCAATTCATAAAATGTTTATGAATACCTATTCTGTTGAACTGAGAAACAATTGTTGTTTCAAAAAATACCAACTTCATAGCAAAGGAATTTCTTTCAGAAATTATTAGTAGTAAAATGGATATGGATACGGTCCAAGGATAAAAATGATTACAAGGGATGAAATGAAATTAAACAAACCTAAAATGAGCACAATGCATTAGAATAAGTATTCTTGTGCACTGAAGAGAAACCGTGAGTTTCTTATCAATGTTAAAAATAGATAATCCTCGGTTATCAATGGAACGACTAAGAGTATTGACTCTACGATATGGTATGATGCACAAATCTAAAATGGATTCCAAGTATGTTATTAAAATATGATTTTGATACCTATACCCAAAGGGATATAATCTACCGGCTGCGCATGTGTCTTCAAGAGAAAGACTAATGTAGTTTGAATATAATAAGCAATGTTGATAAGAATAACATCGTAAGTTTCAATTGTTGAAATAAGCGTAACAGATTCGTTATTCAATGTGTGATTTGGATTTTTACTCATAAAATTATCGCTTGGTATGACTTTTTTTTGGTACGCATGTGTTGAAATGGAAAAATCTAAATAATGATTTAAAATAAACTATTTGCACATAACAACCAAAATGTCTTGAAGTTGGTAGGAGCGATATTGAGAGTGTGGGTTTTTCGGATATGATTTAAGAAATGATATGAAAGCATAATTCTATAAGCATTAGAGTTGAATAATTATTTTGATAGAAATATCGAATAGTTTGATTTTTGGTCAAAATGCAAAGGAAGCGTGTATCCATAAGAAAGAACCACTAAAAGGTACATAAATATTTCTAGATTATAAGTAAACAACATAGTGCTGATTGTTAACGATGTACTTATGTTAAAATCAGTAATAGTTTACTTGTTTAATACTTGATATTGAATTTGTTAATTATATATTTTATGTTAAGTATAAAGGATGTTTGGAATGTTCCAAAATGATATGCAAAGACACCTAATTAAAATGTCTAATATGGAACATGTAAGATGAATTTTTTATGCATTAGCGATAGGTATTATCATACATATGTTGTTTACAATATCATAATTTTCATCTGTATTTGATGCATGAAGAAAATATCAAATCTAAATTAAGATCACTAAATGGTAGTTTAGAGTATTCCAGAGTATTTACGAAAAACTAGAGAATTGTTTCCAGAAACAACGAACTCTTCATAAAGAGTATTCAGATTCGAATTTCATAAGTGAAGTTGAGTATAATATATCAATATTAAATCCATGTTTGAAACTTAGTTAAGGAGTCTTAAGTTGGAAAAGTTCCAAACAGGAAGTTGTGGCTGATTCAACGAAAAGGTTAAGTACATCACCTTGAATAGCGCCATGATAAAAGCAATGTACTAATATAAATGCACAAATTTGAAATTGTGCTAGGGGTCATTCCAAGTATTAAGAATATTATATTAATGATAACAATGTAATGATAAGAGCTCACTAGAAGTCTCGAAGCATACTCTAAATAGTTTCACATGACAAAAGTAGTTTACCAACATCAGAGAGAGTTGATTGACAGAGTGGATAATTAAACCAACATAGCGGATTCATTCAGAAAGGGTCTAACTACATCAATTCATATCAAACTAATTGAAGGGATGAGATAGAAATTCCATAATTGACCCCAAGTGTAAGTGGGAGATTGATAGAGTTAGGGGTATGCCATAGGGGAAATTATGTAATTTGTTACATATATCTAACTCGATAACCAATCTTGTTTGAAATAAAATGTGTTTTCTTTCTATCATATACTTGATATATTGTGTTATATTAATTAATTTAATTAAAAGTATATTTAATAGAAAATCCATAAACGGTAATTTATTGCAGTTACAAAGTGTTATAACCATGAGTAATTTATCACAATGAAATTAAATATACCATTTTAAATATTCCTTGTCAAGATGTATCGGGACTGGATATCGATGCCTCGGTTGAGACTAGAGTACGTAACGCTCTCCAAATATTAGGCAATGTATCACTCATAACTGTCGGGGGACACCAAGGGGTTACGTACTGATAGTTATTGAATAACTATGGAATGACTCACTCGATAGTTTTCTATTGGTTAACATAACTAAGGTCAAACAAAAAATATCGATGTGACAAAATTACATAGTTCCATTGACTTGAGAATACAGTTGACCTTCAATGTGGAAACTCCGCGTTCATTATAGTTAAATCGTGACACGGCGTCCATCGAACGACCGTAGTTGGGTCGAGTGGAAACGTTGAAAGTGAAACACTATTCAAGAGATGATTCGTCTCCTCAATTATACGAGGTTAGTATCATGGTCAACCGAAATCAACTCAAAGTCAAAATCTCTAGCAACAGCATTCGATTAATAATAATTGTTATTATTGAACCAAAGACTTTGTGTTTGGACTATAGAGTTGAATATGGATGATATTAGAATTTTAACCATTACCAAATTCATTAAGTCCAAAGTGATTTAGTTTTGACGAAGAGAATTGGTGTAGATAATTTCACTACCGGGTAACGCTTAACAAATTAAAATTGGACTTTACCGATGCCAAGTAAGCGATAAATTTGGTAAAACTGTTACACCACCTACTAAGTGACGTGTGAATATTAATATTTGAATTGTTCGATATTAATTGTTGGCCAAATTTACACCTAAAAGTCACACAACCGAAACGTTGAATACTCCTGTTACCACCCAATTTAATTAAATTATAGTTGTTACAAATTAATTAATATTTATGAAATATTAGTTATAAAATTGTATTTGATGTATGTTAAACAATATTAAATAGTGTGTATATAATAGTTATAAATACACTTATCAATATACGATATCGATACGCGTTTAAATTGGATTTAAATGTATTAAATATTGTTTGGAGTTGAAACCCATGAGGAGGCTTGAATTTTTGGTTAGGATTTGATGGGGGTAGGCCGGCCAAAATGAAGGGGTTGGAGGCTTGGATTTTGAATTCAAAAGAAAAGAAAGAGGAAGAGAAAAAGGTGTATCTGGATCCTTCTTTTACTCCTTAAACTCTCTCATGTTTAAACACTCCAACATTCATTTTCTAATTTAATTTTTAGCCTCCCCTTGATCTTATTTCTAGCTGAAAATTCTACCTCACCCCTCCACTCTTTCAAGCATTTCCAACATCAAATTAAAGTCGGTTCGATCGTCGGTAGTAGTTATGTTCAAGAAGCTATCAACTTCTTAGTTCAGATTCAATTCAAAGAGTTTCATTCTTCGTTTCAATGTGTACGTACTAGGCTTTGGTGCAAGGTAAAATTCTTTATTTATATTTATATATAAATAATTGCTACATATATCATATTATCTTGTTAGTAAGTTAGTTGATTATTATAACGAATCTATATATGTTGGATGTCGTCACATTGGATGAATTGTAGGATTGTGTACATAAACCAAAAATAAGTTAAAAAAATAAATTATGCATGCATATAACATTTGGCTTTGGTAAAAAAATTAATTTTTTTGAAATTATATTAATAATATATAATTTTAAAATTAAGAATTGATTTTAAACAATAATATATAATGTAATATTTTAATTCACAAATATTTGTTTATGTCCATAAAGTTTACATATTTAAATTCTTATTTTAGTCTATATATATGTATATATTGTGTATGTATATTTATAAATATATTCTATGTTTTTATTAATTAAAAATGAGTTATACAAATATTAAATTTATGCATATACCATTATTAACATATAAAATTTGATACAACATTTTATACAAAATATATTAATGTTTTTCTTTTCGAAAAAATAATAATTTAAAAGTATTTCCATACGGAAATTTAAAAAAAAATTGTTAAATAAATGTTAATAAAAAAGGAAGCTTTGGCCGTGAGCATCTAAGTGTATATGTATATAATTAAGTTTTAATTTTATTATTAATAATATATATATATATATATATATATTTACAGGTATATATAGTTATATAGTTTTATGAATAATAACTTTAAAGTTATTTTAATATTCACATGTTAATATATTAAAATAAAACATTTGACTTATAAATACACACACGCACACGATACACACACACACACATATACACATATCATTTCTTTAAAGCTTGTTCAAAATTAGTTTGTCAAATTAAATTTCAAAATAATTTTGATAGATGTGATTACACTTATTTATATAAATGTGTTATATAAACTTTATTTATAAACTATATTTCACATTATATAAAATTATATTTAGACCCATATATAATTATATTATTTATATGTACATATGAATACATTGACGACATACATGTATATAGAGGGGCTAACATGTTCGTTGGGTGTAAATTCCAACATCTATATACCGACATGTCAAACCATGTACACTTTATTATGTTGCACATGTACGTACACACATATGTGTATATGATACACATATATACTTTATAATGTAGACTATATAATAAATAAAAAATTATTTATGAATTAAATAAAATATTGATTTTATTTAAAATGAAATTTAGAAAAGTTCTAAATTGACTACATAAGCCCAATAAAGATCCAAAAAGGTAAAAAAAAAATACCCAATTAGTCCGCTGCAGGCTGACCAAGTTCCAACACCTCTGTCCAGTCTACAATGTGGGGGGTAGAAGAACTAGAATATTCATAGGTTAATGCTTTGAAAAAAATTCGAGAAATATACAGGAGAATGGTGATTTGTTTGGTGAGGAGGAAGGTGGGGGAGTGAGGAAATATTAACATTGGAAAGAGCTGACAATTGGGAAAAGTCGGTGGCGTCTAACGCATCAGAAGCCAACCGTTCAACTAAACGGTGCAATTAAATGGGCCCCACCATCAACACAATGCTGACCTAAACTGCCCATTTTTTGACTGCGAACGATACCTGAATCTGACTGTGCTAGATGTTCAAATAACTACTTTGGGTTTTACTTGAAATATGGGTTCTAATGGGGTAGATATATCCACTTATTTACCTGGTGCTGGCAAGATAGTTAATTTGCTGGACATATTCGTATTTAAGACCGTTATGGTGCCAGACATAAGAAAACCGTTACTGTATCGATACTAATGGTAAGTAAAAAATGACTATCAATACTTTACCATTACCGTTGGTAAAATATTTGTGATAAACCGGTAAACCATTCATTAGTAATGATAAATTTACCAATATATATAGTCATTAAATTTTTATCACATTAAACTTTAATAATGATAAAAAAGTGAATATTTTGTTAGTGATTATAACTCCATTAACGTTTATATAAATATTTTGACTTGTTTTATTTGATAGAGAAAATCTTCTTGATCCATCACAAATAATTTACAACAACGTCAAATAATAATTTTGCTAATCTTAAATTTTGAAGTTAATAAACTCAAAAAAAAAAAAATCATAATAAATAATACTATAAGCGTTTACTAAAAATCCAATAAATCTCAAAAGTTTTTACGGCTAGGATCGATTGAAATAGTCAAAATAATAAGTTATATGATTGGTAAATTTAGCGCTATCAATGTTTTGATATTTCTTTACCATTAACAATGGTAAAATTGTATTTACCATACGGATAGCATTGGTATATAGATATAACTCAATATTAGTCGTGAATAGCTTGATATGGTAATGGTAAATTTACCGTTACCATAATATTCTTATTCATTTTGTCGAAGTTAGAAATATTTGTCATAATCAATAAATAAAAGAAAAGGATTGGATTTTGGTAGGATGCAGTAACCGTTGTTACTAGCTCCAATTGCCGCAGTTGTTGTGGATGTTATTAAAGCATGAATGCCATGCCTATCAATAATATTATTAATGTCAAATTAGTTTATCTAACTTATATACGTGAAATACAAAAAGTCCTAGTCCTACGTTTTGGTACCCAACTTAAGTGGGGATGTTGTTAACGAATGTACAAAAAAGGCCCAAAAAATCATCGAAATTTGGGCTAGATAAATTTCATATTATCTTAAGTGTTTCATAGATCTCATTTGATCCTTGGAAATTTTCAAAGAGAACATGAGCTCCTCCATTCCCTCACCTCCTCTCTTACACATCCACAAGACGAGAAGAGTTCAAGCAAAACTTGCATTAAAGCCATCTACAAATCCAAACTTGCATCCAAGCCCCACAATCCAAGTTACGAATATTACAAACTCGCCCTTAGATATTAAAAGAAGAGAAGCTACTTTAGCGCTTACAAGTCTATGTTTAGCTTCAGTGTTCAGTCAATTTCCATCACTTGCAGCTGAAGAATCAACAACCACTCAGTGTTCATTTGTGGTTGCAGATTCTGGACTTGCTTTTTGTGATAAGGTTGTTGGATATGGGCCCGAGGCTGTAAAAGGGCAGCTTATAAAGGTTCATTGTTGTTTTTATTTATCTGCTTTTAAATTGACAAATTATATAGAAGAGAATAAGGGCATTGTTTGGTTAGGGTGTTTTTTATACTTTTCTCGTTTTTATTAACACTTGAATATGTTTCGTGTAGGCACATTATACAGGAAGATTGGAAAATGGGAAGGTGTTTGATAGCAGTTATAACAGAGGGAAGCCACTCACGTTTCGCGTCGGAGTCGGGGAGGTAATTTGCATAGTCGGGAATTATACTTTTTTTTTTTTGACGTATTGTTTTGGAAAAACAGCAATTCGTAGCTTTTCTTGTTTGCTTACAAAAAGGTCTGATCCTCAGAGTTATTTCTCTGCTAAGCACCAAAAAGAAAGAGATGCAGACGATAAGCTCAAAATCTCAACCGTGTCAATTGAATCATTTGTTAATGTACAAAGTATTTTTGGATATAATGACATAACCTTGAATTAACCATGTCTTCAAACAAGAAAAGAACAGATGGTTACTATAAGGACTCTATAAAAGATGTTACAACACATAAATAACAGATGACAGTCTTTTAAAATCTACAACAACAACAGTGTTATTAGATTTAGGACTTTCTCCTCATCAAGAAAAACTACAACAACAGCGTCATTAGATTTGATTCAAGTAATCAAACTTGGATCGAATAAAACTCATCGATCCATTGTATTGGTAGTGAAATGAAACATTTTAAATGATACCCTCATATGTGCCTTGATGTCTGGAGGCAATATGTCAAAAACTAAAAGGGATCAAAGTTGTATAGAAAAAGACGCAAAGTTGAACCACGGTGATGGTATAATCTATACACTTTGAAGTTCTTGGATATACATTAAGTTCAGACATGTATCACTCATGGTTTATCCTCCCGGTCATTACATTAAATTTTCCATTGCAAACTTCTTGATGTAGAACCATATTTTGACATAGACAAGATTGTGTTATTTTCTTTGTACAAACATTTGCTACACACACTCAGACTCATCTCTGTAATAACATGTAGGTGATAAAAGGATGGGACCAAGGTATAATAGGCGGCAATGGAATCCCTCCAATGCTTACTGGTAATCCTTAACATCATAAACCCAATCATTCAATTTATAAATTCATTACTCGTGATGGATTTTATTTTATTTTATTTTTCAAATTTATTTGGTTAGGCGGTAAGCGAACACTGAAAATTCCTCCTGAACTTGGATATGGTATGAGAGGTGCTGGTTGTAAGGGAGGTCAGTACAATTCTCTTTCCATTCACTGGAAACTTTTAACTGTTATATTTAAATTTTAAATGGTACAGTTCAATACTTTTGATCAATATTTTTACATAGCTTAACAAAAATGTGTTGTTCATAAGTTTCTATTGGTATATATAAGCTATAGCTTAAGCTACTCATGTGATTTGAGTGGAACAATGGATTGTTTTTAGCGGCTATATTTTTCGATTTCAGGTTCATGTATCATACCTCCAGATTCTACGCTTTTATTTGATGTGGAGTTCGTTGGCAAGGCATAATCCTACATTTTCCTCGACAGGCATGTGCCTGTTTATAATAGATACCAAACTTGGAGCATCTGCTATAGATTTGTTCTAATGAATTAATGATACTGATTTTCTTTGTTGTTAATATTTTTAAGGGAAAAAAAGGATAAAAGAAGAAAAAGGAAAAGTTAAGGTTGTGTTTAAAGAAAAATAAGCGATCATGGATCACAAATGCACAAACCAAAAAGAAAATCATGGGATTTATAGTGGTTCCACTACGGTGAGATAGTATACATCTACTTTAAGAAGAATAGATTTTATTACTTTTCGAGAAAAGAAAATTACAATATTGATAATGAAGACTAAGAAGAATAATATGAAGAAATGCAACATGAGAGGATTATCAAATCTCTAAAGAATAACTGTTTTTTATACAAAGATTATTATTTGGGCTTGAAGTGATTGATTCATAATAATAAATCAATGTTCGTCAATTCACCAATTCATATAGGAAATGTTTATCTACTTGATTTTTCTAGTTTCTTCCAATATGCATGTACTTTATAAAATGCATTTCTTAATCAACTGATTATGTTATTGATTGATTACTCCAATCTCTCAAAATAATTCTTTCTCATTTAGATTATCCCTTACCTTCTTTAATACAATAAAAAAGGCAATAGATTTGAGTCATAATTTCACATTGACTCAAAATATCTTCAAAATCATCTTTAATATGGAAATATCGTATCACCGTAAAATGACAATCTCTATCTTGATACTATATTTCCACACAAATTTACCAACTCCACCTGCATCCTCATACTTCATGCAACTCTCGGACAAGACACTATAAATACTTTCTCTATGAGCTTCGTCACGGTCATAACTCGTTGCACTTTGTCAACGGACTCCGGCAAGACCACCACCCGTCGACAAAGTGTTGAAAGTACTCTCTTCATGTAGGACCTATCAATATCTACATTGAAAACAAATGTCTACATCTACTAACCCACTCTCTACATGTACCACCATGTGGCAGCTAATGCCTCAACAAGCGAATCAAGTTCGAGTAATGCTCGAACTTTGCAACAAGTCAGACTTGGTAAACATATCTGCTACATCCTCTTCCATGTGAATCTTTTGAAGACAAACAAGCTTCTCTTCATTCATCAAAACAAGAAAATGCTCTTTCACCTCTATATGCTTCGTCCTCGAGATGAAATCATATTTTCAACTAAGTGAATTGCACTTTGACTATCACAACTCCATCATATACGAAGCCCAAATCACACATCAAACCGCTTCAAATAGAGTGCCTCCTTGGCTGCTTTAGCAGCAGCTATCAGCTCTTCTTCTATAGTAGACAAAACAATTATCATTTGCAGCCTCACTCTCCAACTAATAGTTGTCCCTCCAAGAGTGAACACATAACCTGAGGTTGGCTTCCTTCAATCTCTATCACCGGCATAGTCAAAATAACAAAATCTAACCAAACTAAAATCTCTATCTCTACCAGTAAAAACAAGCCCGTGGTCTAGAGTTCATCTAATATATTTGAAAATATACTTCACTGCCTCCCGATGCATCTTTCTCGGATTTGACATATATCTACTAAACAATCCAATAGCCTGTGCGATGTCAGGCCTAGTACAAATCATATCATACATCAAGCTACCAACTGTACTCATATAGGGTACCTTCTCCATGTAGGCTTTGTCCTTTGAGATCGGAGAGCCTTTACTAGAAAACTGTATGCGCAAAGGCCTAGGTGTACTGATTACCTTTGCTCCCTCCATGCTAGACTGAGCAAGCCACATTCAAATGTATTCCATTTGAGTGAGCCTCAAAAGTCCAAACTTTCCATCCCTTTGGATTTCCATACCCAAAATATTCTTTACTTCTGCAAAGTTTTTATTATCTAGAATTCCGCTTTTAATTTCCATTTCAATATATCAATTTCAGCTTTGTCCTTGAAAGCAATCAACATATCATCCACATACAATAGTAAATGCGCCCAATTATCATTCTTTAAATGCTTGAAACAAACACATACGTCTTAAATACTATGATTCAAACCAAATGAAAGCATAAAAGAATCAAACCTCTTGTACCATTGTCAAGGCGATTGCTTAAGTCTATAATGAAACTTCAACTTGCAAACCCAATCTTCTTTTCCAGTTACAACAAATCGTCTGACCGCTTCATGTAAATGGTCTCCTCCAAGTCACCATGCAAGAAAGCGGTCTTCACATTAAGTTGTTCCTGTATGATCGTTTTCATCCTAGAGGGGGGGGGGGGGTTGAATAGGGTGTACTAATAAAATTAAAAATTAATGCGGAAATTAAAAACAATAACAGCAAGTAATGCAGTGGAGATCACACATAGATTTACCCAGCTTCGGCAATAACTTGCCTACGTGCTGCCCCCAAGGTTTCTACTAGAAATTAAGTAGTTGGACGCTTACAAACACATGTAAACTTGCGACACCCACTAACTTGACTAACCTAACTCTAAGCTCAAAACTCTGCCACAACTCAGTCACTGAGTTGTGGATTCTCAAACTATGCCCCGTATTTTGTACCTTGTTACACAATTAGATGATTGCACAAATTTAAAAGGAAAGTTACAAATGGAAAATAAAAACTAAAACAAAAACAAAACCCTAAAAGTGCAGCCCAATATAAAATTCAAGACCGGCCCACTTTAAATTAAAACTAAAGAGAAGTTTCCCCTTTTTTATTTTCTCGTGTAAAGTCTTCGGCCATTCTTTCTTTATTCCTCTTCAAAGATTAGGGTTCTGTACTTGAAGCCGCCGCCTTGATATCAATCGATTGAAGTGCTGAATTCAATTCTGGTTTGCTTCGTCAATCGATCTCTAGCTTGAGTGCATGCGGTTGCTTCAATTGTCGAGTTCGAATCAATAAAACTGGTATGCGATTTTCTCTTTTTAATTTGTGATTATGCTCGGCTTAAATTTGCTTTCGAACTCGATGTCTAATGTCGATGATGATAATGGGATTTATAGGGATTAAAACCCTATAATCTCGTTCGTATAATATGTTTGAATTTTTCGTGATGTTCTGCTCGGCCATTCGATTATTGCTTGAACAATGTGATAATTTTTGACTTGTTCATTTCATACGTGTTGCTCCACGAGTTTGAATTTGCTCCGTTTATTTCTCTGGTTCCATTCTTTGCTGGCACTATGACTTTGGCATTTTGAATTTGTGATAATGTTTTGACTTGTTATCCTTTGTTCCAATTTTTGCTGACTTTGACTTGTTCATCGTTTTCTTATGACTTCTGATTTGTTTGCATTTGAATTAGAGATAATATTTTGCCTTTGCGAAGATTGATTAGTACATCACAATATACTCTTGACCCACGGCTTCATGTAAACTACGACCATTTCTTTTCGAACCATGACTTGATTTTCTTCATTTCTATGCTTATATACATGTAAACACATATATATATATATATATACATACATACATACATATGTATATGTATATATATATGTGTGTGTGTGTATGTGATGGCTCGGCATCAATTCTGGTTGTGTTGCATTGTATGGTGGTCTGGTTGATACTGTCTGGTTGTCATGCCTAGCCTTGTTGTTTGGTTCTTGCTTCTGGACTGATCTTGGTTAGTTTTGCATTTGCTTGGAGTCATTTTTTGGTTTCATGTTTTCATGTTGACTGTTTTGTGTTGTTTGTTGTGTCCATTGCTCTATTGCTTTCATACCTGTTGTCTGAATGTAGGGACCATTGCATTGAATTTGAGTTCATGCTTGAATTACATATGTAGAAATTGTGGTCTTCATGTTGCACTTAGTTCTGGTTCATGTCTGTATGCTTTTTGATGTTGGTGCCATACCTTATCTTGTGTTGCATTGAACTGTATTCTCTAAGTTTTGTCACACTTAAAGTCAGGTCTGGTGTGATTTCTTTGAGTCTGGTTCAATTTTCTCATGTTGAAACTGAACATTACTTCGAGTCAAAATTGCATCTTGTCCTTGTGGTCATGTTGTCATGTGGTTCCTGGTCTGGTTGCAGCTGTGTTGAGTTATTTGCAGTCTAGTTTCCTTTGTTTTCAAGTGCTCACCTATCCTGGTTAGACTTGAAGTCTAGTTTAGTTGTACTGGTGGTTCCACTTGAGTCTGGTCTGCATTGTGCTAGTTGGTCCATGTCCAGTTCCTTGCATTCATGTGTTCACTCTAAGTCTGGTCTGGTTTAGTGTGGTTCACCTTCATGTTGAAACTGAATACTTGTTGCTCTGACCATGCCTTGCACTTGACCATGCCTTGCACCTGACCATGCCTAAAACTTTGTTGCTTTCTATTCATGTTTACCCATTGAAGCTTTGCATGTGTGTTTGTATTTGTTGCACTTGAGTTGAATCCGGCATAGGCTTGGGTTTGACCTTGTGCTCACATGTCCTTGCAGTTTTAACAAGCCAGTGTATATCGGTGTGCACGACCTTGTGGCATGTACAGTGATATACTGTGCATGTCACAAGCTGTTCGTGTATGATGAATTAAAAGAAAAAGATGACCAACAACCCAAATAACTGAGGCAAATAATATATTCAAAACACACACTTTATTGTGCATTGCAAAATAATTTCTTTTTCAATTTTACTGCGTCAGTGTATATTTTGCAGATAATTCAAATGCTGGATACAGGCTAGAACAGAGTTGAAGATCAAATATGAGTGATGAGTGAATTATGTAGTGAGGGGAATTGTATAGTGACAGTTGTGTTGTAATTGAAATTGTATTATAATTGAAAATGTGTAAATGTAGTGAGAGCTCAAATTTGTACTATTCGAATTTGTAATAAATATTTGTTTGAATAAAATATTTGTTTGAATATAAATTCTGAGTTATTTATTTTATTCAACAAATATTTATTTAATTACGTGGAAAAATAAAATAGTATAATAAAAAATACATTTAAACAAATATATATATGTTTACTATCATCAAACAAAAATCATATGCTATTGTATTCTATAATCTCCCTCTTTTGATGATAACAACATATATTAAGATTTTGACTTTATTAAATGTATTTGGTCTTGATGAAATTCATGAGCTCCACCTATTTGAATGCTCCCCCTATAATAAAGCTCCCCATTCACATATTGTAACGACCTGAAATTTTCAACCATTCGCATCCATACATGTCTGATTTGAATTGCTCAAAATATCAGATTGTTAATTTAAATTTGGCAAAACTCAGCATATACAGTAAATAAATAATCACAGAATCACAGACACAGAGTAATATAACAATAATGCAGCGGAAACAAAAGAATAGTAGTTCATGAAGCTACTATATATATATATAACAGAGTTAAATAAAATACAATAGATGTCTCGTATACATAGATGTCTCAATACAATAGTCAAATACAAGATCAGAATACATCACTGGAATCAACTGAATAACTGAAAGCTAGATAGATAGCTGGATCTTCAAGCGAAGCTCCAACTCCAAAGGTGAGTCTCAAATGTTGTATCACTCAGTCTGACCCGAGCGTAAAGCAAAACACAAAACACTCGAGTCAGGATTAACATTCTTATATCAATAAATCCAACTCAAGTGAAATATCAACTGAAATACAAGTAACTCAAAGGATGTTTGGGATAACCATCCTTTAAGGATCCGTTAAACTATCTACTATGTAGTAATATACGCTATTATAATATGTCTAAAGTAAAGTAAACTATCAAAATAGCGTTAAGGCGGTACCTATATCCCCCTTAACACATTTTATATATTCTCATAGTCTATACAGTACCGTAATCTCCTCCGTAATGGGCGTCGTCAGAGGACACTCCATAGGTATGGTACAAACCAAACTCGTAGTAAAGCACGCTATGGTAGGTGACACGGCACAACGAGGCAATGCCAGGGTAGATATACCAATTACGCATCCGGACTGGTGGTAACGCATAGCAGCCACTACCGCCCACCTCGAGCCACACTCCCAAAAATCAAAGGGGTGCACCCAATCAATCACAAAAGTAATAGAATGGTATCGAAGAAGTGTGTTCGATCAGAGGAGCTACCTCATTGGCCCGTCGCTCCTGTTTTAGCCACCTTATGCCAACTCACGGGAGTCGGGTCCACGTATATACCTCATATAGGATCTCGCCACCATCCTACTTCATTCTGGAATCTCCGTCGCGTACACAGTTGTTAAAGTGGTTTTCGGTATCGAAAGAGAGTATGCCCATATCCGGTCCCGGTCTCTTTAACAACCAATCATTATTGTAACAACATGGTCATTTAAAATAGTTTATACTTCAAAACCAAAATATCATTTCCATTTCAAAAACCCAATCAATACGATATCATTTCGCTTCAAATAAATCCATTTCCAAAATCATGTCACTTTCCAAAGTTATGTCGCTTTCGAAATCATAAGTCTTTTAAAATCAAAACATTTTGGAAATCAAAACCTTGAAATTCATAACCCTTTGAAATCATAGCTTTGAAATCATAGCATTTTGGAATCCATAACACTTTCCACTTAAATAGTTTAGATATTAAAATTAGTGTATAAAATAAAAAAGTTTATAAAAATAGTTATAAGTTAAAATAGTTTATAATAAAATAATTTATATTGAAAATGATTTATATTAAAATGGTTTATATTAAAATAATTTATAAAGAAAAATATAAATAGTTTTTAGATATAGTTTAAAAATACTTTATATAAAAATAGCTTCCTCAAATTTCACAAATCGATTCAAATCAACTCCAATTCCAAAATTAAAATTTAATCAAATCCCAAATCATCAATTTCAACTCGATTCAGCTTCTACCCGCCGTTCGTAGCTCGGTTGGTTTGGGAACTGGGAGATGGGAACCAAAGGACTGTGTCCGGGCAGGTTCGAATCCCAGCGCCAAACCATCAGTGGGAGTTTCAACGTTAAGCATCCGTGTGCGACGACTAAATAAAAGCGGGGTAGACACACGGCGTGGGGTTTACTTAAGTGAGTATCAATGAATATCATGATCTTAAGGTTCCCCATGATCTCAAAAAAACTCGATTCAGCTTCTCAATAAACCATTTCAAATTATCGATTTTCAAATACATATTTGAACCATAAAATAATCCATTCAAATTTCAATATATATCAAAGTCAATATATTCAACATTTCAAAACTAAATTCGATAATTATATATATATATATATCAAATTCACTTTACTATTGTTAGTTTTGAAATATTTACTTAATCATTTCAATAATATCTAAATACAGCTTTAATTTACAAATTTAAATAAATAAAATATCCCATTTAAATTTATATAAATTTGAAATATTCATTTAAGTCACTTTTAATCAAATTCAAGTTATAAAATCATAGCTTTAAAATTTTAAATTTAATAAATTTCAAATAAAACTTATTTAAGTAAAATTCTTAAATAGATAGAATTTCAAATCAATTTCAAATCATTATAAACTCTATATTTGAAAATATAGATATTAAATAAATACTTAAACATATTATTTATCAACTTTATTAAATCAACTTTAATAAATCTTTAAAATCAATATTTATTAAAACCATATATTTCTTTTCAAACCCATAGAAATCATTTTCAAAATATTTATATATATAGACCAACGGTGTCTGTATAAAATTTTCTATCCTATGGTCAAGTGATACGGATATTTATCATTTCAATCCGCAATTTAAAATATATACGGGTATATATCATTTCAACCCACAATCCCAAATTCAATTCAATGAAAATCGCTTGGGTTTATCATTTCAACCCATAACGATTTTCTCCTATTCTACAGATCATTCGGGTATGTATCATTTCAACCCATAGTGAATTCTATACTAACAGGGAACTTGCAGAGTGATAACAAATATGATAATAATATAACAATCAGTAACAGGCATATATCATCAATATAAATAACAGATAATGGTGTTAGATATCACAGGTGAACAGATACAGATAATAGCATATATATATAGCAATGTAAGTAACTAACAGCAGCATATTTCAATTGTCGTCTAAATTGAAATCAAATTTAATAAATAAAAGAACGTTAATCGTGAGTGATTGCTCACCTTTCGAGGCTAGAAACGAACGAGAATTAGATGAGTTACGGATCCCAGCACGAATTTCAAAGCAAAGCTGAATTGGCACGAATTTGACGATCAATGCTGGTAGATAAGGAATTGACGAAACAATTAGAATCAGTTTGGTAGAAACAGCAAATCTGTATATATATTTTAAAATCAATATTTAATTTAAAAAAAATATTAAAATGACATATATATTTATACCCAAACCAACTCAAATATATGTAAACTTAATATATTATATTTTAAGATCCATCCTTATAATATAAAACCAATATTAAATTTAAACACAAACATATAAAAATTAAAAATCTATATATATATATATACACACATATACATATCTCAAAACCAAATTCACTTTATTCTATAGTATATTCATTTTATAACATACCGCACATACAAAATATATATTTTCTTTTTCTCTCGCATGTACATAATTTAAACCAACCCATACATATACTATATATATATCTATGAACTACAAATTATACATACTAATACAACTAAACCCATATGAAAACAATATGTACATAAATAAACTTATACTTTTATACCAAGGCAAACTTTATAATATAACATATATAATACTTTAAAACATAATATATATACCCCTTTATAGTATATAATATATATACGGTAAACATTATATCATTTAAAATGCCTGCACCATAACATATATATACGAACAGAAATTTAACTCTACAAATATACTCAGATGTGAACAAACCACTATATATATGTATAACATATTATAACTACTAACATATGTATATAAACTTATCGAAATCATTATATATTATATACATAAATAAAATAACAAACGAAATATCTGCGTCCCATATATCTATATATACATACACGGTAAACCAACAACTCTTCTCTGGCATTTCTACAAAAACCAAAATAATTTTACAGAACTTATATATAGTCTTTATATATATAACAGCATATCCTTAAAACGTGTGTATACTATATATAATCATATGTCTAACTTACTCATCAACAGATCACACACAACTATATATAAAACAAAACTTTGAAAAAAAGAAAAAAAACATGTATACGACGAACTGTGAATACACAAACTATATAGACAATAACTGACATAAAGGAATTGACATATTATTCATATACTAACTCATTATATATAACAAAATATAACCCTCTACCTATATATATATATATATAACAGATTACTGCTACCCAAACACAAAAAAGAAAGAATAAAATAGACTGTATATACTGTAACAAATATGTTCATACAAACACCCAAAATCAAAGTTTAGAAATGCTTTGTTGAAACCAAACCGAAGTCCATATATATATACAAGCAATTATATATATACTAGCATATATATCCAGCCTACCCAAAACTTAACAAATATATATATATATATATATTACGTCCATATATAGGAGGCAAGTAAAAGGAGGTTATTGTTCGATCGGCGGCAAGGTGATGGAGATCGAGTTGCAAGCGTGGTGGCGAGCTCGGGACGAAGGGGATGGATGCGGGTGCGGCAGGCAAGGCCTGAGATGGTTCTCGGCTGTGGTGGTTCTGATCGATGCTGGGTAGAAGTAGAGGGGAGTGGTGAAAATATGAGGAAGGCAAGGTCTGGCTGTGGGTGGTTTTCAGGTGTGATGGGTTTGGGTGAAGGTGACGAGGCCAGGGAGGGTTCAGCTGTGGGGTTGATGTCAGGGCGGCTGAGGAGATGTGGTCGGGCTTTGAACGGAAGTGGGTTCGATGTCTTCGGTGATGGAAGGCTAGTGGAGGGGGCTTGCAAGGAGTAGCAGATCGGGTTGTGGAAGGGGTTATGCGAGAGGAGAGAAGAATGTAGAGCATGTAACAATTCTCTACTTCCCTTTTTTTTATGAAATGCAGAGAAAACGAAAGGCAGAGAGAACGAACAGTGAGGATAATGAATGAACCAATGGATTATAAATTGAAACTAGGGAAAAATAAAATTAGCAATAAATTCTGGGAATATGAAACAGATGGCTATTGGTTTACAAACGAAAAGAAATGAATGGTTACTGGAAAACCAAATGCCAAGTTACGGAACCGATCGTTCCGTAGATTTCTCCATCTCTCGAACTCTGAGACACACAAACAAATATACTTCGGGGATCAACACGACGAGGCGATCAAAACGGTATACAAGATATCAGTGGTACGATCATCTGATCAAAAGTCGATATCGGTACCGAAATATTGCTAAAATGTCAGAAATAAGATGAACGGAGCAATAGAAGTCCATATTTGATGAAACGAAATATGACGTCTCACTTAGAAGATAATTTACAAATTTTCTATATAAAAATATTCAGGTTTGGAAAACATTTTATTATCATCAAATATTAACTGATTTGAATTTCAATAAAATTACACAATAAAATAAAATGCAATATTATCAGATGAAAATTTACCAATTACTATGTTTAAATAGACGTATTCCAAATATTAAATTTTTATTTCAAAATTTTATTATTTAAAATTTCACAAAATTTCAGTTAAATATACTAATAAAATAGATAAAAATTATTAAAAATTTACGAGTCGTTACACTCTCCCCCACTCAAAACTTTTCATCCCCGAAAAGGAATGAGGTAGGAGAATAGAAACAACCAAAAGAAAATAGATTTGAAATACAAAATAAACAATTAATTTAAACCATATAAATTTCAAATTAAACTAATTAATATTCAACATTTTGGTTTAATCCATTTGAGTTCACTTAAGTTAAATCAATCCATCTATTTCTAAATTCATTATCTTATTGTCTAGTCATCCTCAATTAACAATTTATAAATCATCAATTTGTATAATCATTTATTATACTCATAATTTATTCAACAAATTTAATTCTTTTATTCCAAATTATTATTATCTTTATTCCACTCAATATATCTTATCACATATATCTAAACCATATAAATTAATTTAAACCATATAAATTCCAATTTAAATTAATTTATATACAATGATTGATTTTAAATTCAAGGTGTTTCCATAATTTAATCTAATTTCAATTTATTAATTCCTTCAAAACAAATTTATTTTTCTCATCTATTATTCAATCTTATTATTCTATTTATCTCCATTAACATTTTTATAATAAAATTTTAGTGTATAACATTTATTATAACACTCAAATCTTTCCTTATAAAGTCATTTTATATTGTATATTACCAATTACATTTTTAACTTCGGAATGATTTAGGTAAGTTATATTGAAATGTAATTTAGTTTATACAAGTAAAATTTTCTCGTTCAACTTATTTCAAGTTTAAATATTTATTCAAATTTTTGGCTTTATTTTATAATTGAAATTACCTTATAAATTTAAGAATAAAATTTCCGTTTTCAATTCAAACCATTTAGAGATAAATGTGTGTGTGTCTATATATATATATATATATATATCAAATCAAATCCATAACCATATACTTATATATATTATACATCAATCATACTTTAGAATTTCAACTCAATTTGATTTTTAAAAATAAAAGTGTAGCAAAGCTACAGAATGGTCTCTCCATTTCGAAACCCGAAAATGAATATCGATGATGCTGTAGTCATCACCGAAATTATTTTCCAGTGACAAAAGAGGAGAGTACTGATTTAAACATTTAAAATTCTTTGAAACGATGTCTATTTAAAAAAATACTTTAGATAATATATACTTTAAAACTTTAAAACCAAAGTTTGAAATTATCGGAAATTAAATTCTCGAATTCCTGATTTAAATCCATTTCAATTCCAAATCAATTTATAAACCATGTTTATAAATTCATTTAGGATAATAAATGATAATCAAATATTATCATTTCAAACAACCAATTAAATTAACTATTCAACTTCAGAAAATTTTACTTATATATATAATATAATCATACAAATTTATTTCATTTACCAAATTTGAAAATAATATTGTGTCAGTTTGTTCTGTTCAAGTGTTTTGGAATTCCTATCGATAGCGTTGATCAGACGAATCGATCGAAAATCCAAATCAACATCAACAACTCAAACAACACACTATAAAATATTTTAACATTAATTTACAAATACACTCCCTCACTCGATAATTCCAGAATTGGATTCCAAAACAAGGATAGAGATCCAAATATAGAGGGTCTCTAATCAAAGAGAATTCTAACTAAAATAGATAGGCTCGAAATGAAGGTTAGATGATTGAATTTCAAACAGGAGGATGGATAAACTTGCATAAATCGCGGGCAACCTTAACCGGGTCAACCGTGACTTCATAGATAAGATCGATGTAGAATTCTAAAGCAAATCGACATCCGATCGCCAGAGATAGAATTCGGGTATAACAAAAGATAACAGCATCGTAAACCGACGATACAAAATCTCTGGTGAATCAATGCTTATTATAAAGGAGTTTCACCCCTTTACAAATCATTCAGAGATTGGCGAGACCGCCGATTTATTATAGAGATCATTCGAAGTGGAGTTATGGGATACTCCAGAATCAAAAGACGCGAATAGGGGAGACACGAATGAACTTTGGAACCGAGGGAACGGTCCAAAACTCAAAGGAAACCGAATCAAAGAGGAAGGAATTCAAGCACGAACGAACGTGATCCCGTAATTAAATTTACTTTATATGCTGAGTTTTGATTAAAACCAGAGCTCTGATACCACATGTAACGACCTGAAATTTTCAACCATTCGCATCCATACATGTCGGATTTTAATTGCTCAAAATATCATATTGTTAATTTAAATTTGGCAAAACTCAGCATATACAGTAAATAAATAATCATGGAATCACAAACACAGAGTAATATAACAATAATGCAGCGGAAACAAAAGAATAGCAGTTCATGAAGCTACTATATATATAACAGATTTAAACAAAATACATAAGAAGTCTCGAATACATAGATGTCTCAATACAATAGTCAAATACAAGATCAGAATATATCACTGGAATCAACTGAATAACTGAAAGCTGGATAGATAGCTGGATCTTCAAGCGAAGCTCCAACTCCAAAGGTGAGTCTCAAATGTTGTATCACTCAGTCTGACCCGAGCGTAAAGCAAAACATAAAACACTCGAGTCAGGATTAACATTCTTATATCAATAAATCCAACTCAAGTGAAATATCAACTGAAATACAAGTAACTCAAAGGATGTTTGGGATAACCATCCTTTAAGGATCCGTTAAACTATCTACTATGTAGTAATATACGCTATTATAATATGCCTAAAGTAAAGTAAACTATCAAAATAGCGTTAAGGCGTTACCCATATCCCCCTTAACACATTTTATATATTCCCATAGTCTATACAGTACCGTAATCTCCCCCGTAATGGGCGTCGTCAGAGGGCACTCCATAGGTATGGTACAAAAAAAACTCGTAGTAAAGCACGCTATGGTAGGTGACACGGCACAACGAGGCAATGCAAGGGTAGATATACCAATTACGCATCCGGACTGGTGGTAAAGCATAGCAGCCACTACCGCCCACCTCGAGCCATACTCCCAAAAATCAAAGGGGTGCACCCAATCAATCACAAAAGTAATAGAATGGTATCGAAGAAGTGTGTTCGATCAGAGGAGCTACCTCATTGGCCTAGAATTGCTCCTGTTTTAGCCACCTTAAGCCAACTCACGGGAGTCGGGTCCACATATATACCTCATATAGGATCGTCGCCACCATCCTACTTCATTCTGGAATCTCCACCGCGTACACAGTTGTTAAAGTGGTTTTCGGTATCGACAGAGAGTATGCCCATATCCAATCCAAGTCTCTTTAACAACCAATCATTATTATAACACCGTGTTCATTTAAAATAGTTTATACTTAAAAACCAAAATATCATTTCCATTTCAAAAACCCAATCAATACGATATCATTTCACTTCAAATAAATCCATTTCCAAAATCATGTCACTTTCCAAAGTTATATCGCTTTCGAAATCATAAGTCTTTTAAAATCAAAACATTTTGGAAATCAAAACCCTAAAATTCATAACCCTTTGAAATCATAACATTTTGGAATCCACAACACTTTCCTCTTAAACAGTTTAGATATTAAAATTAGTGTATATAATAAAATAGTTTATAAAAATAGTTATAAGTTAAAATAGTTTATAATAAAATAATTTATATTGAAAATGATTTATATTAAAATAGTTTATATTAAAATAATTTATAAAGAAAAATATAATTAGTTTTTAGATATAGTTTAAAAATACTTTATATAAAAATAGCTTCCTCAAATTTCACAAATCGATTCAAATCAACTCGAATTCCAAAATTAAAATTTAATCAAATCCCAAATCATCAATTTCAACTCGATTCAGCTTCTCAATAAACCATTTCAAATTATCGATTTTCAAATACATATTTGAACCATAAAATAATCCATTCAAATTTCAATATATATCAAAGTCAATATATTCAACATTTCAAAACTAAATTCGATAATTTTATATATATATATCAAATTCACTTTACTATTGTTAGTTTTGAAATATTTACTTAATCATTTCAATAATATCTAAATACAGCTTTAATTTACAAATTTAAATAAACAAAATATTCCATTTAAATTTATATAAATTTGAAATATTCATTTAAGTCACTTTTAATCAAATTCAAGTTATAAAATCATAGCTTTAAAATTTCAAATTTAATAAATTTCAAATAAAACTTATTTAAGTAAAATTCTTAAATAGATATAATTTCAAATCATTATAAACTCTATATTTGAAAATATAGATATTAAATAAATAGTTAAACATATTATTTATCAACTTTATTAAATCAACTTTAATAAATATTTAAAATCAATATTTATTAAAACCATATATTTCTTTTCAAAACCATAGAAATCATTTTCAAAATATTTATATATATAGACCAACGGTGTTTGTATAAAATTTTCTATCCTATGCTCAAGTGATACAAATATTTATCATTTCAATCTGCAATTTAGAATATATACGGGTATATATCATTTAAACTTGCAATCCCAAATTCAATTCAATGAAAATTGCTTGGGTTTATCATTTCAACCCATAACGATTTTCTCCTATTCTACAGATCGTTCGGGTATGTACCATTTCAACCCATAGTGAATTCTATACTAACAGGGAACTTGCAGAGTGATAACAAATATGATAATAATATAGCAATCAGTAACAGGCATATATCATCAATATAAATATTAGATAATGGTGTCAGATGTCACAGGTGAACAGATACAGATAATAGCATATATATAGCAATGTAAGTAACTAACAGCAGCATATTTCAATTGTCATCTTAATTGAAATCAAATTTAATAAATAAAAGAATGTTAATCGTGAGTGATTGCTCACCTTTTGAGGCTAGAAACGAACGAGAATGAGATGAGTTATGGATCCCAGCACGAATTTCAAAGCAAAGCTGAATTGGCACGAATTTGACGATCAAAGCTGGTAAATAAGGAATTGACGAAACAATTAGAATCAGTTTGGTAGAAACAGCAAATCTGTATATATATTTTAAAATCAATATTTAATTTAAAACAAATATTAAAATGACATATATATTTATACCCAAACCAACTCAAATATATGTAAACTTAATATATTATATTTTAAGATCCATCCTTATAATATAAAACCAATATTAAATTTAAACACAAACATATAAAAATTAAATATATATATATATATATATACACACACACACATATACATATCTCAAAACCAAATTCACTTTATTCTATAGTATATTCATTTTATAACATACCGCACATACAAAATATATATTTTCTTTTTCAATCGCATGTACATAATTTAAACCAACCCATACATATACTATATATATATATATATATGAACTACAAATTATACATACTAATACAACTAAACCCATATGAAAACAATATGTACATAAATAAACTTATACTTTTATACCGAGGCAAACTTTATAATATAACATATATAATACTTTAAAACATAATATATATATACCCCTTTATAGTATATAATATATATACGGTAAACATTATATCATTTAAAATGCCTGCACCATAACATATATATACGAACAGAAATTTAACTCTGCAAATATACTCAGATGTGAACAAACCACTATATATATGTATAACATATTATAACTACTAACATATGTATATAAACTTATCGAAATCATTATATATTATATACATAAATAAAATAACAAACGAAATATCTGCGTCTCATATATCTATATATACATACACGGTAAACCAACAACTCTTCTCTGGCATTTCTACAAAAACCAAAATAATTTTACAGAACTTATATATAGTCTTTATATATATAACAGCATATCCTTAAAACGTGTGTATACTATATATAATCATATGTCTAACTTACTCATCAATCATTATTATAACACCATGGTCATTTAAAATAGTTAATACTTCAAAACTAAAATATCATTTCCATTTCAAAAACCCAATCAATACGATATCATTTCACTTCAAATAAATCCATTTCCAAAATCATGTCACTTTCCAAAGTTATGTCGCTTTCGAAATCATAAGTCTTTTAAAATCAAAACATTTTGGAAATCAAAACCTTGAAATTCATAACCCTTTGAAATCATAGCTTTGAAATCATAGCATTTTGGAATCCATAACACTTTCCACTTAAATAGTTTAGATATTAAAATTAGTGTATATAATAAAATAGTTTATAAAAATAGTTATAAGTTAAAATAGTTTATAATAAAATAATTTATATTGAAAATGATTTATATTAAAATGGTTTATATTAAAATAATTTATAAAGAAAAATATAAATAGTTTTTAGATATAGTTTAAAAATACTTTATATAAAAATAGCTTCCTCAAATTTCACAAATCGATTCAAATCAACTCGAATTCCAAAATTAAAATTTAATCAAATCCCAAATCATCAATTTCAACTCGATTCAGCTTCTCAATAAACCATTTCAAATTATCGATTTTCAAATACATATTTGAACCATAAAATAATCCATTCAAATTTCCATATATATCAAAGTCAATATATTCAACATTTCAAAACTAAATTCGATAATTTTATATATATATATATATATATATATCAAATTCACTTTACTATTGTTAGTTTTGAAATATTTACTTAATCATTTCAATAATATCTAAATACAGCTTTAATTTACAAATTTAAATAAACAAAATATCCCATTTAAATTTATATAAATTTGAAATATTCATTTAAGTCACTTTTAATCAAATTCAAGTTATAAAATCATAGCTTTAAAATTTTAAATTTAATAAATTTCAAATAAAACTTATTTAAGTAAAATTCTTAAATAGATAGAATTTCAAATCAATTTCAAATCATTATAAACTCTATATTTGAAAATATAGATATTAAATAAATACTTAAACATATTATTTATCAACTTTATTAAATCAACTTTAATAAATATTTAAAATCAATATTTATTAAAACCATATATTTCTTTTCAAAACCATAGAAATCATTTTCAAAATATTTATATATATAGACCAACGGTGTCTGTATAAATTTTTCTATCCTATGGTCAAGTGATATGGATATTTATCATTTCAATCCGCAATTTAAAATATATACGGGTATATATCATTTCAACCCGCAATCCCAAATTCAATTCAATGAAAATCGCTTGGGTTTATCATTTCAACCCATAACGATTTTCTCCTATTCTACAGATCATTCGGGTATGTATCATTTCAACCCATAGTGAATTCTATACTAACAGGGAACTTGCAGAGTGATAACAAATATGATAATAATATAACAATCAGTAACAGGCATATATCATCAATATAAATAACAGATAATGGTGTTAGATGTCACAGGTGAACAGATACAGATAATAGCATATATATATAGCAATGTAAGTAACTAATAGCAGCATATTTCAATTGTCGTCTAAATTGAAATCAAATTTAATAAATAAAAGAACGTTAATCGTGAGTGATTGCTCACCTTTCGAGGCTAGAAACGAACGAGAATTAGATGAGTTACGGATCCCAGCACGAATTTCAAAGCAAAGCTGAATTGGCACGAATTTGACGATCAATGCTGGTAGATAAGGAATTGACGAAACAATTAGAATCAGTTTGGTAGAAACAACAAATTTGTATATATATTTTAAAATCAATATTTAATTTAAAAAATATATTAAAATGACATATATATTTATACCCAAACCAACTCAAATATATCTAAACTTAATATATTATATTTTAAGATCCATCCTTATAATATAAAACCAATATTAAATTTAAACACAAACATATAAAAATCAAAAATCTATATATATATATATATATATATATATATACATATACATATCTCAAAACCAAATTCACTTTATTCTATAGTATATTCATTTTATAACATACCGCACATACAAAATATATATTTTCTTTTTCTCGCGCATGTATATAATTTAAACCAACCCATACATATACTATATATATATATGAACTACAAATTATACATACTAATACAACTAAACCGATATGAAAGCAATTTGTACATAAATAAACTTATACTTTTATACCGAGGCAAACTTTATAATATAACATATATAATACTTTAAAACATAATATATATACCCCTTTATATTGTAACAGTATATAATATATATACGATAAACATTATATCATTTAAAATGCCTGCACCATAACATATATATACGAACAGAAATTTAACTCTGCAAATATACTCAGATGTGAACAAACCACTATATATATATATATGTTTAACATATTATAACTACCAACATATATATATATATACTTATCAAAATCATTATATATTATACACATAAATAAAATAACAAACGAAATATCCGCATCTCATATATCTATATATACATACATGGTAAACCAACAACTCTTCTCTGGCATTTCTACAAAAACCAAAATAATTTTATAGTACTTATATATAGTCTTTATATATATAACAACATATCCTTAAAACGTGTGTATACTATATATAATCATATGTCTAACTTACGCATCAACATATCACACACAACTATATATAAAACAAAACTTTGAAAAAAAAAAGAAAAAAACATGTTTACGACGAACTGTGAATACACAAACTATATAGACAATAACTGACATAAAGGAATTGACATATTATTCATATACTAACTCATTATATATAACAAAATATAACCCTCTACCTATTTATATATATAACAGATTACTGCTACCCAAACACACAAAAAATGAATAAAATAGACTATATATACTGTAACAAATATGTTCATACAAACACCCAAAATCAAAGTTTCGAAATGCTTTGTTGAAACTAAACCGAAGTCCATATATATATACAAGCAATTATATATATACTAGTATATATATGCAGCCTACCCAAAACTTAACAAATATATATATATATATATATATATATATATATATATATTACGTCCATAGATAGGAGGCAAGTAAAAGGAGATTACTGTTCGATCGGCAGCAAGGTGATGGAGATCGAGTTGCAAGCGTGGTGGCGAGCTCGGGACGAAGGGGATGGATGCGGGTGTGGCTGGCAAGGCCTGAGATGGTTTTTGGCTGTGGTGGTTCTGATCGATGCTGGGTAGAAGCAGAGGGGAGTGGTGAAAATATGAGGAAGGAAAGGTCTGGCTGTAGGTGGTTTTCAGGTGTGATGGGTTTGGGTGAAGGTGACGAGGCCAGGGAGGGTTCAGTTGTGGGGTTGATGTCAGGGCGGCTGAGGAGATGTGGTCGGGCTTTGAACAGAAGTGGGTTCGATGTCTTCGGTGGTGGAAGGCTAGTGGAGGGGGCTAGCAAGGAGTAGCGGATCGGGTTGTGGAAAGGGTTATGCGGGAGGAGAGAAGAATGTAGAGCATGTAACAATTCTCTACTTCCATTTTTTTATGAAATGCAGAGAAAACGAAAGGCGGAGAGAACGAACAGTGAGGATAATGAACGAACCAATGGATTATAAATTGAAAGTAAGGAAAAATAAAATTAACAATAAATTTTGGGAACATGAAACAGATGGCTGTTGGTTTACAAACGGAAAGAAATGAATGGTTACTGGAAAACCAAATGCCAAGTTACGAAACCGATTGTTCCGTAGATTTCGCCGTCTCTCGAACTCCGAGACACACAAACGAATATACTTCGGGGATCAGCACGACGAGGCAATCAAAATGGTATACAAGATATCAGTGGTACAATCATCCGATCAAAAGTCGATATCAGTACCGAAATGTTGCTATAATGTCAGAAATAAGATGAACGGAGCAATAAAAGTCCATATTTGACGAAACGAAATATGACGTCTCACTCAGAAGATAATTTACAAATTTTCTATATAAAAATATTCAGGTTTGGAAAACATTTTATTATCATCAAATATTAACTGATTTGAATTTAAGTAAAATTACACAATAAAATAAACTTCAATATTATCAAATGAAAATTTACTAATTGCTATGTTTAAATAGACGTATTCCAAATATTAAATTTTTATTTCAAAATTTTATTATTTAAAATTTCACAAAATTTCAATTAAATATAGTAATAAAACAAATAAAAATTATTAAAAATTTACGGGTCGTTACACATATGCATGAAAATAATAAAAAAATATGCAAATAAAAAAACAATAAAAAATGCAATGAACCTGGATGGGAATATGCAACTTATTTGTCAAAATATTAACTTCTCTCCCCCTTTTGTTATCAGCAAAAGAATAACAGGGTTAGAAAATTGTGATAAAGTGATAGACATTAATACAACATTAATTCCTAATCAAGTATAAATATTAAATTTTAATAAAAAATCAAACAAAAATCATAAATACTCTGTTAGGCGCATATTCCATTTTAGGGTGATAGGGGTAATGTTGGTATAGAAAGCCATATAGTCGTGTCTATTTGTGGTATATTTATGACAAGAATTTGAATACTTAGTAACCATGCATAACCTGTTGGACTTTTAAATGGGATTAGTAGCATTCCTTATTTTTATTAAAAAAATGATTTACAAGCATCTTATAACCACGCATAACCGTGAGGACTTTTAAATGGGATTAGAATCAACTCGTCTATTAATAATCAATTTTGATATGTGTTCCATAAATGCATAACCGTGAGGACTTTTAAATGAGCATGAAAGCACATAATCAAAGTTTCCAAGTACTTCACCCATGCATAACCGTGAGGACTTTTAAATGAGATTGAGTACTTTTGGATAATTTTATTGCTAATTGATTAAAAAAGAATAATTTTCTATTTAAATACCACATTTTGACATACTATATTGGATTTTGATGTGTGATGGTCGTTAGAAATATGATAGAAATAGAGATGGTCATGAAATTCATACCAATTAAAGTTATTACAAATTTTGTTTAAATTTTTAAAGAAATTTACTAAATATACTTTCTCAAGTCATAATGTATGATTAATATCAACACTCATCACTTTATTCAGTCATTATTTATCTTTTCGATAATCAGTAGGGAGTCGGATTAGTTAACATAGGCATTTAAGATCAAATCAAACAAAAATATAAAATCAAATTTCTAAAATTCCTAAAGTGAAATGATGTCAACAAAAACTATTTTCTGGAAGGGGTTTTGTAAAAATGTCTGCCAATTGAAAATTAGTTGAAATGAACTTTATGCAGATATTATTTTTGTGAATGTGATGCAACTAATGAATGTCCCTACATAAAACACATTCCACTAGTAATTTTTCTATCAACTAGACTACCAGCATAATCTGCATCTGAATACCCCTTTAAATCAAAGTTATCATAAGTTGAATACCATAGAACAAACTGTGGTGTGTGCAACAGATACCTTATAATCCTTTTACAGCTTTTAAAATGAGATTATTTTGGATTTGATTAAAACCGTGTACACAAGCAAGCAGAGAACATAATGTCTAGAAGCAGTAAGATGAAGAAGTGATCAACTATACCTCGATGTTTCTTTTGATCGACTACCTTACCTTTTTCATCCTTGCCAAATTTAATTGTGGTGCTCAATTTTTCTTAGTTGATCACTGGCTGATTGAAATCAGATTCTGGTGCAGATTTTCAACATATAATACATCGTTTGTTGCCCATTTTGACTCTGCCACCTTTGTACTTCTCTAGGCTAAGGAACTTTGATTTGTCGTTCGTCATGTGCCTGGACAGCCAGAATCTAAGTACCACTCTTGTTGTTCCTTAGCCTGCCAACACACCTACACGAGGAAAGATTTTTTTGACCTATTTGTTTTTATAGGTCCATGATTGTTAGTGACAAACGATTTTGAAAAACAAGTCTGTGTAGAACCAAGACAATCTATGTTTGTTCCTTTTGGCACCCAAATTTGTTTGACTTTAAGAGATTTTACATTCGTGCCTTTAGGAACCCAAATCGATATGGTTTTCGCGTATTTGGGTCTGTACCAGCAATTGTTGTGATTGTGTCCAATTTTTCCCCAAATCGTGCACTTGGAATTGACATGATTAGTTTCACTTCTAACTCTTTCAGATTGAGTATATCCAAGTCCTTGTCTAATACCATTAACAGCTTGTTTCCCTAATAGCATATTTAGTGATCTTTCTCCTTTGGAGAATTTTCCTAAAGTTGTAGACAATTGTTGGACTTGTGTTTTGAGTGATTCATTTTCATTCAATAGCAAAGTGCACTTTTTAATAGAATTTTCTCTCCTAGTGTTTTCACTTTCTTTCAAAATCAGAATTTCATTTTCAAACAATTTAATTTTCATTTTTGATTTTTTATTTCCTCTTCAAATAATTGACACTTATCTCACTTAGGGCTCTTATTTCGATAGTTTTTAACCAATTGATCAAGCTGTTTATTTAGTTCTATCAAACTATCTCTTTGTGACTCAGTTTTAGCGTACTTCTCCCTAATTCGTTAAAAACAACCATTTACTTCATGAAAATATATATGTAATTGCAAGTGAGTAAGTTTTGATACCTCGCTTGGCTCGTCATCATCGCTGTCACTTGTTTATCCTCGAAGACACAGATTTTCTTTTTCACTCTCACTGCCGGTGCTTTTATCACTTTCACCCCAAGTAGCTGCAAAACTTCTCCTTTTCGGTTTCTTTCCTTTGCTGAATTGATTTTGAGGACAATTTGGCTTGATATGACCAAGTTTATTGCATTTGTGACAAATGATCTCCTGCTCTTCTGAGTTGTCTGGAACTTTGACGATTCTGTTCTTCAGTTGTTGATTTAGGGCAGGATTTCCATATTTGCGGTTCCACCTTTTGAATCTCTTTATTATTAGTGCCAATTCGGCTGCTCCATCATCATCATCATCTTCACTTTTCGTTATTCCTTTGAGAGCTATTGATTTCTTTCGCGTATCTCCTCCTTCACGTTCTTCCTTGAATTTGATTTCTAGCTCATAGGTGGTGAGATGTCCGATGAGTTCTTCAACTTTAACTTGTTTCAGATCTTTTGATTCTTGGATGGCAGTCACCTTTGTTTCAAAATTTCGTGGAAGAATTTTGAGGATTTTTTGAACTAATTCCAGTTCTGTGTATGGCCTTCCTAGGGATTTTGATTTGTATATAAGATTAGATAGTCGTCCATACATTTCTTTGTCACTTTCATCCTTTGCCATTATGAAGTTCTCGTACTCGTTAATAAGCATGGCAAGGCGAGATTATTTAACCTGGGAGGTTCCTTCATGAGTCACTTCAAGCGTGTGCCAAATTTCCTACGCAGTTAGACAATGTGAGACACGATTAAATTCAATTTTATCTAATGAACAAATAATAGAATTCATAGCTTTAGCATTAGTATTTTGCAATTTATTTTCAAGATCTGTCCATTGATCCATAGGTTTTTCAACTTCTTGATTATCTACCATTATTGTTGGTGTCTTATATCCCGTTTCAACAATATTCCATGCATCTATGGTTTTCAGAAAAATTTACATTCTATTATTCCAATAAGCATATTCACCATTAAACATGGGTGGTCTAACTATGGACCGACCTTCAGCAAAAGCATTATTAAAAGAAGCCATTGAAAAAATCAAATATTTTTAATAGAAAAAAATGGGTTCTGTTCCTAGCTCCGATACCACTTGTAGGATCGTTTTCATCATAAAGAGGGGTGAATAGGGTGTACTAATAAAATTAAAAATTAATGCAGAAATAAAAGGCAATAACAGGAAGTAATGCAGTAGAGATCACACACAGATTTACCCCGCTTCGGCAAGAACCTGCCTACGTGCTGCCCCCAAGGTTTCTACTGGAAATAAGTAGTCAGACGCTTACAAACACACATAAACTTGCAACACCCGCTAACTTGACTAACCTAACTCTAAGCCTAAAACCCTGCCACAACTCAGTCACCGATTGCGAATTCTCAAACTACGCCCCGTAGTTTGTAACTAGTTACAAAACTAGATGATTACACAAATTTAAAAGGAAAGTTACAAATGAAAAATAAAAAATAAAACAAAAACAAAACCCTATTATATAAAAGTGAAGCCCAATATAAAATTCAAGACCGGCCCACTTTAAATTATAACTAAAGAGAAGTTTCCCCTTTTTTATTTTTCTCGTGTAAAGTCTTCAGCCATTCTTTCTTTGTTCCTCTTCAAAGATTAGGGTTCTATACTTGAAGCCGCCGCCTTGATATCAATCGATTGAAGTGATGAATTCAATTCTTGTTTGCTTCGTCAATCGATCTCTAGCTGAGTGCATGCGGTTGCTTCAATTGTCGAGTTCGAATCAATAAAACTGGTATGCGATTTTCTCTTTTTAATTTGTGATCATGCTCGGCTTAATTTGCTTTAAAACTCGATGTCTAATGCTGATAATGATAATGGGAATTTATAGGGATTAAAACCCTATAATCTCATTCGTATAATATGTTTGAATTTTTCATGATGTTCTGCTCGGCCATTCGATTATTGCTTGAACGATGTGATAATTTTGGACTTGTTCATTTCATACGTGTTGCTCCATGAGTTTGAATTTGCTCCGTTTATTTCTCTGGTTCCATTCTTTGTTGGCACCATGACTTTGGCATTTTAAATTTGTGATAATGTTTTGACTTGTTACCCTTTGTTCTATTTTTTGAGGACTTTGACTTATTCATCGTTTCCTTATGACTTCTGATTTGTTGGAATTTGAATTAGATATAATATTTTGTCTTTGTGAACATTGACTAGTACATCACAAAATCCTCTTGACCCACGGCTTCATGTAAACTACGACCATTTCTTTTCGAACCATGACTTGATTTTCTTCATTTCTATGCTTATATACATGTAAACTGCTTCACTGTTTTTGAAACATTTAAACTGTGTATATTTGTGTGTGTCATCTCCATATACATACATACATGTATGTATGTATGTATGTATGTATGTATGTATGTATGTATATGTGTACGTGATGGCTCGGCATCAATTCTAGTTGTGTTGGATTGTATGGTGGTCTGGTTGATACTGTATGGTTGTCATGCCTAGCCTTACTGTTTGGTTCCTGCTTCTGGACTGACCTTGGTTAGTTTTGCATTTTCTTCAAGTCATTTCTTGGTTTCATGTTTTCATGTTGACTGGTTTGTGTTGTTTGTTGTGTCTACTGCTCTATTGCTTTCATACCTGTTGTCTGAATGTAGCGACCATTGCATTGACTTTAAGTTCATGCTTGAATTGCATAAGTAGAAATGGTGGTCTTCATGTTGTACTTAGTTCTGGTTCATGTCTGTATGCTTTTTGATGTTGGTGCCATACCTTATCTTGTGTTGCATTGAACTGTATTCTCTGAGATTTGTCACACTTAAAATCAGGTCTGGCGTGATTTCTTTGAGTCTGGTTCAATTTGTTCATGTTGAAATTGAACATTACTTCGAGTCAAAATTGCCTCTTGTCCTTGTAGTCATGTTGTCATGTGGTTCTGGGTCTGGTTGCAGCTATGTTGAGTTATTTGCAGTCTGGTTGCCTTCGTTTTCAAGTGCACGCATATCCTTGTTAGACTTGAAGTCTAGTCTAGTTGTACTGGTGGTTCCACTTGAGTCTGGTCTGCATTGTGCTGGTTGCTCCATGTCCAGTTCCTTGCATTCATGTGTTCACTCTAAGTCTGGTCTGGTTTGGTCTGGTTCACCTTCATGTTGAAACTGAATACTTGTTGCTCTGACCATGCCTTGCATTTGACCATGCCTTGCACTTGACCATGCCTAAAACTTTGTTGCTTTCTATTCATGTTTACCCATTGAAGCTTTGCATGTGTGTTTGTATTTGTTGCACTTGAGTTGAATCCGGCCTAGGCTTGGGTTTGACCTTGTGCTCACCTATCCCTGCAATTTTAACAAGCCAGTGTATATCGGTGTGCACGACCTTATGGCATATACAGTGATACACTGTGCATGTCACAAGCTGTTCGTGTTTGATGAATTAAAAGAAAAAGATGGCGAACAACCCAAATAACTGAGGCAAATAATATATTCAAAACACACACTTTATTGTGCACTGCAAAATAATTTGTTTTTCAATTTTACCGCGTCTGTAACAACCCGTAATTTCAGTAAATATTTTTTTTTGTAATTTTATTTGAAAATTTTGAATTTAAATTATTTAAAATTGATAAATTGGGATGTTGATATTTATTTTGAGTTTTAGTGTGAATTATTTTTCTAATTTAAAATTTAAAATTTTCCTGAATTTCAAATTTTGGTCAAAATTGGTCAACGTTTGACTTCCTGTTGACAATTTTAAATTTTGAATTTTTAAACTTTTATTTTTTATTTTGAAGCTGTATTTGACGCTATTATTTCTCTACTTTTCATTTGTAAAAATTTTATTTATTCTTTTCAAACTGTAATATTTCAGCGTATTTCGCGTGGTTATTTTTCGTAAATTATTTTCATATTTTATTTTGATTTTGGGTTGATTTTTATTTTGTTTTAACTTGTTATTTTGGGTAGGCTAATGTGCTGGCATGCAAAAAGTCACACAAATAGAAGTTGAGAAATGAGTAGCCGTATTCATTGTGATACGCATTCATTTTGTACACGTTTTGTACCCGTTCACTTTTCTTGATGTGTTGTCTTCTGTCGTTCATTTTTCTCTTCGTTCAAAAACTTTTGGGTTGCCTGACTTATCACTTCCCTTTTATTCTTCTTGCGTGCTTTTTTTTACTTCATTTGCCTTCTCATTCTTTCCCATTCGCTCTCAAATCCTCTGTTCATTTTCTTTTATGCAAAGCAAAAGCATTCACAGTAAGTCTCTCCTTTTCTTCTTCCTTTTCCCATTTTATTCTTTTTTTCTTTCCTTTCCACTTCTCTTGCTTTTTCTTTATTCGACCACATTTCCTTATGCATCTCCACCTCCTTTTCACGGCCGATCACCACCACCATTAACCGCCACTCCTCCTCACCAAAATTGCCTCACCTCCTCACCATGATTATCTCGTTTAGACCTTTGTTTTAAATGTTTTAATATATATGTTACAGTCTTTTACCTATATTTTGTTTATCTAAATCCTAACTTTATATATGTCGTATGTATATATAAGCATACAGTTTTTACATATCAAGTTGTCTATATATGTTATATAGTATACTGTTTAGTGTATATATATATTGAAGTTAGAGTTAGTTTATATAAATTATATATATATATATATATGTATGTACGAATTGTATATGTTGTTTTGAATATATAAAACACATGTTGTTAGTTGTACATTTATTTTAAGTATAAAATACATGCTGTTTTCGTGCTATATAATATAGAAATGTAACCTGTTCATGTATATATATTTGTGAAGTTTGTATAGGTGCTAGTCTACGTATATATGTGTTGTGAAATGCAGTCTGCATCTGTAGGTAGTGTGCAGTTTTTTATTGCATTTATATGCATTTGTTTAGTATTTATAATGTTTGCGCGTGTTAAAATTTTATTAGTGATAATATATATACTGTTGGTATATATTAGCTTTTATATGTAATCAATTGATTTATAGGTGCAAGTTCTATTTATACATATATAACCGTATGTACAATATTGTTCTATGTCCATAGTCTGCATATGTAACTTTAGCTTTTATATGTACGAAGTCTGTATCATAGTATATATGTAAGTTAAAGGTTAGCTTGTATATGAAATTATATATATAGGTATATGAGTTTAGATATTTGTTGTAGATATCGACTGTTTGGGTATTAATAATTATATATTTAGAACAGTAGTACAATGGTCTGCATATGTGGGTTTGGGCATATTAAGTATACATATACCTATTTGTTTATATATATCAAGTCTGTATATTTGTATACAGTTTGAAATGGTAGGTCTGCATATTTTAGTTTTGTTTTCATATGTATTGTCTGCATATTATATAAAATTTTGGAAGATAATATATCGTTCATTAACTATTGATTTTAAACCGTATTTTTTTTGAAAATGGGTTAAATATATTAATATGCAACTGGGCTTTGCGGCCCAAGGCAACTAACAAAAGCTCGCTTATCAACTATAACATATAAAAAAGACACAAAGCCAACAACAGTCAACAACAACCCGTATAACCTAAAACATTCCATCTTTAGGGTTCAACTATGGCAGCTCCCAGTTCTCTGATTGAGCTTGTTCGTTCAACTCCTTCAACTTCAACGTCTCTAGTAGTTGTTCTTCTCGTACCGTTACAGTGGTAAGCAATTTCTTCGGAATCCGCCCAATTAGTAAGCTAATGTCTCTGTTACTTTGTTTCGTAAGGACTAACTCATCTTGCTTTCTATTGTTGAAAGCCCGACTGTTCCTCTCCTTCCAGATGTGCCACAAGGAGGTTGTGAGGCCAATTTTTACAGTCTCCTGCATCAACTTCATGGGTTGCTCCCTCCGTTCAGGTATTCCACTTCTTCTATGTGTTCCTGAACATTGTTAGTCAGTAGACACCTTAATTTTTGTATACTCCACACTCTTTTGTTGTATTCGCACTCAAAAATTAGATGTTCATGAGTTTCTTCAACAGAATGACAAAGATAACAAATTGTGTTATCCAAAATTTCCCATTTATTTAGTCTGTCTTTAGTTGGTAGTCTTTTGAGTATGGCTTTGTATAAAGTATGCGCCATTTTTGGACTGTTAGATCTACTCCAGATCACTTTAGACCAGTTAACCAAAGGGAATTTGGTTCTCGAATCCTCCCACACTTCTCTGAAACTAAACTGACCATTTGAGTTGCTCTTCCATGCCCAGATGTCCTCCACTTTATCTATTTTAATGTTTTTTCCTTGGATTTCTTCTTTGTAATTTAAACTGAGAAAATTCCTGTCACAATGCCATTCATTGTTGTCTAGGATATCAGCCACCTTGAAATTTGGAACCCCATATGCTGAAAAAGTTTCCCAGCCTAGCTTGTCAATAAAACTTTTTGAATTCAACCAGGGATCTCTCCATAAATTAGTATTATTACCATTAGCAATCTTTCTCTCTAAATAGGACTGAAGTTCATTCCTGGTTTTTAATATATTCTTCCATGTGACAGAGGCATTATTGTCAATTTTTATGGTCCAAAAATTATCTTTAAGATACCTCGACCTCGTCCAAGTGGCCCATAGATTTTTTGATGTTAGAACATTCCAAGCCAGTTTCAGACCATACACTTTCTTCAGTTCATATAGATTCTTCAGCCCAACACCTCCTTCCTCTTTCTTTTTACAAAGATCTGAGTACTTGACTTTGTGCATTCCCCCTTTCCATATAAAGTCTGCACATACTGAATTAATTTTTGCAATAGAGCAGTCTGGTATTTGAAAGGATTGCGACCAGAATCTGACCTTAGATGTGATAACTGTATGAACCAATTCAACTCTACCCGCAAATGACAACAATTTGGATCTCCATCCTTGTAGTTTGTCTCTAATGTCATCAACTAGCTTACCACATCCACATCTGTAGTAGTGTTATTTGAAAGTGGAACCCCCAAATATTTAACTGGAAGGTGGCCCTCCGAGTATCCCAGTCTCTCTAGCATAACCTGTTTATTTGAACAGTATTTATTGAAGTAGCACTTGGTTTTTAATTCATTCAATTTAAGACCAGCTAACTTCTCCAAATCAGTAAAAATAGCCTTGACTTTGTCAATAGCCTGAGTATTACCTTTTAGCACCACTAGCAAATCATCTACATATATTAAATGTGTAACATTTGGGAGGGTATTGTAAATTGGTTGAATGAGTTTGTGATAGCATGCCAATTCCATTTGAAGAGTAAATCATTCCATAGCTACAACAAATAAATATGGAGAGAGACAGAGGGTCACCTTGTCTTATCCCACGATTACTCTGTATATACCATTTAGGTACTCCATTTATTATGATAGAGAAAGTAGGAGTGTCTAGAGAATACTTAATCAGTTTTAATAGCTTCATTGGAACCCCTATAGAGTCAAGCATATGGATAATGAATCCTCTGTTAACCCTGTCATAGGCTTTTTGTAGATCAACTTTGATGCACATTTTATCAGCCCCCTTTTTGTTGAAGTCTCTGATTAATTCATGTGCCATCAATGAGTTTTCAGAAATGAGCCTACCTTTAATAAAGGCACTTTGACATTGTGAAATTAAATCGGGAAGGACTCTATTTAGTCTCATACATATTATTTTACTGAGGATCTTGTATGTGACATTACAGCGGGCAATTAGTTTGAAATCTTCAATTCTATCTGGTTTCTTAGTTTTTGGGATGAGAAATATAAAAGTGTGGTTAATTTCTTGAACAAATTCTCCAGTTTCTAAGGTTCATTGTAAGGTTTTAACATATAATCTTTCAGGTATATCCAATTCATTTTGAAGAAGGCTGCCCTCATTCCATCAGGGTCGGGGAAGGAGTCATTGTGGATCGAACAGACATCATTCCTCAATTCCCCTTTCAGAATCCGAGTTGTCAGCATGTTGGCACCAGCAGCGGAGATCTTCTTCCTGCAGTTGATGTGAGGTAAGTGATTATGATCTTCTCCATTATACAGGTTTGGGAAATATGTGATTGCTAGGTCTTCAATGTCTTTAATATGTCTAGAACCATTGCCCTGTTCATTTAGATAATTGTTAAGATTATTATGATGTTGTCTTAAAGACATTTTAGTATAGAAGAATTTATTGCATTCATCTCCTTGCTGTAACCATTTCTCTTTGGCTTTTTGCTTCAACTCCACTGCCTGTTTGTGTAGTTCTTCTTTGAGATTCTTTTGAAGTGCGTAGAAATCAGCATTTAGGCCCTCATGTAGGGGATCTTCATCCAATCTATGTTGTATATTTCCTAAATGTTGTTGGATTTCTGTGATGGTGTCAGTGGTCTTTGGTCTGCACTTGTTCCAGTCTTTGAGTCTATTTTCATGATTTTGATGAGCATAACAAGTCGGTACATGTGATTGCCTGGAGAAATTCTCACTGTGTTAAAGTTCACTACTTCATCGAATCCTTCAATCAGAGGCCAATGATTTGCATATCAGAAAGGTTTTCCTTTATGTATTTCTTCATCTTCATTGAATTGCAACAAGAGGGGACAGTGATCACTTGTAGAACAAGGTAGAACAGTTACTCTAAAATTTGGGATTTTGTTAAATAGTTCAGTATTGCTAAGTGCTCGGTCTAGTCTTGATGTGATTTTCTTAGCCTCACCGCTTTTCCATGTGAATTTCAGGCCAGAGTGGTATGCTTCTACAAGGCCACTAGAAAGTACACATTTGTTGAATTCTGCAACCTATGCCACTCTCAGAGTAAGACCCCCTTTTTTCTCACTTGTGCTTAAAAATGCATTAAAGTCTCCTGTGACCACCCAAGGAATGTTAATTTTTTTCGAGTTATCAGTTATTTGTTTCCATAACTCGGTTCTTTCAGAGGCAAGGTTTTTAGCATAAACTGTATATATATATATATTGCTTCTGTTATATCAAGATGGTTCTGATTTGTTCTCATCAATTCCTATCCATCAGCTTTGTCCATCATATTCGTGCCAATCTAGCTTTGCTTTGGAAGTCGTGCTTTCATTTCGTAACTCAAATTCGTTGTCTATCTTCTCCAGCCTCGAAAGGTGAGCAATCACTCACGATTAACGTTCTTATATTTATTAAATTTGATTTCAATTGAAACGAGAATTGAAATATGCTGCTAAATTGAACTGTTAATTTTATAATTGCTATATATGATATGCTATTATCTGAATTGTTCACCAATGGGATATGACACCATATCCTTGTTTATATTTTATTAAATTTGTTATTGATGATATATCTATGTTGTTGATATGTTGTATTATCATAACTGTTCTCACTCTGCAAGTTCCTAGTTAGTATAAAATTCCTTATGGGTTGAAATGATACATACCCGGACGATCTTGTAGAATAGAAGAAAATCATTATGGGTTGAAATGATAAACCCAAGCGATTTTCATTGAATTGAATTTGGGATTGCGGGTTGAAAGGATATATATTTAAATTGCGGATTGAAATGATAAATATCTGTATCACTTGACCATATGATAGAAAATTTTATACAGACACCGTTGGTCTATATATATATATATATTTTTTGAAAATGATTTCCAAGGTTTTGAAAAGAAATATATGTGGTCTTAATAAATATTGATTTTAAGATATTATATCTTTAATATAGGTCTTATAATAATTTTAATAAATTAAATTGGAAAGAGAAATATAAATTAATTTGAAATTTATTTGAATTTCTCTTAAATAAAACCGATTTGAAACTTATTTAATTTGAGATTTTAAAGATATGATTTATAACTTGATTTTGATTTAAAGTGATTTAATTAATATTTCAAGTAAATAAATTAAAGGGAATATTTAGTTTACATAAATAGTAAATTAAGGTTTTATTTAAATGATATTGGACTGACTAAGTGAATTTTTCAATATTAAATAATGGTAAGGTTGAATTTGAAATATAAATGAATTTAAGCTTTGAAATCTATTGAAATTGGAATGGTTTAAATTGTAGATATATATGTATTTGAGGTTAAATTAAATTGAATTTTGGAATTCGAGTTGATCCGAATCGACTTGTGAAATTTGAGGAAACTATTCTATTTTATAAATGATTTTAAATCATGTTTAAAACTATTTTAATATTTAACTTTATAAATAAATTAAATATAAACTATTTTAATTTTTTTTCTATTTTTAATATGCTAATTATTTTTTTATAAACTATTTTATTATATAAACTATTTTATTATATAGACTATTTTATTATATAGACTATTTAATTATATAGACTATTTTATTATATATACTATTTTAATATCTAAACTGTTTAAGTGGGAGTAATATGATTTCAAAGTACTATGGATTTTCAAAGTGTTATGATTTTCAAGTGTTATGATTTCCAAGTGTTATGATTTCAAAAATGTTGTAATTTCAGAAGTGTTATAATTTTGGAAAGTGTTATGATTTTGGAAATAAATATTATTTTTAAGTAAATAAGGATATCGTATTGATATGGGTTTTGAAATAGATATGATATTTTGGTGTTGAAATATGATTTGAAATGAAATGACCACGGTGTTATAAAAAGCGATTGATTGTTAAAGAGACCGTGATCGGATATTGTCATACTCTCTGCTAATACCGAAAACCACTTTAACAACTGTGTACGTGGTGGAGATTCCAGAATTGAAGTAGGATGGTTTGGTGAACGATTTCTGTATAAGGTATGACGTGACCCTGACTCCCGTGATTCGGCTTAGATGTGACTAAAACTAGGAGCCATGCCGGGCCAAGTGAGGTCATTCCTCCGATCGGGCACATTTCTTCGATACTATATCCTGATTTTGTGATTGTTTGGTGGCCACCCCTCGATTTTGATATGGGAGTGTGTCCAAGGTGGGCGGCAGTAGCTGCTATGCGTTACCACCAGTCCGGATCCACAAACGGTATATCTACCCAGGCATTTCCTCGTGTGCCGTGTTCACATGCCCTAGAGCGCCTTTGTAACGACCCGACTTTCTTTGCCCAGAAAGACGCATCATTAATAAGAAAGAAAGGGATAGAAGAAGAAAGAAGAGAAAGAAAGAACAACAACACATCAGAAATCTCACAGCGGAACGAGAAATATATTATATCACATAAGATATTACATAGTATCATATACATCAGAGTACACAACTTATACATCACAATATAGACAGTTATAAACTTCTGTCTATTATACAACACAACTATATCAATACAATACATCATACACAGCGGAAACTCTATATATCTACACGCTGAAGCCTCCTGCTCCACAACTCCTCCAGTATTCGTCAAGACTAACCTGAATCCCTTGACTACTCAATACAATATTGAGTACCCAAGAGTTTAATAAAACAGAAAATAAACACTTGGGTCAGACATGGGTCTGGTGTGAGTAAACGGGTTAAAGTTGTTTAACTTTGAAAAACCTTTGAAAGAAAAAGTATCTCGTAAGACTTCCCGCACATAAACACGGAAAAGTTTTTACCTTACGATAACAAAAACATTTGATAGGAAATCTGATTATATTATAATAGGGTCTAGGGTTTTCAAGTAAAATACAGAAATAGCTGAAATGCTTACATCTCACATTCCAACATAGTTGGGCACAACTAATACGTACGGCACTTATTGGAGTTTGGATTCCATACAATGGCAGGGCTACTGGGGTACCGCCCGTCACAGTACGTGGCCTAGATCACCGTACCGAGGAGTACGCCCGCTCCCCTGCAACACAAAGCCGGAACCATCCCTTACTGGATAATTCCGAACAAGATAATCCCGTAGTTGGCGCGACCAACCACACACTAAGCCGAATAAAAGAAAAGGGACCTCTAGACAGGGATCTATCTTGCTCTCAGTGGGTGCTACCCACGAAACCTTACTGCACCTCCCCTGTTTTAGCCATTCCCGGTTGATGAGGCTTGAGGTTACGATTACCTTTAATCAGAACATATCACTTAGAATGCTCATCGTCCGCCTGACGATGTGCTGAAAGCATTCAATCCATACAAGTTCGTTCCGGGTTCGAACGAAACCGAAGGCATTATCTTGTTACACTCGTTTTGGAATCACCCTCAGAGTTAACGACAATAACCCTTGCACTCTGAATCTTCATCTTCACTTGAGATTCACGACCTATCGTAAATTTGGATCGATGTGGTATTCGGGTCTCCAGACCTGGAAATCCGGTATACGGAAACCCGATCCCGGTCTCATCGAAATCCAAAACGTATCTTTTAAGGCCAAGTTGTTTAAAGGTTTAAACAATTTAACTTATCTATATTCATACAGATAGATAATTCACAAATCACAATTGATAATCACATTATCAAATAAACAAATGATTCATAACAGAATAGGTAATCCATATCAACATCACAATAGTTAATCTATATTACCATCATAATGCAACCAAGCATTCATATCACACCACATTACTTATCTCATTTCTGAGATTACATCCATTCAAGACAATCAATGTCATCCATTTATACATAAGCAATGATTTACTTAATCTCAACATAATTAATTTAAAATGAATTAAATTAACTATCTCTATCTTTAATTAATTTAAAGTGAATTAAATTAATTACTTCATTCAAATTAATTTAAAATAAATTAAATTAATTACTTCATCATAAATCTTACTTATATAATCATTAATTAATTACCAATAAATTAATTAATCTTTCTCTAATTATCCACTTTAATTAATCACCTTGATTAATCATTCTTTAATTACATTTAAGTAATTATCTTTAATTAATTTCATAAATTAATTATTCTTAACCAAATACAGTAATTAACCTTTAATTACTTCATTAATTAATTAATTATAAATTAATTACTTTAATCCTTAATTAATTACAATTAATCACTTATCATTTGATTAATTAATCTAAATTAATCAACTCTTAATTAATTAATTATAAATTAATGATCTTTAATTATATCTTTAATTATTTATTAATTACATTAAGTAATTATTCTTAATTAATCCACAATTATTAATCATCTTTGATTAATATAATCCAGTAATTAACTTCCCTTAATTACTTCCATAAATTAATTACTTTTTAATTAATTACCTTAACAAATAATTAATTTCCTTATTAATAAATCTTAATCCTTTAATTAAATAATTTATTTAATTAATAACACTAGGTAATTAACCCTTAATCACTTTCTATTTAATTTCTTTCTTAAAATAATTATCCTCTAATTAATTTATTAAATAACTTCCCTTACTTAATTATATCCAGTAATTTTCCTTAATTACCTCATCAAATAATTATACTTTATAAGTGATTATCTTTAATTAATTAAATCTCTTAATTACTTAAGATAATTCTTATTATAATTGATTTTCCAAATCTAAATCTTTAATCTTTATTTAAAATAAAATACTTAAGAAATCAATTATAACTAAACAATTTAAACATTCTAATTTAACCTTTAAAATCTTAAATAAACCTTTCAAAGTTATTAATAAATATTTAAACAAACCCCATTTATTAATACCCACTTATTCAACCTTTTTAACTTATCTATTTAATATAAAAACTTATTTAAACTTATATTTTTGAAAAACAATTTAGTTTTACAGAAAAACTTGTTTTATCTTTGTTTTTAAAAACTCAAAACATTTTCCTTTAAAAACTTTAAGCCTGTTTTCCTATACTCGAGTAAATCGTTAGAAACCCCGAGGCAACCCTCGAGTAAAACCATCAGAAACTCGAAGCGACCAACACCCCTCACCCAGCTTCGAGTAAAACTCGAATTTTCCCGAAGTAAACCCGAGCTCCTACTATTTCTTCCCCAATCAAACTTTCCAGATGCACACGAACGTGCTCGTGCACGTGCACGTCTATTCTGGTCGTCGGCGAACTCTGATCAATGCTCCGGCAAGTCGTCTTCCATCACGACATCACGTTCGAACACCCAGATGGTTTCGATTCGAACGAGAATTTGAAAAATGATCATCGAACCCATCAGCTCAACACGTTCATCACCAGAAAATCAACTCGCCACTGACGATCTCTGCCACGAGTAGCTCCGCCATCTTCCCCATAGTTTCACCTCATCTACCATTACCCATCACACGCCTCGCGATCACCTTCGACTCCATCTCGATGCCGCGAAAACCATATGAACATCATCGACAATATCAGAGCGTTAAACCCTATCTCATCCATTTCCGATCACCACGATCGTCAATAAATCCTTATACTATTTTTCCCAGCGACCCAACCTTCCACCCACCTCCAGCATCAACCACGACGACCATCTCCCCTCCGATCACCAGAAATTAACAAAAAACCCAAATTCGTTCATCTCGCGATTTCACAACATTCTCTAGTTTAAAAATCATGAAATCTTTATGTAAATTCATCAATTCTAAATACTAATCTAATTATGAAATCAAAACATGAAATCAAATCATTTGATTTTCCTGACTTACATTGATTATTACTGTAAATTCCTTATTTTGAAATAATTATCTAATATATAAACCTGAAACCATTTTTAGATTTTGTATTACATAGTTACAGTCATTTTACTTTCAGGAATCATAGTCTAAATTTCATTTCATGAGGAGATATGAGTTTATAAACAGATTTTTAAACCTGTAGAGTATGAACAGAGTCATGTTTTTGCCTCTACACTATTGTACACACAGTCATTCATATGTATAACAGCATGCAAACACATTCACACAATCATTAAAGCGTACTTCATATTATATTTCAAATACAAATCCAAACACTAAGAGATATATCATAGTTATGTGGTTTGCTCACTGGAAAACTAGAACAGAGAGCAGTTTATATATATATAGATATATTCACATAATCAAAGCTATTCATATATATATATCCAAGTAAAAATCAATCATTCAAACAACTTATTCATATAGAATCATCATATGCAATAAAGCTAGCAACCATATTATTGTTTTTATATGTTTTGTTTACTCACCTGTCATTTTGAAACAGAGAACAGATAACATGATCTGTTTCCAGGCTTGCATGTTGATTTTTGAACTGGCTTTGTTGAATTTTTAAATCTGAAATTGATCTTTATTATCTGATTGCATGACTTCAGGTTGTTTGAAGATTTTAAAACTGCTTATTGAATTGCCTCCATCTTCTTTAAGTTTGCATGATCACAGGTGAAGCTTTCCTCATATTTGAATTTCCAGATTTTCATTTCTTCTTTGCAATTTGATTTCCAGACTTATTATTTGATTTTAGGTTCGAATATATTTTTAGTTTTTGGTTGTAATGAAGAAAAGATGAAATTTGAACTGAAAGTGAAAAACAGATTTTTTTCTTACATATAAATTTTATAACTTTAATTATCAAGGAGAAAAGAATAAATAAAGCCACTTGTCCTCTTTAATTAGCTTACACATATGCTTACATTTTTACAAATGTCACTAAACCACTCTAATATGCTAACAAGTGTAAATTCTTTTCTTTATTGATTTATTTAAGTCATATATATGTATTTAGGAAATATCTATATGTATAAAAATGTATTTATCCTTTTATAATTTATGCTTTAGATTTTAATAAATATACAAATGTGGAAAACAATTATTTAAATAACTTATGCTTTGATCAAATGAATATAACATATTTTTATATGCTTGAGTATTTATTTTCTTTATATATATTTTTACAAACCAATTTATCTTATGTTTGAATTTTAAAATGAAAGAATATTAAAAACAATTGAACTTTTAAATTTAAAACTTAACTAAAATAAAAACTTAAAATATATGGTTATAATAAATAAGAAATTATTCTTGTAATTTAAATCTCAAATATCATTTTCAAAAGTATTAAGTCAAATTAAAAATTTCCAAATTACAAATTATATAAATATTAAAGTTTGAAAATACTTTATTAAATTCAAATCCAATATTCTTCCAATTTAATATACAAATATATATATTCTAAATGGAAAATATTTTTAACATTAGTTTTTATAATTACTATATTGAATTTTATAACATAACTCCAAATAACAATATATATACATATATATTATAATTTGAAAACATATCCTTTATTAAATTAAAGACTCCCTATTTATAATATATATACCAATATATATATTCATTATAAATAGAAAACATTTATATAAGTTTTGAAAGATAAATCTTACCAATTTTAAATTGTTAGAAAAGATATTAATAAATATTGCCAATTAAATATTATTAACCTTTAAAATGAATAAACTTGTCAATTTACAAAATAAAATCAACAAATCAATTTAATTATTAATAATGATTATTAAATTGATATTGCCAAAATTCCGGGATATCACATTCCTCCCCCCTTAAAATAATTTCGTCCCCGAAATTTAAAAGCAAAGATAATTTAATAACCCAGCAAAATTTTAATTTTAAACAGCAATCACACAATCAATCATACACTATCAATCATAGCAACCATAGTAAACAATTTAATCAAACAAATTTAACTATCCAGTCAAAATTGTGGATAGAATTTCCTCGAGTTTCCCCAAGTATATATATATACCGGGATACTCGTTCTACAGAATCTTAACTAACCATCTACAATAATCTAGAACTCCTTCCCATCTAGATCACAAATCTGAACAAGATATCAGACTAAACTCAAAACCATCCCAACTACCAAATCCTTCTGAACTGCTGATTTCACAACCAGTGACAGATCAAACACGTATTCCCTTAGAGATACATGAAATAAAATGAATTCCAGTTATCCGAACTGGCAACTCAATCCTGGGGATAAAAATCTAATTTCCAGAGAACACAGAAAAACTCAAAATACTTCCGGAACTAGCTCTTTAGTTTTTCCACACCTTATATCTCCTTTGATCGGAGAAAACTTAAATAATATCCAAATTTCAACTTCAATTTCCAAATTCCATCAATTCTTAACTGCATAACTCCTTTGACGATCCTGAGTCACTTCATCCTTCCTGATCATCTTAGCTCTTGCTGATGCTTCCTGAAATAGACTAGACTAATATCAAACCAATTTTCGGATCCTACTCAACAAAATGGTTTCCAAAAATACGCCAAAATCCAGAACACAACTCTACTCCACAATCATTAGAGCACTTCGAACTACTTCTCCTATCTGAAATAGCCAAACAGTTGCACTTGATAATCTTACCTCCAAATCCTGAAAATTTCTTCACACTTAGAGATACACTTGAATTTCCTATAGAAGTCCTTTACTCCAAGAAAATTAGAACTTCCGGATTTCTCCTACTCTAGAACAGTTACTATCTTGCTTCTGCTGCACAACTCTGATCTGAAACAGATGAGAATGCCATCGGAGAATCTCGAGCACAAACTTGATCATCCACAGTTCACCATACCATAAAATCTTAGTGAACCACTCCACTTGGTCAAAACATCCCAGAAGAATTCCCTCCAGAAAATTATGACTGATCAATCCCTCTCCAAAGAATCCTAAGCTGCTTTACCAAATTCTTCTCTAGGAGACATCCTTCTATCAAGCTAAACCACAGGTAACTCCACTAACCAAGTTGATACGGAATCTCAATCTCCAATAACCCAAGAGAACACTCAAACTATCGCAAGTCACTTTTGCGATCAACTCAACCTAATTTCCAAAGATATTGTTCTCTCTTCACTAATCAGAACAGCTTATACTTGACTAACCAATCCATCGAAGAAATGGATCCACTCTGCTGCTTCTGGACTCCACCTTCAGAAAAACTACCCAGCCAGAAACTTCCTGCCAACACACAGAACACTTCCGAGTTGCACCGCTGACACAGATGCCAAAGACTTCTCAAAACAAAGCTCTTCGAGAAACTCGGACCTCAAACCAAACAGAAACACCATGCTGAACTCAACCACAACACCGAAACAGACATACTTCCTAAAACTTGCTCCAGAAGAAACATCTTCGGAAACATCCATAGTCACTGCGTCTCACCACACAGCTACTTCTTCCAGAAGTTACCAAGATACCATCATTCGCTTTTGCTCATCCAATTTCAAAGATAAACTCCGAACCTTAATAGGTTTCCTTCAGAGATCGGTGAAATCTTTACACCACAACAAAGCTCACTCGAGACAGTATTGGTCTACAGTCTCGTCAGATATACTTCCAATCTCAACACTCAAATTCCAACCATTGATAGTCGTGTTACACACACTACCCCCTTATCTACCTTTATAACTTATATTGGAAAACCCGAACAGGTAACCCAACAAATAGGTAGAAATACATAAATATATATATTTAAAATGATACTTTTTATATAGAAATTATTTCTGGGTAGAATTATTTCATCTACCTCTTTAAAACAATATTGTGTCCGTTGGCCTGGTTCAAGTGTTTAGAGATCCCTATCAATAACGTTAGCTACTCGTATTGACCAGAATCCATATACCACTCAACCGATCAATTAACACAATATAAAATCATTTTTATATAACTAACAATTACGCGCTCTCAAGATAGACACCACTTCAGAGCCTAGGTATTCACTCAACCTACTGCTCTGATACCACATGTAACGACCCGACTTTCTTTGCCCAGAAAGACGCATCATTAATAAGAAAGAAAGGGATAGAAGAAGAAAGAAGAGAAAGAAAGAACAACAACACATCAGAATTCTCACAGTGGAACGAGAAATATATTATATCACATAAGATATTACATAGTATCATATACATCAGAGTACACAACTTATACATCACAATATAGACAGTTATAAACTTCTGTCTATTATACAACACAACTATATCAATACAATACATCATACACAGCGGAAACTCTATATATCTACACGCTGAAGCCTCCTGCTCCACAACTCCTCCAGTATTCGTCAAGACTAACCTGAATCCCTCGACTACTCAATACAATATTGAGTACCCAAGAGTTTAATAAAACAGAAAATAAACACTTGGGTCAGACATGGGTCTGGTGTGAGTAAACGGGTTAAAGTTGTTTAACTTTGAAAAACCTTTGAAAGAAAAAGTATCTCGTAAGACTTCCCGCACATAAACACGGAAAAGTTTTTACCTTACGATAACAAAAACATTTGATAGGAAATCTGATTATATTATAATAGGGTCTAGGGTTTTCAAGTAAAATACAGAAATAGCTGAAATGCTTACATCTCACATTCCAACATAGTTGGGCACAACTAATACGTACGGCACTTATTGGAGTTTGGATTCCATACAATGGCAGGGCTACTGGGGTACCGCCCGTCACAGTACGTGGCCTAGATCACCGTACCGAGGAGTACGCCCGCTCCCCTGCAACACAAAGCCGGAACCATCCCTTACTGGATAATTCCGAACAAGATAATCCCGTAGTTGGCGCGACCAACCACACACTAAGCCGAATAAAAGAAAAGGGACCTCTAGACAGGGATCTATCTTGCTCTCAGTGGGTGCTACCCACGAAACCTTGCTGCACCTCCCCTGTTTTAGCCATTCCCGGTTGATGAGGCTTGAGGTTACGATTACCTTTAATCAGAACATATCACTTAGAATGCTCATCGTCCGCCTGACGATGTGCTGAAAGCATTCAATCCATACAAGTTCGTTCCGGGTTCGAACGAAACCGAAGGCATTATCTTGTTACACTCGTTTTGGAATCACCCTCAGAGTTAACGACAATAACCCTTGCACTCTGAATCTTCATCTTCACTTGAGATTCACGACCTATCGTAAATTTGGATCGATGTGGTATTCGGGTCTCCAGACCTGGAAATCCGGTATACGGAAACCCGATCCCGGTCTCATCGAAATCCAAAACGTATCTTTTAAGGCCAAGTTGTTTAAAGGTTTAAACAATTTAACTTATCTATATTCATACAGATAGATAATTCACAAATCACAATTGATAATCACATTATCAAATAAACAAATGATTCATAACAGAATAGGTAATCCATGTCAACATCACAATAGTTAATCTATATTACCATCATAATGCAACCAAGCATTCATATCACACCACATTACTTATCTCATTTCTGAGATTACATCCATTCAAGACAATCAATGTCATCCATTTATACATAGGCAATGATTTACTTAATCTCAACATAATTAATTTAAAATGAATTAAATTAACTATCTCTATCTTTAATTAATTTAAAGTGAATTAAATTAATTACTTCATTCAAATTAATTTAAAATAAATTAAATTAATTACTTCATCATAAATCTTACTTATATAATCATTAATTAATTACCAATAAATTAATTAATCTTTCTCTAATTATCCACTTTAATTAATCACCTTGATTAATCATTCTTTAATTACATTTAAGTAATTATCTTTAATTAATTTCATAAATTAATTATTCTTAACCAAATACAGTAATTAACCTTTAATTACTTCATTAATTAATTAATTATAAATTAATTACTTTAATCCTTAATTAATTACAATTAATCACTTATCATTTGATTAATTAATCTAAATTAATCAACTCTTAATTAATTAATTATAAATTAATGATCTTTAATTATATCTTTAATTATTTATTAATTACATTAAGTAATTATTCTTAATTAATCCACAATTATTAATCATCTTTGATTAATATAATCCAGTAATTAACTTCCCTTAATTACTTCCATAAATTAATTACTTTTTAATTAATTACCTTAACAAATAATTAATTTCCTTATTAATAAATCTTAATCCTTTAATTAAATAATTTATTTAATTAATAACACTAGGTAATTAACCCTTAATCACTTTCTATTTAATTTCTTTCTTAAAATAATTATCCTCTAATTAATTTATTAAATAACTTCCCTTACTTAATTATATCCAGTAATTTTCCTTAATTACCTCATCAAATAATTATACTTTATAAGTGATTATCTTTAATTAATTAAATCTCTTAATTACTTAAGATAATTCTTATTATAATTGATTTTCCAAATCTAAATCTTTAATCTTTATTTAAAATAAAATACTTAAGAAATCAATTATAACTAAACAATTTAAACATTCTAATTTAACCTTTAAAATCTTAAATAAACCTTTCAAAGTTATTAATAAATATTTAAACAAACCCCATTTATTAATACCCACTTATTCAACCTTTTTAACTTATCTATTTAATATAAAAACTTATTTAAACTTATATTTTTGAAAAACAATTTAGTTTTACAGAAAAACTTGTTTTATCTTTGTTTTTAAAAACTCAAAACATTTTCCTTTAAAAACTTTAAGCCTGTTTTCCTATACTCGAGTAAATCGTTAGAAACCCCGAGGCAACCCTCGAGTAAAACCATCAGAAACTCGAAGCGACCAACACCCCTCACCCAGCTTCGAGTAAAACTCGAATTTTCCCGAAGTAAACCCGAGCTCCTACTATTTCTTCCCCAATCAAACTTTCCAGATGCACACGAACGTGCTCGTGCACGTGCACGTCTATTCTGGTCGTCGGTGAACTCTGATCAATGCTCCGGCAAGTCGTCTTCCATCACGACATCACGTTCGAACACCCAGATGGTTTCGATTCGAACGAGAATTTGAAAAATGATCATCGAACCCATCAGCTCAACACGTTCATCACCAGAAAATCAACTCGCCACTGACGATCTCTGCCACGAGTAGCTCCGCCATCTTCCCCATAGTTTCACCTCATCTACCATTACCCATCACACGCCTCGCGATCACCTTCGACTCCATCTCGATGCCGCGAAAACCATATGAACATCATCGACAATATCAGAGCGTTAAACCCTATCTCATCCATTTCCGATCACCACGATCGTCAATAAATCCTTATACTATTTTTCCCAGCGACCCAACCTTCCACCCACCTCCAGCATCAACCACGACGACCATCTCCCCTCCGATCACCAGAAATTAACAAAAAACCCAAATTCGTTCATCTCGCGATTTCACAACATTCTCTAGTTTAAAAATCATGAAATCTTTATGTAAATTCATCAATTCTAAATACTAATCTAATTATGAAATCAAAACATGAAATCAAATCATTTGATTTTCCTGACTTACATTGATTATTACTGTAAATTCCTTATTTTGAAATAATTATCTAATATATAAACCTGAAACCATTTTTAGATTTTGTATTACATAGTTACAGTCATTTTACTTTCAGGAATCATAGTCTAAATTTCATTTCATGAGGAGATATGAGTTTATAAACAGATTTTTAAACCTGTAGAGTATGAACAGAGTCATGTTTTTGCCTCTACACTATCGTACACACAGTCATTCATATGTATAACAGCATGCAAACACATTCACACAATCATTAAAGCGTACTTCATATTATATTTCAAATACAAATCCAAACACTAAGAGATATATCATAGTTATGTGGTTTGCTCACTGGAAAACTAGAACAGAGAGCAGTTTATATATATATAGATATATTCACATAATCAAAGCTATTCATATATATATATCCAAGTAAAAATCAATCATTCAAACAACTTATTCATATAGAATCATCATATGCAATAAAGCTAGCAACCATATTATTGTTTTTATATGTTTTGTTTACTCACCTGTCATTTTGAAACAGAGAACAGATAACATGATCTGTTTCCAGGCTTGCATGTTGATTTTTGAACTGGCTTTGTTGAATTTTTAAATCTGAAATTGATCTTTATTATCTGATTGCATGACTTCAGGTTGTTTGAAGATTTTAAAACTGCTTATTGAATTGCCTCCATCTTCTTTAAGTTTGCATGATCACAGGTGAAGCTTTCCTCATATTTGAATTTCCAGATTTTCATTTCTTCTTTGCAATTTGATTTCCAGACTTATTATTTGATTTTAGGTTCGAATATATTTTTAGTTTTTGGTTGTAATGAAGAAAAGATGAAATTTGAACTGAAAGTGAAAAACAGATTTTTTTTTCTTACATATAAATTTTATAACTTTAATTATCAAGGAGAAAAGAATAAATAAAGCCACTTGTCCTCTTTAATTAGCTTACACATATGCTTACATTTTTACAAATGTCACTAAACCACTCTAATATGCTAACAAGTGTAAATTCTTTTCTTTATTGATTTATTTAAGTCATATATATGTATTTAGGAAATATCTATATGTATAAAAATGTATTTATCCTTTTATAATTTATGCTTTAGATTTTAATAAATATACAAATGTGGAAAACAATTATTTAAATAACTTATGCTTTGATCAAATGAATATAACATATTTTTATATGCTTGAGTATTTATTTTCTTTATATATATTTTTACAAACCAATTTATCTTATGTTTGAATTTTAAAATGAAAGAATATTAAAAACAATTGAACTTTTAAATTTAAAACTTAACTAAAATAAAAACTTAAAATATATGGTTATAATAAATAAGAAATTATTCTTGTAATTTAAATCTCAAATATCATTTTCAAAAGTATTAAGTCAAATTAAAAATTTCCAAATTACAAATTATATAAATATTAAAGTTTGAAAATACTTTATTAAATTCAAATCCAATATTCTTCCAATTTAATATACAAATATATATATTCTAAATGGAAAATATTTTTAACATTAGTTTTTATAATTACTATATTGAATTTTATAACATAACTCCAAATAACAATATATATACATATATATTATAATTTGAAAACATATCCTTTATTAAATTAAAGACTCCCTATTTATAATATATATACCAATATATATATTCATTATAAATAGAAAACATTTATATAAGTTTTGAAAGATAAATCTTACCAATTTTAAATTGTTAGAAAAGATATTAATAAATATTGCCAATTAAATATTATTAACCTTTAAAATGAATAAACTTGTCAATTTACAAAATAAAATCAACAAATCAATTTAATTATTAATAATGATTATTAAATTGATATTGCCAAAATTTCGGGATATCACAGCCTTCTATGAGTTTGTTTTGTACCGTACCTATGTGATGTCCTCTGGGTAAACCTCCAGTTTACGGAGGAGCGTACGGCATTGTATAGACTACAAGAATATATAAAATTTATTAAGGGGTATATGGGTAATGCCTTAACGCTATTTTAATACCTTTACTTTACTATAGACATATTATAATAGCGTATATTACTACATAGTAGATAGTTCCACGGATCCTTAGAGGATGGAAATCCCAAACATCCTCTGAGTTACTTGCGTTTCAGTTGAGATTTCACTTGAGTTGAATTTATTGATATAAGAATGTTAATCCTGACTCGAGTGTTGTGTGTTTTGCTTTACGCTCGGGTTAGACTGAGTGTCACAACATTTGAGACTCACCTTTGGAGCTTTGGAGCTTTGCTTGAAGATCCATCTGCATCTATTCAGCTTTTAGCTATCCAGTTGATTCGTTCAGACTTGTCATCAGTTGTACTCGAGACTTCATTGTATTTGATATATTCTGTTGTATTTTATTTCAAACTCTGTTGTTTATATAGTAGCTTCATGAATTATTATTTATCTATTCCGCTGCTTATTGTCATATTACTCTGTGTCTGTGATTCTATGATTATTTTATTTACCGTATATGCTGAGTTTTGCCAAATATAAATTAACAATTTGATATTTTGAGCAATTCAAGTTCGACATGTATGGAGGCGAATGGTTCAAAATAGCGGGTCGTTACAGTTGGTATCAGAGCTCTAGTTTTGGGCAAAACTTAGCATATAGAGTAAATTGAATTACAGAGTCACCTTCATTCGAGCTTAAATCTCTTCCTCTTTGATTCGGATTTCCTTTGAATTTAGGAATGTTCCTCTCGGTTGCAAAATCGATTTTTTTCTCTCTCCCTATTCGTGTTTTTTTTATCCTGGAGCATCCCATTGCTCCACTATATGATTGTACAGGGGTGAAACTCCTTTACAATCGGTATTGATTCACTGGAGATTTCTATATCTTCGGTTAGATGCTGCTATCTCTTGCTATACCCAGATGCTATCTCTGGCGATCGAATGTCGATTTGCCTCAGAATTCTGCATCGATCTTATTCTTGAAGTCACGGTTGGCCCGGTTAAGGTCGCCCACGATTTATATTAGTCTATCCATCTTCCTATTTGTTATTTAATCATTTTATCTCCCTATCAAACCTATCTTCTAGTTGAATTATTTTGGTTAGGATCCCTCTATATTTGGATCTCTATCCTTGTTTTGAAATCCATTCTTGTATCGTCGAGCGAGGAAGTGTATTTGTAAATTTATATTAAAATGTTTATATATTGTGTTGTTTGAGTTATTGATGTTGATTTGGGTTTTCGATCGATTCGTTTGATCAACGCTATCGATAGAAATTCCAAAACACTTGAACAGAGCAAACTGACACAATATTGTTTTCAAATTTGGTAAATGAAATAATTTTGTATGATTATTTTATATATAAGTATAATTTTCTGAAGTTAAATAGTTAATCAAATGGGTTGTTAAGAAATAATAATAGTTGGTTTTCATTTATTATTTTGCAAACCATTGACTATTTCAACATGATATAAATAAATAAAATTATAAAACATGGTCTGGAAACTGATTTGAAAATTTAATTGAACTTAAATTTAGAATTTGAGAATTTAATTTCCGGTAATTCCAAACTTTAGTTTTAAAGTTTTAAAATGTATGTTATTTAAAGTATTTTCGAATAGAAATGGTTTTCAAAGAATTTTTAAATGTTAAGTCAGTGCTCTCCTCTTTTGTCGCTGGACAATAATTTCGGTGATGACGACCGCATCATCGACATTCATTTTCGAGTTTCAGAGTGGGGAGACCATTCTGTAGCTTTGCTTTGCTATGCCTTGTTTTGAAAATGGATTTTAATTGAATTTCTGAAGTATGATTTGATCTATATATATAGGTATATGATGTTAAATTGATTTGATATGTAATATGTATCTCCAAATTGATTGAAGTTAATCGGAAATTTAATTCTTAAATTTTATGTTGAAGATGATTTCAATTATAAAATGAAGCCAAAATTTTAAATAAATATATAAACTTGAAATAAATTGAATTAGGAAAACTCTACTTGTATAATACTCAGTTGCATTCCAATATAACTTACCTAAGTCATTAAGAAGTTAAATATGTAATTGGATAATACATAGTAAAATGATTTTATCAATAAAATTTGAGTGGTTATAATAAATGTTATACACTTAATTTTAATTATAAAATGTTAATAGAGATAAATAGAATAATAAGTTAATTGAATAATAAATGAGATAAATAAAATAAATTTTTGTTTGAAGGAATTAATAAATTTAAATTAAATCAACTTAATGAAATACATTGACTTTAAATCAATTATTGAATATTAATTAATTTAAATTGAAATTTATATGGTTTGAACTAATTGTTTTATTTTTGTTTTTCAAATCTATTTTTCTTTCTAGTTCTTTCTACTCTTCTACCTCCTTCCTTTTCGAGGACGAAAAGTTTTGAGTGGGGGAGAGTGTAACAACCCGTAATTTCAGTAAATATTTTTTTTGTAATTTTATTTGAAAATTTTGAATTTAAATTATTTAAAATTGATAAATTGGGATGTTGATATTTATTTTGAGTTTTAGTGTGAATTATTTTTCCAAATAAAAATTTAAATTTAAAATTTTCCTGAATTTCAAATTTTGGTCAAAATTGGTCAACGTTTGACTTCCTGTTGACAATTTTAAAATTTGAATTTTTAAACTTTTATTCTTTTATTTTGAAGCTGTATTTGACGCTATTATTTCTCTACTTTTCGTTTGTAAAATTTTTATTTATTCTTTTCAAACTGTAATATTTCAGCGTATTTCACACGGTTATTTTTCGTAAATTATTTTCATATTTTATTTTGATTTTGGGTTGATTTTTATTTTGTTTTAACTTGTTATTTTGGGTAGGCTAATGTGCTGGCATGCAAAAAGTCACACAAATAGAAGTTGAGAAATGAGTAGTCGTATTCATTGTGATACGCATTTATTTTGTACACGTTTTGTACTCGTTCACTTTTCTTGATGCGTTGTCTTCTGCCGTTCATTTTTCTCTTCATTCAAAAACTTCTGGGTTGCCTGACTTATCACTTCCCTTTTATTCTTCTTGCATCCTTTTTTTTACTTCATTTTCCTTCTCATTCTTTCCCATTCGCTCTCAACTCCTCTGTTCATTTTCTTTTATGCAAAGCAAAAGCATTCACAGTAAGTCTCCCCTTTTCTTCTTCCTTTTCCCATTTTATTCTTTGTTTTTCTTTCCTTTCCACTTCTCTTGCTTTTTCTTTTTTCGACCACATTTCCTTATGCATCTCCACCTCCTTTTCACGGCCGATCACCACCACCATTAATCACCGCTCCTCACCAAAATTGCCTCACCTCCTCACCATGATCGACCACACCACCAATCTCCGCCATCACCATCACCATCATTCTAGGCCGAAACCACTCACTCCTCATCCACAACAGACCGAACCACTCACCTCCTCCTTGTCAGACCTGGCCAAAACCACCCCCACATCATCTCCACCTCCAACCAAGGCAGCCCGAGCCTCCACACAAGCCACCAGGCCTCCACCTTGTTCCACCGTGATCTGCCACAGTTTGGCCCCTTGGCCTCCAGTACGTGATTATCTCGTTTAGACCTTTGTTTTAAGTGTTTTAATATATATGTTACAATCTTTTGCCTATATTTTGTTTATCTAAATCCTAACTTTATATATGTCGTATGTATATATAAGCGTACAATTTTTACATATCAAGTTGTCTATATATGTTATATAGTATATTGTTAAGTATATATATATATATATCGAAGTTAGAGTTAGTTTATATAAATTATATATATATAAATATGTATGTACGAATTGTATATATTGTTTCGAATATATAAAACACATGCTGTTAGTTGTACATTTGTTTTAAGTACAAAATACATGCTGTTTTCGTGCTATATAATATAGAAATGTAACCTGTTCATGTATATATATTTGTGAAGTCTGTATAGGCGCTAGTCTACGTATATATGTGTTGTGAAATGCAGTCTGCATCTGTAGGTAGTGTGCAGTTTTTTTTCGCATGTATATGCATTTGTTTCGTATTTATAATGTTTGCGCATGTTAAAATTTTATTAGTGATAATATATATATATATATATATATATATACTGTTGGTATATATTAGCTCTTATATGTAATCAGTTGATTTATAGGTGCAAGTTCTATTTATACATATATAACCGTATGTACAATATTGTTCTATGTCCATAGTCTGCATATGTAACTTTAGCTTTTATATGTACGAAGTCTGTATCATAGTATATATGTAAGTTAAAGGTTAGCTTGTATATGAAATTATATATATAGGTATATGAGTTTAGATATTTGTTGTAGATATCGATTGTTTGGGTATTAATAATTATATGTTCAGAACAGTAGTACATTGGTCTGCATATGTGGGTTTGGGCATATTAAGTATACATATACCTATTTGTTTATATATATCAAGTATGTATATTTGTATACAGTTTGAAATGGTAGGTCTGCATATTTTAGTTTTGTTTTCATATGTATTGTCTTCATATTATATAAAATTTTGGAAGATAATATATCGTTCATTAACTATTGATTTTAAACCGTATATATATATATATATTGTTTCTGTTATATCAAGATGGTTCTGATTTGTTCTCATCAATTCCTATCCATCAGCTTTATCCGTCATATTCATGCCAATCTATCTTTGCTTTGGAAGTCGTGCTTTCATTTCGTAACTCAAATTCGTTGTCTATCTTTTCTAGCCTCGAAAGGTGAGCAATTACTCACGATTAATGTTCTTATATTTATTAAATTTGATTTCAATTGAAATGACAATTGAAATATGCTGCTAAATTGAACTGTTAATTTTATAATTGCTATATATGATATGCTATTATCTAAATTGTTCACCTGTGGGATATGACACCATATCATATTGTTTATATTTTATTAAATTTGCTACTGATGATATATCTCTGTTGCTGATATGTTGTATTATTATCATAACTGTTCTCACTCTGCAAGTTCCCAGTTAGTATAAAATTCCCTATGGGTTGAAATGATACATACCCGAACGATCTTGTAGAATAAGATAAAATCGTCATGGGTTGAAATGATAAACCCAAGCGATTTTCATTGAATTGAATTTGGGATTGCGGGTTGAAAAGATATATACCCGTATATATTTAAATTGCGGATTGAAATGATTAATATCCGTATCACTTGACCATAGGATAGAAAATTTTATACAGACATCATTGGTCTATATATATATATTTATAAATTTTGAAAATGATTTCCAAGGTTTTGAAAAGAAATATATGTGGTCTTAATAAATATTGATTTTAAGATATTATATCTTTAATATAGGTCTTATAATAATTTTAATAAATTAAGTTGGAAAGAGAAATAGAAATTAATTTGAAATTTATTTGAATTTCTCTTAAATAAAACCGATTTGAAACATATTAAATTTGAGATTTTAAAGATATGATTTATAACTTGATTTTGATTTAAAGTGATTTAATGAATATTTCAAGTAAATAAATTAAAGGGAATATTTAGTTTACATAAATTGTAAATTAAGGATTTATTTAAATGATATTGGATTGACTAAGTGAATTTTTCAATATTAAATAATGGTAAGGTTGAATTTGAAATATAAATGAATTTAAGCTTTGAAATCTATTGAAATTGGAATGGTTTAAATTGTAGATATATATGTATTTGAGGTTAAATTAAATTGAATTTTGGAATTCGAGTTGATCCGAATCGACTTGTGAAATTTGAGGAAACTATTCTATTTTATAAATGATTTTAAATTATGTTTAAAACTATTTTAATATTTCACTTTATAAATAAATTAAATATAAACTATTTTAATTTTTTTCTATTTTTAATATGCTAATTATTTATTTTATAAACTATTTTATTATATAGACTATTTTATTATATAGACTATTTTATTATATAGACTATTTTATTATATATACTATTTTAATATCTAAACTGTTTAAGTGGAGTAATATGATTTCAATGTGCTATGGATTTTCAAAGTGTTATGATTTCCAAGTGTTATTATTTCCAAGTATAATGGTTTCAAAAATGTTATAATTTCAGAAGTGTTATAATTTTTGAAAAGTGTTATGATTTTGGAAATGAATATTAGTTTTAAGTAAATAAGGATATCGTATTGATATGGGTTTTGAAATAGATATGATATTTTTGTTTTGAAATACGATTTGAAATGAAATGACCACTGTGTTATAATAAGCGATTTGTTATTAAAGAGACCGGGATCGGATATTGTCATACTCTCTGCCAATACCGAAAACCACTTTAACAAATGTGTACGTGGTGGAGATTCCAGAAATGAAGTAGGATGGTTTGGTGAACGATTTCTGTATAAGGTATGACGTGACCCCGACTCCCGTAAGTCAGCTTAGATGTGACTAGAACCAGGAGCCATGTCGGGCCAAGTGAGGTCATTCCTCCGATCGGGCACATTTCTTCGATACTATATTCTGATTTTGTGATTGTTTGGTGGTCACCCCTCAATTTTGATATGGGAGTGTATTCGAGGTGGGCGGTAGCTGCTATGCGTTACCACCAGTCCGGATCCGCAAACGGTATATCTACCCTGGTATTTCCTTGTGTGCCGTGTTCACATGCCCTAGAGCGCCTTTTACGAGTTTGTTTTGTACCATACCTATGTGATGTCCTCTGGGTAAACCTCCAGTTTACGGAGGAGCGTACGGCACTGTATAGACTACGGGAATATATAAAATGTGTTAAGGGGGATATGTGTAACGCCTTAACGCTATTTTAATACCTTTACTTTACTATAGACATATTATAATAGTGTATATTACTACATAGTAGATAGTTCCACGGATCCTTAGAGGATGGAAATCCCAAACATCCTCTGAGTTACTTGTTTTTCAGTTGATATTTCACTTGAGTTGAATTTATTGATAAAAGAATGTTAATCCTGACTCGAGTGTTGTGTGTTTTGCTTTACGCTTGGGTCAGACTGAGTGTCACAACATTTGAGACTCACCTTTGGAGCTTTGGAGCTTTGCTTGAAGATCCATCTGCATCTATTCAGCTTTCAGCTATACAGTTGATTTGTTCAAACTTGTCATCAGTTGTACTCGAGACTTCATTGTATTTTATATATTCTATTGTATTTTATTTCAAACTCTATTGTTTATATAGTACCTTCATGAACTACTATTTATCTATTCCGCTGCTTATTGTTATATTACTCTGTGCCTGTGATTCTGTGATTATTTTATTTATTGTATATGCAGAGTTTTGCTAAATATAAATTAACAATTTGATATTTTGAGCAATTCAAGTCCGACATGTGTGGAGGCGAATGGTTCAAAATAGCGGGTCGTTACAGCGTCAGTGTATATTTTGCAGATAATTCAGATGTTGAATACAGGTTGGAACAGAGTTGAAGATCGAATACGAGTGATGAGTGAATTATGTAGTGAGGTGAATTGTATAGTGACAATTGTGTTGTAATTGAAATTGTATTGCAAATTGAAAATGTGTAAATGTAGTGAGAGCTCAAATTTGTACTATTTGAATTTGTAATAAAATATTTGTTTGAATAAAATATTTGTTTGAATATGAATTCTGAGTTATTTATTTTATTCAACAAATATTTATTTAATTATGTGGAAAAATAAAATAGTATAATAACAAATACATTTAAACAAATATATATATATATGTTTATTATCATCAAACAAAAATCATAAGCTATTGTATTCTACAGCTCCAACTCTAAGTCATGAGTAACAACTATGGCAAGTAAAATCCGGATGGAGGTAGCATCACTGCAGGAGCAAAAATCTCATCAAATTTCATTTCATTCCTTTTTGAAAGTCCTTTTGAAAATAATCTAGCCTTGCATTTCCCATCATCCTTCACCTTGATCACCACTTGCAATCCATGACTCGGTTTCCCTAAGGTAGTAGTACCAAATCTCAAATCTTGTTTTTCTTCAAAGACTCCAACTCCTCTTCAATAGCACAAATCTGCTTCAAGCTATCCTTCAACTTTATGGCTTCTCCAAGGTCAAATGGTTCATCATGAACCACATGTAGAGCATAGTCAAACTGATCATCAAGATTTAAGCTTGCATATTGCCAATCTCCATACCTCTCGGGAGGCCTAATAGTTCTTCATTTGGCTCGAGTAGATATAACATCGCCTAAACTCTTTTCTGCTCCACCTGAACTGTACTTCGTCTAGCTTCATGCACATCACTAACATTACTATAAGGCACATGTGGACTACTCCATGATGTCTCATCAATTGCATCTTCACCCTTATCAACAATAGCTATAACTCTACTACTAGGCTAAAATGGGGGAACCTCTTCCATCTCCATAGGCCTATCAGAATCTACTAATATGGTAGGTAAATCTTCCTTAGACTTGAACATTGTACTCATCAAATGTAACATCTCTAGAATGCTTAATATTCCTATCAATAGAGTTCCAAATGTGATACCTTTGACTCCATCAGTGTATCCCATAAATATGCCCTTGTATGCTCTAACCTTCAATCATCATTCGTATGGTGCACACACAGGACAACCTCAAGCAGTGGGCCTTCTCAAGTATAGTCTCATTCATCCTCTTAGCAACCTCATTGAACTGCGGATCACCTAGTGTAGTGAAATGTCTCTAAATATCATGCTGCTTACAAAAATCGAGGAACTCCTTAAAGACAAATTTGCATCATTATCAGAACTAGGCACCTTCAACTCGCAACCAGAATGGTTCTTGACTAGTACCCTTCAAACTTTAAACCTCTCCAAGCTCTCTGAGTTGGCATTAATCACATGCACCCAAACCTTTGAGAAAAGTCATCAATAAAGGAAATAAAATACTTTGCTCTCCAATTGAAACAATAACTACTAGTCCCCAAACATCTGTATGTGCATAATCAAGTACTCTCTCCAACCTATGTAGTCCAATTCCAAAAGATATATTCGTATGCTTTCCCAACACACATTCCTAGTAGAAATCTAACTTATGGAAGCTTTCTCCTTTAATTATCTTCCGTCCACGAAGAAGATCCAAGCTCGGATCCAAGCTATTCTTCGAAATATGACACAATCTAAGATGTCAAATTCTGGTGACATCCAAAGCATGAGAACTATCAACTCCAACACAAAGACTCTCTCAAAATAGTGGTTCCTTTCAGCAGATACAGATTTTGGAACACATCACCCTTTATCAAAACTAGCGCACCCGTAGAAACCTTCAAACTATTCTTCCCTATAGTCACCTAGCATCCCATGGATACTAAATTCTCTAAAGAGATCAAAGACTTTCGAAAATCTAGAACATATCGGACACCTATCAAAGTTTGAATCACTCCATCAAATATGCAAATATGTACTGTACCCTCTCATAGCTCTACAACAAGCATCATATCCCATAAGAATTGCCATATCCTCTTTTCCAACAAAAGAGCTGAAGTAATTCTTATTTGGTGTTATGTGGAACAATGCCCTTGAATCAAGCACCCAAAGGCCTGATACATCTGATGTTACTGCAGTGAACACATCATCAGATACACCACCGCAATCGATAAAGATCCATCCTCAGTCTTCCTCTTCAAGTCTGGACAATCTCTCTTCCAATGGTCTAGTTTCTTACAATGGTGGCACTTCTCATCTCTTGAATTTCTTCTTCAACCAATTTTGGGCTTCCTAAACTTAGAACGTCCCTTAAGATTCCAATTCTTCTTCTCCTTTCTTTCTCTCTCAACGAATAGACCCTGATTACTACGTCCACCTCTACCTTCACTAATCTCCTTCATCTTATCCCTAATGTCTTCAGATAAAAGATCCGACTTCACGTCTTCTACTATTAAAGTGTCTCTCTCATACATCATACTGTTAGCGAAACCTGTATAATGCTCCGGAAGGGAACACAAAAGAACCATCATCTTCTTCTCTTCATCTAACTTTAAATCCGGTCTTCATCTTTATCAAAAGATCATCGAAGAAACTAAGATGTGTCTTCACTAAAGTACACTCTCTCATCTTCATGGTGAAAATATCTTCGGTAAAATCAAATGGTTGGTGAGTGATTTCTTCAAGTAGAGATTCTCCTGCTTAGTCCAAACTCCTTTAGTTGTGGTTTCACTACCGATCCCTGATATAACATTCTTCCGCCAACTTTAGAGTAGTAAAAACTCATTCTTCTATCTCCTCCTTCTCCATGACTGAAATATCAGCGGGCAATTTTTTAGTGTTAAACACCACCTGATAAACCATTTTCCTTCTTAAAACAACCTTTATCCTACATTTCCATTTTTCAAAGTCATATCCCCATTCCACTTCTCCATTACCAACTGAATTCCTTATGCAACATAATATCCTCTAACGTAGGGTCTTACTTAACTGTGGTACCTTCATCTCTTGCCATACTGCCTAGCACCTTCCTTCAAACAACCAAATAGCTCTAACGCTAGACTGTTGGCAAAAATTTGGATTAACACCCCAAATGCGATGGAGATACTAGGATCATGTTGATGGTGAGGTAGAACAAACATAAAACTAATATCCCAAAATAAACAATCATAAATCATAGATGCACAAACATAAAGGAAATCATATACGAGATTTATAGTGGTTTCACTATCGCGAGATAGTGTGCATACATTTTGGAGAGAGGGGATTTCATTACTTTCTGACAAAATAAAGTTACAAGATTAATTATGTAGACTAAGAAGAAGAATATGAAGAAATACAACAAAGGATTATCAATTCTCTAAAGAATAACTTTCTTTATATAGAGATTATTAATTAAGGTTGAAATGATTGATCTATGGTAATAAGTTAATGTCTCATTAATCCACTAATTCATATGGGAAATGTATATCCAATTGATTTTTCTAGTTTCCTATAATGTGCATGCGCCTAATAAAATGCCTTTTTTTCCTTAAATAATCGGGAAATTGATCGATTACTTCAATCTGTCGAAATAACTCATTCTCATTTAGATAATTCCTTACCTCCTTTAATGCAACAAAGGAGGCAATATATTTGAGTTATAATTACACATTAACTCAAAATATCTTCAAAATCTTTTTTAATATAGAAATATTTTATCATCAAAATATAACAGACACGTTCTCTAGAATTCCACTAGACGGTACTAAAGCAGATGGCTTCGCTAGTGTGTATTCTCATAGTCGCATGGGCATGTAGAAAAAAAAGGCATTTAAACCATTAATTTTCAGAAAAACTATAGTATAAATCAGCAAAAAAACAAGAGGAATATTCAACATAAGAAGCAATGTAGAATTTCTTTATTTATCAGTTGCTAGATACCTACATCCCATCATGAGCAATCCCACTCCGAACCCTAATGCGTCTGATATGAAATTCCAAAAGCGTTCTGTGAAATAATGATTGAAAATGAGGATTCAATTTACTCTCTAATCTCATATCCACCCCAACACACGCGCATGCACAAAGTCAATAACATCAAATGTGCCAAAATGTCCAAATAATCATGGGAAGATGCTGGAGTGAAGTGAAAAAATTCTATAGTGTTAAACGTTACTATCATTATTGTAAAGCATATATTGCTAAGGGTTGTAAGCTTGATGGTGAATTCTAGATATTTTCAACAGATAATGGCTTTTATATTGTAAAATACGGGAAGCAAGAAGACTGTGATAAAGTGTTAGCAAATGGTTTGTACTTTTATGACAGATGGTTTGGTTATGAAGATAAAATGGAGTCCAAGCATGAAACTATCCCTAGAATTTTTACAGTCCATTTCCATTTGGGTTTGTTTTCCAGTTTTAGATATACTTTTCGATGGATGAAAGAATTAGGCAAATCGCATCACTGATAGGTTTCCCAATAAAAATGGACCAAATCACTAAAGGTATGATTAGAATCTTTTATGCTCAAGTTTTAATTGAAGCTAAAGTAGATTTTATTTTTCCAAAACAAGTTCCAATAGTAGGTGCCAATGACAACTTAATTTGGCTAGAAGTTCAATATGAGTGGAAACCAAATAAATGTATCGATTATGATTATTTTGGTCATATCGATAAGTTTGCACTATTTCAAAATTTTGGTTGCCAATAAACAAAGAATCTGTCATAAAATGTAAGTAACATGATGTAAGTTGATCAAAGCAATGAAAACCGCAATAACTCGGCAAATATTAATGTGCAAAACACAACTCAATCACAAAAACAATTCAACAAATTTCAATGTTTATAACAAATAACAGTCCTAATCAATATAGGTTAATGATTCACTTACTTATCACTCTAACACTGAAATTCACTCAATATATAAGACAGTTGAGTAAATTATAAATTTCATTGATATCTCTCTCAATGCCAAAGGAAAAAAGGACGTAGAGAAATAAAGCAACTACAACACTAATGACAAGAGAGAAGCTCACCAAAGCGAGCATATCTCAGAGCAAACACTACTGTGATCTGTGTAGTTAAAGCGCATAGTGACTCTATAATAGTGGAGGTACAAAAAATTATAGCGGGAATAAAGCGGAGATATAAGGGAAAATAACGAAGGTGCAAAATGCTTCATTAGAAATAAAACTAAATATTTAATATTATTTTATTTTCATTCTCACATCATTTATGTAGGAAAAAGAAATATTGTTTAATCTTATACAACAAAACAAAAGAATATCATGATTTATGCTGTCCAAATTTGATAACTACAATAGATTTCTAACTTATATTGAGCACTTATACCTTAAAATGAGGTCTTTAGTCTAACTTGTTGATTTGGTTAAAAAGAGAACTAGTCAAATCAAACTTTTTTCTAAAGCGGCTGTTAAAAAATCTTGATTTAGCAAATGTAGCTGAAAATAGCGAGGCTTAAAACAGATCAATTGTTTAATAGCACTATATTGAAAAAACGTAGCAGTCGAAGAGCGTTATACGGTTTAGTGGGGATTTTGTGGGGCTTTAACTGCACGGGCTGCAATATCACAATGAATGGCAATATCAATGATTTGCAACAAGAAGCAGTAGATGACAATAATTAACATACCAGGAAAAATAATGTACATAATTAGAATATTAATACCTTCCACGGGTAGATTAGAAGAAGCAGAATAGAAGAAGGCCTATTTGAATTTAAAGCCATTATATTAGATGAAGGTCTATCAACTGCTATTTTCGGATGGGAATAGTGTCCGCATTTGCGTCCAAAATCATTTTTGGATATCAGATAGCTAATGATCGATAAATCAAGAAACATAAGTACAAAAATTTAGCTTAATATTTTTTCTTCAATCCTATTGATCATAAAATGTGAAAAATAAACAAATATGATAATAAAAAAAAGCCGAGCAATTAATATGCATTATGCATATAATATAAACTACTAACTTAATAAAACAATATATACATATCTTTCATTGTAATAAATTACACATAATTTATATTATAATCTTAACAAAAACCAGATAGATAATTTTAGGAATTCATATTTTTTTTTGAATATCGAATGTTTATTCGTTTTTCGAATACGGATGTTGATGGATTTTGGATTTTTCCAGTATCCATTGACAGGCTTAGATGTAGTAATCGACAATCCTACATGGTCAAACTTAGTTACCCAAATAAAATCAAAAGCAAGAAAAAGAAGTAAAGTGAGTTCTCCCCTTAGTAACTCATTACTAAGGGAACAACATTAACTGATAACTGTATATCGTTCCTCATATGGAACGTCAAGGGATGAACTCCCTAACAAGAAGATTTGATATAATTGGCCATATTAGAAATTAAAACCTTCCTTTATGGATTTACTTAATAGAAGTTAAGTATTGATATCATTTGTGCATTTGTTAACAGTATTAAACCAGATTAGGCTTACACTTGCAATGTTGCTAGAAAATAACAAAACTAGGATATTGATTTTGTGGGATCTGAATATATGGAATAACAACAACCTTTTTAATCATGGCTAAACCATCTCGTGTCTATTGCAACATAGTGGTGACTAAATATAATTTCTCTATAGTGTATGGGATGCATACTCAGATTAAATGATACATGCTATGGGAATACATTAAAGAAGGTGCTAGTAATATCTCTACACCATGGATAGTTTCAGGCGATTTTTATTGTCTGTTATATGATTCTAATAGAATTAAACCTAATAATAATTCCAAAAATGTTGGTAATGATTTTTATGACACTATTCTAATGTTTTTTTTTTTGCAAGAAATCCAATACTCGGGAAATTGCTTCACTTGAAGAAGGGGAAGGACTACTCTACACGCAGTAAAATTGATAGAAATTTAATCAACTATGAGCATCGACGTAAATTTCCAGATTCACATGCCAGATTTTAAACCACCCCACAATTGATCATTCTCCTATACCGATAAGTTTGGTGAATTGTAACAAAGACAAAAGAATCATGCTTTTCAGATTCAACAATGTATGGGTTCACATGAATGGATTTAATTAATGACAACATACGTAATGCTTGGAACCATAGTTTTCACAACCCGACCATGCCGCGGTTGAACCACGAATAACCTCGAGCCGTGGGGGTCAAAGGCCGGGAACTCAATCAAACCTCCTTCATGTAAGAACCTCGGTTCGACCTTTGAATTTGCAGTTTTAACCATTTATTTGAACCGGTTGAACCCTCCCATATACGCAATTTCTTCGCTTCAAAATATGTTTTCGAATCTTCATCCATTTTACATTCGTAATTAGTGCAGCTGGTACAACAAATTTTGTTTAATTTTTCATATTAGAATTAATGTGTGGATTATGAATTAATATCGTATATTTTTATTGAAGATGTTGGTTTATTGTGTACTTAAGATTGATACGTTGCATCTAAATGTATTAATTTCCAAAAAAAGAGTATGTGCGGTTCTTGACGGTTCGACCGGTCGAACCCTCGAAACCTCAAACCCTGAGTCCTCACGGTTTGATTCACGGTCCGGTTATGAAAACATTGCTTGGAACACTCCAGTTGAAGGCAATGCATTGTTCATTCTCCTACAAAAATTTAAAAGCATTAAAAAAATCATAAAATAGAGAGTGGAATAAAGGCAGAGTTAGCTTAAGAGAAATGTTTGAAAACATGAGAGTAAAAACAATGCTCTTTGCTTAAAAATGTTGGACAATCGTCCTGATGTCAGCACTATTCAAGAATATAATGACAGCTTATTCAATATGGAAAGAAATATGCATAATCATGCAGTGGTAAACCAACATAAATCAAAGTAAAACGGATAAGTGAAGGTGATCAACGCTCAAAGTTCTTTTATCCATATACATGTCCACTAATGAAAGTAGAAGCAACAATATTAGACAACTAATAGACGTAAATGACAATTATATCACTAGAGAATCAGTGCTTACTCACGCTATAGTAAATTATTTTTTCAATTTGCAAGAAAGTACTAGCGGATCAAGGAAGGGATAAACTGAATACTTCTGTAAGGAAATTTGACCGTTTTGTAAGGGAATTAATGCGAAACGTTTCCTTCTTCATTATGTGGTACATCAATGGACCGTTTCCTTCCTCTAACGTTTCCTTCCTCATTATGTGGTCAGTAGAATCTAAAGGGTTTTCCTATTAATATGCTAATAAATAAAACGGTTATAATCTAGAGCGTTAATTTCTCTCATCTTGATCTTGATGGACGAATAAGATTAAGTCTACAAATCTGGAAATTTGGTCCTCTCTCTGTCTATAAATATTAACATTTGCCCATCACAAAGGAGATAAGAAAACACATAAAGAAAATATAGGAAAAGAGAGAGAAACTATTCTCCTTTATCCATTGATACAGCCTTCGACAACAACCATTGCTGATTCGTATACAAGTTGTCTGGAGGTATGTTTTATTAATTCATTACATATGTGATAATCATGTAATTCTAGATCTTAGGGTTTATATTATTCGCAAGATATAGATTACAACTTCAATATCAATAGAGGAATAAAAGAAGCTATATCTCAAATTTATGATGACAACAGTCCAATTGCAGATGGGTTTGGAGCTAAATTTTTCAAAATAGCCTTAGGATTTGATCAAATATGTTCTAGCCTCAGCAATACAATGTATTTTTTCAAGTGGACAATTTATTAATGAGATTAATCACGCTTCTCTCACTTTAGTGCCCAAAAAGTAATGCTCAATCCATATCAGACTTTAGACCCATATCTTGTTGTATTGGCATTTACAAAATCATGTCTAATATAATTTGAAAAAAATTAAGGGGTATATGAATGAGTTTATTTCATTTGATTAAAATGCTTACATTCCAAGTAGACTAATTATGAAAATTCTTTATTAGCATATGAAATGGTCAGGATATTTCATAGAAATGGGTAAAATAATTTATGTTCAAAATTCGACATGCAAAAAGTAGACGACCAAGAAAGCAAGCAATATTTGTAACATACTACTGCTAATGGGTTTTCCAAATAAGCTAGTCTCATTAATTTAGGGATGCATATCCTCCCCCACATTTGCTATACCGATTAATGGCTCTTCATGTTGTTTTATAAAGAGTAGTAGGGGTTTACGGAAAAGAGACCTAGTATCTCCTTACCTTTTGTCAATTGCAATGGATTAACTCTTACATGTTTGATTTGTAAAACATAAAAGAAAATTTGGGCCTAATATATAATTGTGATCTAGTTGTCATTCATTTGCTCATTTACTGTACGCAAATGATCCGTTGGTGTTTGCCAAAGCTAATATAGAGAATGATGAATCCATCAAAACAGTAATTAAGAATTTAGAACTTTTTGCTAGTCTTTATATGAATGAGAGAAAAAAAACAAAGTTATTTTCCTACAAAGGGGTAACAACGAAACAATGCATCATCAATGCGTCAGGAGTAAACATGGCCACCCTACCTGTTACTTATTTAGGCATTCCACTCCGTAGTTCCACTTTGAAAAGAGTATATTTCAAAAAAATTATTGGAAAAAAAAAACCGAAGTTGGTGGTGTAGGGGGCTACTAACAATAAGTGGAAGGCTAGAACTAACCGAAACAATCATTCACCGCAGTAGGTATTCCTGAGGCAAATATGTCAAATGCCAAAAAATGTCACAAGTCACATTGAAAGCATCGGTGCAAATTTCTTATTGGCAAGGAAAAGATCATTAAGTTGATTGTTCTACCACCATTTGTAAGTCAAAAGATGAAGGATGCGTTGGGTTAAGGATTTGACATGATTTAAATGATGCTTTGGCTCTTTAATTGATGTGGAAACTACTACAATAAGATAGCTTTTTGGAAACATGGATGAAACATAGATACTTTCTAAATAAAAATTTCTGGTCCATTAAGGCTGACTATAATGCCTCTTACACATGGAAGCTACTGCTCAAAACCAAAAACATAAGTCGTGGTTTGATAGAGAGAGAAATCATCAATGGTAAAAATATTAATATGTTGTTTGACTCATCGATCAATGGACACTCCCTAATTAATTTGTTAGGATGGAAATTTGTGAGTAGCAATGAAGGAGTTAAAAAAGATGTGTCTACACTTATCTTTGATTCAAGATGCTGCCTTAACACAACAAATCTTTCGTATAATATTCAAGAAAAGAGTCACAGATCCTTGTTTTTGATGTTGTTATAGGAAAAGTCCTTGTAAAAATGAATATATAAATTTGGTCCATATTTTTTAAAAATAAAAAATGCAAGGTGCATTGCACTTGTCTGACAGAAAATGCATGGTAACTTGCACTTTTATATTTTTGAAATCATTTTCGAAATTTTCAAAATTTTAAAAAGCGCAAGTTATCTTGCACTTTCTATCAGGAAAGCGCAAGCTAGTTTGCGCTTTCTGATTTTGAATTTTTTTTAAAAAATTTTGAAATTTTTGAAAAGCGCAAGGTAACTTGCACTTTCTATCAGGAAAGCGCAAACTAGTTTGCATTTTCTGATTTTGAAATTTTTCTGAAAAATTTGAAATTTTTGAAAATTTTAAAAAGCACAAATTAATTTGCACTTTTTGATTTAGAAAAAACATGGACCTAATTTACATACTTATTTCTACAGGGACTTTTCTTGTAACAACATCAGAAATAGGGATCTTTCGTGCAAAGCCCCTATAATATTTGCAAACAAATTGAAGAAATCGGCATTTCTGGTAATTTAGACAAAGATTGCTAGTGGTGGACTATTATTCCTCTAGTCTTCCAGGAATAACATCGGAATTAAGGACACATCTCAATCATGGTGTCATCATGTATGGAATAATATATGTCCCCCCAAAATATCTATATGTCTATTTAGCAGCAATAAATAAATTAAAACACTAGAAAAAGTTAGCAAGTGGAGCATCATACAATCTACTACTTATAAGTTGTGTAACAATAAAGAAGAGACTGGGCATCATCTCTTCCTTACATGTGAATATGCCAATTCTATTTGGAACCAGATCAAAAAGAATTTGCGGTTATCATCTCTTCAACTTAATACCATTATAGAAATTCTTAATTTTATAGAAAAATTTAGATACAGGGACACAATGTTTCATTTTTAGTCTAAAGACTAAACTCTTGCGAATATGCGTTGCAACACCAAATTTATCTTGGCGCAACTAAAATGACGACGGCTTAGGAGGCGACGAGGTGGCGCTGAGGCTTAGGAGGTGCTGAGGTGGTGGGGGCGACGACGACGATGACGGTTGGTGGATTTGTTTTGCTGAATGAAATGTTTTGTGTTGAGGTGCTTTAGGAGGCGATGGGTGCTAGCGGTGCAGCATCGAATCATGGTAGAGCCATGCCGTTGATGATGGCGGTAGTGAAGACAGTGGTTGCTGGAGTCAGTTGATTTTTTTTTTGAATAATTAACAACCGAAAATGCTAAATATAACTAGCATTATTTATAAATAAAAATGAATATAGCATTATATGTGTGATGCTAATTTAATTTAGCATTTTTTTAAACTATAATAATGAATGATAGTGCTGCTTTGATTTAGCGTTTTCTGAACTATAAAAAAAATGAATATAGCACTATGTTGATTTATATTAGTTTAATTCAGCATTTTTTAAACTACAAAAAACAGATATAGTATTATATTTGTATGATGCTAATTTAATTTAGCATTTTTTAAAATTGTAAAAATGAATAATAGTGCTAGTTTGATTTAGCATTTTTATTTATAAAAAATGAATATAACACTATGTTAGTTTGTTGCTAGTTTATTTTAGCATTTTTGAACTGTAAAAATGAATACAGTATTATGTTGATTTAATGCTAATTAAATTAGCATTTTTAGTTTGCCTTCGAATTTTTTTATACTTCAAATCAACTATAATGTATCGAGTTCTAGCGACATTGCATGTCATGGTGGTGGGACGGCTACAATTAGCATTCGTGATTTAGGGTTTGGGTTGGGTATTTCGATGTGCTTAGGCGATGATAGGGTTCATGGATTTTTAGGTGGCCAAGTAAATGAGATGCAAGTGAAAACGTAATGCGGCCCAGAGATGGTGCATTGGGAAGGCTGGGGCGATGAGGTGGTACAGTGTTTTACCGAGGCGATAAGGATGAGTTGGGAGGGAATTTGAATCAGGGGATGAAGTTTGTCCTCAAATTTTGAAAGTAGTGGTGTAGATTTAAAAAATCTATTATGTTTGTCTTTTTCGCTAATTCCCTTCAATATTATTTCAAATTGAAAGTCTCTAAGTTATTAAGCTTGAATTGATTATTCAAGACTATTAGATTACCATAAAAAATACAGAAAAGGTCACCGATGCTTGTAATGATAGAAGTATTCTATGTGAAAAGTTCGGACTTATCCGAGTTAGTCTTTCTTGAAAGATGGATTATAACCCGTTGGATACCACATATGTGAGTGCTTCTTTCTTTTTCCTTAAACTTCTCTGTGGCGATAGTGCCTTTAAAAATAATTGAGATGTTATAGTCCTGCTGAGTGTGATTGTTAGAGTAAAGAAATGGATGGATATCCACGACCAATTATCTTATTGAAGGTTGGTTGTTTAGAATTTGATGAAGAATGATGAAAAGAGTAAAGTATGGAATTTATTACCTAATTGATAGCTAGATTAGGCGAGGATAATGTTACATTACTCATTTTATTTAATTGATTTCTTGTTCTTACAAAAGATTCAATATTTCATAAAATATTTTCTTTACGGTGATGTTTCTATATTCTAACTTTAATCAATTTATTTGTATTAATATCTTCATTATTAAAAATCTTGTTAATAGAGTTTTCTTTATTTTCATTTGTGTTAATAATTTCGTCTTCATTGTTATTAGCTTTAATTGAATTTAAATTGTCATCGAATGATATGCGTACAGTTTCTGATATAGTGTTAGATTTTTTTTCTTTTGAAATTGGGTACTTAGATGATAATACATATTAGTATTATAAGTCTTAGGTAGTATACAACATTCTACATGTTAATATATGTTTGAATCATGCTACGCAAGTTTCGAACCTATAACCTCTCGCATCAAAGTCAAACCACCTAACCACTGGGACAGTGGTGCTAGACGTGTTAGTTCTTTTATTGAAACCTCTGTATGTCGTACTTATGTTGGAATATCTAATAAATATTCCTTCATCGGATTTAACATCAAATTTATCCAAGTTATCCTCTGTGTTTAGCATAAAACATTTGCTTTTAGAAACCTAAAAGTATGAGACCTTAGGTTTTTATTAAAGAAAAATTCATATGGAGTTTGTTAGTTAAAGGACTTATATTAAAGTTCTATTTTCAGATGTAACAAGCTATAGCAAATGTTTCAGTCCAAAAATTATTTAGCAAGTTATTATCATTTAATAGCATCCATACATACTCCTGAATAATTTTATTTTTACGTTCAACAACATCATTTTATTTTGGAGTTCTTGGGCAAAGAAAATTAGTGTCCGGTACCTTTCTTATTACAAAAAGTTTCAAAATGTTTATTTTCAAATTCTCTTCCATGGTCATTTATAATATCCTTTATTGCAGTTGATTTTAGATTTTAATTTCTTTAAGCAAAATTTTAAAGATTTCAAAAGCTTCATCTTTATATTTTAGGAATAATTTTCAAGTATGTCTTAAAAAATCATCTACAATTAAAAAAAACGTATCCATCTTGATTTATTTTTGGATCAGTGGATGTCCAAAAAGATTCAAATGAAGAACTCCTACAGGATGCGTATAAGATATCAGGTCCTTAGATATAAATGATTTCTCGTGGATTTTTCCAAACTGGAAAGCATCACAAAGATTGTTTACTTAAAAATTTAGTTTTGGAAGTTCTCTCACAAGTTAATATTTGGAAAATCTTGAAAAATGTTTAAAATAATGACCAAAAATTTTCTTTTAAATCCGAGGATCATTTGTGTCAGCCATAAGACAAGTCGTCATCATACAAATTTTCACACTTAAAATATATATACCTATTTTCTTTATACCTTCAAAAATAGTTTTTGAATCATGATCTAGAATAAAATGTTTATCTTTTCCCAAATCGAATTTAAAATATTTATCACATAATTGACTTATACTCAATAAATTATATATTAAATTTTTAACAAGTAAAACAATATAAATAAAAGGACTTTAAAGTTACCTATATTGTTGATGCCAAATAACATATCATTTTGAATCATCTCCAAATTTCATGATTTCACCGTCTTTGCATGCAAATTTGCTCAATAACTGTGGATTTTCCATCGTATGCATTAAACATGTAGTGTCTAGTATATATTTCTATTTATTTAATTGTTTGGTACCTAATCATCATATGTCATTAAGCATGTGTTGGCATTTTCTATCTCTGGCCTACTGTCACTTGATGATCACTACACCAAACAGGCCATTTTGTCACACTTTTTTCGTTTCATTTTATCACGGTTATTATTGTTGGAAATTTATAACGGTTATTATTGTGATATTATTTTGTCACGGTTATTTCCGTTATATAATTTGGGCTTTTCGTAAATAAGCAAAAGACATTGGGTAGAGTTGTCATTTACGTTCCACTCTCTAGCTTCAGATGTTTGTCACGGTTCTCTGGCTCGTATCTTTCTTCCTAAAATCTAATTAGGTTAAAGCCTTCCTTCGTTGTGAGTCGCAGCCTTCCTTCATTGCGAGTAGCCCTATCGCCCGCCGATTGCAGCCTACTTCCGTTTGTATACAAACCTACTTCCTCGTCGCAGCCTTCCTTCATTCCAATTTCTTCCTAAATCTTCCTTTGCGAGTCGCCCGCCGATCGTCAGGTAATAATTTTCGTTTTTGATTCCATCTGCAAATTTCAACTTGTTCAATTCATTCCATTTGATTTTTCCATACATACAACATAATTTGTTATATTTGTTTCTGATTACGTAATAGTTTCTTCCAAAATTGTATGTTTGTCCCAAAAATTGACAAATGAAATCTTAGAAATATTGTCCATTTACTGCAAGGTAAGGTAAGTGATATTAGCTTTATCTGTTATTAGCTTTTTTATTTATTTATTTTTGAAATAACAGTGATATACATAGCTTTACCTGTTATTAGACTTCAACAAAATTTGACTAAAATAAATGCGGTAGTGATACATCAGCCAAATGAGTAAATAGTTAATTTGTTTGGTAGTGTTATTATTCATTGGTTACTTTCAATATTTATCTTGTCCATTAGTGTCAAAATCAAAATATAACCCTGGCCATGGAATCAATTATATGATCTGCACAATGGAAATTCAATGATTTCAATAGTAATATGGAAAATTTGGTATCTGTTTTAATAGTTAGACCAACATAAAAATCTATAGAGCATTAGATAGTCTACAAACGAACTGTTCTGTTTTCCGAATATATTTTTTTGGGACCAACGATGGCTGTTTCATCATTTGCTTCTTTTCTGTTTGTTCATCCTACTTGTATGACATTGTTTCAATCTGATAATTAAATGCGTTGTCTTTTGCAAAAGTGACGTCTCAGTAGAAAGCGTTCGGTCGCTTACTGCATTTGCATTAGCAACGAGGAAGTGACTGTTTATATGACAATATTCCGTTTATGTGACTTTTATTCCATGTTCTAGTTCTAGTGCAACAGTCTTACTGCATTTGCATTAGCAACTTATTCCATTGCTGTAATATGACTTTTGAAGTAGTAGTTGTTGAAATGTATTGAATCCAAATAGATGAGCTTGATTGAAGTAGTAGTTGCTTGTTTTGTAACTTTATTAGTATTCTCAGTCATTATTTGACATTTATTATGTTGCCATAGATCAGAAATTTCAACAAATTTAAAATATAAAGGCATTTCTTTCTTCCCTGTATACTCATTTGTTATCATTCATTAAATTTTCACATGGCATATAAAACCATCCTTCTAAATGCAGCAAAGATAGTATATTTCAATGCAAATGCAGGTGACATGCAAGTATGCAAGTATGTGTGAGCTTTTAAAATGCGTGAAGCTTTTCATTCATATGATTTGAGATATCTCTTGCATTATATCTCTTGCATTATATTTTGACAGTATGTCGACTAGTTGCAGTAGACATACAGAAAGCAGAGAAGAAGAAGTTCCTCCTCCCCCACCAAATAAAAAGTACTCGATAATTGTTGAGATGGATGGTGCTAAAGGCGACGATGCAACAAAGTGGAATTCCCGTTGTGGCACTCTAATTCGAAGGCATATTCCCATTAGCTATGATGATTGGAGGAAAGTTGATGGGTTTTTCAAGGATAATTTATGGAAAGCACTCATGGTATTTGAATTTACAATTTTTACAAGAATGATTTTTTTTTTGTGCATGTTTGAAGTACAAAATCATAATTAGAACATTTATTTTATCTTTCTATAGAAGGAGTTTGATTTGAATATAAACCCCGATTTAGCTCGACCTATTTTAGAGAAGGCGTTTTCACAGTACTTCAGAACAACAAAAGCGAAATTGAGAAAGCTATATCTTAAAACAAAAGAAGGGGAGTTATTGCCTAGGCGTCTTGCGATTGATAACCGACCCGAAGACATTGATAAAGTTCAGTGGGAGGGGTTCATCGACATTGAGTATGCTGATAAGAAGAAAAAACAATGCAAGACGAATGCTGATAATAAAAGAAAGAACACCATAAATCATACATTGGGAAGAAAATCTTATAGTAGACTATATGAAGAATTGGTACGTAGTAAGTCTTTCACAACTAATCGCGATAATATTGTATAATTGTTTAATATATTTACATTTATTTATGTAGGAAACTGATAATCCCGAATGTAAAATTACCCGAGCAAAGGCATGGAAAGTGGCGCACACAAGTAAAAAAACCGAAGAGGTGATTCCTTGCGCCGCTGAAAAATATGTAAGTCTTTTACAATTTTGCATTTATAATTTTTCGTTTGTCTCATATCATTTTAAAGAATAGAAAAAATAGCAAAGACCTAACATTAACTTCCTCGGATAACTTTATCATTGTAACACTTGATTTTTCGTTTTTATTAGTTTATTAGCTTCGTCCTATGTCTCTTATTTGTTTCTTTTTATGCAACAAGATTGAGTTCTATTCTTTAAAACCAAAATATTGAACTTTTATATGCCAAGTTATAGACATTGCTTTTTTTTTGAAAATCCAAGAACTTTTTCGAAAGCAAACAATTATAGATATACACTTTGTTTTAGAAATACAAAGTAAAAATTTGTTAAAATGAAATAGTAGTAATGCATAGCTGAAATTCAGTGGAAATTTTGATTATGAAATTCTATATAATCGCCTAAGTGGAATTGAACATTTCATAATCTGATAAGAATTTCATAGACAACCAACTTACTATCAACCTATGAACAAAAAATAAGCCTTCCTACTGAAAGACACCAGATCAAAACAAAATGGGGTACTCACTAACTGTTCATATATTTGGAACCTGCTAGTTGCATTTCAAAAGACATATAGAACTGGTTTGAATGGCAAAAGGAGATTTGAAATTTATAACATAACAAATCATTTGGTTTTATAACTGTTGTATCCACGAATATTTGGGGAACAAAATAGAATACGTGAGTACTGTGTGCCTGAGTACGTGTTTGAGTGAGTTGTGTTCTGTGTGTGTAGCAGTTTGTGCGTTCGTGTGTATAATTATGTGTGAGTGTGTGTCAGCAGTGTGTTAGTTATAATGGAATTGTCAAATGTGATTCTATTTTTGGACTGAATAAAATATGTTATTAAGGTTTGGGTGAACTGCATTTAGGAGAATATTGTGCTTTAAGGTAGTTGTTGTTTTCTTTTTGTGTTTAAATATGATATGAATTTTGTGCATCCTTGATTTTTTAGACCTGTTGGTACTTCGTTTGATTATTTGATACTAACTAAACTGAACTTGAACAGTGAGCTGAATGTGAACAATAAATGCCCAATTATACTTCTTTACTTGGCTTTGTATTAAAATCTTTAACAGTTTGTATTCTTTTACAAATGAAAATAGTTTATGTACTAAACTGTGAGCAACTTGTACCTCAACTAAAAATCCACATTATCTGCATTATCCACATTATCTGCATTATCTGCAGCATGTTAGTGTCTGAAAACATGTTTGTGTGTATAATTATACGTGAGTGTGTGTCAGCAGTGTGTTAGTTATAATGGAATTGTCAAATGTGATTCTATTTTTGGACTGAATAAAATATGTTATTAAGGTTTGGGTGAACTGCATTTAGGAGAATATTGTGCTTTAAGGTAGTTGTTGTTTTCTTTTTGTGTTTAAATATGATATGAATTTTGTGCATCCACATTATCTGCATATATACATGATGATATCGACAGAGTTTTTGTATGAGTGTATGACTATCATTTCATTCACAGTAATCATGTATTGGCTTTTCATCTTCATAAATTAACTGTGCAATTACAGGAAGATCGAACAAAACATTGCACAAAAAGTGTACAGAATGCTGATAACATGTCATGTACTAATCACATTTAAATAAGGATTCAAGAAAAGCTTGTTTCTTGATTCCACTCATTGATTGCAAATTTATATTAAGTATAGGTTTATTGAGTGGATTATTTAGTAAAGGCTGATACTTTTAACAGGTTGGTTTTATTTTGAAGGAATATGTGGGTAAATGTAGTGCTTTATGTAGCACATTGCACTCATGATCTCTGGCTAACTAAGCAAGTTGCTCACAGTTTCAATTATATATTTAACCTCTGTTATGTAATTTTAAATCTTTACAAAATTATGAATTGTGTAGGCATTGATAGAAGCAGCCGAAGAAAGACAAAAATCGGAAGCTAGTGTTAATGGAGAAAATGGAATAAGAAGTTTAGAAGATTTTGAAAAAGATCCCGTTGCCGAAGCTTTTCGGGATGATAAAAAGCGAAGCTATTGCCGAGCTATTAGCTCTACGTCTAATGTAAAGCAAGTAAGACTCTCTCAAGCTTCAAAAGCCATTACCAATTACAAAGAGAATGCAAATCAACAATGGAAATCAGAAATGCGTGAAGAGATGAAAACAATGAGTTTAGCTATAAATGATATGAGACAATGTATACATATGCTTGTAAATCATATTGGAGGAAATGTGCCGACACCAAGAGGAGAAGCTGCTTCTAATACAGAGCAAAATTTCAACAGTCCTGGAGATAGCTTAGGTGCTCCACTAAATGGAATAATGAGATCTTCTACGAGAGAGAAACAACCAGTAACGCTATTGTCGGTAGATTTGACGGAAGTAGCAAAAGGACACATTGGGACGCAAAAGATATGTCATGGTAGAAAGGTGGTTGAAGGAGAGCAAGTTGTTTGGGTGGAGAATGTTTACGATCCAGAAGCTTCAATTTATGAAGCACCACAAAATGGCCATTACACACTATCCGAATTAGTTGAAGGGGGTTTTGTGATTTGGCCCGAGTATCGTTTGCGTTATTAGTAAGTTACTGACCACTATGTAGTTATATTATGAAACTGTGTTTTAAAGTTTGTTATATATACTATGCTTGTATGCTATAATTTGTGGTGTTGGTATGAAGTATCCTTTGTGGTGTTTGAATGAAACATAAATGTTTGGTGTTGTTCTAATTATTGATTGAATGGTTTGTTAATGTTAATACTATATATTTTTTTGTATAGATTGTTTGTAGCTGTAATAAAATATTGGTGCTATATAGTTTGTTTGATACTGGTTTAGTTATCACGGTTATAATTTGCATTTGTCACGGTTATAAGTGTGAGAAATTAATATTTTATAACGGTTATAACCGTGAGTAACTAATATTCTGTAACGGTTATAAGTGTGATAAATTACTATTTGCCACGGTTATAACCGTTAGTAAATACTATTCTGTCACGGTTATAAGTGTGAGAAATAACTTTTTTGTTACGGTTATAACTGTGGGTAAATACTATTCTATCACGGTTATAAGCGTGAGAAATTACTATTTTTGTCACGGTTATAACCGTGAGCAAAAGTGTGACTGAATTTGCCCACGGTACCTTTTTTCACGGTTATAACCGTGAGAAATTAGTTTTGTCACGCTTATAACCGTGAGCAAATTGCCTTTCTGGTGTTGTGGATGTGCTTGAATCATCCCATATAGCATTGAAAGCCCACTTCCTCTTTCTGTTGAATGCATCAGTAGTTGAAGAGTACTTTGATTTCTTCAAAGTAGGACAATTCCTTTTCAAATGATCAGTTTTGTCACATTCGAAGCCCTTAACAATATTTATGTTTTCGGAATTATTAGTATAGCTGTCAATCTTTCGAAATTTGTTATTTTCTTATATTTTAAGAATTTTTTGAAATTCACAGTCATAAATGTGATTTCCTCATCATCATCATTTGAATCATGATTTTTGTTTGTATTGTTGAAATTTAGTAACCTTTTTGCATTTGCATGATTTTTTCTTACCTGTAATTGTACTTCATAGACATAAGATTTCCAACCAATTCTTCTATTTTCATGGTACTTGTCATTTGTATATTCTATAGCCAAGGTCTTTTGATCCCATTCATTAGAAAGTGAATTTAAGATTTTTCTACAAAAAGTTTTTCTTAGTGATACTAATGCATGCAAAATATCCTTAAATCTAGCATACATATTAGATATTGACTCATTTTGTTTCATTTTAAAAAGTTGAAGCTGGTTAGTTGACATAGATATTTTGGTCTGTTTGACTTTACTCGTTCCTTCATATGTAACTTGTAGAGTCCTCTGAATTTCATATGCACTTTTACAGACTGACACTCTTTTAAACTCATTTTTATCTAAGGCATAGAGTACAATATTCATAGCCTTTGGTTATTGACCGTTTGTGTAATTTCTTCAGTGGTCCATTGTGCATAATCCATTTAGAGCATAGTGTATTCAGTTTGTGTAGTATTCCAAATATATATTCATTTGACTGTAAATATATTTTCATTATACAAGACCAATAAGCACAATTACTACTACTAAAAAGCAATGGTCTACCAGAAGATTGATCCTATGCAAAAGCGTTAAAAAATGTGCTACTAGGATCACTGACCATTTATCCTTTTCAAAAATTCAAATATGAATCTTTTGAAAACCGTGTGCTATGGTACCAAATATGGGTTATGACCAAACAAACTTACGAGGAATGGATCTTAAGACCATTAATACACTAGAGGGGTGAATAATGTATATCAACTGTTTAGAAATTAACTTGCAAATCTATAAGTATCTACTTGAATGAGTAATAAAACCAAAAGCATATCTAGATATTCAAATAGAAAATGCAAAGTAAAGTAAAATTAAAGAATAAAAGACACTAGAATTTTTAAACTAGTTCAAATGTGCAATCTTACGTTCAGTCCTGTACTCTAGAAAGAATTTCACGATTACTCTTTCATTTCAATGGATGGCGAGAACACCTTTATAATATTACAATTCCATGGGTGTTAAAATGCATGTTTCCTCTTGACTTTTCATGAATGGCAAGAACACCTTTTATTTACAAAGTAAATTAGAGACAAGTAGTTGTATCTTGAACATAGAATCTTGCAGTTTTGGTGCAATGATCCTATAGACCGCAATATATCTTTGAATACAGTGAGTAACAGGTTGAGACTAAAGAGATAATAATTGATATTTCAAGTACAAACTCTCTAATATTTTATGGATCGTAAATCCTTGAAAAATATGAGTGTAAGGTTATGGACATACAAAGAGAGTGAAAGTGTATTAAGGAGTTTTCCTCAGAAAGTATAATGGTGTAGGAGTAAGAGGGAATCGAAAAATCGATTATGGAATTTTCTTTTTCAATCCTCCTTAAATAGAAGATGAAAGGATGTGCTCATCGATGAAGGGTTGGCGCCAAAATACTTTCATTGAATTTTCAAAAACAAAATAATAGTCACTGTCTTGACATATCCCAAGAAACAGTTTATTTTTGACTTCTTTTCCTAAAATTTCTTATAGAGATTTTCATGCTTTATAAATTATAATATATGTTTATATGAAAACATTTGAAGATGTAATAGAGGTAAACGAAATAAGAATTTCATAATATATTGCTATGAGGTCTTTAACAGAAATTCTAACGCTCGGTAGGCTTACTGAACACTTTTTGTATCTTTAACTTTAAAGTGCTTCAAACTCCTAATTAAATAATTTCCTAATTGATTAAAACTCCTAATTAATTAAACTAGTAATCAAGTAAACAACTAATCAATTAGACTACTAAACAATTTAAAACTTCTTTCATTAATTAATACTCTTTTATTAATTAAAACTTCTTTTTTCTACTTGTATATATATATTTATTTATTTATTTAAATACCTTTACAAAAGATATGTACAAGTATTTTACGATTCTCAATTCATTTGTATAGTTTTCAATACTTCAAAAATTATTCATATGTTTATCTCAATGATATAAGTATATTCACAAATCACTTTACAAAGTTTACTTACTTTAAACTATAATCAAAGTGGTTAAAAATAAATGTTACTATAATCCCAAACATTTCATACTTTGAGCATTATCTTTAAACTCTCTTTTAAAGATCCAATTACATTTATAAGGTTTTAAGACAAGTGTTGCTCAAACATTGCCACAAAAACCCACAACATTCATTTATAATAATTAATAAAATCTTCTCTAAGAAGATCTAATTATATTCTTAATTAAAATCCTAATTATAGTCTTAACGATAATTATAATCCTAATCCTAATCCTAATTACAATTATAATTATGATTATAATCATAATCATAATTACTTATCTCTATATTAATTTAACAAGTTTATTTACTTTTACTTAGCTTCACAAAACCATTCGCTTTTACTAAAGTGTTAAAATCCAAATCTTTGCTTATTACTTTATAAATGACAACTTACTTTTCTAACTCATATATTTACTAAAAACCTGTTAAAATGATATATATATATATATATATATATTTGTATACTAATTTACTTATAAGCTAATACAATTAATAAAATTCGAAAAATAATTTAAAAGATACTATATTACATAAGCTTTTTAATACATAAATAAATAATTAACAAATTTAATGAAAACTATATGTACTTTATATATCCTTAAAAGTACATATAATATATTTAAAAACATTTATTTGAAATATTACCTAAAGACTATTAATTTATAATTAATTTAAAACTTGAAAAGGAGATGTTTCCCTTTATATAATAATAACCCACCTACTTCAAATATTTATAATTAATTCTTAAAAATACATAAAACTCCCAAACCACTTTTATAACACTATAATATATGTTAGAAAAGATCACCAAAAAAGATTGAAGTAGAATAGTTAAGTTTAAAGTCATTTATAAACGTTTTAAAGTCTCAAATAGAAAAGACGGCATTTTAGAAATGTTGTAAAAATTGATCCAAAGTCACTACAAAGTTTCTAAAAGTGCTACAGATCAATGCTATAATAGATTCTGACGGTTCCAGTTTTATACAGTGAAAGTTTCGTCGATTTTAAATATGATAACAAACTTTTTCGCACCCAATCTTTTAATATTAGCTATTATTTGCATAATAAATTACAAGCATGGCAAGAAAACCTTAAGGATCCTTCTATAAAAATCCACAAAAAATCAATAAAGTAAGGTATTTCCAAAGAACGTTTGTAGCGACTATCGCTATAAACCACTTCTACCCCTACCAATCCTTATGTGCTTTTTTTCAAGGTCATGCAACAAGTCATAAGTAGTCATACAAATCCAAAATCATTTTTTTCATATGCCATTTGCTTTCCAAAGCAAGAATCACAACCAATCAAGTAATATAAAATCAATCACATATGCTAAAGTAAAACACAAGCATATATCACTTCATATATGTAATAAATGGTGAATTAACTCACCAAACTCCTTGCTATCTTCATGCACAGGTCTTGTAGAACACATGCATGCTTCCTACCATCATCCAAACATCAAAAGATCCAATCTTTTGCTCCAAAAACTCCTACTCTCAACCTCCTAGCTCACGTCCAACCTCATGGGTTTGCCATTTTTTGACCCCCTTCCACTTTTATTTAGCATACCATATTTTTATATTTTGTTTACAATATCATAAGGAGGTTCTGTTCCAAATTTTAAAGGATTTGGAGTTGTAGAGAATTAGTTATGATTTTTGGAAGTGAAGAACAATTTTCGGGTTGAAAAACTGCGCCAGCGGAACCACTCATTTCCCACTGGTTCTCACCTAAGCTACTATCCGAATTAGGAAAAGTGATCAACATGAAAGTTGTTCCTTATTGAAACACCTTTCTAGGTAGTACAAGATCATCAAATTTTGTTTAGTAGAGATAAAGTTATGGCCGAAAGAAGAGAGGGTATTTTTTGGCTTGTATACTGAGTTGATTTAAACTTTGGAATTTATGAAGAGAAGAGAAAGAAAGAAAGCCATTTTTGTTTATGCATTTGAAAAAGGCTTCATGAAATGATTGGAGTGTTTATATAGAGGTTTTCAAGGGAATACCCCCTCTTAAACTTCCAATAGCAAGCTATTACATGCCCTTCTCACGTGCATTCTCACCTAACTTATGACAGCTCATTTTCATAATTCCTAAAAAGCCATTTACCTACCCCCTTCCTTAATTAATTATAATTAGGATTAATTAATTTTGATTATGAACTAAGGAGATTTTTAGGTTTATAAATATGTTCATATTATCCCTAACATAAGTCCAAAAGAGTTCAAACAACTTACTTCGAGTAAAAAAACCAATTATCAATAAAGCGGTTTTCGATCACATTATCGATTTTTTCTTTCACTATTTGTTTTTGTAAGCATTTTTCAAAAAAAGTTTCCTAGTATTATTTATTTATTAAAAGAGTGTATCAAGGTGATAAAATCCATTTAAACACATTAATCCAAATTTAAATATTTAGATATTTAAATACACATTGTTCATAATTTCGAATCGTTATATTCTCCCCCCTTAGAGCATTTCATCCTCAAAATTCTGACATGATCAACTAACAAATGAAACAAACACATACCCATACTTAATTGTATTCAAAATTACTAGCCAACAAAGCTTAAGGTTTTCTCATATCCAAAAACCCTCTCATCGCGCAAAGACGAGAAACAATCTACTAAGCGTACCTTTCATTCAACGGCCTTAGGTGATTACTTAGTTTATTATTCATGCTACCTCAATCAACTCGAAGAGTCATTCTCCAAACTCTCCATAAGACAGAAATATAGAATTCAAATATGCTAAAGCCCATATGATGTATATATATCATCTGTACACAATCTCAATTCTGATCATGTAACGAACCGGATTTTTGACCCTTGAAAATCGACGCTAATACGTTGTATCACATGCTGAACATTCAAGTGCCAGATATACTGATTTGTTAGGGTGAAAGAAGAAGGTAGAAGATAGAGGAAAACTAAACAACACAGAATCTCACAACGCAGCGAATATAAATAATACGACCATGATCTTTTCAAAAAGGAAACATCATTATTCATATATACAACATCAGAGTACATTAGACTTATCCTAAATTTTTAGACAGTTATAGAAACCTGTCCTCACATTGACAAACATATACTCTATAATACAGTGGAAGTAAAAATATATGTGAATACGTCTTGACCAGCCAGCTCTTCTCCAACTCCAAAGTATCCAGCTAAACCTGAGAAAACATGCTTGGTCTGACCCGAGCATTATATAGAATAACGCCCGAGTCAGTCTGGTAAACCAGCGTGAGTAAACTCGATAACAAGTAACAACCAAACTGATTCCTACATTTGAAAGCTTTCCAAACAAAGGGTATCTCATAAGACCACACTGCACATAAAAACGGACGAGTTTTTACCTTACGATAACCAAAACATTTTATATCAAAATCCGGTGATATTATCATAGTGTCTAGGTTTAAAGTAAATAGATAAAATAGCTGAAATGCTTGCATCTCACATTCCAACATACTAGGTTCTACAATCGAAAACGTAAGGCACGTATTGGAGATTGGATCCCAACAATGGCAAGGTAAGGGACTACCTTCCGATGATACGCCTCTAGAAAATGCACCGATGCTAACACAGAGTTGGTTGCCCCCTTTAACATGGCAGACCAGATTACCTCACCCCCTTGACACCGAGGCCTTATACTACCATGGTGTTTGCGTGCAAACCAACTCTGAAAGGGACATCTAGAATGAGGTGACCGCTCCTAATGGTAGCTAACCACATAGCTCTGCTTAATGCCCTATTTTTTCCATTCCTCGTGGTTGTGAAGCTTGAGGCTACGTTTTACCTTTCTGAATAGCAATCCATCTTGGAATGCTAATACTGACCTCCAAGCATCAATGCAATGCCAGCATTCATCCATACAAGTTCATTCTAAGTCTGAACGAAACCGAAGGCACTACTTCTATTACATCCATTACGGGGAATCCCTCCCATGGAAAATAGAAAATAGAACTTGCACTTTAAAACTCCGTCTTCGATTCCATGCACTTCAAGATGTCTTCTATACAAAATGTTGAGTTAGATTGAAGTGGTTTTCAGATAACAGATTTGATCCCGGTCTCTTCGAAACAACTTTCGATAGTTTCCGGTAAACTCAACCCCGGTTCTTTAGGAAATAAACATACAAAGATAAGAGCGGAGTTCACCTCCTAACCGTTTGTGGACGGATTACCTTATCATTCATCCTAGAAGAACAAACAAGTTTAGACGTACAGTATAGTACCTTTAGCGGTAACTGTACCATATAATTCTCGCGTTTCTCCTAAATATTTCCAAAGTTACGTTTTTGTCCAGATTTGATAGTTGGTTATTTAACTATCAAATAAACAAACATCGAATCATGGTTTAATTTCCATATGGGATTCATTAAGCCTTTATTAATTATCTTTAATTAATAAAACTACTTTATAAAATCCGATCACAAGATCTTTTCAAAACACTATTCCTAAACACCTTACATTTCCTTTTATACTTGGGAAACATTTATATACTTATCTCATTGTGACGCAGCGGATTAATCAAAACAATATAAATCGATGAAAATAGCAATCGATGGATTGATGAATACTGAAATGCCCGAATTCCTTGATCCGAAGATACTGAATTCTAGCTATCCCGAACTCGTTGATCGCGCACGATACCGGGTTCAAAGATCTGCGATTCTTCACACGTTGATCTAGCGCACTAGATTCCGTGAATCGGCTTCAGCTGTCGTTGAATCGAGTGCACTCGATTATCCGAGAGTGGAGATAGGAGATTACACTCGACTACCAATTTGGTGAAAGCATAAAGCTAACAAAACAAAGTTTTTATTTCAAATCAACTAAACTTTCAAATGTACAACTCACGCCTATTTATAGCATTTTACAACTCAACACTGAAAACAGTACAACACTTAGGTCGTGAACGACCTACGACCTAACATAGTGCGACCTAAGAAAAGTAGATGACTTAAAGTAGTCGACCTAAAACAACACGACTTAAAAGATTACAACATAAGAAAATACAACACATCATGTTACAACACTTAGGTCGTACACGACCTATCAAGACCTCCGACTTATAACAACAGTTACAACAGATAAACGACCTAACAAATGAACGGCATCCGGAGCTTCGCGACCTAAGAATGAACGGCATCCCCCATCAGCGACCTAAAAATAAGCGGCTTCAGAAACTTCGCGACCTAAGTCTTCACGACTTATCTTCCCACATCTTTCTGCGACCTAATATTGACCGACCTAAGGCCACGCGACCTAAGGACCCAATATCTTCGTGCGACCTAACTAGGTCGTTGAACGACTTAACTTAGGTCGTGAGCGACCTAAAACTCCTCCTGAACAACTTTGCGCGCCCCCTTCGTTAGCTCGTATGCGACCTATCCTAGGTCGTTGGTTTCCTTCTTCGGTATCGTTCACTTCTCCGCTTTGTTCCAGTACCCCATTAGGTCGTGGCCGACTTAAAACTTCTTTGTTAAGTCGTGGGCGACTTAAGCCTTGTAATTTCTTAACCCGTACTGCTATTGTGTTATCTCGTGGCACTTCTTTAGGTCGTGGCCCGCCTGTGTTAGGTCGTGAATGACTTAGACCTTCAAGTAGAGGTTGCGCTGCATCATCCTCCCCAGGTTGAGAAAAATTCGTCCTTGAATTTGTAAATTCTTCCACACCAGCTTGTTCATTCCCATAATAAGGTACGAGATGCTTAACATTGAACACATCAGACGTGTACACATCCTCTGGTAGCTTTAATTTATAAGCATTTTCATTAATCCGTTTCACAACTTCTATAGGACCAATTTTTCTGGCTTTCAATTTGTTATAAGCGCCTACTGGAAAACGGTCCTTTGTTAACACAGCATATACCAAATCTCCTTCATTAAACTCAACACTTCTTCGTTTCAAATCTGTAGAGCGTTTATACTTCTCATTCGCCTTTTCCAATCGTTCTTGAACGATTCTATGACACTCTGTCAATCCTTCAACAAAATCAGCAGCTCGTTTGACTGTCTTCTTTGGTTGTGGTATGACTGTTAACTCCAATGGCCCCTTTGGTAAACTAGAATATACAATCTGAAATGTGCTGAATCCCGTACTACGGTTCACTGCATGATTATGAGCAAACTCTGCCTGGCATAACTTCATGTCCCAACTCTTCAGATTGTCTTGCACAAGACATCTCAACAAATTTCCCAATGATCTGTTCACAACCTCGGTCTGTCCATCCGTTTGCGGATGATAAGCGCTACTAAAGTTCAATTTCGTTCCCACCATCTTCCACAAACTTAGCCAAAAATGACTCAGAAAACGAGTATCCCTATCCGACACAATAGATTCTGGCAATCCATGAAGTCGATATATCTCTTTGAAAAATAACTGAGCAACATGAACAACATCCGCCGTCTTCTTACAAGTAATAAAATGTGCCATTTTCGAAAATCGGTCAACCACCACATAAATGGAATCGTTACCACGCTGTGTTCTCGGCAACCCCAACACAAAGTCCATACTCACATCCACCCAAGGCTTAGTTGGTACATGTAACGGCATATATAATCCAGCATTGGTCGCAGTTCCTTTCGAAACCTGACAGATATGACATCGCTCCACAAACCTTTCCACTTCTTTCCTCATTGATGGCCAAAAGTAAGACTGTGAAATCAACTGTAATGTACGGTCTCTCCCAACATGTCCTTCTTCATGTAGCTCTTTTACAATCTTCAACCGTAAACTGCAATCCGGTATACATAATCGATTTCCCTTGAACAGAAAACCATCTACCATCACAAACTCATCCGTCTCTCCTTTCTTCACTTTATCTACAAACTTCATAAAGTAAGAATCTTCAACAAATAATTCTGGTAGCACATCAAACCCTGTCACTTCGACCTTCATTGTAGTCAACACATGATTTCTTCTACTCAATGCATCCGCAACACGATTCGTCACTCCCGATTTGTGTTTCACAACAAACGTAAACTGTTGCATATATGCAATCCATGATGCATGTCTTGCTGAAATCTTGTCTTGCCCTTGTAAATGTTTCAACGCCTCGTGGTCAGTGTAAAGAACAAACTCTTTCTGAAATAGATAGTGTCTCCAGTGTTTAATAGCTTGCACAACAGCATAAAATTCCACATCATATGTACTATATCTCATCTTCGCCCCTGACAACTTCTCACTAAAGTATGCAATAGGACGTCCCCTCTGACTCAATACTCCTCCAATTCCCACCTTTGACGCATCAGTGTGTAGCTCAAACAACAACTGAAAGTCTGGTAATACTAGAATTGGTGCAGACGTCAGCAACTCCTTGATCTTCCCAAAAGCATCCCCTGCTTCCTTTGACCATGAAAACTGTTTACCCTTCATACAATCTGTAACAGGCGCCATCACACTACTAAAGTGTGGAATAAATCTTCTATAAAATGAAGCCAACCCATGAAAACTCCGAACCTCTGTTATCGTCTTGGGCTGTGGCCAATCTCTAATCGCTTCGATTTTACTTTGGTCAACCTGTATTCCTTCTTCCGACACAACATACCCCAGAAATAAAACACTCCTTGCCATAAAAACACATTTCTTTGTAGCAGCATAAAATTGTTCTTCACGAAGACTAATTAACACTTTCTTCAAATGTTGAACATGCTCCTCTGTACTAGCACTGTAGATCAGAATATCATCAAAGTAAACCACCACAAATTTCCCAATGTACAGTCTGAAAATTTGGTGCATCACCCTCATGAATGTACTCGGTGCATTCGATAGACCAAACGGCATTACCAGCCATTCATACAATCCTTCCCTCGTCTTGAATGCTGTCTTCCATTCGTCCCCTGGCCTAATGTGAATCTGATGATAACCGCTCTTCAAATCAATCTTAGAAAAGATTACGGACCCACTGATTTGATCCAATAAATCATCAAGCCTCGGCATCGGAAATCTGTATCTGACTGTGATCTTATTCAATGCTCTACTATCTGTGCACATCCTCCACGTTCCATCCTTTTTGGGTACCAATAAAGCTGGTACAGCACAAGGACTTAAACTCTCCTGCACACGCCCCTGTTCAAGCAATTCTTCTACCTGCCTTCGCAACTCCTCATGCTCTTTTGGACTCATTCTGTAGTGTGGTCTGTGAGGTAACACAGCTCCTAGAACAAGTTCAATTTGATGTTGAATGTCCCTCAACGGCGGTAATTTCGTTGGCAACTCCTCTGGAAATACATCGTCAAACTCTTCCAGTACTGGTTTTACTTCCTCTGGAATTTCAACCTCTTCACTGCTCTTCAAAATAATTGGCTCCAAGACTCGATTTAGCTATGATTGGCTAAACAAGCTCTGATACCAAAACTGACGCAGCAGATTAATCAAAACAATATAAATCGATGAAAATAGCAATCGATGGATTGATGAATACTGAAATGCCCGAATTCGTTGATCCGAAGATACCGAATTCTAGCTATCCCGAACTCGTTGATCGCGCACGATACCGGGTTCAAAGATCTGCGATTCTTCACACGTTGATCTAGCGCACTAGATTCCGTGAATCGGCTTCAGCTGTCGTTGAATTGAGCGCACTCGATTATCCGAGAGTGGAGATAGGAGATTACACTCGACTACCAATTTGGTGAAAGCACAAAGCTAACAAAACAAAGTTTTTATTTCAAATCAACTAAACTTTCAAATGTACAACTCACGCCTATTTATAGCATTTTACAACTCAACACTGAAAACAGTACAACACTTAGGTCGTGAACGACCTACGACCTAACATAGTGCGACCTAAGAAAAGTAGACGACTTAAAGTAGTCGACCTAAAACAACACGACTTAAAAGATTACAACATAAGAAAATACAACACATCATGTTACAACACTTAGGTCGTACACGACCTATCAAGACCTCCGACTTATAACAACAGTTACAACAGATAAACGACCTAACAAATGAACGGCATCCGGAGCTTCGCGACCTAAGAATGAACGGCATCCCCCATCAGCGACCTAAAAATAAGCGGCTTCAGAAACTTCGCGACCTAAGTCTTCACGACTTATCTTCCCACATCTTTCTACGACCTAATATTGACCGACCTAAGGCCATGCGACCTAAGGACCCAATATCTTCGTGCGACCTAACTAGGTCGTAGGTCGTTGAACGACTTAACTTAGGTCGTGAGCGACCTAAAACTCCTCCTGAACAACTTTGCGCGCCCCCTTCGTTAGCTCGTATGCGACCTATCCTAGGTCGTTGGTTTCCTTCTTCGGTATCGTTCACTTCTCCGCTTTGTTCCAGTACCCCGTTAGGTCGTGGCCGACTTAAAACTTCTTTGTTAAGTCGTGGGCGACTTAAGCCTTGTAATTTCTTAACCCATACTGCTATTGTGTTATCTCGTGGCACTTCTTTAGGTCGTGGCCCGCCTGCGTTAGGTCGTGAACGACTTAGACCTTCAAGTAGAGGCTGCGCTGCATCACAATGTTATAAGTATATTACCAAAATATTTTACTTTTCATGCCTTGAAACAAAATCGTATACTTATCTTATCAGTACAAGTATATTTACAAACTTTTCAAAGTTTTCTTCTTTCCAAATCCCATCTTAAATAACCAAACCTTTCTTCCAAATAAAACATTCCGCTTATCCTTTATCAAAAATTCCCTTTTTAAAAGCTCGTCTTATATTTCAATTAACTTATAACTTTCAAAATAAAGTTATAACCCACTTTTATAAACCTTTATGTTAACATAAACCTCTTCCCAAATCTCTGAAATGATTTATAAACCTTTTTTCTATTTTTAAAACTCTTTATATAAACCTTTCTATACTCCTTTATAAATATCATTTACATAACATCATTTATAAAACACTTAATAACTCTTTCCGATAGTAAAATCCCTTTCTATATACAAGTTATCATTTATAAATACCCTTATAAGAATTATATAACTTGAAAAACCATTTATAAACCCTTAGCCTCAAATTGATTAAAGAATTTAAGTAAATTCAAAACCACACTTTATAAATTCCAAATGAGGCTTAGCAGTCCCAATGGTACTGATGTTACCATTTTATTTCAATTTAATTCCAAAGCACTTATCAATTATTTACATAGGCCAACATATATGTAAATCCAAGCAATTATCAAATCAGGGAATAACATGTCAATACAAATCAACTAGCATATACATGTCTAAAGAACATAATAGCAGGATGGTGATTTGTCCTGCTAAATAGATGTCCAAAACAATTTAATCAATTAATAGCAGAACGAGGATTTATTCTGCTAAACACATATCCAAACAATTACCCTATAGTAGAATGGTGTTTTATTCTGCTAATGAACGTCCATACAACACAAACTATCACATTCTAACTTATTCATAGTTGTTTGTTTATTTAATATCATGGACAAGAGACCCTTTAGTTAAAATCAAACCACTTAGAAAGAACCCAACTTAAAACATAACCGATAAAGTTTAAAATAACTTTTAATAATTAAATCATAATTTAATATAAATTTAAGCTTAATTAAATCTTAAATAATCTAAATTAAATCATAATTTAAGTCTTAATTAATTAGAAATAAATTAATAATTAAACTTTAAACAAATAACATTTACTTAAAATTAATCCCTAATTAAATAATAATTAAGAAAATAATTAATCTTTAATTAAATAATAATTAATTAGATAATTCAACTTTAATTAAATAATAATTAAAATAATTAAACTTGATTACATAAAATAATTACCCTTATTAACTTAATTAATCATTAATTAAACTTCTTAATAACTTACTAAATTATTACTAATTGCTTAACCTAATTGTTGATTAATTAATAAATAATTATCCTTAATTAATAAATTAATTAATTATTAAACATACTTAATCAAGTTATAATTAACTTATGTGTTGCTAATTACGTTCGAAAATAGATTTTCAAATCATTTTAAAAAGAAACTTTAAAGTTAGAAATCGAAAATTCCGAACTGCATCCATATCAACTATCGCTATGGACGCAATAACTTAGAATTACTTCTCTAAGTTACCATCTAAAATTTTAACCTTATTTTGGATTACATTTTAATACATAAAGAAAATGTTTTTTTTTTGAAAACCTTAACTCGAGTTAGAATTTAAACAAAGCATTTACTAACTCAAAACTAGTAAACGATTAGATTTTCAAAATGGATCTCAAGTCCCTTACTAACAACTCAAGTTCCTATCTTCCATACCATTCAACCATAATCCGAGCATATATGATAGATACCAAATCACATCATCATCATATTGTGGTAAAATCACCACATTCATATCCAAACACATCATCTTACCATCAATCTCAAACCAAATGCTAAACTACAAGTTAGCATATACACAAAACATCCAAGCCATATCATAATCCAAACACAATATCATATATATATATATATATATATATATAACCATATAACCAACAAATATATAAATGTAAGATCTTGTAACGACCCGTAAAATTTTAAATAATTTAATTTGTTAGTTTAATAAGTTTTGGGTGATTTAATATAGAAAAAAAAACTTTATCTATTAATAACGAGTACATATGCACGCCCAGGTGGGCCTGCATTTAACCATAATGTGCATGCATTTTTATTTGTACCTGTGGAAGTAGATTTGATAGTAGCATCCCCAAATTTGAATGCCGCCGAGGCAGAAACCGCTATTTTTTTTTGTTCTGACTGCAATAACTTCTTCATACTAACTCGGAATCAGGCAAAACTTCGACGATGAATTCCTACCTAAATTACATACAATATGGTACACTCGGATACTTCATCTTGTGAACGCACACTGTAGTTCTTCAAGGGGACTGACAGTTTACTTAGAAAATAACATGGCACAACATCCTCATATTTGAACTCCGCCTAGTGCAGAAGCCGCTATTTTTTTTATTCAGACTGCTATATTTTCTTCATACTAACTTGGAATCCGGCGAGACTTCGACAGATTAACTCCCACCTAAATTACGGACAATATGGAACACTCGGATACTTCATCTTATGAACGCACACTGTAGTTCTCCATGGGGACTAACAGTTGTACTTAGAAAATAACAGGCTAACACATCCCCATATTTCAACTCCGCTAGTGCAGAAGCCGCTATTTTTTTTTCAGAGTGCAATAACTTCTTCATACTAACTCGGAATTAGGCGATACTTCGACCGATAAACTCCCACCTAAATTGCGGACAATATGGTATAGTTGGATAATTCATCTTGTGAACGCACACTGTAGTACTCCATGGTGATTGATAGTTGTACTTAGAAAAAAATATGCTATATCCCCACTTCAACGCTCACTGTAGTTCTCCATGGTGACTAATAGTTGTACTTAGAAAATAACAGACTACATCCTCATATTTGAACTTTGCCTAGGAAAAAGCCGCTATTTATTTGTTCAGACTGCAATAACTTCTTCATACTAACTCGGAATCATACAAAACTTCGACCGATGAACTCCCACCTAAATTACAAAATATAGTATACTCGGATACTTCATCTTGTGAACGCACACTGTAGTTCTTCATGGGGACTGACAGTTTACTTAGAAAATAACATGCTACCACATCACCAAATTTGAACTCCGCCTAGTGCAGAAGACGCTATTTTTTTTTGTTCAGTCTGCAATAACTTCTTCATACTAATTCGGAACCCGGCGAGACTTCGACCGATTAACTCCCACCTAAATTACGGACAATATGGAACACTCGTATACTTCATCTTGTGAACGCACACTGTAGTTCTCCATGGGGACTGACAGTTGTACTTAGAAAATAAGAGACTACCACATCCCCATATTTGAACTCTGCCTAGTGCAGAAGCCGCTATTTTTTTGTTCAGACTGCAATAACTTCTTCATACTAATTTGAAATCCGGCGAGACTTCTACTGATTAACTCCCACCTAAATTACGGACAATATGGAACACTCGGATACTTCATCCTATGAACGCACATTGTAGTTCTCCATGGGGAATGACAGTTGTACTTAGAAAATAACAGGCTACCACATCCCCGTATTTGAACTCCGCCTAACGCAGAAGCTGCTATTTTTTTTATTCAGACTGCTATATTTTCTTCATACTAACTCGGAATCCGGCGAGACTTCAACAGATTAACTCCCACCTAAATTACGGACAATATGGAAAACTTGGATACTTCATCTTCTGAAGCACACTGTAGTTCTCCATGGGAACTGACGGTTGTACTTAGAAAATAACAGGCTACCACATCCCCAGATTTGAACTCTGCCTAGTGCAGAAGCCGCTATTTTTTTTGTTCAAACTGCAATAACTTCTTCATACTAATTCAGAATCCGGTGAGACTTCGACCAATTAACTCCCACCTAAATTACAGACAATATGGAACACTCGGATACTTCATCTTATGAACGCACACTGTAGTTCTCCATGGGCACTGACAGTTGTACTTAGAAAATAACAGGATACCACATCCCCATATTTGAACTCCGCCTAGTGCAGAAGCCGCTATTTTTTTTGTTCAGACTGCAATATTTTCTTCATACTAACTCGGAATCCGGCGAGACTTCGACCGATTAACTCCCACCTAAATTACGGACAATATGAAACACTCGGATACTTCATCTTGTGAACGTACACTGTAGTTCTCCATGGGGACTGACAGTTGTACTTAGAAAATAACAGGCTACCACATCCCCATATTTGAACTCCGCCTAGTGCAGAAGCCGCTATTTTTTTTGTTCAAACTGCAATAACTACTTCATACTAATTCAGAATCCGGTGAGACTTCGACCAATTAACTCCCACCTAAATTACGGACAATAAGGAACACTCGGATACTTCATCTTCTGAACGCACACTATAGTTCTCCATGGGAACTGACAGTTGTACTTAGAAAATAACAGGCTACCACATCCCTAGATTTGAACTCCGCCTAGTGTAGAAGTCGCTATTTTTTTTGTTCAAACTGCAATAACTTCTTCATACTAATTCAGAATCCGGTGAGACTTCGATCAATTAACTCCCACCTAAATTACGGACAATATGGAACACTTGGATACTTCATCTTGTGAACGCATATTGTAGTTCTCCATGAGCACTGACAGTTGTACTTAGAAAATAACAGGATACCACATCCCCATATTTGAACTCCGCCTAGTGCAGAAGCCGCTATTTTTTGTTCAGACTGCAATATTTTCTTCATACTAACTCGGAATCCGGCGAGACTTCGACCGATTAACTCCCACCTAAATTACGGACAATATGAAATACTCGGATACTTCATCTTGTGAACGTACACTGTAGTTCTCCATGGGGACTGACAGTTGTACTTAGAAAATAACAGGCTACCACATCCCCATATTTGAACTCCGCCTAGTGTAGAAGCCGCTATTTTTTTGTTCAAACTGCAATAACTTCTTCATACTAATTCAAAATCCGGTGAGACTTCGACCAATTAACTCCCACCTAAATTACGGACAATATGGAACACTCGGATACTTCATCTTGTGAACGCATACTGTAGTTCTCCATGGGCACTGACAGTTGTACTTAGAAAATAACAGGATATCACATCCCCATATTTGAACTCCGCCTAGTGCAGAAGCCGCTATGTTTTTTGTTCAGACTGCAATATTTTCTTCATACTAACTCGGAATCCGGCGAGACTTCGACCGATTAACTCCCACCTAAATTACGGACAATATGAAACACTCGGATACTTCATCTTGTGAACGTACACTGTAGTTCTCCATGGGGAAAATAACAGGCTATATTCCCATATTTGAATACTATTTCTCTATAAGATGTAAAAGGGTATATTTGGAATTTCAAAAAGACACTGAGTAAATCTATTCAACGAATCTCTTTATTAGTAGTAAAGATAAAGATAGAGTGAACGATTTTCATTATTATAATGAGGGGTATTTCTGGTATTTCAAAAAGACATGGTTGAATTCCTATTCAAGAAATTCTCATTATTAGTAGTAAAGATTGAACAATGGTAATTAGAACTAATTAGTAACAATTGAAATTAAGTCCCAATGATGAAATAATGTAAATTAGTTATAAATTTGAATGTAGGAAACAAGTGTGAATGTTGAATCATTAATGAAATAATATGTGATAAATAGAAATTGAAGTAAATCAGTGTTAATTGAGTAATTGTAACATTTGATTGTAAATAATAATGGATTCATTAATGTGGATTAAAGTAATAGTAACGGGTGTGAGCTACTATTTAATTGGCCTATTAATTTAGTTATAACAGTTATATTTGAGTATAAATTTAAATATAAGTAAATAAGGGTAAATGGTGTATAAATAAATAAATTTGTATAATTGATAGTAATTGAATGAATTCAATATTAGATAAGCAATTATGATAATTAGTTGAATATATGATAAACTTAAGTGTAAATTAAAGGGTAGTGATAACAACTATTATAAGTTGCCTATTTAGTCTATAAAATAATTAGAAAATCTTTAATGTCACTAATGAGAATTTATGCAGTAACGGGAGGTGTGAATGTATAAAATAAATAGAAACATAAATTTATTTTAAAGTAATAAATTGGTAAAAGGAATGGAACTTAGGTAAATTAATTAATTGGTTTTAAATCTTAATTGATGTGTACAGTTGACAAGATTTCACATTTAGAAATGTAACATTTTATACAAATTTAAGAAAAATATATATGTTTCTTTTTCCCGTAACTCCTGCCTTTTCTGTTTCTTAACATTCGTTTCCACTTTCTTGCCAACCAAACTTCTCATAGCCGTGCATATCAAGTTGAAATTCACGTACAAAAATTTGTTTCCCATCTCTTATTTTTCATTTGCATTTAAGAATAAATTATATATATAAGTTTCTTTCTCCTTAAATGCTTGCCTTTTTAAATTGCCTTGCCTCTTTATTGTTTTAGCCGTTCACCATTGTTTAGACGTGCATTACTCCCATCAAATCACGTACAAATCTTCCCAAATATCTCACTTCTTCATTTGCCTCTTCTGATTGAAAGATATTTTATAAGTTATTTTATTAAATAGGAAATAAATCCCCTCATTCACTAGCCTCTTTATTGCTTGCCATTCTTTTAGCCGTTCAAATCTTTTTGTTAACCCTAGCCGCCTCCTCTATTACTAATTCACGTACAAGATTATTTCCCATTCACTCCTTTCTCATTTTATTTCTAGAAAATAATATACAAGGTCCATGACTTCCCCTTCTTTTCTTCTCTATTCTTTCTCTTTTTTTTCCCTTTGTTTTCTCCATGTCTTGTTCGACCTCTACCATGCCTTAGCCGACCACTATACCATCTCCACCACCATGCCAACCACCATCACCCATCATCACCTCCTCCACCCTTAGGTCGTGACCACTAGATCTAGAAACATCATAAGTCATAACCAAAAACCCTAGCCTAGACCACATATTCACCTTCCTCTTCCTTGGTTTGCTCGGCCACAATAATTCCATTCACCTCCTTGCTTTTCCATGACCACTACATCACCATAGCCATGCTTCATGTTGCCTTAACCCATGCCATAGCCGTGACTGCGAAAATAGAGACTTAGGGCTGAACCAAAACCCCTCTTTCCTTTGACCTTTTGGCCTTCCAATGAAGTTGTAACCTCCATCTCTTCAAATTCCTCACCATAACCGTGTACTCACCACTTTGGTCGAGCCTATGTTGCTTCAAACATGATGAGGCCGAGCACAACATGATGTGGTCTAACCCTATAGTGATATGGCCGAGCCCCTTGTTGATTTAAAGCAAGGTTATGTCACTTTGATTCATCCTTTTTTATTGTTAATCTATATTCTTTTGTATTGCATCATATGCTTATAGATGTTTGGTATTTGTTTGTACAAGATCTAAATCTTGGCTATTCATTCATTCGAAATTCTAGTCGTGCTTGTCGTGCTTTTCGGAGTTTTGATTTGTAACTTGAATTGTTATCTTCAGCTTTAAAAAGGTGAGTTTTATCACTCTAGACATACGTACTTATATTATTGTGAAATGATGACAAGTGAATCTGTATAAATTGATATGTTATTCATACATGCCTGTGATATATTATATGATGTTAAATGTTGTTTATATACCTGTTACATTACCTAATATGTTATTATATGTTATACCGTTCATTTTAATTACTGTATCTCACACTGCAAGTTCCCTATCACTATGGGTTGAAATGATACATACCCGAACGGATATTAGAATAAGGAAAAATCATTATGGGCTGTAATGATAGGCTCGAGTGATTTTTATTGTATTTTTATTTTATTTTATTTGACTTGGGATTGCGGGTTTGAAATGATAGAATCCGAATTTTTCTTTTTAAATTACGGATTGAAATGATATATATCTGTATTACTGGACTTAGGTTAGAAAAATATTATACAGGCCCATGGACATATTTTAAATAATATTTTCCTAAGAACTTATTAAGTATTTTAAATGATATTTTCCTTAATGATTTTTAAGTATTTTGAGTTTTATGGATATATGAAATTTTAACTTAAATTTTGATTTAATGCTTTAAATTATAAAGGTGTATTGGTTTTTCTATAAGTTAAAAATTTATAAGTTAACAATTGGTTTTAAGTTAAATTAAGGATCTTTATTGATGATAAATAACTTAATAATTGAATTTGACTTAGTATGGAAGTTTAAATCTAACCTAGTAATTGTTATGAATTTTACTTTATGAAACATACATGTTTGTGCAATAACTAATGTATTTTGAACTGATTAAATGGAATACAGTTTTAATTGGACAATTGTAATAAAATTTATTTGACTAGAAAATCATAGTTATTTGATGTCTAAATGAATAGATCTAAAAGAAAAAGATTGATTGTTATATTAACTATGATAAAATATTCTTTTATGAAATGTTATGTTTTGTAAAATAAATAGTTATGATTTTTAAATGGAAAAATGTAACTTTAATTATAACCTAACTTGATAATTGGAAATTTGGTTTTTCAAATGGAAATTTTAAGTTAAGTAAATAAATAGAAATTTAGTTTTATTTATGAAATGGGTATTTTAAAATAAAGTGTTAGGTTAGTGGTAAAAAGATAAAAGTTAAGTAAAATAGTGTATTTTGACTTAATAAATAAATTATGGTTTAAATAAGATATTTAATTATAAAATTTTATTTTATTAAATCATAAGTTAAATGATATAATGAATGTTTTTGAAGCATGAAATATGATTTTTTATAAGTTAAAAATGGCTAAAATTGAAGTTTTAAGGTTTCTGAAAAGTTATAATAAAATCTGGAATTTTATTGGTAGCATTTATAAATGCTGTGGTTTTAAGATGGCATTTGTTAAGTGCTATCATTTTTGAAATTTAACTAAGTTCTGAAATAACTAAATATCTATTACAGCACTTTATAAGTGCTGCTGTTCTGAAATTTAACTATGTTTTGAAACAACTAAATACCTATTACAGTACTTTATAAGTGCTGATGTTTCTGAAATTAAGCTGTTTGAAAATAACTAAATATCTATTACAGCACTTTATAAGTGTTGTTGTTTCTGAATTTGACAATGTTTTGAAATATTACTAATATATCTACTGTAACACTTTATAAGTGCCGTTGTTAGCTGAAAATATAATGTTTTGGAAATTTTATAATTGAATGAATGAACTTAGAAATGCTACAACTTTGAAATGAATATTATTTTAAAGGTGTTATGATTTTCTAAGTATTATGATTTTCAAAGAATAACATTTCTAAATTCTTATGATTTAAAAATATTATGGTTTCAAAGTGTTGGGTTTCGGAGTTGTTATAACTTTGAAAGGTACTATGGTTTTGAAAATGAAATTGTGTGAAATTGTATTTAATTAAGACTTGTCTTTAAATATATTAACGTGAAACTTATTGAAATTGAAGGTTTAAGAATGTGACTTTATAAAGTGGTTTGGTTTAAGATGATTTAAAGGAATATTTCAAGTTTAATAAATTTAAGGAAATATTCAATGATTTGGAAATTTGGATTTTATTTAAATGATATATTGATTTGGTTTTTGGAATTTAAATGATATATTATTGCTTTGAGTTATGAAATGGATATGATATTTTGGGTTTTAAAGTAAATGATTTTGAAATAAATATCCATGGGTTATAATAACGATTGGTTGACAAAGAGACCGGGATCGGATATGGGCATACTCTCTGTCGATACCGAAAACCACTTTGACAACCATGTACGCAGTGGAGATTCCAGAATGAATAGGATGGTGGCGACGATCCTATTAAGGTATATATATGGACCCGACTCTCGTGAGTTGGCATAAGATGGCTAAAACAGGAGCGATCTCGGGCCTATGAGGTTGCACCTCTGATCGGACACATTTCTTCGATACTATTCTATTACTTTGTGATTGATATGGTGGCCACCCTTTGATTTTTGATTTGGGAGTGTGTTCGAGGTGGGCGGTAGTGGCTGTTATACGTTTCCACCAGCCCGTGTGCGTAATTGGTATATCTACCTTGGCATTGCCTAGTTGTGCCGTATCACCTACCATACCGAGCTTTACTACGAGTTTCTATTTGTGTCGTACCTATGGAGTATCTTCTCGTAGCCTCCCGATCAGGAGGTACGCAGGTACTGTATAGACTATTGGCACTATTATGTGTTAAGGTGGAAAATGTAAAGCCTTAACGCTATTTAAAAGTAAGTTTATTTTACTATTAGACATTATTATAATAGCGAATATTACTACATAGTAGATAGTTTAACGGATCCTTAAAGGATGGGCGATCCCAAGCATCTTTAAGTTACTATGTGCATTTTTATTACAGTTCACTTGAGTTGGTTTACATTGTATAAGTATGTATGTCCTGACTCGAGTGTTTGTGTTTTTCTTTACGCTCGGGTCAGACTGAGTGATACAGCATTTGAGACTCACCTTTGGAGTTGGAGCTTTTCTTGGAGATCCAGCTATCTATTTCGCTCTCAGTTATCAGTTGATTCCAGTGATGTATTCTGATTTATACTTGATTATCATATTGAGACTTCTGTTGTATCTTGTTACTTCTGTTGTATCTTGTTAACTCTGATGTATATATTTATAGTAGCTTCATGAACTACTATTTCTTTTCTTCCGCTGCATTGTTATATTACTCTGTGTCTGTGATCTGTGATTTATTTACTGTATATTCTGAGTTTTGCCAAATTTTATTTACAATCTATTATTTTGAATTATTCAAGTCCAACGTGTGTGGATTTATTGTCGATTTGAATGGTCCAAAATAGTGGGTCGTTACAGATCTTTCCCAAAAAGTTAAGAATTTACTCACCGAAAGCTATCCAAACTCTCGCTAAATTAGAGTATGATATAGCACGTCCATTCCTAAGAACTAAGATGGAGTCTTGAACCCTAAATGCATTAGGTAGGCACGATCTTGAAGGGAAGAGGAAGCTAGATTTGTTTTGAGCGACTTCGGATAAACATCGAATTCTCAATAATAAACCCGAAAATAGGTCATTTTGCAATTGAATTTTTGCTACCTACTCATGGAATTTCGAAAAGCACTCAAAGAAAAAGTTATTGAAATTTCTTTTCTCTATCATTTCAATAAAAGAACCACTCGATTTGGATCATTATGGTCAAAAGAAGAGGTGGTATTTTCGGCATTCAAAACATAGGTCCGAAAATGGGTCTTGAAGACGAGCATTTTTTACATAGCTAGACTCAAAACTTGAAGAAGTGGTCAACATGAAAATTGTAGCCACTGGATTTATATATGGTTTTAAAAAAAGAAAATCATGATTTGGAGCAGCAAGGTAGAAGTTATGGCCGAAGGAAGTAGGAAGAAAATGGGGAAGATTTGAGTGGATTTTGAACCAGTTTTCTAAGGATTTCTTTTTTTTTCTTTTCTTTTGTTTAAGAGGAAGGAGGACATTGATGGAATGGAGAGGTTAGGAATATGGAAAGTAAAATGAATAAGAGAGATGTATGTGGGTATATATATATGCAAAATGAATTAAATAATATAACTTGTCGTAATTATATGTAGTCACGGCACAAATATTTTATAATATATATAATAATTATGTTTAATTACATCACCCTTATATATATAATTATGTTTAGTCACATCACTTTCTTTTTTATATGTATATAATTATTATGTTTATCACATCACTTTCTTTATATATATAAGTTAAATTATTAATTAAAGCTAAGACGTGACAAGAGATAATGATGGTTAATGATTACAATCTAAGATGTGAAAATACTATATATATATATAAAACCTAAGATGTGACAATAATTATATATATATATATGTGTGTATAAGTTTATTATTTTTAAAACTATGTCTTGTCACATCACTTACTAATCCAAATTAACATAAGATAATTTATTTCTAAGTGTATTATTATTTAGTTAATGAACTCTTATATGTATGTATGTATGTATGTATTTGGTACACAAAGACGAACAACGTTCCTGACAACTTTCTGGTGTCGAAATGTCGAAATTTTGAAAAACGTTCTTCGGTCACATTTTTTTTCTACTAACTATTTAATTTCGTAAAAAAATTTTGCAAACGATTTTATCATTATTATTCATTAATTAAAATGAGTTTATTTTCATTATAAAACCTATAAATTGAATATTTAAAATTAATTAAATATTCACTAATCAAAGCAGTGAAACTCCGGGTCATTACAGATCACTTGGTCGATCACATAAATTTCGCTTCCAAACTAGTATAGATCACTTGACATCTCTAGTGTGGAGCTCAATATAGTTCCTTGATTAGACACCTTCATTCTCCTTACATAGCCATATACTATGATAGAAAATTTCAGAATTATATCAATAATCTGTATCAAGTGTGCGCCGTTAAGAATATAGCGAAAAATCCTTGTTTGGACCGGTGTAAATCACCTCAAAGTCATGTATTCGAATCCTAGATTGTCACGGCCCACTTTTTCCATACTGTTTGAACTGACTCTTAACCACACTTGTCCAGTCCAAATTGAACATAAAAGCGGATAGTAAGGAAAGAAAGTAGAAAGAAGATAGAAAGAAAATAAAACAACACAAAATCTCGCAGCGGAAACGAATAATTTATAATATAGAACAAGTCTTTACATAAAACAAAAACTGTAACTTAACTTATACAGACATCAATCAGAGTATACAACCTACTCAGCACGGACAGTTATAACAACCTGTCCTGACGATTTGCTGATATGCACAACTAAATGCAACGAAATATAATCATCTACGTGAATACGACTTTGGGTCTCCAGCTCCTCTCCTGAAGCTCCCAACCTTCCAACTAAACCTAGAAATATGCTCGGTCTGAACCGAGCATATAGAAAAACCATGCCCGGGTCAGTCTGGTAAAACCAGCATGAGAATTTAAAATACAAGGAATTTTATTCGTTATAACTTTCAAAATCCTTTTAAACCAAAAGTATCCCGTAAGACCACGCCACACATAAACACGACGGATTTTCCCTTACGGTAACCAAAACACTTTCATAGGAAATCCGATGATATTATAATAATGTCTAAGTACATATACTTATTCAAATAGCTGAAATGCTTGCATCTCACATTTCAGCATAGTTGGGCACAAACAAAACCATACGGCGCTTATTGCAGAATGGATTCCATACGAATGACTAGGTACCGGGGTATTACCTGTCACAGTACACGTCTAGAACAAGTGTACCGAGGACCACGCCAGGATCCCTTGCCACACAAGACCGGACTATCCCTAACCTGGATAGACCGAGTATGTTATCACTCCGGGTGTTCCCACCCTCTCTGAGCCCCTTCCATGTATCGTATTGATAAAATGATATCTGAGGTTATCTAGAAAGGTGATAAACATACCCTACTTGGGTGCGACCCACTTAGCCTTGCTGCATCTCCCCTGATTTTCAGTCATTCCCGGTTGATGACGCTTGAGGCTACGATTACCTTTTAAAGGAATTTTCACTTAGAATGCACATTTTCCTCCAATGACAATGTACTGATAGCATTCATCCATACAAGTCTGTTCTGGGTCCGAATGGAACTGAAGGCACTATTCCTATTACATCCATTTTGGAATCATCCTCAGGATTAGTAGCGATTATCCCTTGCATTTCAATGCTCCATCTTCGACTCCATGCTCTTGTCTTTATTCGGAAACGTACTCGTTGGATCGAAGTGATTTTCGGATAACTTATCTGATCCCGGTCTCTTCGAAACAACCTTCGATATTTTTTAGTAAACTTAAACCCGGTTCTTTAGGAAATAAATAGAGGAAAATAAGATTGGAGATCACCTCCAAACCGTTTAGTGGACGAATTTCCGTATCATCGTCCTAGAAGAACAAAACGAGTTTACACGTGTAGTATAGCACCTCGAACGGTAACTGTACCACATAATTCATGTGTTTCTTCTAGATATCCCTAAAGTTATGTTTTTGGGTCCAGATTTGACAGTCGGTTATTTAACTACCAAATATACAATCATCCAATCAAAGGTTTTCATTTTCCATTGAAAACATTAAGCCTTATTTAATTTAAATTTCAATAAATTTAAATTACTTAATCAAACATCATATGCTTATCTCACCGAATAGGTATATCCACAAACCATTCATTTCAAAATATTTGAAAACCCTTTTAAAATAAATCTGGAAAGCACCGCTGCGGTATCAACCATGGATTCACAGCTCAATGGTTACGTCTCTACCCAGAGAAATCCAAAACTTAACTGTAGGCACTCACTGCCTCTGATTATGCCATGCGGTATACCATTACTTCCTGAAATATTAAATGTTAATAAATTTCCAAAATAATACTTATAAAGTTTTTCAATATAAATTTTCCAAGTTCTAATTAAGCAAAATACTTATTTATAGAAGTCTACTATATAATATATTATTATTTCAACATTATTAATATTTAATAAATTTATCCTTGAAATAAATATACTGTAATACTAATTAATCCATAAGTAATAATAAACTTTAAACAAATCACTATAAAATAACTTTTAATCAATAATTAATATACCTTAAACAATTAAATAACTAATAACTTTATAACAATAATTAATACTTTTTAAATAATTTATAAGAATAAATTAATTATTTTAAATCATCATCAAAATATTCACTAATTAACTTAAAAATATCATTAATAAAAATAACCATCCTGAAACAATTTTGGTTCAACAGTCCACTTCCAATCGGAAAAGAAGGCTTGAAAATTCTAATGGTACTTAATCAAGTTACTATTCAATTTTATAATAGTCCAGAATCACAGATACAGATATTCACATCAATGAATTCAACATCATATTGCCAATATAATTTATCGAGAAAAATAAATAGATGTCTGTACAATTACAATAGCAGAACGGGGTTTTATTTCTGCTAATCAATGTCCAGAACAGATATATTTGGTAATAATGGTAGAACGGTGATTTATTCTGCCAACAGGGGTCCAATTAAAATAATTAGCGGAATGGTGTTTTATTCCACTAAACAGATGCCAAAACATCGTAACTAACATAAATGAACTTATTGTTAATTTTATCTAGGCAAATAACTTCAATACACGGTCATGTAAATTTAAACGGTGATATGTATTTTGAATTGATTGCTTAAATTTCTATCCGTTCTAATATACCATAAAATTTCACTCGTTCAAACTTGACAACAGTTTGTACGACGACGTATCGTTCGTCGATACGAAACCATTGCAATGAATCTCGCGTAAATCGGGATTCGTATGAACGTGTTATGATATTTCAAAGATTTGCTAAACCAAATTTACCAAATTGAAACATTTAAATTTCAAAACCTTCACAATTTTTGTTTTGTGGCCGAAGCCCAATTTAAATACCAGGAAAAAACCCTGCTACCTCTTCTTCTCCTCTCCCTCCCATTCTTCTGGCTTCCAGTTTTTCCTTTCTTTCCTAATCCAACACTCATTCTTACATTCCCATCTCTATACCTCCAAAGCTCGAACCAAAACCAAGACCCGATCGATCAATTCAAAGTCGAACCCAATCCCACACGCGACTACACCGAGCTCCTCCCTCATCTTCCCTTGAAAAACTCGAGAAGGACCATCGCCGTGCACACGCGTGCACGTGCACGTACACAAAGGCTTCGGCCATCGTTATCCACTGCCGACCAAACTCGCAAGTTGCCTACGACAACGCCATCACAACAACCCACCTAAAATTGGCGACCCACCCTCAATCCAAATTTTAAACTGCTGCACCGGTCATGGAACGAAACCGATCCCAAACAATCTCCTTTCCCCATCACCTCCGGCCACCATCCACCACTCAACCTCGTCTATAGCTCCGCCACCGTCTCCTCCACCTATCCTCCCTAGACCGCACGCCTCCACTTCCCCCTTCTCGCCGCCATTACCATCTATCCGAGACACAGCCGAACCCCTCCTAAAATCCTAAAACTTGCTCGCACCCCCAAACCACAACCTTAGAAAAAAAATCCCCACGGTCGAAAGATCGCTCCCGACTCCATGGCCAACCCAACGTCGACGATCACCACAAATCCAAAAATTTATTTTTTTGTGAAAAAATGTTAACCCAAAATTTCTCTCAACCTAATAACTTAAAAATCACTTTTTCTTTATTAAAATTCATGAATTCACCTAAAAATCATGAATGTGTACTTGAGTCAAGGATTTTCGAAGATTGAAATTTGCCAAAATTGGGTTGTTTGCTGTAAATCGACTATTTCACACAGTATATAAAACTAACAAGCTACAAACTATTTTTAATGGGTTCTATACTCAATAACTAACAATCCATTAGTTTACATTATTTGTAAATTCAAATCAAAAAGAGAGATATAGATTTTTTTAAAACCAGAGCATATATACTTCTAAACTCTGTTAACATGACAGAGTGATAAAGAAAGCATTTCCAGGCATTAAATTTTTAAATCCTCACCTTCCACATTGCTTTGATCTTTGAAAACTTCAAGTTGAACTTAAGTTTTTGATCTGAACTTGAAAATTGTTGCTTTGCTTTGGATTTGAACAGAAGGCTTCTTCTTCTCCTTACTGTGTTTTGTTTTTGTTTTACAGAGCTCTCATTTTTTTATCAGGCTTTACAAACTGAAACTACACTCATACATACCTCTATATACATGTTTGCAAGAGTGAAATATACGTACAAGGTTTTTGATGGGTTGATGGATTGAAAAGAAGATGAAGTGATCTATTTTGAGTTGAAAAGAAGTGAAGAAAATGTTTTTAAACTTTCCTCCTTCTAGACCAGACATATGTTTATGTTTACATATCTACTTTCCTTGTGTTGGATTTACTGAGTTGATATGCATCAACCTTCACACCCTTCCTTGTTTTGCTTGACCAGGCAAATGTTTTCATATACTTATATTTTTACTTTACTTATTTTTTTGCCTTTTTGTTTTTACCCTTTTACTACTTTACTCGTTTTGTTTTACCCTTGTTATTTACTTAGTTAAACTCTCTTTTGAATCTAAACTCAAGGCATTACAAGTCTTCATTTCTATATGTATATATTTCTATTAATATATATATAACTCAAGGCATTAAAAAGTCTTGTCATTTCATTTTTATAAAAATAACATACTTGTTAAAACATGATTTGTGGAAAATTTCCTTTTCCAATAATCTAGAAAATTTTATTTTATTTTTCTCATTTCTCTCATATATATTTTCATCTGTATAATTTCTTATATATTTACTTCCTTCAATTTTCACTATATATTTATCTTTAACAACTATATTTATTTAGTTCATATGTATACATATTTCACTTATCATTACATATATTGTTTTCAACATATATATTTTTTAGTTTATAGCATACAATATTTATTTGTTTATAGATACTAAAATTTTCCTTCTTTTACTTTCAAAATGTACACATATATATATATATATATATAAATTCTTAATAGTAATATTTATTAGTTCACAAATATGTATATTTCACTTATCATTTCATATATTGTTTTTAACCCACTAGCTTATTTAGTTTATAAATATTACACTCTTCTTAACAGATATGTATATATACATATATATATATAAGAAAACCCAATTTTAAATTTTTTCTATTTATAATACATTGTAATTCCCTAAGTCATATCAATTCTATTAAAATATTTTCTTTTCTCATCTCATCAGTATTTGTCTGAATTGAATTTGTTCTCAATTTATATATATATATATATATATATATTCTGTTGTCCTAAACATATGTATGTATATATATAAGAATTTCCAATTAAATCAATTTCTTATTTTATAAATAAAAATCTAGAAATTCAATTATTATCTTGGTTAGAAAAACGGTATATTATTACCAATTGTTATTTAACGGGAATTTTGTTGATTAAAATACCGTATCATTGAATATTAAAAATTAATATTCAAAAATCGAGACGCCAAAAATCCCAGGTCGTTACATAGATCGTAAACTATCATGCGAATAAAATGATCTACTTACAACTTACGTACTTTATTCCATTGGTGTCTTAACGACGTAAGTTTCTTTTTGAATTCATATTCACTATCATGTATAGTATTTCTTATCATTACTAAAAACATGTACGGTCCATTTCATAAAACATCCCTAAAGTTTTTAAACATTTTATAAAGGCTTAACTTTATTTATAAAGCATCTCATAACTTAATTTTATTTTAAGACATTGCAAGACTTAAGTTCATTACTTGTATAGTACTCTACTACATCCTAAGAGTATATACAAAACATTCATATTTATTTTACTTACCAAAATTCAGACGAAGGCCAAAATAAATTTGGATCTTATAATTCAGTCAACCTTCTGGACCTCTTTATCCGTTGGGTTAGGCAAGTAGCTAAAAAGAGTCGGACTCTAGTATACAAACTTATAACTAGAGTCTACTTTAATTAAACAACCATAAAGTAAATACATGTATTAGTTGGCCTAATAACATTGAATGTTTTACTTAACATAGATGTTCTACAAATTTAAAACTTGTTCTAACTTACTACCTTCACAATTTAAGAGTCACATAAACTTATCTTTTATATTTTTACAAAGACACTTAGGTTCAATTTTATATCAATTCGAAAGTTTCTGATTGTCCAAAATTGTCGAAAATTTCATTTTTATTACAACAAATAAAAATTACTAAATAACATATCATAACAAGATGCACAAACCAGACTATCCTAATGCATATGGTACATACATTCACGAAATAACTTAACAAAGTTTCAATTATTTATTAAACATACCGTAACAGCCCTGGTTTTGGTGATTACCTATAAATATTAAATTATAACGATGGTTATAATTTAATATTGTGAATTAAAACTAAAATGGAGATTTAAATTGTTTATTTTAAATAAACAATGGTTTTAAGAAATAAAATGTGAAAATAAAGTTTTAAATTTTTTATCTTGGTTAGTAGTGAGAAATATGAGTGAAAGATGTTTTTTTAGAAAAAATGCAATAATTATATTAATTATTGCTCATTTGCTTCATTTAATAATTTTTAAAAGAAGTATGTACTTTTTAAAAGTAGCTTATTGAAATAAAAGGTGAAATTTGATTTAAAAATAGGTTTTGATCAGAAAAATTGATGAAAAATGGTTTGTTATATTTTATTATACAAGAGAATTATTTTTGTGTAATTTTTAAAGTCAAAAATGTATTTTATGTGAATATTAGAGTAAATTGTGTATTTATTTAAAAATGAGAGTTTTTAATAATAATAAAATATTTTTATAGTAAAATTATCTTTTCATATGTTGCAAAATATTTTATTTAACATGATAATGTGTTTGTCTAAATTTATTTTGAAGAAATTTTGTTAAAACACATTGGTTTGATTTAATTGCATGTGCATATTTTGTTTTAAGTAAGTGTATTATTTAGTTAGGCTATTTTATTTTAATTTAGGAGAGAAGAGAAAAACATCTCTTCTTCCTGTACGTACTTTCATTTTTACAGTAAGCTAACAATAGAAAAAAAAGAGCAAACTTCACCCCTTTCTCAATTCAAAGCCAAATATTCATTTTCTTCAATCAAAATTTGTTGTTTTAATCAAATCTAAAGAGATTTCAACAGGTAATCATTTCCAAAACACAGTCTTTTTGTCAAAATCTGAATTTGAGAATTTAATTGTCTTTTAATTGTTTTTCTCTTTTGCATGTTCCTATTTCAAGCTTTTATAGGTTCTTGAAGGCCAAATTAGCAAATAGCTTCCAACTTGCAACACAAATCCAAGTCTTTCCATTGCAACAGCAAGGTGAGTTGAAATACTCATATAATCTAGCTGAGTCAAGCTCAAAAATTGCAAAAGCAATCAAAAATCTAGGCCCCGTTTGGTTTCGTTTTGAGTTTTGTGTTTTGTGTTTTCAACATACACCATAAAATACAAGAAATGTGAGAATTTTTTTACAATTCTTAGCCATCGCGACGATGGATGAGAAACGGAGGAGATGGATTGTTTTCCATCCTTTTGTTATGTCTCAAAACACGAAAAATCAAATAAACTTGTTTTCTATTTTCTATGTTAGTTTCATTTTTCAAAATTGTGTGTTTTTCAACAATACATAATAAATGCGAATTTTTCTTTAGACGAAAACACAAAACTAAAAATAGCAAACCAAACGGGGCCCTAGCTTTTGTTAATAAATTTTTGTTTTTCTATCTGAAATATGTTTCTTATTGCCTCTTTGAATGATTATAACTTTTGATTCCGGAAATGAAATGCTGCTGGATTTCTTGCATTTGGTAGCTTGCATGTTGAACTACATTTTTTCAAATTTCCATGACATTCTGGGTTCATTTGCTATTTCGAAACTGCTGTCGAAATTGAACCCGCAGCATGCTGGAATTCAGCGATTTAACCTTGTTTTAGTCCAACTTTGAAATGATGCAGTTTCTTCGTTTCAAATAAGATTTGAGTGATTCTTTTTGCAGATTGAAGTATGAGTGTTGAACTACATTCCTACAAAAGTTCATGACAATCTGGGTTGGTTTGCTATTTCGAAACTTCTGTCGAACTTGTACCCGCAGCATGCTGGAATTCAGCGTTTAAAACCCTGTTTTAGTCCAACTTTGAAACAACGCAGATTCTTCGTTTCAAATCGAATTTGAATGATTCTTTTTGCAGATTGAAGTAGGAATGTTGAACTATATTCCTGCATAATTTCAAGTCATTTTGATACTGTTAACTTGTTCAAACCGGCTGTCGAATATTGTGACGCAGCTTGTTTTAAACAGATAATACTTGGTGTAATTTCCATTATTTCGATGTTTTTCTTATTCAAACGAAGCTAGATTAAGTAAATAATTCCTGTAGGATTTTGTGAAACCAATTTTTATTTCAAATTCCAAAGTATGATTTGATATTCGAAAGATATATGTATATATATTTGAAATGATTTGAAGTGAGCCCGGTGTTCAATCCTCGAGTTTCGGATTTAACCCTATCTATTGAAATTGATTTACTGATTTGTTACTGATTTCCAACTCTTGGATTGGAAAGTTGATTTCTCCGACTATTTTGAATGTTAGAACACTTCCAAATCGAGGTTTGATTTTCAAAAATAAGTAATTTCGAAAGGTATAAATTATTTGATAAAGTATATAAGTTTAGTTTTGTATGTTTAAGTATGAATTAATATGATTTAAATAAGTTTGAAACTGTTTTGTTAAGTAAATAAATAAGACTATTTTGAATTATACTAATATGAAATTTAGTTTTGAAATGTTTTGAATAATATTTAGTTCTAAATGTTTTTAACTTAGTAACATCTTTTATAAAACTATATATACATATAGAATAATAATTTTCAAAAGGTAAATTGGATCTTTCAAATAAAAATAAATAGTTTAAAGGTTTTAAAGGGATGGTTAAAAACTTGGCAATCATTTTTGGGTATAATTGATTTTGAGAAAAATATTTGGTTTCGGAAATAGATAAAAATCCAAACGGAGCTAGAAACGTCCGAATTTCGCAAAACGAATTACGCAGTCTTATTCAGATTGTTCTAAATAAATTTTCTCATATTGACATCTTTAGGTTTCGGAACACTTTTATTATCATCAAATTTAACTGATATAAATTGAAATAAAATTACACTGGAAAATAAACTCCCAAATTAACTGATGAAAATTTACCAATTGCTATGTTAAAACAGATGCATTTCAATTATCAAATTTAAATTTAAAATTTTATCAAAAAAAAATTTCACAAAATTCAATTAATTAAATTAATAAATTACTAAAATTTACGGGTCGTTACACTCTCCCCCACTCAAAACTTTTCGTCCCCGAAAAGGAAGGAGGTAGGAGAATGGAAACAACCAGAAAGAAAATAGATTTGAAGCAAAATAAAACAATTAATTTAAACCATATAAATTTCAATTTAAATTAATTAATATTCAATAATTGATTTTTCTTTCAAGGTATTACATTAAGTTGATCTAATTTCAATTTATTAATTCTCTCAGAACAAAAATTTATTCTATTTATCTCATTTATTGTTCAATTAACTTTCTGTTTATCTCTATAAACATTTTATAATTAAAATTTAAGTGTATAACATTTATTATAAACACTCAAATTTTATTTATAAAAATCATTTTATATTGTATATTATCCAATTACATATTCAACTTCTGAATAGTATAGGTAAGTTGTTTTAGAATGCAATTGAGTATTATACAAATAAAATTTTCCTTATTCAATTTATTTCAAGTTTAAATATATATTAAAAATTTTGGATTTATTTATAATTAAATCATCCTTTAACATAAATTTAAGAAATAAATTTCCGATTCACTTCAAACCATTTAGAGATAAATATATATATATATATACACTATATTTATCAAATCAAATTAAAAAAAATACCTATATATATATAATCAATTCATACTTAAGAAATTCAAATCAAATTAATTCCTAAAACAAAAATGTAGCAAAGCTACTAAATGGTCTCTTCACTTCGAAACTCGAAAATGAATGTCGATGATGCGGCCGCCACCATCGAAATTATTTTCCAGCGACAAAAGAGGAGAGTACGGATTTAAACTTTTAAAATTTATTTGGAAATCATTTATATTCGAAAATACTTTATATAATATACATTTGAAATTTTAAAACCAAAGTTTGAAATCATAGGTAATTAAATTCTCAAATTCTTGATTTTAATTCATTTCAATTCCAAATCAATTTGTAAACCATGTTTATAAATTCACTTAGAACAATAAATGAAAATTAAATATTATCATTTCAAACAACCAATTTAATTAACTTATTAAATTCTAGAAAAATTATACTTATATATTAATAATATAATCATACAAATTTATTTCATTTACCAAATTTGAAATCAATATTATGTCAGTTTGCTCTGTTCAAGTGTTTTGGAAATCCTATCGATAGCGTTGAGCAGACGAATCGATCGAAAATCCAAATCAAAATCAACAACCCAAACAACACACTATAAAACATTTTTAATATAAATTTACAAATACATACCCTCACTCAAATGATTCCAAAATAGATTTCAAAATAAGGATAGAGATTCAAATCAGAGAGATTCTAATCAAAAGAATTCAGACTAGAAAATAGACTCGATAGGGAGATAAGATGATTGAATTTTCAAACAAGGAAGATGGATAGACTTATATAAATCACGGGCAACTTTAATCGGGTCAACCCTGACTTCAAGATAAGATCGAGGTAGAATTCCGGAGCAAATTGACATTCGATCGCCAGAGATAGAATTCGGGTATAGCAAAAGATAGCAGCATCGTAAACCGAGGATACAGAAATCTCTGGTGAATCAATACCGATTGTAAAGGAGTTTCACCCCTTTACAAATCATTCAGAGATTGGCGAGACCGCCGATTTGTTACAGAGATCATTCGAAGTGGAGTTATGGGATACTCCAGAATCGCGAATAGGGGAGACAAGAATGGACTTTGGAACCAAAGGGAACGTTCCAAAATTAAAAGAAAACCGAGTCAAAGAAGAAGGAATTCAAGCTCCAATGAAAGTGATTCTATAATTGAATTTTACTCTATATGCTGAGTTTTGCCTAAAACCAGAGCTCTGATACCACATGTAACGACCTGTAATTTTCAGCCATTCGTATCCATATGTGTTGGAAATTGAATTGCTCAAAATACCAGATTGTTAATTTAAATTTGGCAAAACTCAACATATACAGTAATTAAATAATCACAGAATCGCATACACAGAGTAATATAACAATAATGCAGCGGAAACAAAAGAATAGTAGTTCATGAAGCTACTATATAGATATAACATAGTTAAACAGGATACAACAGAAGTCTCGAATACATAGATGTCTCAATATAATAGTCAAATACAAGATCTGAATACATCACTAGAATCAACTGTATAACCGATAGCAGAATCATAGATAGCTGGATCTCCAAGCAAAGCTCCAACTCCAAAGGTGAGTCTCAAATGTTGTATCACTCAGTCTGACCCAAGCGTAAAGCAAAACACACAACACTCGAGTCAGGATTAACATTCTTATATCAATAAATCCAACTCAAGTGAAATATCAACTGAAATACAAGTAACTCAAAGGATGTTTGGGATAACCATCCTCTAAGGATCCGTTAAACTATCTACTATGTAGTAATATATGCTATTATAATAATGTCTAATATAAAATAAACTTACTTTTAAATAGCGTTAAGGCTTTACATTTTCCACCTTAACACGTAATAGTGCCAATAGTCTATACAGTACCTGCATACCTCGAGAGGCTACGAGAAGATACTCCATAGGTACGACACAAATAGAAACTCGTAGTAAAGCTCGGTATGGTAGGTGACACGGCACAACAAGGCAATGCTAGGGTAGATATACCAATTACGCACACGGGCTGGTGGAAATGCATAGCATCCACTACCGCCCACCTCGGAACACACTCCCAATCAAAATCGAAGGGTGGCCACCAAATCAATCACAAAGTAATAGAATGGTATCGAAGAAGCGTGTCCGATCAGAGGTGCTACCTCATTGGCCCGAGATCGCTCCTGTTTTAGCCACCTTATGCCAACTCACGGGAGTTGGGTCCACGTATATACCTTTAGGATCGTTGCCACCATCCTACTTCATTCTGGAATCTCCACCGCGTACACAGTTGTTAAAGTGGTTTTCGGTATCGACAGAGAGTGTGTCCATATCCGATCCCGGTCTCTTTAACAACCAATCGTTATTATAACACCGTGGTCATTTCAAAATAGTTTATACTTCAAAACCAAAATACCATTTCCATTTTCAAAAACCCAAATCAATATGATATCATTTCCATTTCAAATATATCCATTTCCCCAAAACCATATCACTTTCCATAGTTATAACGCTTCCGAAATTCATAGTCTTTCAAATCAAACACTTTGGAAATCATAACACTTAGGAAATTATAGCATTATGGAAATCATAACACTTTGGAATTATAGCATTTTGGAAATCATAACACTTTCCTCTTAAACGGTTTAGATATTAAAATTTGTATATATAATAAAATTGTTTATAAATACAATAGTTTATATAAATAGTTATAAGTAAAATAGTTTATAAATAAAATAGTTTATATTGAAAATGATTTATATTAAAAATAGTTTATATTAAAATAATTTATAAAGTAAAATATCCATAGTTTTAAATATAACTTAAAATTACTTTATAAAATAAAATAGTTTCCTCGACTTTCACAAATCGATTCAAATCAATTCGAATTCCAAATTCAAATTTAATCAAATCTAAATCATCAATTTCAGTTCCCATTTCAATTAAACGTTTTCAAGTTATATCGGTTTCAAATACTGATTTGAACCATAATAAACCATTTTAATTTCAATATTTCAAAGCTTAAATATTCCACATTTCCAAAACTAAATTCGATAATTATCTATATATCAAATTTCACTTTATTATTATTAGTTTTGAAATATTACTTAATCATTTCAATAACATCCAAATACAACTTCAATTTACAAATTTAAGTAAACAGAATATCCCATTTATATTTATATAAATCTGAAATATTCACTTAAGTCACTTTAATCAAATTTAAGTTATAAACATATCTTTACAATTTCAAATTTAATAAATTTCAACCCAAACTTATTTAAGTATGATTCTTAAATATAGATTTTCAAATCAATTTCAAATCATCTTTTCAACCTGAATCATTTCAAACGCTATATTTGAAAATATAAATTTAAATAAATACTTAAACATATATATATCAACCTTATTAAATCAACTTTAATAAATCTTTAAAATCAATATTTATTAAAACTATACAATTCTTTTCAAAACCATAGAAATCATTTTTCAAACTATATATATAAACCAACGGTGTTTATATATAATTTTCTACCATATGGTCAAGTGATATGGATATTCACTACAAGAAATTTTATTTTTGGTGGCGCACAAAAAACGCTACCAAAACTTATGGTAGCGTTTTGATAAACGCCGTGATAAAGCCCGCAACTAAAAATCCATGATTTTTAGTTGCATTTATTTCAACGCTACTATAAATCCTTTTATTGCAGCGTTTCATAAACGCCACCATAAACCTTTTGTAGCGTTTTAAAAACGCCACCAAAAGGATTTTTGGTGCTACCAATAGACTTCCCAACTTTACCCCTACTTTACGGTAGCGTTTACTCAACGTCACTATATTTATTTCTATAGCGTTTTTGAAACGCTACTAAAAGTTGTAGATCATATTGCACCATTTTGTCATGCTATTATCTCTTATTGATGGTCTATTTTGTTTCTACTATGTCAATCAACAATCACTCACATAATCATCATATTCAAACAATTAAAAAAACATATTAATCATATAATCAAATAAGATATCCATAACCATTCTAATACAATAGTTTTTTGATAAAATGACCAAACTCACATACAATAACCATTCGAATACAAATTTACACACCTAGTACTAATAAAATGTTATACCAAACTGGTGCTAACAAAACGCTTGATTACCCATAATTTTTTGTTGCATGCACAAGTGAAAGCTAGCACCATAAAAGTCCAACCTTGCTTTCTTCGGAAATCCAATGCCTACACAAGTGAAAGCACAACATATAGTCAAACAATTATGTTAATTCGTATGCCTTCAAATCTAATATCAAACATCTACAACATTGTACGAGTATATCATATTATAAATAATGTCATATACATAATCAAAGTTATAAATGAAATGAAATAAATACAGTCCAATCTTACAATTACATACAAAATGTTGTCTATATCTAATATGCTTGTACAATGTCCAAGTATCATAGATAAGTTTATGATACAAACGTGAAGGATGAATGAAAAAAGATGTGCCAACTAGCATTCTTCAGCAAGTAACAAGTTAACTAGGAAACACACGAGCAACATGTTCTAGTAAAAAGAAATTATATACTGCAAATTCGATACTATGGCAGAGGACTACTTACCTGATGTTTGGTAGCTTTATAAAGCAAACTCAGGGCTGTGTCCGTCTTCATACAATTTTCCAGTTGCAAAATTAATGCCTGTCAGCTTCTACATGTAAAGATCACAATAACAGTGGAAGATTTACACGTGGTGCTGATAAAATATTGCAGTTAATAGAGCACATAAACCATATATATTGCAAAGCAATGGTATGTGGCCTTGCTTTCTGTAATATTATCTATTTTATTTTGAACTGCATATAGACAACTATCTATCCCACCCGGCCAACAGTTCACTTTGACTAGGGACACAAAGGGTGATTGTTCTAAACGGTATGAGCAGAAAATCAAAACATGAATCAAAGTCTTATAGTCCCAGTTTAACAACATTGACTAAGGCATATCTCTGCATTCTTTCTGACATTAACATGAATGACAGTGCAAAGTATGGATCAAAATGAAGCAAAACCAAAGGGCGGCAGGCTAAAGCAGTGAACTTGGATACAAATGCTCAAACTGTATGCAACATAAGTGCAAGTGCAGTGATAGACTGTAGAGTGCAAAAAAATCATAAAGACTCATATCAATTCAGCTAACAAAAGCAGGATGGATACTGGGAAAGGCATAAATAAATATGAAGTTAAAACTGGCTCAGCTACAGGCAGTATATGTAATAAAAAAGCAGAATTCATACAAGTGCCAAGTATACTTACCAGAAGATGCAGAACCAAGGAGAATGCTTTTGAGTTCAAAGCCACCATAAGCGCATGGTCCAACCTGGTATCACAAATCAAATCAAAAGCACATAAAAGAAAAAGGAGTAGAGTGAGCGGATCACTTAGCAACTCTGAAACTAAGGGAAACACAAATAAATAAAATGAAAATAATACGACCGACCTAAAAGTGTACCGCACCTTCTTGTAAAAGTGTACGCACACACAAAACACATGTATACACTCACACAGTAAATATATATAATTACTTGTACATGCACCTACATTCGCTCTCACTGATGTGTGCACACACACTCACACACTAGTGCACACACACTATCGGAATAACACACACAGACACCCATTGACAATACATGTAAGCACGAAAATATACTGGAGAGGGCACTAAGTCAGGCAACAGCTAATTCATGCGTATAGGTATATATAACATTACATAATTAAACATGATATATAGCTAGTCGTGAAACCCTATCTATTAAGTCAGGCAACAGCACGAAAAATATTTTGGATTCCCCTGCATTTGAATATACTGATCATTTTCACTGACTTAGAACTTAGGAACATCATAACATGATATATAGCTAGTCGTGAAACCCTATCTATTAACTCCATCATTTGATTACAATTGCATAGCCTGTTAACTACATATCATAAATCAGCTATATGAATTTAGTATAGTCAAATTGTTGATTCACCGAAAGAAATGATTTTTAAAGCAATAAATTCTACCATTTCTAAGAAAGCAAATGGAAAAATAGCAGCAGCTTAACTGTAGTAAACTATTTGCAGTTGAAGGTCAAGAAGCCACATTTGCGAGACGATGAATTAATTATCTAACACCTAAGTGGATTCATCCATAACAAACAATATTTTGAATGGTCAAAGTTTCAAATCAATTCAGTAATACATTTTAAGCTTCTTTCATAGTACCCAAATTATCTGTCAAAGAAGAACAGAGTTGGTTATAAATAGTAGTGTCTCATGCTAATTTATTTACCAGCAAGGTGACTGCATAAATAGGTAATTCCTACAAATTTCATTATATTTGTAACAATATTTGATTTCCAACAAATTTTACTTTATCACTGTCAAACTCTAAACTGATAAGTGAGAAAGCATCACACAAATGTGTTGTAGCACCCAGAAACGAAGTCGTATAGGAATTTAAATGTATGCGTTGTTGTACCAGTTTATTATAAAAAAAATAAGAGCGCATAATTTTACTTGTACTCAACTACAACTTCAGGAGCTTATAGAAGTCAAATGAATTACGTTGTAAATGCAGAAAGGAAAAAAGGAATTAGCACTCGCTGCTTTCGTTTTCAGAGTGCTTTCGATTGTTTTATAACATGTGTTATACCCTCTTTCATTGTAGCTCTTTACACTTCATTAAATTTCCAAAGTACAGCGGACTAGTATTGTTGGGAAAGTTTTATTACAATATCTATATATCTTCAAGTGCTAATTACCATCATTGAGTTCTGAAAAAACTGGCTTAGTTGTGACCTGATATCAACAAATTAGTATGCGTTGCTCTGTTTTAACAAATAAGCTAACGCCATGCTTGTAAGAATTATTCAATAAACCAGTGGGTGAAAATCTAATGTAAGAGTCTATGAGCCTCTTCATTCCAATTGATTAACATACATCCTAATAGTTAAGCTACAGATCCTTCTACATGCAAATCTAATCATTCATGAGTTCTTCAAAAATATTCATGTATTCGCAACCCTCCAAGATCCCAATAGCTCCCATATTGGTTTGTCAAATACAAAATTGAAATAATCAAAAATAGAAAATAAATAAAAATTTTAAGGGTAAAAAGATTTGCATACTTCCTATTACGATAAGTAAATAAAAAATAAAGTGTTAATATCACTTGAACCAATTGCTATTCCGTTTTCATTCATATTAGTCAAATTAGCAAGACAAACTCAATCATTGCCCATTACCTACTCGTCGACACAGTGCCCCACAACTCAAATGCCAATAAAAGTTCATAACCTAACTTAGTTGTACTCTTTCACTCATAACAAAACCTCCACGCCTTCCACTCACACTCACTGAAATCCTCAAACAATGGAAAACACCACATTAAAACCCCTGTCCTCATAGAAACTGAATATTATGCTGCAGTTGTGTATTGAAGAAACTAGATATTCTGATTTGCTTTCAAACTGCTTGAGAGTTGTAATTGTTATGGCATATGTGCAATGAAAAATGATGAAAGTATAAAGAGGGAGTTGGGTATACAGCTGACCTCATCACTCCAGGCTTGGGCTTTCAGAATTTGCACAATTTGAGGCAATCCAAGGTCAACCATCTGAGCATCAAAATCCTCACTGATATCTTCAGAAAAACTTGCCATTAACTTCCCCCCATTGTAGTTTGTACTCTGCGTCTCAAAATAATTCAAAAACTGGGAACTGTAGCGCTGAAATCATAGGAATAGAACTGAAAGTTAATATAGTCGATAACATCCCTATAATTATTCCACAAGGTCATGTAATGAGTACTCTGCACTTGGTCATCGTCAAAAGGAGCAATGGAAGCAAAGGATATAACACCGTTGTTTTTTAAAGTGGTGATCAAGCGACCAATGCATTCTGCAAAGGTATCATCATTGGCGCTGAAATGCTCATAGTCAATGTAGATACCATCCAAATTGTACTATGGAAAATGTTAGGAACAATATCAACGCCGCCAAAGAGTTACATGTTCTGCAAAGTATTTATAGCTAATCTTCTCTGGATCAAGATTCAATACCATTGCTACCAAATACACTTTCTAAGTAACTTACTAAAACAGGTTCATCCTCATGCTTTTTTACTCCAAGTAGCATATATATGATATATAAGTGCTCAATTATTTAGATATCTTGAGGCTTTTGTTATACATGTATACATTAAACCTAGATATTTTATAAAATAATCATATGTGCATAAGTGTATCGATCAATATATAAATATAACCTGTAACAAAATGAAGAGCATAGACAGTTTGCAATCTCAATATTATACTTGTTCATTTTGATAACCTAAAGTTAAGAGATTGCAAATGATTGAAGATAAGGTAAAACACAACCTACAAATTTTCTTAGGTGTTATGGATGAATCCACATAGGTGTTAGATTATTATGGATGAATTCACTTAGCTTGATTTTTAAATTAATAAATTCTACCATTTTTAAGAATTAATGCAACTTTGGTATGCCTAATTTAGCATCTTGATTGTAGTAAACTATACTTTTATTTTTGCTATCAAGTATACAGAAAGTTTAAACTACATGAATTACAAATTGCATACTAATTAATACACTTAAAATGCATCTTCATATAATTTAATATTTATAAGATTTAAAATACCACAAGATTAACATCTACATTATCATTAATTTCACTTATAATTTATATATCAAAATGTCTTAATTCATTATTACAGATCAGTCCTAATCTCAAACTAGGTAATTGAACTCAAATGGAATTCCAACCTCATAGCGACCAAAGTTGAATCATCTTGCAAGTAAAAATAAATCGAACATAACAAGCATCAATTAGAATTCTGAATTCAACTCCGACAACTAAATGAAATAAAAATAGAAATAGCTCAGAAAATCGATCCAACTAGCCAATAGAAAACCAAATTGCAAAGCAGTAGTCAAAGACCAAAATATGGTTAGCAAATCAACTAAGTACTACGTAGTGTATGAGAAGCAATTCAGAGATAAATACTAGTTTAACTAATTAGAATTCCTACTCACCAACAGAGGTCATCGGCTGAGGTACGGTAATAGGATTAGACATGACGATTGGCTTAGGAACGACGATAGGGCGGTGGGAGGCTGAGGTTAAGACGTGATTTTCTATGGACTGTATTTTCGAGAGCTGGGGCTTGAATGAGACATCTTTGGTGATTTTAGCTTCAGATCCAAATGGAATTTTTTTTCAAGTTTTCAAGAAAAAGAAGAAAAATTGTTCAAAGTGATCAGTGAAAGAAAAAGATATATTCGCGGCCGAAGAAAAATTTTGCCAAGTTTTTTGTGAATTGTTGGCGGGAATTAGTAGCAACGTTTCTTTATTTATTTTTGTTTTACTAAATCGTCTATAGATGCACTTAACTTGAAACGCTACTATTTAATGCGTCTAATAGTAAGTTTTCTTGTCGTGATTTATCATTTCAATCCGTAATTTAAATATATACGGGTATATATCTTTTCAACCCGCAATCCCAAATTCAATTCAAATGAAAATCGCTTGGGTTTATCATTTCAACTCATAACGATTTTCTCATATTCTACAAGATCTTTCAGGTATATATCATTTCAACCTATAGTGAATTCTATACTAACAGGGAACTTGCAGAGTGATAACAAATATGATAATAACATAACAGACATATATCATCAATATAAATAACAGATAATGGTGTTAGATGTCACAAGTGAACAGTTACAGATAATAGCATATATATATATCAATGTAAATAACTAACAACAGTATATCTCAATTGTCGTTTCAATTGAAATCAAATTTAATAAATATAAGAACGTTAATCGTGAATGATTGCTCGCCTTTCGAGGCTAGAGAGAATAAGAGATGACATGGACACACACTGATACGGACACTGAAATCGAATTACGAATCCAAGCACGAATCCAAAACAAACTGAGATGGCACTAATATGGCGAACAAAGCTGATAACGTGAATCGATGAAACAAACCAAATCAGTTTTGGAATAACTGAAAATATATACATTATTATTATTTTATATTTATACTCTTTCTCAAAGATTTTAATTTAAGACAAATCAAAATAATACGAAATCATTATTTTAAATTAACTCATAGATTGGAGTCAAGTATATCAATATACAAACTATATGTTGAAATAATTTCTTATATATATACACTAAACCATATCATTACTTATATATATAAAATGAATATATATAAATCTATACATTTTAACTTATCTACCTAAACACTTTGGAATCCACAATATATATAATGATATATAAATAACCGTATAGGAACGTACTTTATAAGCAAACCAAGCTTTGAAAAAGTAAAACTATACTTTTATAACATGGACATATGAAAAATCAACAAGTAAAACCCAAACCCAGATTATGATGTAAAATATATACGTAACTAAACCCAAAACTCATATGCTTTTATAATTAACAAAATATATACATACTTACGCCTACCAGTTATTAACAATACTTACCTACATTCTCTAAGCTTACTATAGATGCATACGAAAAATATATAATTCTTTTATAAAATAGAATACAACATATTATACAACTTAAAACTTGACTCTAAGTTTACTTATACAACAGTAAATACTAACATATAGTATGACTAAACTAACACAATATATACATTTCGAACATCTATTTATATTTATAGATTCCAAACTGTACTACAGTTATCAAAACAAAAGTAATATATTACTGCAAAGATAATATATGTAACTACTTATCACTTTATTACTAATATATATGAAACTGGCGTGTTATACATATATATATATATATATACACACGAAACTGCATCTAAAATATAACTAATAAATACTATAAATTATATACATGTATATATAACAGTGGCCGAAATTTATATCCAAGTAGCATCATTTTTTTTGAACAAAATATAGAGTATGTATACATATATATAAACTATTATTATATAACCCACGAATGTATATGCCTTAAGAAAATATAATATAATATATATAAAATATCCATACCAAAAATTAAAAGTAGGTGGTTTGAACAAACCAAGAGGATAGAGGTGAGTTGGCTAGCATGGTTGTGGGTGAGTGGGTTGTTGCATTTGTTGCACTCGGCTGGGAAGGTGCTGTTAGGTGACTCGGTTGGCAGCCAAAGGAAAAGGGGAAGACTCGGCTGTAACTAGAAGGGAAGGAGGAGCAGCTGGTAGAGCACGTGGCTGTGAGTAGGAGATAGACGCGGAGGCTATGGGTGGTGATGGCATCGGTTGAGGATGATGGTTGCTCGACCATTAAATTGTTTGGAGAGGGGAAGATGAAATGGATACAGAAAACTATATGAGCAGGATCTACAAAATAATATATGTAGCGAAAATTTAAAGGAATTTATAAAGTTTTCTTGGAAGAAAACAGTAAACGCAAAAGAAATGAAAGGACAGAAGGGATATAGTAAAGTCATAGGTTAAATTTCAGAGAAAAAGGATGCACGATAATTCATGTAATATTAATTACAAACAACTGTTGATTCGACGGTAGGTAGATGAAGTGACAAGAAACCACAAGGTTAAACCGGTATTGATACGAAATCATCCTCGCGGATTCCGCTTAGAACCGGATCTCAAAACACAGAATCGAATATACCATAGAGATCAGCACGACGAGACGATCAAAACGGTATACAGATATCAGTGGTACGATCATCCGATCAAAAGTCGATACGGACATTGATATATGTTGCTATCCCATACGGAAAAATCCAAACAGAGCTAGAAACGTCCGAATTTCGCGAAACGAATTACGCAGTCTTATTCAGAGTGTTCTAAATAATTTTTCTCATATTGACATCTTTTGGTTTCGGAACACTTTTATTATCATCAAATTTGACTGATATAAATTGAAATAAAATTACACTGGAAAATAAACTCCCAAATTAACTAATGAAAATTTACCTGTTGCTATGTTAAAACAGATGCCTTTCAAATATCAAATTTTAATTTTAAAATTTTATCAAAAAAAAATTTCACAAAATTCAATTAATTAAATTAATAAATTACTAAAATTTACGGGTCGTTACATACATAATATATAAATAAATCTTTTCCATATAGAAAGCTTAATCCAAAACCTTTATTAAACTACTCTATATTTTATGTCAAATTTTTTAAGAAAAACTTTAGAACTAGACTCTGAATTTTATTTCAAATCATTTGAAATAAATATATATACAAATATCTTTTGTACATCAAATCATACTTTCGAAATTTAAATCAAAATCTATTTTACCAAAACAACTTGTAGAAAACTACTATAGTAGCATCCCCTAACTTGAAAATGAATGTCGATGATGTTGCAATTATAACCAGAATTATTTTTCAGCTACATAAGTGAGTTCAATACTTTCTATCTTGTTTAAAATTCTTTTAAAATATTTCTATTCATAAATACTTTCAGATATTACTGCAATTATTTTCTCCAAAAACCTTGAAAACAATCTTCAAAACACCAGGATTTAAGTTCTCAAATTCTCGGTTTAAAACCTTTTTTTATAAACCGTGTTTTATAAACCATACTTATAGAATTTAGTTTCTTCTATAAAATCATTTCACAAATATTTATTCCAAAATATCTTGCAATTTTTTTAGATTATAATAAACAACTTTTATTAAAATTAACTTCTTAACCCAACATTGTCATCGAATGCGTTATAGTCAAACTATGAAACTTAATTCACAAGGTGTTTGTTTTAATGTTCCCATAGATTACTATCTACCCAACCCATATAGTAGAAAGATAAACTACTTATAAATCAACAAACAATAGTAAATGCTCATAAACTGGCTAAGCACAACTAATCAGTCAACAAATGATAACAATGCTCGTAAACTGGTTGGGCAATATTAAGCTAATAATTCTACAAATGATAATAATGCTCATAAAAAGATAAACTACTTATAAATCAACAAAAAATAGTAAATGCTCATAAACTGGCCGAGCACAACTAATCAATCAAAAAATGATAACAATGCTCGTAAACTGGCTGAGCAATATTAAGCTAATAATTCTACAAATGATAATAATGCTCATAAACTGGTCGAGCACATCAAATCATTCTACAAAGGATAGCAATGCTCATAAACTAGTCGAGCATGGCTACACTAATTAATGAGGGGTAACGAATGAACATCACTAATCCTACATTAATTGAACTACACTATCAACCTACACTTATATATATAACTAATATATAACAAATACATATGCTCTTATATATATAATACATTCAACCCATGCTAGGGCATTCCATTACCCTATCTCTTAATGAGTTATGCCCCACTAAAGCCGAGGTTCTCGCTTAACCTTCAGCTCTGATACTACTCTATAACGAGCGCCTTTTTGACCCCCGAATGTCGACACTAATACATCTATGGTATTCGCGTGCCAAGCATCCAAGTGATGGAAAGACCGAATGTTAGGGTAAAAGAAAATGAAGAAAGAAGAAGAACAAGAAAGATAAAAACAAAAACATTAGAATCTCATGGCAGAATGATAACATATAATATCAAAAGATAATACACAGAGCTACTCTAATATACATAGTATTTCATAGTTACTAATTGAGAACTATCATTGGCCTGGACAGTTATAACAGCCTATCTTTACAACTGTTGATATATATGCACAATATAATGCAGCGGAAATAAGAATACTGCATTAGGCAATCATCCAACTCATCTCCAAGAGCCTAATGAACATTAATGAAAACCTGCCTTTCTCAAACTGCTCAAATGAGCATCCATGGATATAAGGGAAAAATAAAAAACATGGGTAAGACAAAAGTCTGGTGTGAGAAACTCAAGAAATATGTGTGACATATAACAGCACCTTTTGAGACCAACCGAATCACTGGAATAGTTTTCCTCTCAAAAGAGCCAACCATCCAAAAGTTACATATTCAATATGATAGATAATGTCTAAGGTGCGGAATATAAATAAGAAAATAGCCGCGATGCTTACATTAATCACAGCACAACATATTAGAGTACATTTAAAACCACTAAGGCATGTTCGTATAAATGGATTTTCCTCGGAGACCTCCCCAGTAAACTATCGACCGATTTTTTGTGACAAGGATCATAAAATACCTTCCGAGCATTGTATATCTCAAGATAAAAATATACCATAAGGTAAACACAACTGACTCAACATCCGAACCCTTTTGTGAACCATGTGAACCAAGTATCATCAACTCCCTGGGCGCAATATATCGATAAAATACTCTAGATATTGGAGTTGATGTACCCCCAAGAGTTAGCTAAACCAAGGACCATGCATCCTACTATGTCTTTAGTCATGTACCGATGATGAAGTCACATTCAGCATCTCAACACATGAGCCATTATCACTCGAACAACTCACGGATCCCCAAATGGATTCTAACATCTCGAATAGATGCACTTCCAAGAGATAGAGCACGTATCCCATTCTTGAAGTGGTTTTCAATAAGAAAATACTCACGGATCCCAGTCTCTTCAAGACTGAGTCGATGAATTTGGTCAATTTCAATAACAATGAGAATGGTTGCATAATGAAACTAAGCCCTATATACTTTCCATAAGCAAGTAAACACACAAGCACTATCCATTTATACGAAGCATGATTAAGCCACCTAAACGAATTTTAGTTCCTTTTTAATGAGTTTATCCTTTATTAATTAATATCCCTTTTATTAGTAAAACTCCTTCTTACTCAATAAAAATTCTTTCACTTATTAAAGCTTTCCTTATTAATTTATATTCCTAATTAACTAAATTCCTAATTGATTAAAACTCCTAATTAATTAAACTACTAATCAAGTAAACTACTAATCAATTAGACTACTAATCAATTAAACTACTAATCAATTTAAAACTTCCTTCATTAATTAATACTCCTTTATTAATTAAAACTTCCTTTTTCTACTAGTATATATATATATATATTTAAAATATCTTTACAAAAGATATATACAAGTATTTTACAATTCTATATTCATTTGTATTCTTTTCAATACTTCAAAAACTATTCATATACTTGTCACAATGATATAAGAATATTCAAAAATTGCTTTACAAAGTTTACTTACTTTAAATTATAATCAAAGAGGTTAAAAACAAATTTTACTATAAATCCAAATATTTTATACTTTGAACATTATCTTTAAACTCGCAGTTACATTTATAACGGTTTAAGACAAGTGTTACTCAAACATTGTCACAACAATCCAAAAACTTTCATTTATAATTATTATGAAAACCTTTTCTTAGAAGATCTAATTATATTCTTAATTAAAATACTAATTATAGTCCTAACGATAATTGTAATCATAATCCTAATTATAGTTCTAATTATAACTATAATCCTAATCATAATTACTTATCTCTACATTAATTTAACAAGTTAATTTACTTAACTTCACAAAACCATTTGTTTTAACTAAAGTGTTAAAATCCAAATCTTTCCATATTACTTTATAAATGACTAAACTTACTTTTCCAACTTATATATTCACTAAAAACCTTTTAAAATGATATATATATATATATATTAATTTATGTATATACTAATTACATATAAGCCAATACAATTAATAAAATTCGAAAAATAATTTAAAAGATATTATATTACATAAGCTTTCTAATACTTAAATAAATTATTAACAAATTTTCTAAAAATTATATATACTTTATATATCCTTAAAAATACTTATAATATAGTTAAAAACATTTTTTTTTAATATTACCTAAAGATTATTAATTTATAATTAATTTAAAACTTGAAAAGTAGATGTTTTCCTTTATATAATAATAACCCACCTACTTTAAATATTTATAATTAATTCTTAAAAATACATAAAATCTCAAACCACTTTTAAAGAACTCCAATATATGCTAGAAAAGATCACCAAAAAGATTAAAGTAAAATAGTTAAGTTTAAAGTCGTTTATAAGTGTTTTAAAGTCTCAAACGGAAAAGACAGAATTTTAGAAATCCTGTAAAAAGTGGTCCAGAGTTATCACGGCGTTTTTAAAAGTGCTATGGATTAATGCTATAATAGATTTTGATGATTCTAGTTTTATACACTTGAAACTTTCATCGATTTTAGATATGATAACAAATATTTTAGCACCGATCTTTTTACAAGAACTAGTATACATATACTATAGTGCAACCATGGTAGGAAATCCCTTAGGATCTCTCAACAAAAATCCACAGAAAATCAACAAAATAAGCTATTTCCAAAGTGCGTTAATAGCGACTATCGCTATAAAACCACTTTTTTTTCAAGTTCGTTCCCTACTAATCCTTATGTTCTTTGTTTAAAGATCATGCAAAAAGTCGTAAGAGGTCATATTAGTCCACAATCATTGTTTTCATATGCCATTTGCATTCCAAAGCGAGAATCACAACCAATTAAGCAATATAAAATTAACCACATATACTAAAATAAAACACAAGCATATATCACTTCATATATTTACTAAATGGAAAGTTTACTTACCAAACTTCTTTCTAACTCTATGAAAAAGCCTTGTAGAACACATGCAGGGGTAAATATATAATAAGAAAATCAAAGTAGTGTGTGTTTGACATAAAAAGATGCCAACACCACACTTAACTGGTTATAAATCATGGTTTTACGTAGTGGAAATTTCAAAAAAAAACTTTTATTTAAATAGCAAGCCTGCTGCTACATCTTCGGAATCTTTCTTCATTTCAAAAGCATACCTATCTAATCCATAAACTCAGCCTACTCGAATGAGTACCCGTGAGTTTATGGAAAATAATAAAAACACGGGTCAGACAACAAGTCTGATATAAGTAAAAAATTTACCCTATGCATCCATAGTGAGACCACACCGCTAATGTGGAATGGGTTTTCCCTCACTTCATCATTACAGCATAATATCACTTATTTTACTGATCACCTCCCTACGCCTTCCTATCACTAATTTAATCATTTGTTTGAACAACGTCATCGGGTGAAAATGTCAACTTGTTTCCCTATGGGAGCCATACTAACTAGAGTCCCCCCAACTCTCCTAACATGTTGAATGTAAACACTCTGAATACATTCTAGTAAGCGCCCCTACTAGGCGTCAATAGCCCATCTTAGTCTCCAAATCGCTATCGTTCATGTTGCCGAATTATTTATAACATCCTCCAGAATGTTTTGGCGCTCTGCCTTAACTCCTCTTTAGAGTTTTATGATATTCTTAGGTTGAACCCAACCGTGGTTCGCTGCCATATACCATTGGATTTTAGACTATTAGTCAAGGCTCTCCATCATCCAATAACCCCATGAGTTGGTATACATTTATGATCGCATTTTAATCCTTTTTCTTTTAATTTTTAATTGTGTACACTACACATTTATTAGATAAACATTTTTATCTTTTATTTGAATGACTTCCCATCATTTATTAGCTTCTCTAAGCTACTTCATTTTAAAAATAAGTCAACGTTGCTTCAACTTATAAAATTTTTTATTTATTTCATCCCTATAAAATAGTTCAATAACACTTGGAATTTGTCTTCCCAAATGTCTTAAATATTTTTCATTTTACTTAGAAAACCTTAATTTTCCAAACTACCGCAACTTGCAGTTTACTTGTTGTACATTGGTTATCTCATAGCCATCCGTTTAATTAAAGACGTTATTAACAGTTGTGTCCGAACCCCAAGCCAACCTGCACTACCATCATTTTTAATTCCTACCTGGTCAACGAGTTCAATTTTAACAGAGCCAATGTTAACTATTTGTATAGGTACCTTCGTAATATATAAATATATATATTTGCCACCGTGCATATATATTTCATGTACTTCCATATATATATTAACTGACTATGTTTTGCATGCATGCATCATTTTAATTCATGTATAAATTACATATGTGCTGTTATGAATTTGCATGTGTCCGTCATTTGCATTGCATAGGTGTCTTGTATTTGCATGCATGTATATTTATGCTTAGCCTTCGTATGTATATATTTCCATAATACCAATGTGTTGTTAACATTTATACATGTTCTCCTGCAATATTTCGGGAATATATATGTCATCCCCTTGATTTCCTTTTGTTGGCAGGTTTAGTGCCTTCAGCCCATGTGGCAGGAGAGAAAGAAAGGTAGATTATTTAAATATAAACATGTGGCCGATATCGATGGCTAAGTAATGATGCTAAATAAGAGGTCTGCAGATCTTATATATACGTATGGTGTATGCGTGTGTGTGTGTATATCTGTGTGTGTGCGTGTATGGATGTATATGTATGTATGTATGTATGTATGTGTGTGTATGAGAAGCATCCAACAGCACTCCAAATGCCCATTGATTTACCACAAGCTCCAATTTAATAATAGTTACTTCACTCTCTTTCCACTACCACTATTATTTTAACCGGAGCTTGCGGTGAAAATCAGAGGGCATTTGGGGTATTGTACTATTTAAGGTGTTGTTGAACGCTCCTCGTGTATATATGTGTGTATATATATAAAGCATCCCTTGTGGCCCGTTGATTACTGTAACACAGTCTGATTTAAATAATACGGGAAAGAGAGAGAAAATAGGGGTGTTCTTTAGCGTTGCTTTATATGTGTGCGCAGGCGCGCTTAATTTTTTTGTCCACGTGCAAGCATTATTCCTAGGCTTATATATATTATTCATCGTATACTTATATTTCAGGTATTTTTGATCAACAAATAATGCACATATTGGATTGTTGTGCTGTCGTGTGCAAAGAAAGTAAGCGGGCGAATGAACTGACGCATGTTATTAAGTGTAATGTACTGTCGCTGTGAGTTACTATGTCACCTTGAATTAACCATCGCTGCTAGTTCATGTCATCTCTATATATGTCTCTGTACATGTTTTATTTCATTAGCTATTTAAGGCGTGGCTGAAAATATGTGTATATAGAGCCATCGTAAATAACGAATGAGTTGCTATTTTTGTTTGTGTTACAATGCTGGATCCTTTGTGGTGTCCACTTTTCTATTATAACTTCCGTACATAGATTTTCTTGGCTAAATGCAAAGTTTAGCTTATGTTATTATATTTACTCAAAAATGGTTCAATGGAAGTTTTTTAATTAAATTAAAAATTAATTTACTATCTTCTTAAGTAATCACATTTCACCTAACCAATTTTTTTATCAATTTATTATTAATTAATTTTCTTATCTTTTCAGTTTTATTTTAAAAAATCTTAAATACCAAAATTAATTAATTAATCAAATCTATTAATATTCCTTAATTAGTTAGTACTTTCCTTCACTAAATCATTCTTATAAAGCTGGAAATGAATGAGAAAAATCTCAAAAATTCATCAAAAATCTCTTTTATCATATTTTACCTTGGGTAAAATTTCAGGCCAAAATAATTAATTTTATTATTTTTAATAATTAATTAACTTGAAATTAACCATTTTTCGACTTAGAAATACATAAAATATTCACATTAATTCCAAAAATTATGAAATTAAAAAAAAATTCATTATTAATCATAGCATATCGAAATTCCATGGCATTTCGATGTAATAAGACCATGTTTCTTCCTAAAACATGAGCTAATTCACTTTAATAAAGGTATAACCCATAATTAAAATAACATTTAAACATCCAAACATGTTTGACATCATCAAAACATTGATATGAATGTCAAATCTGAACCCAATAGGTTAGGATGAGTTTTAGAGAAAGATTTTACTCACCTAGCTTAAGAAAAACCTAGTTTAATCCTCTTTTGTTCTTTGAATTTAAAAGCTCTAAGCTTCTTGCTTGAAATATCTTCCTTCTTCTTTGGAAAATGTGGGGCTTGCTTAAAGTTCTTAGGAATTTAATTTTGTGTAAATGAAATGAAGTGGGAATGAAGTGGAATGGAAAGAAATGTTAGGAATTAGTGGGTTTGTGCCTTAACTTATTCCCCTCTAACCAATTCTTCCCATTAAACTTAAATTGTTTTCTTTTATTTGATCAAGACCAACCAAATTGCTCTAATCGCGTTCGGTCCATCCAATTAACTTTTTAAAGTGTCCCATATTTAATTAATTAAATTTCTCTTAGACAATTCTTACAATTAAATCACTTTATTAATTTAATTAATAATATCTTCATTTTATTAATTGAATTGAATTCAATTTAATTTAAACTTATTTCTCATATTATGGACTCCCTAAAATATGGGGTGACAATCAGGTGGTTATATGACTTAATTGCATGCATGTCATGTTCTTTTCTTGTTTACAATCTTTTTTTTAACATGGTTCAACTCACTTTATTAAACTACTATAAAATAAATATTTACAAGCCAAAAGCATTCGGTCCAAAAACCAAAAAATATTTACATATAATACAACGAGCACAAACATTATTAATTCAGCCCAAAGCCTGCAACCCAGACCTACTCACCGACCTAAGTTGGGAAAAATATCTCCACTTCTCGAAAACTCAACTACCACTTCATCATGTCAATATAGTCAAACTGCAAATTCCTAAAAATGACGAATTCATCTTCAATTCCAAAAACACCGACTTCTGAAGTGTTCATACCTACGTCTATATTGTTCCGTGCTAATAAGCACCGCCTCTAAACCTTCTCCTCTACACTACAGTTGTAAAATGAGTTCGTCTATTGGTATCGAGAGTAACTAAGTTAGATCTATGTAGAACTGCCTACGATCTTATATTATTTGGTATTACATTAAGTTTTTTTTTTTTTTCAAATTATACAATTGTGGTCTTGGACATTCTAGGCAATCGAACATCCAAATGTACCAATCCCGAATAATTTGAATCGCAACCAACTTTATGGTTGTAGGTAATTACAGTTCATTGCATGAAAAGAAGTATATTAACATGTTTAATGTTAATCAAATGTGAAATATTACTTATAGATGGAATATTGCTAAAAATTGGAGTAGGAGTCCTAAAAATGTTCAATTTTATTGTAATGAACTTGACATATTACCATATGAAAGTGTAACTTGGTATCCATACACTTAACTCTTGGAACAAGAAATTTTTCTTTGACCGCTATAAAAGTTGACATCATAAAGCTCAGTTGATTTGTTTTGTGTGTTTTGAAAATTATTCTCCAGACCATATGATAAGACAATTTAGATATCTTTCTCAACATATTTTCGATCATATTCCCAATAAATGAAACTATTGAAGAATGGAGAATGTTGATAAATGAAGCTTTGGACTTGTAGAATATGAGGTGTGCCTACATGGTTTGTGAGCATAATCCACCATTTTCATTAGGTGAATAGGAATAGTGATATTTGTCGTCAATTAATATTGAAACAATCTTCAAGATGACTAGTTGCTTAAATTCCTCAAGCACCATTAGAATGTGATGTGGTTAGTAATCTAAGATTTGTTAATATTTCTCTTTGTTATATAATAAAACATTCATGATTTATGTTTTATTAGGTGAGTGGAATTTACAGTGCTATAGAGATTGTGAATGATATAGAACTTAATCGTATTGAGCTAGATAAGGTGACAATAAAATGTGTCGGACTTAAACATTTACTCAACATAATTTTAGGGAGCAACAAGTTACATCGATCTTTTTCAAACTTTAACACATAGCGTTGAAGTTGGCACTGCTCATTAGGGAACGCGGTTTACGCCTCGTGCTCAAGATGATACTGCTCAAGTGGAAACTCACTCAGCTCTCGTGTTTAACATGATGTCGCTCATGTTGAAACCCACTCATCGCCCCATGTTGAAACCCACTCCATTCATGCATGGACAATAAGGGCCACAATGGGAGGCTACAACCCAAGGCATTGGATACATGGAAGAATCAACTTTTTAACCACATGAAGAAACCGTGGAATCAAACAACTATGGTCGCCTCCATATTATTTAATCTTCCACCAATCTTGGAATTTCTTCTTAGAAAGATTAGCATGCTTTCTTCAATGGCACTTATTATCAATATTTCGTCGAACCGTATAGTTATTTGCACTAGACTTGACTACTCGAAAGGAAACCTGACATTTAACTGTCCATTCACTTAAATGTTCGATGAATTTTCCTTTTATTTTAAAAATTAATCTAACTCGAGGTCCTTTTTTCAACATATTCTCTCCCAAAAACTTTCATACCTAATTGAACTCTCTCTATGATGTGTCTGGCCATCATTGTTGCAGTACATAAATCATTGACTAATGGATCTTCCACTATTAAATTTTCATTGTCATTTAGCTCTCCAAGTGGTTGATTGCCATTATATGTGGGTGCTTTGTTGTTAACCTCCATACTACCAATCCATGTTTTATCTTCTTGGGTCGCACATTAACTTGCATACTACCAATTGCATATCACTATTATTCGCATTGTCGATGAAATCATCAACACGTCCATATGATAATTTGATGCTTCTCCAACTTCATGCGTTGTAAAACTAAAAAAAAGTGATAAGGATATACAAAATATTGTAGATCAAAAATAATACAAATAAATATAATTTTATTATGGAAATTTAATGATAATAAAGAAAATTTATTATGGAAAGAAATAATATCTAACCAATGGTATGGTGGTTCATATAATTTGCATCATATTTCTATTACTAATACAAATAATATTTCTCACTTTTGGAAATCGATAATAGTAAATTTTGATACATATAAATTAGATATTTATAATGTGGTGTATTCGTGGAATAACACTACTTTTTGGCATGATTGTTGGATAAATGTTATTCCCCTAAAAGTAGATTTTCGAGAATTATATGAAATTTGTAATTTTAAAAATGCATAGATATTAGAAATATATAGGCCAAATATGAGTTTTCCATGAGAATATAGTTTTAATTGTATGCTAGAGGAAACCACTTTATCACAATTTGCCTTATTATGTGCTAAACTGGAATTGTACAATATTGATAATGAAAATGACTTTAAAATATGGTGTTGGAATAAAAGTAAGATTATACATCTCATTCATTTTATAAATTTATAAACTTTACGGGTGAAAAATCAAATATTTTTAAATACCCTTGGAAAGTCAATGCTTCACCTAAAGCAAAAGTACATATGTGGTTAATTTTACATGAAAAATTAAATACTATTAAATTTTTAAAAAGGAAAATTATATTCAATAATAATAATTTGTTTTCTGTAATAATAGAACATAAGATATAAAGCATTTATACTTCGAGTGCGGTAATACTAGATTTATTCTCTTAAATATTTTTAGTATATTTGATTTCAATATAACTAATAGGAATATTAATTGTGAAATATATTGGCACAGTTTTAGATTTTATTTTAATGGTTCAAATAGATTTTTACTAGATACTATTTACATGATTACGTGTTCTTATATTTGGTTTATAAGAAACCAAAAAGTGTTTAATAGTATTAACATTGACTTGGAAAATTTAATATATATATATATATATATATATATATATATATATAATTAGTTTATTTTGTTTTAAATGAGTTTCTAATTTGAGTTATAAATTAAGTAAACATGATGCATTCATAGAATTCCTTAAAAAGGTAAAATTTCATATTGATATTTTAAAGGAAAAAATCATTCTAAATAATAGAAGAAAAAGCAATAGTTTAGTTCTGATATCATCAAATATTCTTCCCGACGGCGTCTATTATAATTTGTTATCATTAGAAAATTCGTTTTGAATTAGAAATATTATCGTGTTTTTTATAATTCCTTGCTTATAAAGGTTTTTAGGTAATTTGATTTATATCATGGCCTTTACTGTTTCTTATTTTGTAACGACCCGTAAATTTTAATAGTCTTAAAATGTATTTAACTGGAAATTTTGTGAAAATTTTAATAATTGAATTTTGAAATAAAAATTTTATATTTGAAATACGTCTATTTTAACATAGCAACTGGTAAATTTTTATCTGATAATATTGAATTTTATTTTAGTGCGTAATTTTATTTCAATTTAAATCAGTTAATATTTGATGATAATAAAATGTTTTCCAAACCTAAATATTTTTCTATAGAAATTTTTTAAATCATCTTCTGAGTGAGATGTCATGTTTCATTTCTCCAAATTGGACTGCTATTGCTTTGTTTACCTTATTTTCAACAGATTTACAGCATTTTCGATACCGGTATCGACTTTTGAACGTATGAATCGTATCGCTGATATCTGTGTGCCGTTTCAATCGTCTTATCGTGCTGATTTCTGCAGTATACTCATTCCGGAATTTTGGCGTCCGTTTCGGATCAAAATCTACAAATCAATTAATCATACCGGTATCAAATTTCAAATTTTTTTGTATTCTCGTTCTTTCAGCTACTAACTGTTGAAATCTAAGCAGCCACTTGCTTTTCATATTCCCATAATTATAATTTGACCGTTGCTTTTCATTTTGAGCTAAATAAATTATAAAGACACATTTTTTTTCGTTCATTTTGCCTGTGAAACCGGTTCGTTATCTTCATTGCATCTCTTCATTCTTTCTCATCTTTTCTTCAATGACTGATCCACTCCCATCCACCATAACCGAGCCTTCCCATCGTGCCGCTATCTCCACTGTCCTCCCTTCTAACAGCCGAAGACTTTCTTCCTCCTCTCAACTCCTCACCACGCAGCGACTGGACCACATCTCCTCACCAAACTCACGTCTTCTCCCCTTTAAACACAACCACGGCTGAACTCACCTCCAACAAAGCAGTTTCGCCGCCTCTACACCTTCCCAGTCGAGACGTGACAGCCACCATCAGCCACGTTTCCCCTCCATAGCAGCCAACTTCGCACGCAAAGCCAGGTTTTGATTTAAGCATATGATATATATATACTATGATTTATATATATATGATTTAAATATATAATAATACAAGTAAACTGTTTATATATATTGGTTATATGTATTAGCTTATTAAGTGTATATGATTATGTACATATAAATACTTTTCCAGCATTTTGTTAATGCAAATGTTTTAGCTGTATGTGCTGTTATGTACGTAAGTTTATATGTTAGTTATATATACATCTAGGCTGTGAGCCTGATATTCATATATGTAATTATACTTGCTTATCTATGACTGATATGTTCATCTACATATGAATTTAAAATTTTATAAGGCATATTATATATGTTGCATTGTATATAAGTTATATGTTGTGTATATCTTAAACGAGTGTCTTCGGTTATATTGTATAAGATATTTATCTAATAAGAATTGGTTATATAGGTAGTTTATATAACTTTTATGTATGTCAATATATATAATTTAAATTATGTTAGTATATATATTTCTATTTTGTGCTCAGAATCTATAAAGAAGTATGTTGCTAAACTGGGAAATATAGGTCGGTTTAAAACTTTATATATAAAATATATTGAATACATGTATATAAAAAGATATATGGTTATCTGTTTGTATAAGTATAATAGTATTATTTGAAATATGTTGTACTTATATACATTGATTTTATAATCTGTTGGTATAGAGGTTAGTTATAATTTGTTAACTTTATGGGTTATATGTGTTGTTTTATCTGCAAGTATGAAAGTATTCACTTTATATTATTTTTTATGTCGTCATGTTTAAAAACACAAGTAAAGAAAATTTTAGTTTTTATGTCGTGTGTTAGTACATGCAGACTTTATGAATTGCATATGATCACATATTCATTTATATAGGTGAGTATACATTTGTTGGTTTCCAAATTCTATATATGAAGTAAGGGTATATATATATTTGCTGGTATATTTGTATATATAATTTTATATCTATTGTATAGTATGTGTTGTCTTATATAGGTTTATTTAATCTAGTGATCTGCTGAGTGTGTATATATATATAAGGTTACGTGAATTATTTTTCTTTTCAATCCAAGCTATAATATATCAGTTTGTACGTATGTGTTGTGTTTGCATAATAGCTTGCATATAAATTTTTATAATCTGATGCTTGCATACAAATATATCTGGTAGTTCATAGATATGAGAAATTTGACTATTTATGGTATATATAAATATATATATTTAAATATTGGATTTATAATAAATATAGATCTTAAAGTATAATGTGTTAGTTATATAAGTTTTAAAATATTGATTTTGAGAAGAATGATAATAATAACAATTTATATATATTTTCCACTTGATATCAAAAACTGATTCTGATTAGTCCTCATCCATTTCCCAGTTGTCAGCTTTGTCCATCGTGCATGTTTGCTTCATTCGAATCGTACCCATCTAGCGTTGCTTTGAAATTCTTAGCTCATTTCTTTGTCAAATCTATCTAACCTCGAAAGGTGAGCATTCACTCACGATTAATGTTCTTATATTCATTAAATTTGATTTCAATTGAAACGACAATTGACATATGCTGCTGTTAGTTATTTAAATTGTTATATTATATGGTTATTGATGATATATGCCTTTTATATCATTTTCATATCTGTTATCACTCTGCAAGTTCCCTGTTAGTATAGAATTCCCTATGGGTTGAAATGATACATACCCGAACGATCTGTAGAATAGGAGAAAATCGTTATGGGTTGAAATGATAAACCCAAGCGATTTTCATTTGAATTGAATTTGGGATTGCGGGTTGAAATGATATATACCCGTATATATTTAAATTGCGGATTGAAATGATAAATATCCGTATCACTTGACCATAGGATAGAAAATCATATACAGACATCGTTGGTCAATATATATATATTTTAAAAATGATTTCCAAGGTTTTGAAATGAATATCTTGGTTTTAATAAATGTTGATTTTAAGATATTATATATATATATATGTTATTTTATAAGGGTTTAAAAATTTAGACTTTTAAATTTATATGTTGAAATTTAAGGTTATAAGTTAGTTTTAAAATTTATTTTAAGATAGATTTATAATGATTTTAGAAATAAGGTTGGGAAGATAAATTTGAATTATTTGAAACTGTATTTAATTAAGAATTCCATCTAAATAAATCGATTTGAAACTCATTGAATTTGAAATTTAAAGATATGATTTTATAACCTAATTTTGATTTAAGTAATTTAATGAATATTTCACGTTTAAATAAATTGAAGGAATATTTAGAAAAATGTAATTTAAGGTTATTTAAATAATATTGAATTTATTAAGTGAATATTTCAAAGACTAAATAATAATGAAGTTAATCATGATCTATATGAAGCCGTTAAATTTAGTTTTGAAATGCTGAATATCTAAAGCTTTGAAATATATTGAAATTTAAATGGTTTATTTTATGGTTCAAATCTGTATTTGAAATTGATATAATTTGAATTTGTTTATTTAGAAACTGAATTGAAATTGAAATTGATAAATTGAAATTGAATTAAATTTGAATTTGGAATTCGAGTTAATTTGAATCGAATTTTGTGAAATTTAAGGAAATTATAAATATTGTACTTTATAAATTGTTTAATATATATACTATTTTAATATAAAGCTATTTTTAAAATAAACTATTTTAATATACTAATTATTTAAATATAAACTATTTTATTTTACATACTATTATTAAACTATTTAAGTGGTGGAAGTTATGATTTCAAAGTTATGGTTTTCCAAAGAATTATGATTTCAAGGTGTTTTGGGTTTCGAAAGTGTTGTAACTTTGAAAGTGTTATAAATTTGGAAATATATATATATATATATATATTTGAAATAGAAATGATATTTTGGTTTTGAGTTAAATTATTTTGAAATGACCACGGTGTTATAATGACGTATGGATGTTAATAACGTATATTTCTACATAGTAGATAGTTCCACGGATCCTTAGAGGATGGTTATCCCAAACATCCTTTAAGTTACTTGTATTTCAGTTGATATTTCACTTGAGTTAGATTTATTGGTATAAGAATGTTAATCCTGACTCGAATGTTTTGTGTTTTGCTTTACGCTCGGGTCAGACTAAGTGATACAGCATTTGACACTCACCTTTGAAGTTTGGAGCTTCGCTTGGAGATCCAACTATCGATTCAGCCTTCAGCTTTTTCAGTTGATTTGCTCAGAGATGCCATCAGTCTGTATTTGAGATATTCTGTTGTATTTTATTTCAAACTCTGTTGTTTATATAGTAGCTTCATGAACTACTATTTATCTATTTTGTTGCATTTTTGTTATATTACTCTGTGTCTGTGATTCCGTGATTGATTTATTTACTGTATATGCTAAGTTTTGCTAAATTTAAATTAACAATCTGATATTTTGAGCAATTCAAGTCTGACATGTGCGGATGCGAATGGTTGAAAATACCGGGTCGTTATAGTTGGTATCAGAGCGAGGTTTTAGGCAAAACTTAGCATATGTAGTAGATTTAATTACAGAATTACTTTCGTTCGTGCTTGAATCTCTTCCTATTTGATTCGGTTTCCTTTGAATTTTAGAACGCTCCCACTTGTTCTGAAATCCATTCTTGTCTCTCCCTATTTGTATTCTTTTGATTCTGGAACATCCCATAACTCCACTTCGAATGATCTCTATAAAAATCAGCGATACCGCCAATCTTTGAATGATTTGTAAAGGGGAGAAACTCCTTTACAATTGGTATTGATTCACCGGAGATTTCTATACCCTCGGTATAGATGCTGCTATATCCTGCCATGCCGAATTATATCTCTGGCGATCGGATGTCGATTTGCCTTAGAATTCCGCATCGATCATATTCCTGAAGTCACAGTTGACCCGGTTAAGGTCGCCCGTGATTTATATAAGTATATCCATCTTCTATTTTGTAATTTAATTATCTCATCTTCGTTCGAGCCTATCTTTGAATCAGAATTCTATTTGATTAGAGATACTTTAATTTGAATCTCTACCTTTGTTTTGAAATCCATTCTTGAATCATCCTTTGAAAAAATTTGTGTTTGTTTGTATTTTAGAAATTGTTTTATATATCGAAATTATTATTTTGATAAGTATGATTATATTCTATATATAAAAGTGTAATGTTTTCGATAAGGATTATATACCTTTTAAAACTAGAATTTGAAGTTTCGAAAAGATTTGAAATTTTGGAAATTTTATAAGAAATTGATTTATATAAAAATGATTTATAACTGAAGGGTTTTAAATTGGAAATTTGAGAGATTGAATTCCGATATTTTGAAATTGGTTTTAAGATTTTGAAAATATATAATAATACGATTTGAAAGTATTTTCCGAATAAGAAATGTTTCAAATGAGTTCCAATGATTTCAAAGAAATTTCAAAGAAGTTTTCAAGAGAATAGAAGTCCAGAACTCACTTATGTCGCTGGAGAATAATTTCGATGATGAGTGCACGCATCATCGACATTGATTTTCGAGTTTCATAATGGGGGAGAGGCCACTTTAGTAGCTTTGCTATGCGAGTGATTTTGTGAAACCAATTTTGATTTCAAATTTCAAAGTATGATTTGATATTCGAAAGATATATGTATATATATTTGAAACGATTTGAAGTGAGCCCGATGTTCAATCCTCGAGTTTCGGATTTAACCCTATCTATTGAAATTGATTTACTGATTTGTTGCTGATTTCCAACTCTTGGATTGGAAATTTTATTTCTCCGACTATTTTGAATGTTCGAACACTTCCAAATCGAGGTTTGATTTTCAAAAATAAGTAATTTCGAAAGGTATAAATTATTTGATAAAGTATATAAGTTTAGTTTTGTATGTTTAAGTATGAATTAATATGATTTAAATAAGTTTGAAACTGTTTTGTTAAGTAAATAAATAAGACTATTTTGAATTATACTAATATGAAATTTAGTTTTGAAATGTTTTGAATAAAATTTAGTTCTAAATGTTTTTAACTTAGTAACATCTTTTATAAAACTATATATACATATAGAAAATAATTTTCAAAAGGTAAATTGGATCTTTCAAATAGAAATAAATAGTTTAAAGGTTTTAAAGGGATAGTTATAAACTTGGTAATCAATTTTGGGTATAATTGATTTTGAGAAAAATATTTGGTTTCGGAAATAGATTGGTATAAGAATGTTAATCCTGACTCGAGTGTTTTGTGTTTTGTTTTACGCTCGGGTCAGACTGAGTGATACAGCATTTGAGACTCACCTTTGAAGTTTGGAGCTTCGCTTGGAGATCCAACTATCGATTCAGCTTTCAGCTTTTCCAGTTAATTTGCTCGGAGATGTCATCAGTCTGTATTTGAGATATTCTGTTGTATTTTATTTCAAACTCTGTTGTTTATATAGTAGCTTCATGAACTACTATTTATCTATTCCACTGCATTTTTGTTATATTACTCTGTGTCTGTGATTGATTTATTTACTGTATATGCAAACCTAGTTTATAATGCCATGTATCAAAACTACTCATATTTCTCTTTGTTTGAGAAATTGCAGAGAAATTACAACACTTTTCTTCTTTTCTAGAATTTCTAGACTTAACAAGATTGAACTTGTACAACACTTTAACTGCACCACCCTGTAAAAAAATTTCTCTAGTTAGAATGTCTCTAAATAAACAATATTTAGGATAAAACACAAAGTAGACATTGTTATCACTTGCAAATTATGATACGCTCATGATTTTTTTTCTTTATTTGAGGCACTCTTAATCAATTATTAAGGTAAAGTTGCCTTTCACCTTTATGCTAGCAATTCCAGTATAAGTTATCTTAAAAAATGGTTCGGCATCCATTTAGACTAGCAAAGCCCATATCAATCTGGCTTGGCATAGTGCACTTCAAGTCTGGATCGGCATCTCCCAATTCCCGAACCAAACATCTAGAGCGGCACTACTTGGTTTGGCATGCATCTGGTCCGGCAAACAGCACACATGGTTTGGTACGGTATGATTTGGACCGACATGCTCTAACACCGAACCAAATATTTGGTTCGGCTTTCAGCATCTCAAATCTGGATCGGTAAGCAAACTGGAGCAGCACAATACTGAACCAAAAATTTGGTTCGGCATAACACAAGCACCACCACTCCAAATGGAGCGGCATTCTTGAACTACCAAATAAAAAATTCTGTTCGGTCTTCCCCAAATCCAACACCGCTCCATACTTCTCCTTCACCAAATCACCGAACCAAAACCTCTTACCTTCATACCGCTCCAAACCCCAAATGAGATCCTCAAATCCTCACCGGACCAAACCCTAGCTCCACCGAATGGACACCGCCGGACCACCATCTTGGTTTGGTCCTTTTTAATGTCGTTCCAGCTAAGGTTTCCAGCCCCGTGACTTCCTCCTCCGCCTCTTCTTCGAGTTGGAATTTCAGGTATCAAATTCAACAATCTCCACCTTGATACCGAATTCCATATAGGCCTTCCAACTCCATCTGCACCTTTATGCTCCAAACAATGGATACTTTTTCAATGAGCTTCGGCAATGTCATCACCCATTACACTCTGTCAATGAACTCCGACAAGGCCACCGTCCGTTAATAAAGTGTTCGAAGTACCCAGTCCATGTAGAACCTATCAATCTCCACCATGAAAACAAACGTCTCCATGAACCCTCTCAACTCTCCTCCCGTGCCACCCCGTGGCACCTAGCACTTTATTAAGCGAATCAAGTCCGAGCAATGCTCGAAATTAGCAATAGGCAACGACTTAGTAAACATGTCTGCTGCATTCTCCTTTGTGTGAACTTTCTGAAGACGAACTAGCTTCTCTTCACTCATCGAGACAAGAAACGACTCTATCACCTCAATATACTTCGTCCTCGAGCTGAATGCCAGATTTTCAGCTAAGTGAATTGCACTCTGACTGTCACAGTACACATCCACGCCTTCATATACGAAGCCCAAATCACACAATAGTCGCCTCAAATAAAGCGCATCCTTAGCTGCTTCAACCGCAACTATGAACTCTGCCTCTGTAGTAGACAAAGCCATAATCGTCTGCAACCTTGCTCTCCAACTGATCGTTGTCCCACTAATGGTGAACACATATCCGGAGATTGATTTCCTTCGATCTCTATCACCGGCATAGTCGGAATCGCAAAATCCAACATAGCTTGAATCTCTTCCTCCGCCGTCAAAGACAAGTCCATGGTTTGGAGTTCCTCTAAGGTATGTGAAGATACACTTCACTGCTTCCCAATGCGTTTTTCCTAGATTTGCCATGAACTACTCACCAATCCAACAGCCTGTGCAATGTCAAGCCTAGTGCAGACCATGGCATACATCAAGCTACCAACTGCACTTGCATATGAGACCTTCATCATATAAGCCTTGTTTTTTCTGAGATCGGAGAGCCTTTACTAGAAAGCTGTATGTGCAAAGGCATGGGTGTGCTGATTTCCTTTTCCCCTTCCATGCTAAACCGAGCAAGCACCTTTCGAATGTACTCCTTTTGAGTAAGGCTCAAAAGTCCTAGCTTTCTATACCTTTGGATTTCCATACCCAAATTTTCTTTGCTTCTCCAAGGTCTTCATTTTGAATTCCGCTTTTAGCTTTAGCTTCAAACTATCAATTTTAGCTTTATCCTTGGAAGCAATCAACATATCATCCACGTACAAGAGTAGGTACACCCATCTACCATTCTTTAAATGATTGAAGTACACACAAGCGTCTTTGATGCTACGATCAAAACCAAGTGAAAACATAAAAGTGTCAAACCTCTTGTACCATTGTCTAGGCGACTGCTTAAGTCCATACAAAGACTTCTTCAATTTGCAAACCCAATTTTCTTTCCCATCTACAACAATCCTTCTGGCTGCTTCATGTAGATGGTCTCATCCAAGTCTCCGCGCAAGAAAACGGTTTTCACATCCAGTTGCTCCAGCTCTAAGTCATGAGCTGTGACGATAGCGAGCAAAATGAGGATGGACGTATGCCTCACTACTAGAGAGAATATCTCATCATACTCCAATCCCTTTCTTTGTGAAAACCCTTTAGCAACTAGTCTAACCTTGTATCTCCCATCATCTTTCACCTTGAATACCACTTGCAACCTATAGCTTGGCTTCCTTAAGAAGGTGGTACCAAATCCCAAGTCTTGTTCTTCTTCAACGACTCTGACTCATCTTCCATAGCGCACATCCACTTCGAATTATCACATGACTTCAAAGCTTCATCAAGGTCATACGGCTCCTCAAGAACCACATGTAGGGCATAGTCAAACTGATCACCAAGGCTAATATTTGCAAACTGCCAATCACCATACCTTTCGGGTGGCCTAATAGTCCTACGACTGACCCGGGTTGGTACAGCTTCGCCAAAACTCCTTTCAGCTCCACCTTGAACTGAACAAATTTATAAAAATTTTGATTCTTAAGATTTTTTTTGATAAATCATTGATTCATCTGGTTTCTATATATAAAGAAAATATAAATATACAATAAATTATATAATTATAAAAAAAAATTACTTTACCAGATCGAAATTTTTTTATCTTCAAAACTGGAATTCCTCTAGGTTCATGCACATCACCAGCACTACTAGAAGATACCTGTGGACTATCCTATGATGTTTCATCAACTGCGTTTTCCTCGACAGCATCAACAACAACTCTACTATTTGGCTAGAACACGGGAACTTCTTCCATCTCCTTAGGCCTATCAGAATCTTCTGATGTGGTAGGTAGCTTCTCCTTCGGATTGAACATAGCAAACTCATCAAAAGTAATATGTTTGGAATTCACAATCTTCCGATCAACAGGGTTTCAAATTTGATACCCATTGATACCATCGGTGTATCCCATTATGCCCTTGTATGCTCTAGCCTCTAACTTATCATCACATGTATGGTGAACATGCACGAGATAACCAAAAATTCGAAAGTAACCAAGACACACTACTTTACCTCTCCACTTCTCCTCTGGAATTTGCCCATCTATGGCTGAGCATGGAATTTGATTTATGATATGCGCTGCAGTTGATAATGCCTCAGCCCAAAAGCCTCTAGACAAGCCCGCCGTCAATCTCAAGCAACGAGCCTTCTCCAGTAGAGTCATGTTCATCCTTTCTGCAACCTTATTGGATTGCGGATCTTCGGGTGTAGTGAAATGTCTCTGAATGTCGTGGTGTCTATAGAAATCGAGGAACTCCCTAGAGGCAAATTCACTGCCATTATCAGATCTCAGTACCTTCAACCTAGAATCAGATTGGTTCTCAACAAGCGCTTTCCAGTCTTTGAACTTCTCAAAACTTTCTAATTTGGCCTTCATCACATACACCCATACTTTGCGAGAAAAATCATTAATGAAAGAGATAAAATACTTTGCTCCTCCAAGAGAAGGAGTAGCAACTAGTCCTCAGACATCTATATGCACGTACTCAAGTACTCGCCTCGATCTATGGAGTCCAACTCCAAAAGATACTTTAGTTTGCTTGCCTAATACACACTCCTGGCACAAGTCCATCTTGTTGAAGCTTCCTCCTTTGATCATCTTCCATCCCCGTAGTAACTCTAAGTCCTTCTCTGAAATATGACCCAACCTGAGATGCTAAAGTTTTGTGGCATCCAAAGCACGAGAACTATCTACTCCAACACACGACTCTCCAAGAACTGTGATTCCTTTCAGCAAATACATATTTCGGAACACATCTCCTTTCATAAGAACTAGTACACCTCTCGAAACCTTCAGACTTTCCTTCTCGATAGTTACCTTGCATCCCAAAGATGCCAACTGTCCTAAAGAAACTAAGGACTTCCAAAGATCCGGAACATACCGGACACCTGTCAAAGTGCATATCACTCCGTCAAACATCTTGATCCTCACTATACCGTCACCCATTTCTCTACAGCTATCATTATTGCCCATGAGAATAGAGCTTCCCTCTCGTCCAATGAAAGAACCAAAGTAATCCTTATTAGGCGTCACATGGAAAGACGCCCCCGAGTCTAGCACCCAATGGTTTGAGACATCGACACTACTGTAGATAACACATCGTCAAATACAGACTTCTCCACCGCAAATGATGAAGATCCGTCTTCTTCGTTCTTCTTCAAATCTGGACAATCCTTTTTTCAATGACCAGGTTTCTTGCAGATAAAGCACTTTCTGTCCTTAGACTTTCCTCTCCTGCCATTACTGGGCTTCCTAGACTTGGAACGCCCTTTAGAGTGCCAATTCTTCTTATCATCTCTTCCTCTTTCAACAAACAGGCTGTGACTACTACTTCCACCTCTACTTCCTTCGCTTATCTCCTTCATCTGATCTCTCAAGCCCTCAGATAGCAGGCCTGACTTCACATCTTCCACTGTCAATGTGTCTCTAGCAAAGATAAGACTGTTAGTGAAACCTGTGTATTGCTCCGGAAGAGAACATAAAAGAATCATTGTCATTTGCTCCTCATCCATCTTCAAGTCAACAATCTTCATCTTCATCATGAGATCATCAAAGAAATTAAGATGTTCCTTCACTAAAGTACTCTTTCTCATCCTCATAGTGAAAAATGTCTTCAGCAGTATCAGACGGTTAGTCAGGGATTTCTTCAAATAAAGATTTTCTAATTTGGTCCAAATGCCTCTAGCAGTGGTCTCACTGCTAATCTCTGAGATAACACACTCTCCCATAGCTAGTTGTAAAGTAGTAAACGCCCATTTCTCCATCTCCTTCCTTTCCGCGACTGATATGTCAGCCGTCAACTCCTCAGAGGCATACATTACTGGATGGACTTCATTCCTCATTAGAACAACCTTCATCCTCCATTGCCACTTCTCGAAGTCTTTATCCCCATTCCATTTCTCAATTACCAACTGTGATCCTGACGCGATATACATCCCTCTAGTATAGGGTCTTGTAACAACCGGAGTCGCTTCATCTCCTGCCAGAGCGTCAAACACTCCTAAATCAACCTTGCAGCTCTAATACCAGACTGTTGGGAAAAATCCCTTAAGATAATCAGTCTAAGGGAATAAGAAAAACCAACGGAGCTAAAAACAACTGGACCGTAATTGTAGTGAGACGAAACAAACAAAGATAAACACCAGAACAGGCAGTCACATATCAATGCAGTACAGAAAAATAAATAACACCGGTATTTATAGTGGTTCTACTACCGCGAGGCAGTGTACGTCCACTTGGGGAGAGGAGATTTTATTAATCACTGAAAGATTAGAGTTACAAGATTGATTCACTTTTGGAGGCTATACATAAGAAGAATTAACAATATAGATAAAATTCTACAAAGTTTCAGCTCTCTAGGATGGCTGTCATTGTTATCCAGAAGTTCCACTATTTATAGAGTGAAGATATGAGGAGGAGGAGCTGCTATATAGCAGCCCTGGGGTTTGGTTCGGTAAACACCAAAAAAATGGTTCGACATCCATCTGGACCGGCAAAGCCCATATCAATCTGGCTTGGCATAGTGCACTTTAAGTCTGGACCGGCATCTCCCAATTCCCGAACCAAACATCTGGAGTGGCACTACTTGATTCGGCATGCATCTGATCCAGCAAATAGCACACATGGTTTGGTCCGGTATTATTTGGACCGGCATGCTCTAACACCGAACCAAATATTTGGTTCGGCCTTCAGCGTCTCAAATCTAGATCGGTAAGAAAACTGAAGCGGCACAATACCGAACCAAAAATTTGGTTCGACATCACACAACACCGCTCCAAATGGAGCGGCATTCTCGAACTACCGAATGATAAATTCTGTTCGGTTTTACCCAAATCCAAACACCGCTCCATACTTCTCCTTCACCAAATCACCGAACCAAAACCTCTTACCTTCATACAGCTCCAAACCCTAAACGAGATCCTCAAATCCTCACCGGACCAAACCCTAGCTCCACTGAATGGACACCGCCGGACCACCATCTTGGTTCGGTCCTTCTCAATGCCATTCCAGCTAGGGTTTCCAGCCCCGTGACTTCCTCCTCCGCCTCTTCCTTCGAGTTGGAATTTCAGGTATCAAATTCAACAGTGGTTTCATTCAGATGATGATTTTTTGTATTATCTAATTGATTGCCTAATTCTTGCTGCACTTGTGCCATCTTTGCACTAAGGTTGTTGTTTTTCTGCATATTTGAGTTCCAACTTGGTGTGTAATTTGCATTGAACCTAAAGTAGCACTTTATAGCTTTATGACCAATTTTCTCACATATCTGACATCTTGGTCTATTATTATTGTTGTACCTTCCTCTACCTCTTCCTCTGGAAGATTGTCCCCCTCTCTAATAAGATTGTTGATTCTTACTGCAGTTCTGATTCTTGTTTTTGTGATTAACTGCATAGTTAATTGATAGTTCAGAACCTTGAGGCTTTCTTTGATCAATTCTTCCCTCATGGGCTAGTAAGGTTGAATGCACATATTGCATTGATGGTAGTGTTTCTTTAGAAGGTATTACTGCCACCACTGCTTCATATTCTTCATCAAGACCACTGAAGATTGTCAATACTTGTTCTATTTCTGAAGCTTTATGTCCAACAGCTTCTAATAGATCACATGTAGTCTTAATCTTTAATAAATACTCCCTCATTAACATATTGTCTTTTATAACATTCTACAATTGCCTCTTATAGTGCATTACTTTAGCTATAAATTGAGAATTAAAAACTTTCTCTATTGTGGTCCAGATTTCATTAGATGACTTGCATCCCACCAATTGAGGCAAAAGATTGGTACTTACAAAAGATAATGACCGTGAATTTATTAAACTATCATGTCTATGATGTTTTCTGTACTCACTGTTACTTACATTGAAGATATTCCCACTATCTCTTTTCTTATTAGGTTTTATCAGAGCGATTACCCTCATTTCCATATTGTCCATTTCTTTTCAAATCTCAAACTTCAAACTCATATTCCCAAATTTGATTACAAAAAATATCAATTTTCCTTATAAAATTATATCAAATTTGTAAAATCATTGTCTAACCAATTAAACATATTCAAGGTGCAACTTTTATGTTTTACCTATAATAATTTTTTTATGCTTCAGATTACTTGTATTCTAGTACATCATTTTCTTAATTATAATGTATTCAATACATTATTGTTGCTATTATCGTTAAAATTTATTTATAAAAGTTATGTATGAAAAATTGTAGATAATGCCAATAGTTTTAAATATATATTACTACGATGGAGAATTAATGATTGATGACGATGATAAACCTAAATATGTTGGAGGGAAAAAGAAAGGATAACAAATAAACAGGTATTGAAAGTTTGAAGAGTTTAGGACAAAACAAGTGGAAAAAAAATCTACCTTTGAGTTTGAAATAAAGCTTTTAATAAAGTGGGTTAGAGATGATAGTTCGTCGACAATTAATGTAAAAGATGATCAATATATACATTTGATGTTTCCAGTTGGAATGAAAGTGATAAAATTTTGTGTAAAGAAATAACAACACATTTCGAAGAGATAATATTCAATTATGGACTCTATATCTATAACAAATTTTCAAAGAGATATAACGTTCGACATCTTCTTACATGACTAGTCTTGGTGTTAGAGAGTTTACTAATCTAATAAATAAATGTAGAACATTTGTTCGAGGATCGCTTAGTCAACCACAATATGTAGATCCTAGTTTTGTTTATCCGGATGTTAGCATTCCAACTCATTCTTTAACAACAGCTAGGTGAGTACTAATTTATATTTATTTTAATTAGAGATCATCTCAACATATCGGCCGAATCATCCTGACTAAGAACATAACTATAGCTGCAAAAACATTAAACAAAAAGTGTAAGAGCAAAAACATATATATTTATATAAATATATATATTTGTATACATATATATATACTATGATAACAAAACAAACAATAGAATGAATGAATACACTAAATATGTAACGACCCGGTATTTTCAACCATTCGCATCCGCACATGTCGGACTTGAATTGCTCAAAATATCAGATTTTTAAGTTAAATTTGGAAAACTTTGATAATGCAAGTATTGTAAAGAAAGGTTTAACTGATAATAAAATTTCATTTGAAAACACTATTGCACCTTATGTTTGCACGTACTATCAAATAGGTAAGAGTCACAAACTTGCCTTCTCTGACTCTTTAACTAGATATAATAAACCCTAAAAATGGTTAGAACTGATCTTTGGGGTCCTGCTCCTATTAGTTCTGACTATGGCTTTAAGTCTTATATATCATTTGTTGATGCTTATTCTAAATACACTTGGATTTATTTCTTAAAAACAAAGTCAGAAACTTACGTTGTAGTAATACATTTCATAACTCAAGCTAGAAAGCAAACCAATCATCCAGTCAAAATTATATAGATAAATAGTGGTACCGAGTACAAACCACTCAGTAATTTCTTTAATAAGTAGGGAATAGTTCATAGAACCATTTTCCCTACACATCTGAACAAAATGGGTTAGTTGAGAGGAAATACAGGCATATAGTTGAGTCTGGTCTTACACTTTTAGCTCAGGCCTATCTTCCTTTGAAATTCTGGCCTAATTTCTTTAGTACTGCAGTGTACTTGATCAATAGATTACCAACCAAGGTAGTAGAACATAAGAGCCCATTAGAAAAATTGTTTAGTGTAAAACCTGATTATCAAGCACTAAAGACTTTTGGGTGTTTGTGTTTTCCTTATCTAAGGCATGGTAACACTCATAAATTAAATTTCAGGTCTACACCTTGTACATTTTTAGGATATGGGACATATTAGAAAGGATATAAATGTATTGATAGTAATGGAAAAATATTCATAAGTAGGCATGTTGTACTCAATAAACATGTGTTTCCTTTGCTAGTACAGATATGAAAACAACTAAAAAAATTTATAGCTCAAAAGTTTCTATACCACCAATACCTTTGTACTCTATTGCATGGGATCAACCATGAGATGAGATGAGTCTAGATGACTCTGTCCCATAACTCACAATGTCTAATGAATTAGGTCATGAGCAAGAAGAGTCCTCTGAATATCTCAACCAGTCTCCTAACAGTTCAACAAGTCAACCACAAAGCATCAGTCAAGGAAATTCAAACATATAGCTTAATCAATAAGTAATACAAGTCAAAGTAGTACTTTAGCATCATCACATGATGAACCACAGGCTAAAGCTGGGCATCACATGATTACTATAGCAAAAAGTGGGAAATTTAAACCAAAGGTTTATGCCGCAATTACTGAATCAGAGGAACCAGAATCATTTGATCAAGCAATACAATAAAAAAACTGGAAAACAACAATGGATGAAGAGTATAATGCTCTTATAAGAAATAAAACGTGGGACCTTGTTCTTCCACCCGAGCATAAAAACAGTATGGGATGCAGGTGGACTTTATAAAATAAAGAAAAATCTAGATGGACCAATTGCAAGATACACAAGGCTAGTTTCTAAGGGCTACACACAACAACATGGGTTTGACTTCAATGAGACTTTCTCTCCAGTAGTGATGCCAACAACTATCATAATTATTCTCACTATAGCACTACCTAGAAATTGGGACATAAGACAATTAGATGTCAATAATGCCTTTTTAAATGGTAATCTATAAGAGGAAGTGTACGTGGAACAACCACAAGGCTACAAACAAGACAGAAGATATGTGTGCAAGCTAAAAAAGGCCATCTATGGTCTTAAGCAAGCACCTAGAGTCTGGTTTGATAAATTGAAAACCACCTTATGTAATTTGGGTTTTCAATCTATCAAATCAGACACCTCACTATTTATTAAAATGAGCAAAATCTCAACTGTTTATATTTTAATACATGTTGATGACTCACTACAAGAAAAATGGTCTTTCGCAGCGTTTTAAAAACGCTGTCAAATCCTTTCGCAGCGTTATGAAGAACGCTCTCTAACGACAAGCTGTAATAGAGTCAAGACATATCACAGCGTTTCTAAAAAGCTGCAAAATTAGCAACATATTACAGCGTTTTAATGATGGCTGTAATATGTCCTTACCCATTGTTTCTTCTTCCTTTAGACAACATTTTTAAAAACGCTGCAATACTTTTTTACAGCGTTTTGAAAAAGCTCGTAAATGAGCATTTAGCACCATAAAGCAAACGCTGCATATGGGTGTATGTTTCACAGGGTTTCCCTTTTTGCCTGACATCTGCAGCGTTTTTTCTTTTTTACAGTGTTTTTGAAACGCTGTTAAATATGAAAAATACCATGCACAAAAGTTTATATTTACAATCATCCCACCAGCAATAAAATTTTATATCTGATAATATCAGTTAATTAAAAACACAATAAATAAATATAATCTTCGCATGTTATATATAATAAAGTTACACTAACTCCATACTCAAAATAAACGATAATCGTATATATACATAATGTTGTAAGCAAATATGATAGTAACATTGTTTTACATAAATAGCATATTAAATTAAGCAAAATATGAGTATTGAGAGTCCAAGCTAATCCTCTTCAACAATTCAACCTCCACTAGCTAAGTCAGTCAAATTACATAAGCATGCTCACTTTGAAACTGCGAAGATGTAAAGAAAAAACATGTTAATAGGTAATTCTTGCAAGAAAAAACAAACGGTTGGTGGTTACCACCAAAGCTAATTTAACATAATACTGTTACGGTTGGTAAATAGTTCAAACTACGAGGTAAAATGTTATAAATTCGACCAACGAGATTGACAATTGTTGACAATAAGAATGCTTAAGCTACTGTTTGACAGTGGTTGAATACTGAAGCACTGATGCCATAAAAGAAAATGACGAGGAAGACCTGCTATTATGCTGTATGCCTGAGCTAAAGCAAAAAATAACTTCCTCTTGCCCAAACCTTATCACCTCAGTAACTCTAGAATAAATCAAATTAATAACTACAAATTAAATTAGCTTTAAATTTCAGCTTCTCACCACCTCTACACCAAATAGAAATTAAGAAATTTGAGTGTTGGATATCAATTTGAAAAAGAAACATTCATAGGGAAGAGGAGTAGTAGTTCTGTTCAAGGTGTATCGAAGAATAAGTGAAATTTTATTTCAGGTGAGTAATGCAAACTCACACCTATGTCATTAGATGCTTGAATTAATACTGAAGTAGTAATTGCTTATGTGTTCCATTATTTGAATCCAATCTCCGAAACAAATTAAGCACATCCTTTGAAGAATAGAAACGTTTTATTTTAGCATCTCCCCTGTGCGTGTTTTGCATGAATTTATTTGCATTAAAAATATTGTCAGATTGTGTACATCAGTGTTTTGCTTGAGTTTTGCAAAATATTGAGAATTAAATATGTGAACAGTTTGTGCTTTTGGAGATGCACACATATCTGTTCATGTACCTTTGTGAAAATAGATAATAGAAATCGAAAAATTACTTTTCTATTTACTTTTTTGAAGTACTGCATCAAATCAATATATCTCATCTTTTTTGGTTGCAACTTCATGGAAAATCGAAAAATTACTTCATAACCCTAATCTACTTATTTTTTTGTTTACCTTTTGATACCGGTGGCGAGAAGACAAACGGAGCAGCTATTTCGATGAACGACGATGAACGAGAAGATGAGAGTGGCTCGTTTCCATGAGCGAGAAGATGAACGAGCCGATAAATTGAAAGCGTGAGGCGATTTTGCAGAGGCGAACAGATTTGAGTATGGATGATTTTTTAGGAGGGAAATGAAAAAAATAAAAAAGAGGAACGAAGCTATTTGCAAGAAGAATATAAGAAGAACGAAAAAGTGGCGGCCAAAAATTTTTCCCCCGCCAAATAAACATTTACGCAGCGTTTCATTTTCTATATTTAATATAATTAGAAACATAAAATTGAAGATGATAGCCTTCTGAATTAAACGTTGTTATATAGAGCTGCGAAAGACCATTTTTCTTGTAGTGACTTGATTATTACAAGTGATAATGAAGCAAAAATCAACCACCTCATTCAATACTTAGACAAGCAATTTTCAATTAAAGATCTTGGCAATCTAAACTATTTTTTAGGAATTGAATTTAAAAGGAAATCAAAGTCAAAAATTGTCTTATGCCGGAGAAAGTATATTACAGAACTGCTAGTAAAAGCAAAGATGGATGGTGCCAAATCACTACCTACACATATGGTAAGCTATAACGACCTGAAATTTTATCACTTTATTCTAAATATTTAATTAGTTTTAAATATTTGATTTCGGATTTTTATTTAAAATATAATAAAATCTATGTTTCAAATAATGTCCAATTTTCGATGGCATTTTTTTAAAATTGAATTTATAGAATTTTTCAAAAATTTTAATTTGAAAATATATTTGAATTTTCGTTTGACTTATTTTATGTCAAAACATTGTTTTTCAAAATTTAACAGAACTTGATAACTTGTGCGTTTTATTTCTGTTTTGTGATCACATCCCGATTCTGTACGCTGTCGTATTTTATTTCCTATCAATCGTGGCTCGTAGTCGGACGCGATATGGTATGTTGGGATACCGAAATTTATTTAAAATTTAAAGTTGGCACAGTACACTGTGCTTGGCCACTTTTTTTCCTTGGCCATCTTTGTGTTTCCCCAGCCACCTTTCTGTTTCTTGAGCCGCCATTGTCCCCTTCTGATTTGAGACTTTGAGTTGATTTGTGTAGCTAGGAATCTTGCTCGACATGTATGTGTGTGTATGCATGTGTACATATGATCATCTTCTTCATGTTCTTTCCTTCTTTCTTGTGGTTGTGCCTGAGATTTTAAAAACAAATCACTTTTCCCCTATTCAAAAATCAATTACTCTCAAACCATTCAATTTTAGCACATACGTTCAATATGAAAGTTGTTCGTATCGATCCACACTATTTTTAGAAATTGACGGTACTCGATTTCGTCGAGTGTCGATCGAGAAATCGCCAAATTTAAGCAAGAGGCAAATTTGTGCACAAAACTTAAAAAAATTAATTCCGGCAATCCACTTCGAATCGATCGACTGCGTATGCACCGTTGAGTTCGTATGGAGGAGAAGTGTACCTACCTAAATTTTTTAGCGAGAATCGATGACAATTTTTGTCACGACTTTTAGCACCTGGACGCAATGAGTTTCAGGTCGCAATTCGTGCTAGATGGCTGAAGCTCCGGCGATGGGGTGCAACTGAGAGAGGGGGAGGAGAGCAGGGTGTTGGTGGTTTCGGATCATTGGATGGCGAAGCGTACAGTGTGTGCACGTGCACATGAGTCGTGCACGTTGAAAAAAAAGAAAATTTGGAAGAGGAGGAAGGAGCTTTGGGGATGAAAGGTGATGGGCTGGGCCCTTTTTTTATGGTGAGAAATTCTTGTTTAAATATAAATTTAATTATATTAATATGCGCAAACCTTTGAAATTCCATAACGTGTTCATTTTAAATCCGATTAACACACAAATTAGTGCATTGTACTCGTATGGACAAGCACAACATTTTAGTGTAACCTGTTGGTAGCTTTGGACATATAATAATTTATGACATATTTATAAGTACTGAGTTTAAATCGTGTTATTTTAATAATAACATCATTTAAAATTTATATACCTTCATTATTGATGTTTATTTGGCCAAATAAAATACTATTGATTAAGTTGGACTGAATATGGTAATAGGACATCTGTTTAGCGGAATAAGACACCGTTCCACTAATTAAATTAAATGGACATCTGTTTAGCAGAATAAATCCTCGTTCTGCTATTATTAACTAGATATGTTAAATTTGGGCATTTATTTAGCAGAAATTAAACCCATTCTGCTATTACGTTAGTGTTGATATATACTTGATCACATTCTAATTGATTAGTATTGGATAAGTGTTGTATTCATAATAAATTGTTAATTATGAGTTTAATTTTCATGTGGGATCTGATGTAAATACCTGGATTATAATTTGGATAGTAATGGAATTAATGGTGACTTGATTAAGTATCGTTGGGTGCTAAGCCTATTTCTAATTTGAAAAGCTAATAATTTAATAAATTTATTTTAAAGGTTATCATTATTAATTATTAATTTTTAATAAGACTTTAAAGATAATTTTTAACTTATTAATAATGTTTTAAAAAGATAATTGATTGTCGTTTTAATAATAATAAAAGATTAGTTACTTTATGATTCCTTAAAATATTTCATAAAGTTATTTAAGAATATTTTTCCAAAGTTATTTGATTATTGTTTTAAATTTTTTAAATTATATTGTAATTATTTGTTTAAAAGTTAATCAATTATTTAATTAAAGTTATTCTATAACAATTTGATTTTTAGTTAATTTTTATTTATAAATTAATTTTTATTTATAATTAATTATTTTATTATATTTTAAAGTTAATATATTATTATTATAGTAATGGTTAAAGTTGATTCAATATATTATTTGTGTTGTTCTAAAGTTATTATTTTAAATGAGGTTTAAAGATAGTTAAATAAAAAGAGTGTTTTAAATGGTAACTCGCTATGTGACAAGTTTTAAGTGATGGACTTGTTTTGTTAAACGTGTTTTGGATAATAACTGATTTATAAGAAGAAGGTTAAAAATAGTAAATTGTTTATTTAAAAGGGAATCGTTTAAATGGAAAGATTCTTATAAAGGTGTAACAACCCTAGATTTTTGTATATTATTTAAATTTGACTTTATTTTATTTTAAATTATTTTAGACTTATTTTATTTCAAAACATTTCATTTTTAAATATAAATGTTGATTATTATGTGATTTATAGTTCAAACTAGTATAATTTGAATATTTTACTGTAAGGTGAATTTCTGGTCAAACTGTTCAAACTTTGACTTTTGAACTTCAAATTCAAATTATTTAAAATCTTAAATTTTATCTTTTATTATGAAAATAGATGAAATAACTTGAATACTGCTTTTTGTTTCGTTGAAAACGGAGTTAAACTGCAAATGATATGTACATTTCAATTTTGAGTATAAATTGTTTATTTTGCAATTTTGTTATTTTAAATTGTATAAATTATATTTTCTTTGTCATATTTTATTTTAATATGTTTAATATGTTATATTATTTATATTTTGACTTTTAAATATTTTTAAATTGATAATAGAATTTTTCCAATGTTTACTGTGTTGATTTCCTATTTTTAAAGGCTGTTTTCTTATTTTCTGCTATTTTCTTCATTAAAATTATATTTAAATTAAATTTTATATATTTATTTTGTGAATGTATTTTTATTTTATGTTATTATTTATGTTTAAAAATATATTAAAAGATCATATGAATTTTCTAAAGTTTATACCATTTATTTTCAATTTTTCTAGCCTAGTTGACAATTTTTGCTATTTTCTTGATTTAATTATTTATAATTAATATTTATTTATTTATATTTTTTTTATTTGTTACATTTTCGAATTTTAACTGAAATTATATGTATTTTCAGATATTTAAACTTATTAAAAAGAAATAGAGGAAATTTGAAAAGTTTTAAACTCTTGAAACTCCTAAGGCTTTCCATCTCCCGACCTTTCATTTTCCCAACTCTTCTCTTAATTGTTTTGGGCGTGTAATCTACTCATTTCAGCTGCATTTTTTTTTCACTTTCACGAAATTAATTTCTTCTCCTCTCACAAAAAAATCACGGCTATTCTCCTTGTGAAGCTTAGGTAAAAAAATTCTATCTTCTTCTTGTCTTTTTATAATTTTCTACTTGAATTTGCACATGCTCTCCACCTTCATAGCTGTATTCTCCTTCCTCCAAGTTGTGGCTGACCACCACCACCACTTTTCTCTAACCATCACACAGCCTAACACCTCTCCTCCTCAGGCCAAGCCAAGCATGATGAAGATCATCACAAAAATCCATCTAAACTAGCACTAGCCATCACCTATGCACTCAAGCTGACCTAGTTTTGGTACCATCACCTTCCACCACCCATGGCCGCCACCAACACCACCTCCACCAACTCCAGCACCACCTGGACCCTCTGCCACGTCATCGCCTTGGACCCTACTCCTCTCCTCTGGCCGTGCCCCATGAGCCTTGGTCGATCCTTGAATTGCCTTGAATCCATGTTAAAGTGACATTGTTTTGCCTTGTTGTGTTGTTTCATGCATACTCACCTTTTGCTATCCTCTAAACATGTTTGGCCGACCCTTAGGCAACCAAAACCTGATCCAAATCTTGCCTTAGACCTGTCGTACACCATATGGCTGAACCTGAAGGTTGTTGGAAGCAAGTGCAAAGCAATTCTACTTTGATTCGTGCAGTTGATTCTATATTATTCTATCGTATTGTGCATTTGAAAACTTATATTGTTTGTATTGTTTTGTCTTATGTATTCGAGGAAGTTAACCTTGTCTCTCCCACACTCATCATCATCATGGCTGAGAAAATGAACCCCTTGTTCGAGCTTTTGAATGGTTAAAGCACAGTCAAGTAATCTATTCCGTTGTTGCTTCTTATCTTCATTGTTTCAACATTGTTTGCGTTGAATATTTATGTGTATATTGTCTTGTTTGGTTATTGTTTACAAGATAAATATCAAGGCTCTCCATTCATTCAAATAAAAAGTCATGCTATATCGTGCTCGTTGTGCTTTCTGGAATCTATTCTGTGTGTTTTGATCGCTAATCTCCAGCTTTAACAGGTGAGTTATTCTCACCAGACAATATGTACCTATATAACTAGTAAATTGACACCCTTTGAATCTGTAGAAATATATTATCATGTTATACTTGACTGTGTTATGATCATATGATGTTTATACACCTATTATATCATATGTTACTGTTATTTTATGTTATTCTGTTTATTTATATCAGTTTATCACACTGCAAGTTCCCTGTTAGTATAGAAATCACTATGGGTTGAAATGATACATACCCGAACGGACTTTAGAATAGGGAAAAATCATTATGGGCTGAAATGATAGGCCTGAATGGTTTTTATTTAACTTATTTTACCGTGGGATTGTGGGTTTGAAATGATAGAACCCGGTTTTTCTTTGTAAATTGCGGATTGAAATGATATATATCTGTATCACTTGACCTAGGTTAGAAAACTATATACAGGCCCGTGGTTATTTTATAAAGTGTTTTTGGATATTTTTAAGTATTTTAAAAATATAAATTTATGAAATTTGATTTAAATAGATTTTGAAATGTTTTAAAATAAAGAAATTATGGTTTTTCTACGAGTTAAAAATGTAATTAATGAATGGTTAAATTGGATTATTGAAATATCACTTAAGTTTGGAATTTGGAATTTTGGTTAAAAATGATATTTAAGTTATATGAATAAAATGGAAATTTAATTATATTTGGAAAATGGTAAAATATGATAATTTGATTAAATTTGAATTTAAGTGATTTATTAAAGTATTATTGATTTTTCTATGAATTTAAGTGGTTAAATAAATGAATGTTTAAAAGTGATCTTTTAAAATATAACTTGACTTGGAAATGTGAAATTTGGTTTTAATTAAAGGTTTAAGTTAATTAAATAAAATTGGAAATTTAGTTAAATTTGTGAAATGGTAATTTAAATTTGAAGTGTTAAGTTATTTGTTGAAATGTGAAGAATTGGAAACTTTTACACTTAAATTTATTAAGTAAATTGTTGAAAATTGGATTTAATTATAAGAAATTTATTGTGAAAAAGATATAGGTTAAATGATATGTAAATGAACATTTTAAATGTTAAAATATGATTTTTAAAAATGTTTATGTGTTTTAAATTGAAGTTATTTAGTTGCTGGAAATACACTAAAAATCTGGAATTAACTTTTAATAGCATTCAGAAATGCTATAGTTTCTGAATTGAATTAAAATTGTGTAAAAAGAGCTATTACAGCATTTTTGAAATGCTGTAGTTGCTGTAATTGAACTTATAGGCTAATATTGAACTCAGGTCTATTATAGCATTCTCTGGAAATGCAATAGTGGTCTGCAGTCTTTGCTGAAATCAAATAAAACCTTTGTTTTGAAATCTGAGTTACCGCAGCACTTCTGAAATGCTGTCTTTTCTGTTTTGAACTATAATTTAACTAAAAACAGAGTTTTAACTGCAGTTTTAAATGCTGTCTTTGCTGAACAAAAATGTTTTCAAGTATAACTTATAACAGCTTTTTCTAAATGCTGTGAAAGGCTGAAATTTTAATAATTATGGTTTTTGACTTAGTAAACGAACTCAGAATGGTTTGAAACTTTGGAAATTGAATACTTGATTTGAAAGTATAATAATTACACTTTTAAAAGGTTTAAATGAATTATTTTGATTGGAATATAAACTATTTAAAAGTGATTTGAAATGATAGTAAATGAATGATATCTTTGAATTTAAAAGGGTATTTAAAGTTGAATATTTGGATTTGAACTGATATGATATTTTATTTTATTAAAATGGTTTGAAATAAAGTTTGGAAAGATATGATATTTTGATATATTAAAATGATTTGAAATGAAGTTTGGAAAGATATGATATGTTAATATATTGAAATGGTTTGGAATTGATTTAATCTTTATTTTGATAAAGATTTGGATTTGAAATATTCTATTTTGAAGTATAAAATATTATTTTAAAATTATAACCACGGGTTATAATAACGTTTGGTTGTTAAAGAGACCGGGATCGGATATGGACATACTCTCTGTCGATACCGAAAACCACTTTGACAACTGTGTACGCGGTGGAGTTTCCAGAATAAAGTAGGATGGTGGCGACGATCCTAAGGTATATACGTGGACCCAACTCCCGTGAGTTGGCATAAGGTGACTAAAACAGGAGCGATCTCGGGCCAGTGAGGTAGCATCTCGTATCGGACACACTTCTTCGATACCATTCTATTACTTTGTGATTTTTGGTGGCCACCCTTGATTTGGGAGTGTTGTTCGAGGTGGAACGATAGTGGCTGCTATGCGTATCCATTAGTCCGTGTGCGTAATTGGTATATCTACCCTGGCATTGCCTTGTGTGCCGTGTCACCTACCATATCGAACCCACTACGATTATGATTTTAAGATCCGACCGCGTTAAGGTTCTCCATCCCCTTAACGCTATTTTCTATATGATTATACTTTACTTATTAGACATTATTATAATAGCGAATATTACTACATAGTAGATATTTTAACGGATCCTTAGAGGATGGGCGGTCCCAAGCATCTTCTAAGTTACTTGTACCTTTATTACAGTTCACTTGAGTTGGTTTACATTATATAAGTATATATTGTCCTGACTCGAGTGTTTTGTGTTCTGCTTTACGCTCGGGTCAGCCTGAGTATTCACAGATTTGGATTTCCACCTTCTGGAGATTTGAATCGCTGGAGATTATCTGCTAGTCTTGTTCTATCAACTTCGGTTCCGTTGTTCTATTCAGCCTGTACTTGGTTATTGTATTGAGACTTCTGCTGTATTTTATTTCTTATGTTGTATCTTATGTAACTCTGATATATTTACATAGTAGCTTCATGAACTACTATTTCTTTTACTTCCGCTGCATTATTTTACTCTGTGTCTGTGATCTGTGATTATATTTATTTACTGTATATTCTGAGATTTTCCAAATTTTATTTACAACGCGGTATTTTGAGCAATTCAATTTCGGCATGAGTGTCTACCTATATACTTATAATGGATGCGAATGGTTGAAAATACTGGGTCGTTACAGTTGGTATCAGAGCTTTGGCTTTGAGGCAAAACTCAGCATATGGAGTAGATTTATTTACAGAATCACTTTCGTTCGAGTTTGAATCTTTTCCTCTTGATTCGAATTTCCTTTGAATTTTTGGAACGTTCCCTGCGGTTTCAAAATTCATTCTTGTCCCTCACTATTCATCTTCTTTTGATTTTGGAGTATCACATAACTCCACTTCGAATGATCTTTATAGTGAATTGGCTGTCTCGCCAATATTCTAATTTTCTGGTAAAGGGGGAAACTCCTTTACAAATTTGCATCGATTCACCAGAGATTTATATCTATCCTTGGTTTAGATGCTAATATCTTTTGTTATTCCAAACTCTATCTTTTAAGATCGGATGTAGATTTACCCCAGAAAAAAATCCACACTTGATCTTATTCATTAAGTCACGGTTGACCCGGTTAAGGTTGTCCGCGATTTATTTAAGCTTGTCCATCTCCCTACTCTGTTATTTAATCATCTTGTCTTTTGTTCCAACCTATCTTCCAAACATTTTGAACTGTACTTGTAAATTAATGTTTTGTTTTATATATTGTGTTGTTTGGATTGTTGATGTTGATTTGGGTTTCCGATCGATTCGTCTGATCGACGCTATCGATAGGATTTCTAAAACACTTTGACAGAACAAACTGACACAATATTATTTTAAAATTTGGTTAATAAAATAAATTTTGATATATAAGAAAATTTTATGGAACTTAATAAATTGATTTAAATTGATTATTTGAAATGATAATACTTGATTTATCATTTATTGTTCTATAAATGAATTTATAAATAGTTGTTTATAAATTTATTTGGGAACTGAAATGAATTTAAAACAAGAAAGTTAAGAATTTAATTTCCGATGGATTTCAAACCTTGTGTTTAAAGTTTTAAAAGGATATATTATTTAAAGTATTTCCAAGTAGAAATTTGTTTCTAAAGGATTTTTAAGTTTAAAAATTTAGTGCTCTTCTCTTTGTCGCTGGAAAATAATTTTGGTGATGACTGCAGCATCATCGACGTTCATTTTCGAGTTTCGAAGTGAAGAGACTGTTCTGTAGTCTTGCTACAGCTTTGTTTTGGGGAATTTAATTAATTTGAATTTCTAAAATATGACTTGATTTATAATATATATAGAGATATATGATTTAAATTTGATTTGACATATTATGTATATATAATTACTTATCTCCAAATGGTTTGAAGATGTTTGAAGATTCAAATTCTTAAATTTTATCTTGAAGAATAATTTCAATTATAAAAAGAAAAAAAGAAAAATTTTGGATAAATGATTCAAAATTGAGATAATTGAATTGGAAAGTTTTATTTGTATAACACACAATTTCATTCCAATATAAGTTACCTATATTACACAGAAGTTGAAAATGTAATTGGATAGTATACAACATAAAAGGGTTTTATAAATAAAATTTGAGTGGTTACAATAAATATTATACACTTGAATTTTAAGTTATAAAAAGATTAACAGAGGTAAATAGAGAAAAAAGGAATTTAAAGAGATTTTATTTAACTAACTTAATAATCAAATTTGATTTAATATGGAACCTTAAGTCTAACCTAGGAATTTAATAAAGGTTATTTCCTGAAATGAATATGTTGTATAATAAATAATGTACCTTTGAATAGATAAAATAAAACACATTTGAATTGGACTTTTGGTAATAAAGTTTATTTAACTTGAATTCATAGTTTAATTGATGTCTAAATGAATAAATGTGTAAAGAAATTTGATTGTTATATTTGCTATGATAAATATTTTATTTATGAAATTGATATGTCTTGAAAAATGAATAATTATGATTTAAATAGTTAAAATGTATTTTAACATCACTAAAACTTGATAATTGAGAATTTGGTTTTCAAATGGGAATTTTAAGTGTAACTCATTAAAGGAATATCTATTTGTGAAATGGGTATTTTAAATAAAGTGTTAGGTTATGTGTTAAATTAAGAGCTAACTAAAATAGTGAACTTTTAACTTAATAAATGAAGTATAGTTTGATTTGAATATTCCATTCATAAAAGTTTGTTTTAATAAGTCATAAGTTAAATGATATCCAAATGAATATTTCTGATATTAAACTGATTTGAAATATTAATATATCTATTGTAGCATTTTATAAGTGATGTTGTTTTGAAAATACAATGTTTTGGAAGTTTTTATAATTGAATGAACTTAGAAATGTTACAACTTTAAAATGAATATTGTTTGACCTTGAATTAAAATGGATTAAATAAAGAATATTTTAAAAGGTGTTATGATTTTCTAAGTATTATGTTTTTTTTAAAGAATAACATTTCCAAAGTGTTATGATTTTTGTAGTATGATTTCCAAATGATAAACATCTCTAAATTGTTATGATTTCAAAACATTATGGTTACAAATCTATTATCTTATTTTGTTTTTCAAACTATCTTTTGGTTGTCCTTATTTCACTTATCTTGTTACAGAATGGAAAGTCTATTGCTTATACCAGTCTGTTTAGAAATCTTTCTATAATCTTTGATAATTTTGGTACTCATTTTGAATCTGAGCACTGCTTTCCATCCACAGACCGGCGATCAAGCGGAAAGAGTGAATCAGATTCTAAAGGATCTTTCGTGCTTGTGTTCCTGATTCTGGAGAATCTTGGGAAGATCACCTCCACCTGGTTAAACTTACCTATAGAAATTGTCATCAGGTATAATTTTAATCTAATCGTCATCTTGTCTAAAATCTATTTCACTCTATCTTTTTCTGTGCTTTCCCGTACCTCATTCCTTTTCGGGGACGAAAAGTTTTGAGTAGGGGAGAGTGTAACAACCCTAGATTTTTGTATATTATTTAAATTTGACTTTATTTTATTTTAAATTATTTTAGACTTATTTTATTTCAAACATTTCATTTTTAAATATAAATGTTGATTATTATGTGATTTATAGTTCAAACTAGTATAATTTGAATATTTTACTGTAAGGTGAATTTCTGGTCAAACTGTTCAAACTTTGACTTTTAAACTTCAAATTCAAATTATTTAAAATCTTAAATTTTATCTTTTATTATGAAAATAGATGAAATAAATTGAACACTGCTTTTTGTTTCGTTGAAAACGGAGTTAAACTGCAAAAGATATGTACATTTCAATTTTGAGTATAAATTGTTTATTTTGCAATTTTGTTATTTTAAATTGTATAAATTATATTTTCTTTGTCATATTTTATTTTAATATGTTTAATATGTTATATTATGTATATTTTTACTTTTAAATATTTTTAAATTGATAAAAGAATTTTTCCAATGTTTACTGTGTTGATTTCCTATTTTTAAAGGCTGTTTTCTTATTTTCTGCTATTTTCTTCATTAAAATTATATTTAAATTAAATTTTATATATTTATTTTGTGAATGTATTTTTATTTTATGTTATTATTTATGTTTAAAAATATATTACAAGCTCATATGAATTTTCTAAAGTTTATACCATTTATTTTCAATTTTTCTAGCCTAGTTGACAATTTTTGCTATTTTCTTGATTTAATTATTTATAATTAATATTTAATTATTTATATTTTTTTATTTGTTACATTTTCGAATTTTAACTGAAATTATATGTATTTTCAGATATTTAAACTTATTAAAAAGAAATAGAGGAAATTTGAAAAGTTTTAAACTCTTGAAACTCCTAAGGCTTTCCATCTCCCGACCTTTCATTTTCCCAACTCTTCTCTTAATTGTTTTGGGCGTGTAATCTACTCATTTCAGCTGCATTTTTTTTTTCACTTTCACGAAATTAATTTCTCCTCCTCTCACAAAAAAATCACGGCTATTCTCCTTGTGAAGCTTAGGTAAACAAATTCTATCTTCTTCTTGTCTTTTTATGATTTTCTACTTGAATTTGCACATGCTCTCCACCTTCATAGCTGTATTCCCCTTCCTCCAAGCTGTGGCTGACCACCACCACCACTTTTCTCTAACCATCACACAGCCTAACACCTCTCCTCCTCAGGCCAAGCCAAGCCATGATGAAGATCATCACAAAAATCCATCTAAACTAGCACTAGCCATCACCTATGCACTCAAGCTGACCTAGTTTTGGTACCATCACCTTCCACCACCCATGGCCGCCACCAACACCACCTCCACCACCTCCAGCACCACCTGGACCCTTTGCCACGTCATCACCTTGGACCCCACTCCTCTGGCCGTGCCCCATGAGCCTTGGTCGAGCCTTGAATTGCCTTGAATCCATGTTAAAGTGACATTGTTTTGCCTTGTTGTGTTGTTTCATGCATACTCACCTTTTGCTATCCTCTAAACATGTTTGGCCGACCCTTAGGCAACCAAAACCTGATCCAAATCTTTCCTTAGACCTGTAGTACACCATATGGCTGAACCTGAAGGTTGTTGGAAGCAAGTGCAAAGCAATTCTACTTTGATTCGTGCAGTTGATTCTATATTATTCTATCGTATTGTGCATTTGAAAACTTATATTGTTTGTATTGTTTTGTCTTATGTATTCGAGGAAGTTAACCTTGTCTCTCCCACACTCATCATCATCATGGCTGAGAAAATGAACCCCTTGTTCGAGCTTTTGAATGGTTAAAGCACAGTCAAGTAATCTATTCCGTTGTTGCTTCTTATCTTCATTGTTTCAACATTGTTTGCGTTGAATATTTATGTGTATATTGCCTTGTTTGGTTATTGTTTACAAGATAAATATCAAGGCTCTCCATTCATTCAAATCAAAAGTCATGCTATATCGTGCTCGTTGTGCTTTCTGGAATCTATGCTGTGTGTTTTGATCGCTAATCTCCAGCTTTAACAGGTGAGTTATTCTCACCAGACAATATGTACCTATATAACTAGTAAATTGACACCCTATGAATCTGTAGAAATATATTATCATGTTATACTTGACTGTGTTATGATCATATGATGTTTATACACCTGTTAATCATATGTTACTGTTATTTTATGTTATTCTGTTTATTTATATCAGTTTATCACATTGCAAGTTCCATGTTAGTATAGAAATCACTATGGGTTGAAATGATACATACCCGAACGGACTTTAGAATAGGGAAAAATCATTATGGACTGAAATGATAGGCCTGAATGGTTTTTATTTAACTTATTTTAACTTGGGATTGCGGGTTTGAAATGATAGAACCCGGTTTTTCTTTGTAAATTGCGGATTGAAATGATATATATCTGTATCACTTGACCTAGGTTAGAAAACTATATATAGGCCCGTGGTTATTTTATAAAGTGTTTTTGGATATTTTTAAGTATTTTAAAAATATAAATTTATGAAATTTGATTTAAATAGATTTTGAAATGTTTTAAAATAAAGAAATTATGGTTTTTCTACGAGTTAAAAATGTAATTAATGAATGGTTAAATTGGATTATTGAAATATCACTTAAGTTTGGAATTTGGAATTTTGGTTAAAAATGATATTTAAGTTATATGAATAAAATGGAAATTTAATTATATTTGGAAAATGGTAAAATATGATAATTTGATTAAATTTGAATTTAAGTGATTTATTAAAGTATTATTGATTTTTCTATGAATTTAAGTGGTTAAATAAATGAATGTTTAAAAGTGATCTTTTAAAATATAACTTGACTTGGAAATGTGAAATTTGGTTTTAATTAAAGGTTTAAGTTAATTAAATAAAATTGGAAATTTAGTTAAATTTGTGAAATGGTAATTTAAATTTGAAGTGTTAGGTTATTTGTTGAAATGTGAAGAATTGGAAACTTTTACACTTAAATTTATTAAGTAAATTGTTGAAAATTGGATTTAATTATAAGAAATTTATTGTGAAAAAGATATAGGTTAAATGATATGTAAATGAACATTTTAAATGTTAAAATATGATTTTTAAAAATGTTTATGTGTTTTAAATTGAAGTTATTTAGTTGCGGAAAATACACTAAAATCCGAAATTAACTTTTAATAGCATTCAGAAATGCTATAGTTTCTGAATTGAACTAAAATTGAGTAAAAAAAGCTATTACAGCATTTCTGAAATGCTGTAGTTGCTGTAATTGAACTTATAGGCTAATATTGAACTCAGGTCTATTATAGCATTCTCTGGAAATGCTATAGTGGTCTGCAGTCTTTGCTGAAATCAAATAAAACCTTTGTTTTGAAATCTGAGTTACCGCAGCACTTCTGAAATGCTGTCTTTTCTGTTTTGAACTATAATTTAACTAAAAACCGAGTTTTAACTGCAGTTTTAAATGCTGTCTTTGCTGAACAAAAATGTTTTCAAGTATAACTTATAACAGCTTTTTCTAAATGCTGTGAAAGGCTGAAATTTTAATAATTATGGTTTTTGACTTAGTAAACGAACTCAGAATGGTTTGAAACTTTGGAAATTGAATACTTGATTTGAAAGTATAATAATTACACTTTTAAAAGGTTTAAATGAATTATTTTGATTGGAATATAAACTATTTAAAAGTGATTTGAAATGATAGTAAATGAATGATATCTTTGAATTTAAAAGGGTATTTAAAGTTGAATATTTGGATTTGAACTGATATGATATTTTATTTTATTAAAATGGTTTGAAATGAAGTTTGGAAAGATATGATATTTTGATATATTAAAATGATTTGAAATGAAGTTTGGAAAGATATGATATGTTAATATATTGAAATGGTTTGGAATTGATTTAATCTTTATTTTGATAAAGATTTGGATTTGAAATGATATTCTATTTTGAAGTATAAAATATTATTTTAAAATTATAACCACGGGTTATAATAACGTTTGGTTGTTAAAGAGACCGGGATCGGATATGGACATACTCTCTGTCGATACCGAAAACCACTTTGACAACTGTGTACGCGGTGGAGTTTCCAGAATGAAGTAGGATGGTGGCGACGATCCTGAGGTATATACGTGGACCCAACTCCCGTGAGTTGGCATAAGGTGACTAAAACAGGAGCGATCTCGGGCCAGTGAGGTAGCACCTCGTATCGGACACACTTCTTCGATACCATTCTATTACTTTGTGATTTTTGGTGGCCACCCTTGATTTGGGAGTGTTGTTCGAGGTGGAACGGTAGTGGCTGCTATGCGTATCCATCAGTCCGTGTGCGTAATTGGTATATCTACCCTGGCATTGCCTTGTGTGCCGTGTCACCTACCATATCGAACCCACTACGATTATGATTTTAAGATCCGACCGCGTTAAGGTTCTCCATCCCCTTAACGCTATTTTCTATATGATTATACTTTACTTATTAGACATTATTATAATAGCGAGTATTACTACATAGTAGATATTTTAACGGATCCTTAGAGGATGGGCGGTCCCAAGCATCTCCTAAGTTACTTGTACCTTTATTACAGTTCACTTGAGTTGGTTTACATTATATAAGTATATATTGTCCTGACTCGAGTGTTTTGTGTTCTGCTTTACGCTCGGGTCAGCCTGGGTATTCACAGATTTGGATTTCCACCTTCTGGAGATTTGAATCGCTGGAGATTATCTGCTAGTCTTGTTCTATCAACTTCGGTTCCGTTGTTCTATTCAGCCTGTACTTGGTTATTGTATTGAGACTTCTGCTGTACTTTATTTCTTATGTTGTATCTTATGTAACTCTGATATATTTACATAGTAGCTTCATGAACTACTATTTCTTTTACTTCCGCTGCATTATTTTACTCTGTGTCTGTGATCTGTGATTATATTTATTTATTGTATATTCTGAGATTTGCCAAATTTTATTTACAACGCGGTATTTTGAGCAATTCAATTCCGGCATGAGTGTCTACCTATACACTTATAATGGATGCGAATGGTTGAAAATACCGGGTCGTTACAAAAGGTTTGTTTAATGAAAGATTTTTTAAAAAGGGTTTTACTTAATTAAAAGGATTCAATCAAAGGGGTTCGGTTTTAAATAATTTTCGAAAGGAGATTTACAAATGTGGTTTAATGATTTGAAAAGGGAAGTTTTATAAGTGGTTTGAGATTTATAAAAGAGTGTTACTCTAAATTTAACTTGGAAATTTATAAAGAAGCTTTACAAATAAATTTGAAGATATTTATGAAATAAAGAAAGTTTGGAAAGAAATAGTTGATTTTCATGACGTAATTCGAGGTGCAGGAATTGCCTACAGTTTACAATGTTTTCGCTGGAATAGCGACGTAACCATTGTGTAAGCTGCGATCCTTGGTTGATACTGAATCTGTGCAGTTAAAGCGCTCGGCAGATTCAAAGCGGTGGAGGTGCAAAAAGTCATAGCGGGGATACAGCGAGGATATAGCGGGATATAGCGGATGGCTCTAAAATAGCATATAAAACTCGTACTTAATGTTTTTACAAATATATAAATGGTAATTAAATGAAAAATTATTATTCAATTGAATTATAATTAATACATAAATAATTTTCAATAAAAACATGTGCGAATATACTTTAAATAAACGTAAAACTGTTATATAACATAATTGAATTTAGTAGAATATTAGAGTATTTTCATTTCTGAAAATATATTAAAAATTAAATCAAAAAAAATAGTTTCATAATTTTTATAATGTATAAGTGCAATTTTTCAATTCATTTTATTAAAGAAGATATAGCGGAAATAGCGGAATATAGCGGGAATAACGGGATATATCGAAAATAGCGGGGCTTAAAGCGGAAAGGCTATATTTTGGGGCTATATGGAAATATCGTAGCGGTGGAAATCCGCTATGAGATATAGCGGGGTAATAGCGGGGCATTAACTACACAGTACTGAATGGTACTTTCCATATCTATTTTTAAGAGTTTTCAAGAATTTTTGAAACGAAATGGTTTGTGAATATATTGATTTCGATGAGATAAGTATATGAATGTTTTTTATTATGACATTCAAATTAGTGGAAAATTAATTAAATGGGGCTTAGTGGTTGCCATGGAAAATGTGATAATAGTTGAATGATTGTTATTTGATAGTTAAATAACCGACTATCAAAATATGGACCAAAACGTAACTTTGGAAATATCTAGGGAAAAAATGGGAATTATAGGGTATAGTTACTGTCAGTGGTGTTATACTGTAAGTATAAACTCGTTTTGTTCTTCTAGGATAAACCATAAGGAAATCCGTCCACTAACGGTTAGGAGGTGGTCTCCGCTCTTATCTTTTGTCTGTTTATTTCCTAAAGATCCGAGGTTGAGGTTACAGAAAATTATCGAAAGTTGTTTCAAGGAGACCAGGATCAGATATGTTATCAAAAACCATTTCGATCCAACTCAAGCGTTTCGACTTGAAGACATCTTGAAGCATATGAAATCGAAGACAGAGCTTTGAAGTGCAAGGACTATTTGCTATTAATCCTGGAAGGGATTCCCTGAAATGGATGTAATAAAAATAGTGCCTTCGGTTTCGTTCAGTTCCGGAACGAACTTGTATGGATGAATGCTGACACTGCATTACTGCCTGGAGTGTTAGCATTCCAAGTGGGATTGCTATTCAAAAAAGTAAAACATAGCCTCAAGCCTCATCAACCGGTAATGACTAAAACAGAGGAGATGCAGCAGGACTAAGTGGGTTGCTCCTAAGTAGAGTATGATCATCCCTATATAGAGTCGATATTATCTCCCATTTGTATGCTTCGAGGCCCATTAACAGAGGGGTGATCATATTCGATACTAGTAGTCAAGTGTTAGGCTGGTCCTGTGTTGGCAGAGGATCCTGGCGAGGTCCTCGGTGTTATTTTAAACAAAGATGCACCGTAATGGGCGGTACCCCAGAAGTCCAGTCATTGTATGGAATCCATTCTCCAATACGTGCCTTCACGGTTTTGATTGTAGAACTTAATATGCTGGAGTTTAATTATTGTAACAATTTTGGCTATGATTAATAAGCAATTGTATCTTAGACATTATTATAATATCACTGAATTTTTGTAGAAAATGTTTTGGTTATCGTAAGGTAAAAACCCGTCCGTGTTTATATGCGGCGTGGTCTTGCGAGATATCTTTGGTTTTAAAAGATTTTTACAAGTTATAATAAATAAAAATTTCTTGTGATTTGAGTTTCTCACGCTGGTTTTACCAGACTGACCCGGGCGTTGTTTTTCCTAAATGCTCGGGTCAGACCGAGCATATTACAGATTTAGCTGGGATGCTTTGGAACTTCAGAAGACGCGTTGGAGGCCCAGAGACGTATTCACGTATATGATTATTTTTCCGCTGCATTCATTGTTGTATTGATCAGCAATTGTGAGAACGGGTTGTTATAACTGTCCGGACTGAAATATGTTAGTATACTCTTATTGATGTTTGTATATGCATATATTACAGTTTGTTTTTGTGTAAAGATTTGTTGTATAATATAGATTATTCGTTCCGCTGTGAGATTCTGTGTTATTTAGTTTCTTCTTGTCTTTTTTCTTTTTTCTTTCGTTTAACTATCCGCCTTTCTGTTCAATTTGAGTGGGTCATGTGTGGTTGATTGCCCGCTTAAACTGTTCAGAAAAATAGGTCGTTACATAAGCAATCAACATTTCTCCAAAAACAGGGAGAACCAATATTTAATGATAAGCATTATAGGAGCATTGTTGGTGCTCTCCAATATGTAACTATTATTAAGCCTGAAATTTCATTTAGTGTTAATAGTGTGTAAATTTATGTAGAATTCCCTAGATGAACATTTGAAAGCAGTGAAGAGAATATTAAGATACTTGAAAGGTACTGCAAATCATGGATTAACACTTAAAGCATGCGAAAATCTAAGTATAACTGGATACGCTGATGCAGATTGGGTCATAGTTCCTGATGACAGAAGGTCAACTACAGGATACTAGATTTACATTGGAGATAACCCAATATCATGGTGTTCAAAGGAACATGCAACTATCTCTAGATCAAGTACAGAGACCAAATATAGAAGTATTGCAAAGGCAACTGCAGAGATTATGTGGATATAATCACTACTAAATGAAAGGTCAATACAAACAGCAAACCGATCATATGGTGTAACAACCTAAGTGCAGTTTCACTCTCAACAAATCATATTCTTCACTCAAGAACAAAACTGTTTTGTTCGGAAAGTAGCTCTACAAGGAAAATTGAAAGTGAACCACATATCTACCGCTTACCACATATCGAATATACTCACCAAAGCATTATCGGCAAAGAATTTTACCAAATTGAAGCACGCAGATCGAAGAAAGCAACCAAAGCTCGAATGAACAAGTAGCAGCTAATCTCACTAAATTAAAGCATGCATCAAAGACCGAGGACGGCAACCAAAGCGTCGATTGAAAAATTAAGCAGAGCAACAGCCGATTTGAGAGAAATCCCAAAACTCTAATGACTGCTATTATCTCAAAAATCACAAGTGGGCTTGTATAAATAGCAAGCATATACATAATGCAATACGGTTTTTTCAGTATATATCAAATACCAAATATCACAAGTATCTGAAACATTAATTCATTTTCTTTGCGCGTTTAACATAATATAAATAAATAAAAATTAACATGCGCATGTATGTTATCAAAAGAACACATGCACCTTCAAAGCTATAAAATTTGGTAGGCTTATACGACTAAATTTCATGATTTCTGTGTGTACAAATATTCCGTAGTTTTAACTAATCGTTCAGAAATATGATAAATCAAAATTTGCCAGATGCAATCAGGTCCTTCTCTTTACTTTGCACCACAAACCGTTCTTAGTATGAATAGTAGCTCCAGTAACAAGCTCTACATCTTCGGCTTTTCCTCTCAATTCCACATCAAATTTCTTCAGAAGCATAGCCAATGCAACTGTTGATTCCAACAGTGCAAATTGATCGCCTACACATTTTCGCGGTCCACCTCCAAAAGGAAGAAATGCATAATCTGATATTATCTGCATCAATATGAAACATACAAAGTAAATAAATCGCGTGAAGAAACAAACATAATTTAATTCAAAGACTGATTAAGATGGAAAATCGAATCAGTTTCACGACTTTGTAAACTTCTATATGGAGTAAAATGGCTGTTGACAAACCTCATTTGGATACATTGCACCTGGGCTTCTATCGGGGTCTAAACCAGACCATCCTTCTATACCTTCGTTCATCTTTGGAACTAAAAATCTTTCAGGCTCAAATTCATGGGGTCGGTCCCAAAAGTAGGGAGATCTGTGAAGGTTGTACACCTAGAACACATCTCGGGTGATAAATAATAAATTTCAATCTGAAAAGAAAAAATGTTGAATCTTCACAATGCAGATCAAGTAGAATCACTTACAGAAAGGAAAATATCAGTCCCCGCAGGAAGAATATACCCTTCTTCATCCCCTTTATATCCTCCTGTTCCAAACGCATGCAACTAACTTTAAAATATCGCACATTTGATTGCCGCTTATATTTCAATTTTTTTAAGGTTGAATTTACTAGCAGTAAAGCATGGCTCAGTTAATGCAAAACAAGGCAGGGTCTTTCATCACATTATTCATGTGACAACTGTTCAGACCCAAAAAACAACATTCTGCTTAGCCTGAGAATACATATGTCCCCATTTTATAGATGTATAAAGGTACTTGGTGTACCTGGTAGTTTATCAGCTTTAAGTGTTCGTCTTATAAGCAGTGGAGGTTGAGGATAAAGGCGGAGTGATTCTGCAATGATGAAACGTATATATCTATAGAAGAAGAAAAAAGGTAGTATCAGCCAAGATGCTAATGCATCCATAATAGGTACAAGGAGTGCAATTTTATTTTACAAGAAAAAAAAAAGTAGCAGGAAAAATACAATATAATCTCCGGATAAGAAGTTGGATTATGAGCTACAATTCTGTGATGTCATTTGCAGATTTTGATCACATGCTCCGTTTGGAAAACTAGAACAAGAGTCGTTAATAGATTTGAGCCTCTAGATCAAAATATTTAGGGGATTTGATCAATAGGAGCATTTTACCATATTCAGTAGCTCAATAAATTTGGTAACATGCACCAATTCATCTAGACCACTAGATCTTTTTATTTAAAAACTCCAATTTATTGGTGAGCCTCTGCTCTGGTTGCAAGTGGCCAAAATCCTCCTTGGCAGCAATGTACATAAAACAGTTTTACACTGAAGAACAGTTGAGCTGGACATCTTATTCATAATGATACCTTTTTTAAGTCGGTAAGTGGATATTTAAAGAGCTTAACATCTAGAACTTACCACTTAATTTTGTGGTTTTGGACCTCTTCTTAACATATTTTCTACAGAAATTAATCTAAAACAATGTCACAAACCTAATTGTGTGAAATCAGCCTTCTATGACTAGGTTTAATAAGTAAATATGAACATAATTATGCTATTTACAGAATCATATGCATTAGAACATATTCAACTGTAGGAAAATAGCTCACTTGATTTATCATGTTCAATTTACTCTCTAATTGGAAGCAATGTAAAAATAAAAAATAAAAAATAAACGTTTTTTATTTTGCGAACCTACTTCAATTTCTTAACGGAGTCCACAGTTAATCTCTCTTCATCGAGAACAGAATCAACTTCAACTTGAGCCTTCTTCATTTTTGATGGGTTCTATATCACACGAAATTGCAAAAAAATCTCAGAAGCCTTTTTTTTGTTCAAAGAGAAATATGCTTGACTGGTTATATACCTGAGCAAGCAAATAAATAGCCCATGTAAGGACAGCAGCAGTTGTTTCATGTCCAGCAATAAGCATTGTCATCAGATCGTCTCTTAGCTGTAAAAATAAAAATAAATGGGGTGGAGTTGTTAGTGTCCCTGACTATAGTTCTGTATTTAAAATATCACACGTGTACAATTGAATGGTGCCACATATATGTGAAATGCATGCTGAACAATTGAATGGGATGCGTTGGCGACCTTCTTGCTCCCTAATAATATTACTATTTATTAACTATTTACTTTGTTCACAAGTGTATATAATGAAAAACACCCATTGTGTTCTTGTGTTACGTTTCACCACTAAATCGAATGAAGTTAGATTCATGTTGTGTCTGCTAATTTCTCTTCATTTATAGTTTATATCAGCAGTCGTGCGTGGGTGTGTTCACCTTCACAAAATTTAACAAAATGAACATGAAATGATTCAAACGATTGGATCCTCGTGCAATCCAAAAATTCAAATCTCTAAGGGCCCTTGAGTATATGCCTTGAGCTTAGACCTTTGTCAAACATAATAAACAGGAGAACAAGACAGGACAACAAAAATTAAAAGTACAAAACATATATAACTTACTTGATGGTCATTTACATCAGCCCCTCGCATATCAACGAAAAAACGTAGTAAACTTGCATCCTGAAAGTTTAGAGAAAAACATATTAAAAACTGGACTAATATATTATTTTGATAGAAGACCAACTTTATTTAACTCACAGAACCAAAAAATACTTAAGCAAGTTAAAGCATAAAAAAACTACCTTCAGAGTTGAATAATCTCTTTGTTGAAGCTTTTCAACATCATCTTCCTGTTATAAATGATATTTGTTTAAGCACATTATGTCGAGATTTCTGCGACCTATCCATAAACCAGAAGAAAATTGCCAAACGGATATTTTACTGTATGATTTGGTTCCGAAATTTGACAAAAATAAGAATCTATCTTTGGGAAAGTTTATCATGGCTGTGATTTATAGTTGATGGTATGTTCAAAAAAGTATGGCTTGTGTTGATTTTGAGAATACACTCAGGACAACCAGTCAAAAAACATCGAATGGTTTTTTCATATTTCGTGTATCCAAAGTTTTGCTTGTAAAAACTATAAACTGCATTAGTTCATGCATATACAAAGTTGAGGGCGATATAAACATTTTGTAAACTGAAGAATGAGTGAAATATGTAAAGTATCGCTGACCTGCCTCGTTTCTTTTGCATTTCTTATGAGCCCATCTAGACAATCATTGATAATTTTGAGGTCATTGTGAAACTTCCGTTGTCTTGGAACTATCCATCTTGCAAAAGGAAGCTTCCAGTAAGGGATGTAAAAAGTAGATCTGTGTTCAGCTTCAAATAGAGTACCATAAACTGCCTATCAAAGAAAACATAGCAATTCAGAATGCATCAAAACCATCTTTAGGACGAACAATCACTTTAAACCTTTGCCTTACGTAAATGTGGAGCTTTCATTTATTCAAAATGCACTTACATTACAAACAAAAATGGTCAGAAAAAGTGGAAAGTATAGCCTTACATGATGCAAAAAATTTCAGAAAAATATTTTAACATGTGATCTTTAGTATAACCAAAAATTGTAAAATGTTGTTTTAAACTGTAGTGTACATTACGTTCTAACATAATATTTAACTCCACCTGTGCTTCAATATTTCCATACTCGTATCTTACCTTATAACCCTTTTTAATTCATCAAATCTTGAATTGGATTGGTGGGTTAATTTTGGTAATCAAGATGTAACTAGAAATAAGAGAGCTCGATTTACTCTGCCTTTAGCCTTGAAAAAAGAATGCTTCCTATGATGCTATGAGACAACTAAAGAAAACAAATATACAACTTTGCTCAATAATCGAAGTCACTGGTTTGTGGTCAATAGATGTATAGGTACTGTTTGTTTTGAAAAAGAGGCACTGAATGATGTTCTGAATGAGGTTATAATCTGCTTTCAGACCGGTGGAAAGTAAAAAGAGTTCAACTTTTACTTCTCTATTCAGTGGAATTCCAATTACAAGAAAATGATGCTTTTTTTGAACTTCTAATTTTGAATAGGCGATATTTTACTAAATTTTAACCTTTTAAGTATTATTTTTTTAACTCTGAAAGATTATTTTGATGGTAAAGTTCCACATTTTGAAATGCCAAACATGGTGATAGTGATAATAGTGATAATGAGGAAGTAAATGAGTATCAAATCGATAATTTTTTGGATTATTTTGAGTCCTTTATATCAAACGGAATATTGGGTAAAACTCGAGCTAAAAATAATAAAAAGAAAAGCACATCTTCCACTTATAAGTATAATAAAAAGCCATAAATAAATAAAGATCAAACTTGGAGGGTTGTAAATGATAATGTGATGCCATTACCTTGAATATTTTATATAGATTTGATATTTATGTTAAATAGTGGTTGACAGATTGTTATATAAGTTTAGATTTGATTAGACAGTGACTGCATTAGGACTATTGTCATGCTTAGCTATGTGAAACGTTGACGGATAACTTTTTTGTACAATTTTCAGTATTTATCAAAGTGGTTATTGTAGGAATATATGTAATTAGATAAATTATTCTATATATGCAAGTGACACTACCAGCAATTTTAATTTGGAAACACACGTGCAAATATTTCATGTAATACAAGAGGGTAGTATTGTCAAAATAACTATTTGTTTTAGTAAATCAGATTTCTAACCAGCAAACAATCAAACAACATTTTATATATGCATTTTTAGTATCTAGCAATCAAGATTAAGTATTCAACATTCAATCATTCAAACAAATGAAACCAAGAATTGAAATACTTTTAGCGGTTAAATTTCTTGCTATGAACCATCAATACAGCATGTATGAAGTAATGGTAGGAACTAGGAAGCGAAAATAACAAACTAAAACCTTGATTACAGGAGATTCCTTGGTGACCGAGCCAAAGTCATAGTTAAATACACCCAAACCAATAATATCAAGGGCAAGACTTGAAAACTCAGCTTCAAGGTCTAACTCAATTGCTCTTCCATCATGGCTTTCAATGAGGTTCTCAAACTTTGACACAGTTCTTTCAGAACAATCGGTGAATATCTTGACCATAGCTTCTAGAAACAAAGAATGAAAGCCAGGTGCAATAACTGCAATTTTAGACCAATGCATATATTAGGAAAAACTCAGAAAACATGAGTTGATGAATAATATGATATAAGATACAAGCATGTTGCGGTGTTATTAGTAAACCAGTACAGAATAATATATAAGACATGTTCGCATCCCCACTAAAAAAAATTAGGCACACGTACTTATCATTAAGAGTATGAGCCACAACCCAGGTTTTTTGTTTCGTTTTTTGTAAAACTATTGTTAAAAAAATTCAATCATTACAGAATTTAATATTTTATGAATGTTTTATCAAAGTCGAATGTTGAATCTAATGTACTCAACACTAGTGCTCATATTTCCAAAAAAAAAAGTCCGCAAATATTTGCACTATAATATCGTGCCAATATTTGTTCTGCAACAACACGAAATAAGTGCAATAAACAAATATATATATTCAAACAGGACAAATATTTCAAAAATATCAATTACAATGAATCTTGAAACATGAACGGTTACTCATACTGAGTACCGATAGTGCAATTTTTTGTTGTGCAGTTTTTTGCACCTCAAATACTTGCAAAAGGAAAAAATAATTGCATGCAAACTTTTGCATCTCAAATGCTTGTTGTGCAACACCACCAAATAACTGTAACAAACAAGTATGGTATCAGAAAATCAAGTGCCTTCCTCCTTTTTCTCTTCTTTTTTAAATGCATCAGATGTAGAAAAATCCATCTTCTCAAACACATCAAATCTAGAAAAACTTATAATCTTCTTCCTTTTTTATACTCAAATCACCGGTCATTGCTGATGTCGCAAGAGTAGCTACAGAAGAGGAGAGTATAGAGATGAAGAAGAACAGTATAAGGTAACGAATCTGGAAAAAAAAAGTATGTAAAAAAACAGGAAAGTGGAAAATAAAAACCAAATGGGAGAGACCTAGAAAGTAGTTTTTTTTTAATTGAGGACGTGGAAAAAATTTCACCTAACTATAAAATTTCACCAAATATCGTTAGGTGAGTACTGACTTCTAGTTGTATAAAACAATTGCTGGCACCTGTATATTCGAAATGGTGGCTCTAGACTATACATGTAGATAATATATGTTTTTACATTATCAAAGTTAGCTTCATATTAACACTACACAATGGATGTTGGATTTTGTAATACAATATTTCAAATCAAAATAGATTTTGGAGATATTTCGAGGTGGATTTGTAGCTACAATACATTGCCTTTTATGGATTATGTAGATTTTGAAGATAATTAATTGCCTCTTTTATTGCACTAAAAAGAATTATCTACATGAGAAGCATTTATTTTGGTAGATGGAAATAAAAAATGGTTGATTAAAGAATGCATTTAATCAAAACTATTATAAACAGATATGCATATGCTTCATTAATTGGGTGTATGGGAAAAGTTTATTTTGTTGGGTGTTCGGAATTGAGATTTCTTCTCAATTTTAGATCTCTTTTGTATTTTCTTGGTTGAATCAATAAAAGTGTTTGTTTTTTGGAGAACCATTTTCACTACTTTCTCTTCTAAATCTAATTGTGTAGTGATCCCGGAAAATTTCTAACAGTTGGTATCAGAACCAGCTACACAAATTTTTAAAAGAGTCTTTGACTATGAAGATGATAAGTTGAAAAGCTTAATGGAAGAAACTAGGGATTGTGGAAGGAGAAGATGGAAGATTATCTCTATCTTAATGATCTTCACCAACCCTTGAAAAACAAAGAGAAAAAGCCAAACGGCATACTTGAGGCAAAGTGGGAAATTTTATAGAAAGGCAACGGCGGCAATTCGGTGTTTTATGGAGAAATCTGTGTTTAATATCGTTGCTTTTGAAACATCTGCTTTTGGAATATGGAGGAAATTGGAAGGGATTTATGCAAAAAATTATACGATGAATAAGACATTTCTGATGAAAAGATTAATCAATCTAAAACTAAAGGAAGGCGAATCGATTGGTGAACATCTCAACAACTTTCAAGCAATTGTGAACCAATTGACAGCGGTAAACTTCAAAGTTGATGACCAAACTCAAACTTTGATATTAATGAGCTCATTGCCTGAAAGTTGGGAAACTCTTGCAGTCGCGTTTGAACAATTCAAATTTTAGTAATGTTGTTTCCATAGAGACTCTGATTAGCAGCCTTCTTAATGAGGAGATGTAAAGTATAAATTCATTGGAAGGAAAGACCATTGAAGAAAAGGAAAGTACAAATCCATTGGCAGAAGTCCACCTTGCAAGGAGAGAAAGACGCACTTTCAAACAAAATACGGATCGAGACTTCGTTTGTTATTAATGTGAAAAACCAGGTCATTAGCTAAAATTTTGCAATAAATTAAAAGAAGATAGAGAGATGATGAAAACTCAAGGATGAAGCAAAAATAAGCTGGAGGTAGATCATGATGAGGTAGTAAACTTTGGTAGTAGCAATGATGTTCTTTGTATTGATATGAGTAGAAGAGGAGAGTGGATGCTAGATTCTGGTGCATGTTTCCACATTTGCAATCAAAGGGAAGCATTCATTTATTATAAGGAGGAAGCGTGCAAGGTGGAGTCCGCTAATGATGGAGATCTACATGTTCAACGTACAGGTTCTGTCAGGTTGACGATGGATATTGAAAGGTTGGTAACGCTTAAAGGGGTTAGACATATCCCAGAAATTAAAATGAATCCTATTTCTGTTGGACAGCTTAAAGAGAAAGGTTGTAACTTCTTGACTCGAGTGGGAGTAACTAGGGTTTGGAAGGATAACAGAGAGGTGCTGCGCACGAAGAGGAAAAATAATAATATTTATTCATTGCTCGGAAAAACCTTAAAAATTGCAAAATCTTATACAAGTGAAGTTGGAGAGACAAATCTGTCTGAATCAAGGTGGAGTCAACAACAGAAAATCACAAAGCCTACTTGGAGGCCTTTGTGGTATTACAAGCAATTCTGATCTGTTGATTTGCATGTTCGATTGGCGGGCATGATAGTTTAGAGGGAGGTTTAGCTTTGTGGTGGAGACATTTGTTTCCTTGGATATATTATTTGGAGTTTTGGAAGACGTTTTTGTAAATATAGTATCAAAATGGAGATTTTTGAATTTTGTAATACAATATTTTCAAATCAAAATAGATTTTGGAGATATTCTAGTTGAGGTGGATTTGTGGCTACAATACATTGCCTCTTTTATGGATTGTGTAAATTTTGAAGATAATTGATTGCCTTTTTTATTGCACTAAAAAGGGAAAAGAATTACCTACACGGGAATGATTTATTTTGGCAGATGGAAATAAAAAATGGTTGATTAAAAAATGCATTTAATCAAAACTATTATAAATAGATATGCATATGGTTCATTAATTAGATGTATGGGAAAGAGTATTTTGTTGAATGTTCGGGATTGAGATTTCTTCTCAATTTTAGGTCTTTTTTGTATTTTCTTGGTTGAATCAATGGAAGTTTTTGTTTTTGGAGGAACCATTTTTGTTTGTTTTCTTCACTATTTTCTCTTTTAAATCTAATTGTGCAGTGATCCCGAAAAATTTCCAACAGTAATGCACTTCTTATAGCAGTTATAAACTGCTTTTTTGAATGTAAACAATTTTTGAGCCAAAATAAATTAGGTTCAGAAGACCCAATTTGCTGAAACCGCAAAAGAGTATCAAGAGGGCTAGCCCAACAACAGTTTGGTTAAGACACCCAGAAATTCAAAAGATTCAAAATAAATCATGATGTTAGGGGTTTCAAAGTTAGACTTGGTTATAAATTATGAAAGACGTTGAAGACGCCAGATCTAGAAAACTTATCATCTTCTTCCCTTTCTTTTTACTCAAATTACTTGCTGCCGTTGATAGCATAAGAGGAGGCGGGAAAACTACAAAGAGTAGATTATGGAGATGGAGAAAGCCGAATTGAAAGTGACGAATTTTGATATCAGGAAATAAAACAAGAACAAGGAGAATAGAAGTCAAATGAGAGGAAACTAGAAAACAATATTCTTAGATAAGAATGTGGACGAAATGCTGTGTGGGTAGCAGCTGAAGCTGCCAGATGCTGCAAATTATATAGAGAGAGAGACAGAGAGAGATGCACACACTTATGTATGTATACATACATGTAAGTACTAGTTTTTTGGGTTCTAGGTTCATGTCTGAGAGTCAATTTTGGATGGCTACTTAGTCATATGTTTGCCAACTTTTGGGATAGTGGTTATACAAGTGCTATGGACAAGTGTTACATCTGTAAGGTAGTGCTATGCTTTTTGTTAAACTCTACCCGGCTTGTGGCAGAGTTTACCTTTTGTGTACTCGTATTATCATACATCTTGTATGGTATCTTATTAATTATATACTAAATTTAGCACGGGTAAGTAACTCCTAGGGGTTGCTTATCCTTTCTATCAAAATAAAAAGAGTGTCGACCAAATTTCCACTAAATAGATTAAGGTAATCGCCAACTTTCAGTTTAGTAGAATATTGACTCAAAAATAAACTAAAGCATATGGATTGGGTATGAAAAGCATGCAGCATTCCCCACAGCATTGACTTAGAGCCGTCATCATGTCTAACAGGAAGTAGGTACTCGTACAAACCAAGGTTTGAGAACTCGGTTTCGGTCATTTAAATTTTTCTTAGTTTCGACCGGTTTCGAAAATTTCGAAAATTTCGGTTTCGGTCTCTGTTTCGAATTTTGGTATCCTTTACTGAAAAAACAATGACAATCAGGCCATTTTTCAAAATAAGCTCCCGGCAACCAACTAAACTAGGGCAGAAAATTATTAATTCCAACTACCACAAAATAATAATTATTTCCAACAGCTCATTTTGGTATCTTTTATCTAAAATAAGCTTTATCTAAACAAAGTCAGCCCATTTACCAAATAAACAATTCCAACAGCCTCAAAACCCTAATAACACTCAAACCCAGTCCAAGTCCTCAAACTACGCTTCTTTGTTTCGTGAATTTTAGCCGCAGCTAATCTAGGGTTGAAAATAATAAAAAATTCTCCACTACGTTGCACGGTTTGTCTCGATTTGAGGAAGAAGACACGATGGAAGGTTGAATCTGGAAGAAACAAGCATGAGGTAGGTTTTTTTCTCTATTTTCTTCTATTTTCTCTCAATTCCCCCCATTATCTTCAGCGAGACGGGTTTTCATGCTAATTTCATCTCGCCTTCGGTCGGAATCTCGAGGTTCCGACCGAGACCTTATACCATAGTACAAACATAAAAGTCTGTCTATATACATCTATGCAAATGTTGTTATTTGCAGCCTATGTTCCAAATAGCCCATGTTTAAAAATATTTGTGCCGATTACATCATGCATGGACAGCTGGATATGTGTAAGGTTCCACATACCGTACTGGGTAAACAAATCAGTAAGATATATGGTGAGTACAGTTGGGCCTGTAAACGGTCGGATACGGATTCAAATAGTACAATATCTGCATCCGTATCCATTTTTCGGATACCGGATAATTTTTCATATTTAGGATACGGATACGGACGAATTTCAAATTTTTCAGGTACTTATTGGTAGCCTTAAGTATGGTTAGATGTGTGGTGAGTACATTTAATATGTGTTGGGTAATTATGAGTTTGAATTATAAAGTATGGTTTTGTTTTGTTTGATAAGTTGAATTATGGATCTTTCAGTCAAACATATTGGGTATGTCTGAGCATGAACATGTTAGGCATGGCTCGCATTGTAAGTATGTGGGTTGAACAATAAAGTCCTACATAGCAAGAAATATGACGCATATCATGGTATATATGTGAGATTTGTGGCACGTAACATTGGAAATTACTTTTGTTACAAGTAAGTGTTACCAAGATACAAGCGCGCATTATGGGGACGCGTTGGAGTGACAAAACACAACATGGTATCGAAGCCGATGGTTCAAGAGACCATTAGATGATGCAAGAGTGCCCGAAGCAAAGACTCCTTGAGGCTTTGAGATATGTAAACAGCTTAGCCCCCACTGCTAGATACGTAGCATGTCACACTGCATTGAGAACTAATGCTCCAAGACAGCTTGAGTGGAAAGTACTCACCCTAAGATGCAGATTTGGTAACGCAGCATCGTCAAGGAAATGCTCACCAAGATGAATTGTTAGGTGTGGTTCGCATTACGAGTGTCTGGGTTGAACAATAAAGTCCCACATCGCAAGAAATAATACTCATAACATGGTTTATATGTGGGAATGATGGCACGTAACATTGGAAATTCCTTTGTTACAAGCGTTGTCAAGACCATGTATGTGCTCGTTCCAGAAGACAATGAAAGAGATGTTCAATCGAGACGCTGACACGTCGGAAGCTTCATTAAGGTCGGTAGTTCAATCAGCAATCGGACGCGTTGGAGTGCCGAAACACAACAAAACATGCATGATTCAAGAGAGAAAAGAGAGAACATTCTAATATAGAGTTAATGGTTGCTATAAGGTACATCTAACGTGTATAATTCAAATGAACATAGCTGAACAGGAAAATATGCAAATGTGGAAACCATACCTCCAAAGCAAAAAAGCAGATATTTACTACAAAAACTGCTTGTAAAAACCAATGCATACCATTATAGTTTTTATCTAAGCAATACGTAACTGTATATCATATTACACACGTTGAGCGAAAGAATTAGAGAATTCTAACCTCTCCTCCTCTGCTTCCAAGTGTCTAGATCTGCAGGAATAAGCCCTTTTCCCATAATAGGCTCTAGGATATCGGCAAGAACCCCCTACTTTTATATAGGATAAGCATACGTCATAAATAGTCATCCCAAAATAAAAACAAAAATTCAGTAGATCACGCACGAACGCGCGCACACACATATATATCTTTAATAATAATTGTAATAGATTTGGTGTCACACTTTTTTGGTATCAACGTGAACTACCAAAAACACCCCTCTATATATTATAAAATCTTAATCACTTAAAATAGAATCTCATATTAAACTTTTTTTACAAATTCAAATGCCCCTAAAAGTAGGATCTAACAATTAAACATGCTTTACAAATTCAAAATGCTTCTAAAAATATGATCTAATATTAAACTTCCTTTACAAATTCAAAATACTTTTTTCCAAATATACAAATCTTAATATCATCTGAAAATAAAAAATCATTTTTTTGACTGATTTAAACATATACAATTTATAAGGAAAACAATTCACACGCGAAACGCGTGCCATAGCACTCGTAAGGATAAAGAGGCTTTGAAGATTGCAAAGTAAACTTTCAAACAGTTCCTTGAAAGCCAGCATGAGAAATTCTAAAAAAAAAATCTAATATCATTAGTGTAAGGATTTCACATATAATCATCTTCAATATATTATTTAAAACCGATATACATGTCAGAAAACCAATGAAGTTGACAATTAAGTAGCAAAACATGCCCCCACATGGCAGTTGGACGTGCATGCAACATTTGTCAGCAAGGTCGGGAGTTCAACCCGCAATGGCTGCACTATTCATATGAATATGCTTAGAATATATGATGTGGGAACAATGCATACTTACTCGGAATATTGTTATCGAAAATATTAAAATCCTATGATTTGTATCCCGTCTCAAATCGGACCTATACAATAACAATTAGATTCTAAAAATACAATCCAAACTCAATTAAAATCACATATAGAGAAAAATGTTCAGTCCATGCTAAAATAGAAAAAAGGGTCACTTGTTTGAATCTACAAATCAAACTTTATTGTTTTCTAAAAGAAATAAAGATAAATAAAGGGGAAATTTTAAGTTTTAGATTTGATGTAGAAGCTCAAACGTTGATATTAATTTAAGAACACAAAATATTACTAGAAAAAAGAAGAATAGATTCTTTTACATACAAATACTATTTAATAACCTACATAAAGAGAGAGAAAACAACATTAAGACATGTAGAATCTCTAGAATATGAATCAAAGATTCGCGATTTTAATCCAGTCCCAATTCAAATTTTAACCTTTACGATTTAAATCTTATTTTATAAACATTGACACAAAATTTACAAGCAAATCTAGGTTCTCTGGACTTAAGTAGCAAAACATGAATTTATTGAAATATAAAATAAGTCTACCTTGAGGTTAGACAAAATCTCTAACTATCAATGAAGGAAACTGATTTAATAGGATTTACTGCTGTTTCTCGTTTCAATCATCATCAAAGTTACATAAATACTATTTCATTTTTTTCATATTCTATCATATCTCCACATCACGTGCGCGCATCATGCATGTCATACACTAGTATTGCACGAAACTAACCAGCAAGTACATCAGATACTTTCAAAAAAAATATACTCGTTTACTGTCAAGCTTATCAAAGATTTCATAGCCACATCAATTATTCTTCATGTTCATTACGTGCGATTATAATTACCATCTTCCATAAGTTTATTTATAATATCACGAACCAACCCTAGCTTCTTATTATTGCGCACTGAAAAACTAACAGAATGATGTTCGCAATGCTCATAAATTTGGATGCTTAAACCTTTCCTCCGGGAAAAGTTAAAAAAATTACGGAAGGTGAAAGTTAAATTGTCAAGTAATGTGATATTAGTATACCCATTATTTAACTAAAACATACCACGGTGAAAATTGCTTATAGAGCCTCAATAAGGGCTATAAAAAACAAAATTGGAAACAAATTGGAAAAAACAAATAAACTTGGTGAAACAAACATAGATAATGATAAGAACATATATATTAGTAAACATTAAGATATACATACCTTGTCATAAGAAAATGCATTTTCCTTCAGGATATGCCTTGCAACGATGGGATCGGACACAACAACAAATGCTTTTGGCCCAAAAGCAAGTTTATAAACTGAACCATGCTGCAAATAAATGCTAAATATATTAGTAAAATAATTTTCAATTCATAAGTATCTCGAACTCAATTCACAAGGCTCCCTTTTTCAGGTTTCTGGGATGTTCAACGACTTAGTCTTCTGTTGAAATAATGTATAATCTAGAGATCTGGTCCTTGCATAGTTGCACTTCTAGTGGTAATACATATATGAAATGATCCACCATCACTTCATATTAAAAAAAAGGCCAATATACACGAGTTATTTGAGCAGTAACAACAATGTCATGTCTACAAACAGTTTCCAATTTTTCAATCATAAAATACTTTCAAACCTTTGTTTTCAGATGTTATTAGAAAATTAATGTGTTGCATTTTTTATCTCAGATTTGCCTGTATAAAGATAAGTTTTGTATCTATGTTAGAATATGCAACTGCTTATATATCAATGAAATAGTAATAGACATTGGATTAGTGGACCATGTTAGTGTTGTTAGCCTACTCTAACCTTTGTTTTTGTTTACAAAATGTCTAATACCTTTTAAACTCAGCTTTCACAACAGACACGCCATAGACATATGTGCGAGTGTTTCCATAAAAATGCTACTATGATGCAACATATCAGAAAATAACACGATAAAAACACATCACAACCTTACAGAAATATATGTTGATTGAACGATTATACTCATAAACCAAAAGAAGCGAGCACCTCTAGAAACCAGTCGTAGAGTGAAAAGAAAAGTGGACGGCCAAACAAATCAGAGACTGCACCTTCAGCAGTAGGCATAGAACCAAGATTGCCTCCACTTAAAAAACTGGTAAGAAGATTGCTAGCATTGTCAAGCAAATTTCTTTTAATTTTAGGTTCTTCAGTACTACTTGTTTGGCACCTGTATAACAACAGCTACATAAAATTAGTCAATATACAATCTATTTAACAAGTGGTGTTGGTCGTACTCATTATTCACCATACAATAGGACATTAAACTCACAGGTAACGAAAAATTACTAAGATCGATAAAGTCTAGGCAAAAGAGCAGATAAAAGAAAATAGTAAAATACAGGTTTTTTATTAGTTGAAGAATGCAATTATGTTTAATGTTGTAGTCACTCTATTGAGTTATCATGCACAAAGGTGAGTGGATTTGCACCAACAGAAACCATGAACTTATACACAAAATTACAGGTAGATGATGGATCCTTAGCTTTATGAATAGTTCCTTACTATTTGAAAAAGTGCTTTATTTATTTTAGTGGGGAATAAAAGAGAATACAGGAAATGACAAAAAGCTATTGGAACATCCAATTGAAAGAGATAGAGTTGGGAGTTCATTTTGGCATCTATCTATGACAGAAAATGACATATAACTGGAATTAGTTGGGCATACCAAATTACATTTTTTTTCTCTTGATAAGAGGGACTCCAATAAATAGACCATAAATAGGAAAGCAGTAATACCATGTTCAAAATGCAAGAAATGAAAAGATATTCCAAGATGCACAGGGATGACATAAGTTCAAAATTTTAATTAACATCATGCAACTATATAGAATGGACGAGTAACTACACAAATGCTTTGGTGACATGAACCCTAGTAACAGATAATGAAGAGGACGACTTTAGTTCAGCAACGATACAAACAGTTGTATTTGATAAAAATATATGTCTCAAATAATGCACAAAGCAAAAAACAAGTCATCCGTGTAACATTGACACCCTTTTAGATCACCTGCTCCAGTTAAAAACCAGGGCAGAGGTTCACTTAGAAATTTGGACCACTAGATCAAAGGTGTAGATAGATCGATGTTTTTCAGCATATTCAATATTATTAAAATACACCAATTGATATGGATCATTACTCGACCTTTGTATATAAAAATAGAAATGAAACAGAAATAAGTTTGAGGAATGTATGTTTGCTCTTAACATGCATCCTGGGTGTTTCAATGGACGTGTATGTTGTCATCATGGTTCGAACTCTAGAACATTTCCCCTCTTATATGGTCAACCATTCAGTCATGCATTGGGTGCTGCTTACAAGATTACAAGTCTCCAAACCACACCTTGCAAATAAATCCTAGACAATAAGGGAGTAGACTAGGCTCTTTTTGAGTTGAAATGAACTTATGAATTCAGTTTCCACATATACTAATAACAAAGCTTGTGCTCACAGAACATGCCAGTTTGACTATGGAAAAGGTAAAAAATAAATGAACACAAACTACTATTTATACGAGTCTTGCATTGTAAATCCTAGACCACAGTAAAGCTCTCATGACTTACTGGCAATCACCCATTATGGGTAGTCAACTGGATTTAAACCCTTTAGTTTCATTTAAGAGCAAAAAAGTCAATGAACTTACCATTATATATTATACCGCCAACAGCAAGTGACTCAACTAAATTTGACATACTCTACAGAATTGTGTATTTCTCCTACTACAGAAACTTGCCTCTGCAATTCTGAGAGATAACAAATCTCTACACCCATCAGGAAAGCTACAGTGTACATTCCGTTATGCAAGTTCCAACTAAATTGATAACATTCCTATTGATTTTCGTTTCTAGCATTAAATTTATAATTACCACTCGATTGCCAATAATATCACGTCTTTACACTTCTACAACCAAAACTTCAAATTATAACTTGAATTAGGTTAAATTATATATTTATACAATTCAAACAGAGAACATCACTTCACTTCTTAGTTACTTTTACCAGTCAAACATCACGTTGCATAAAAAATATTATAACATGGGAAAAAATTTGGAACAGAATAAAACCATAAGCGCAGTAATATTTAATTTGGAGCTCCAATACGGACATATGGACTATAATCAGAGAAAAATCACCTGAATTGAGAAAATATCCTTGGCGATACTGAAGATTTGGCTTTGAACTTGGGGCTATTAATGGAAGCTGGAAGCTGAGAATGAGAAATAGAAAGAGAAACCATAATCTGTAGATAAAAAATTAAGTGAAAAACTGCAACTAGAAGGTGAACAGGCTGATGAATGTTTTTATTTTTATAAGCCTTTCTTGGTACTTGTTATTTTATTAATAAATTTATCAGTCAATTTTGGTTAGGTCAGACTCTTGGTGGGTTTGAGCTTCAGTGGATGTAGAGTGCTCTTTATCTTTTGCAATTTTTTGCCCTTTTTTCCCATGATGGTCAGATTTGCATGACAAGTGGGAAAAAAAATGTGATGTTGCAGTTATTCGTGTTTTAAATACGATAGACTATCGATATCATAGTGTAATAGGTTATATTATCTACAAGTTAACTAGATTATGTTTACCAAGTATAATATAAACTAAGAATAGGGGAGAGAGAATGGTTTTTTTTTCTCATAAATTTAAAAAAAAAAATGAAAATTGGAACTTCATTATTTACAACCACGAAAGTGAGATTACACAATTAGTTGTCCCGTTAAACATACAGGTGATGTCTAGGTAATGCAAAATTCACTTGTAATTGCAAAGAACAACTAATAAAGTGGATCATAAAAAAAGTTACAGCAATAAAAAATTATTTGTTCCAAAGGGAAGCTAATTAACCAACAGACATTGGAAATCAATGCCTCAACCTCAAAAGTGGAAAGACATACTTCATTCATTTATTTCTTCCGCTCCCATTTCATTCTTCTCTAGAATTATTTGTTCCAAAATGACATCTCTCTCATTATTTATGTGGAAACCCGATCCGTTTTGCAGCGGATGAAATTGGTAGATTTTAAAAACATTTACTAATTGAATTTTGGTGAGTGTATGATATCTAATGTTTAACATTAAATCCAATATAGTTGTTTAATAAAATCATATTTGCAACGTCCCGATTTGGAGCTACTGTATGATTTGGAACATAATAATATAAAAATATTTTTACGTTATTTTGTACAAGTAAAAAAGGCTAACTTTTTATTTAAATAATTTTTTTTGTAAAATAGATTGTTTTGGGAAATTTACTTGTTTGGGAAAAAATAAATGAAGTTGCGGAAAATAAGCGAGGTTTTGATAAAAAAAATTGGACTTGAAAATCCTAAACAAGAAATAAAATTGTATTTTGGTTTTAATTGACAAATTTGCAAATTATTACTATTGAATGTTTTAAATTCAATGCGTGTTCGAAATAGTATATAAATGTTAAAATGATAGTTGGAAAATGAGAAATTTATCTATTTAATGAAATAATTGAAGTTTGGATGAAAATTGGGATTTATAAATTTTATAAAGTGGTTATATTTCATTCTGGCTTAAAAAATTGTAATTTAAAATTCAATACTTCGAAAAAAAATATAAATATTTGTATTAAAGTATTTATAAATATGAAAATGAAATAAAAGTGCAAGTTTGTGGTTTATGAAATGAGAATTTAATTTTAAAAAGAGAGAAAAGTTTTATACATATGGATATATGGTTCTAAATACCCATTTTTAAGTTCAAAGGGGCTAGAAAGTTAGGATTAATGAGTTTTGGCCAACTAAGAAGTTCCATTTCAACAAATGTAAAGGGAAAATGAGCTCGTTCTCTTCCCAATGTCCCTTAAACTCAAAATAAATCAAAAGAAAAAACGGCTTCCTCGAAAACCTTAAAACACACTCAATTTCTACCAATTTAGCAAGCAAGTTCATCAGTTTTGTTTCCAAATCAAAGGTATAGGTTTATGCATCTTCATAACCACTAAATTTGCAATTTAAAACATAAATTCATAGCTTTGATTATGTATTCAGATCAGGCCTAAAATGACGAAGGATGAAATAAGGCTTTGCTGCCAATGGAAGCTAATTCAAGCTAATTATATGGGGCTAAGGTGAGTATAGATTGATATTGCTCACATAGATGCTTATTTGGTAATATCATGTGCTATAAATTTGTTGTTTTAATTAAGTTATAGTTGATATTGGTATAGTTTCGATGATTGTTGCAATTGTTACGTATTTTAGTCTCGATCGATGCATCAATATCTAGTCTCGATACATCTTCACTTGGAATATTTAAAATGATATGTTTAATTTTATAATGATAAATTTCTCATGATTACAACACATTGTAAATGTTATCACAAAACGTATCATTTATGAATTTTCTATTAGATATACTTAAATTAAATAATTAATTAATACAACACATTATAACAAGTATATAATAAAAAGGAAACACTTTTTTATTTCAAACCTGAATTTATTATAGAGTTAATAATTTACAATAAATTACAGAATTGCCCTTGGTGCATGCCCCTGACTTTATTAATCTCCCACTTGCACTTGGGGCCAACTATGGGATCTCGGTTACATCCCTACGATTAGGTTGATGAGAATTGACCAATCTAGTCCCTTCGTGAATGGATCTGTTATGTTGTCATCTGTATATACTCTTTAAATCACGACCTCTTTCTTCTTTAAAAAAATTTCTAATTAGGTGGAACTTTCAAAGAATGTGTCTCGATTTCTTATGTGTGCTAGGCTCTTTTGCGATCTACATCGCCGCATTGGTTTTACAAAACAATTTCATCGGATTCTCCATGTCGGAAACCACTCCTGGCTCACTCATAAATTTGTGCATCCAGACCGCTTCTTTAGCCGTTTCGTTGAAGGCAATGTACTCGACCTCCATCGTGGAATTGACTATCGTCCCATGTTTGGAACTTTTCCAACATACGGTCCCACTATTTAAAGTAACAACATAACCTGACACCAATTCACTAACAATATTGATATCACTTTGAAAGCTAGAGTTTGTATACCCTTTCATAAGGGGATCTCCATTCCCATAAATGAGGAATAAGTACTTGTTATTTCTAAAATATTTAAGTATACATTTTACGGTAGTCCAATGCTTTTCTTCAAGATTTGATTCATATCGGCTTACGCATCCTAATGCGTATGTCACATCCAGTCCAGTACATGGCATGACGTACATTATAGAACCAATTGTTGATGAATACGGTATTCTCTTTATAAGCTCTTTCTCCTCATTAGTTTAAGGAGCATCCTTCTTAGAAATAATGATTTTAGATTGGGTCGGAACATTTTCGCACTTGGAATTCACCATACTGAACATTTTCAGCATGGTATCTATGTACAGGGATGGGGATAATCCTAGCTGCCTTTTAGATCTATCTCTATAGATCTTTATACCTAGAATATAGGCTGCTTCTCTTAAATCTTTCATGGAGAAATTCTTGCAAAGCCAAGCTTTCACTAATTGTAATAACGAAACGTCATTCCCAATCAATAGTAGATCATCGACGTATAAAACTAAGAATACGATAGCACTTTCCTGTTTCTTTCGGTATATACATGCTTCCTCTAAGTTCTAATAAAAACCAACCTATTTGATTATCTCATCAAAACACGTATTCCGACTCCTAGAATCTTGTTTAAGTCCATAAATGGATTTTAACAACTTGCAATCTTTGCCCTCACTCTCGTTGATCTCGAAACCCTCGGGTTGCAACATATATACGGTCTTTTCTAGATCACCATTTGTAAATGTCCTCTTTACAACCATTTGCCATATTTCATAGTCGTAGAATGTGACGATACTAAGCATTATCCGAATGGACTTAAGTATTGCTATGGGCGAAAAACTTTTGCTATAATCAACACATCGAATTTGACGACATCCTTTTGCAACTAACCTTGCTTTGTAAGTCTCCACCTGTCCATCTTTATTTAGTTTTTTCTTCAAAATCCATTTGCAGCTGATGGGTTTTATCCCTTCGAGTATGTCAGCCAAAATCCATAGTTAGTTTTCATGCAAGGAACCCATTTCGAATTTCATAGCTCCAAGCCAAAGTGCAGATTCTTTACTCTGCAGTGCTTGTTGGAATGGGAGAGAAGTGTCGTCGACTAAGATGCAGTCCACTTTCTTGTCGTCCACGAGAAAATCGTAGTATCTCTCTGGTGCACTAGATTCCATATTAGACTTTCTAATAAATTTCCTTTTTTCGTATACAGGTGAATTTAATTCTTCCACTAGTTCGGCTTTTATGTTAATTTCTAGGATTTTATTCAAGTGTATAACTTCGTTGTTAATTTCTTTTGATAGAAATTCCTTTTCTAAAAAACAGCATGTCGAGAACCAATAACATTTTGTTTCTTGGTATTGTAGAAAATATATCTCATTGATTTTATGGGATATCCTATAAATTTACACAACGCCAATCTTGCCTCGAATTTACTGGGACCAAGATTTTAAAGTAGGTTTGACAACCCCACACCTTCAAATATTTATGCTGGAGTTTTTTCCCACACCACATCTTATATGGGGTCTTAGGCGCATATTTTGGTAATAGATTCAACATATGCATTGTGGTTTATGGCGCATATTTCCAAGAGGAAAGAGGTAACTCGACTCTACTCATTATAGAACGAACCATATTTAATAGAGTTTGATTTCTTTACTCCGAAACACAGTTGTATTTCGGAGTATATGGTGGAGAAACGTAAAAGATAGTCTTATTATCTTTAATTATTTTTAGTGCTCTTGTCCAACATACTCACCTCCTCAATCAAATTGAAGTATTTTAATCTTATGTTTCATCTGATTTTCGACCTCATTTTTATATCCAGTGAATTTCTCACAAACATCAGATTTGTTCTTAATAAGATACACATACCATAGTCTTTAGAAATCTTCCATAAATGTAAAAAAGTAAGAAGAATTATCTTTGGTAACTATAGACATTGGGCTACATACATTAGTATGTATGTGATCCAAGAGTTCATAAACTCTTTCGTTGCACCCATTAAAGGGGTTCTTGGTCATATTTCCTCTAAGACACAACTCACACGTATCAAATAATTTAGAATCAAATAATGGTAGAAAACCTTAGGTTTTCAATTTACGTCATCGCTTCTTACTTATATAACCTAGGTTACAATACCAAAGATAGTTATTATTTATGTCAACGTTAGAAGAATTATTCACGGGACAGACATAATTAGTATTAACCACATAAATGTCATATCTAAAACACCATTGCATACTTTATTTTCATTCAGCACAATGTTCATAACACCGTCCGCACAATGAAAATATATCCTCTCTTTGACAATCTAGACATAAAAATTATTCAAGAAATTAAAATTTCACATAATAGCAATTATTTAAAATTAAAACTAATCCATTTGACAAAGCTAAATGATAATCTCCAAGTAATGTTGGATCAACTAGAGATCCATCAGCAACTTAAAGTCTCATTTCTCCCTTTGCCACATGACGTCCATTCCTAAGTACCTGTAACGAATTACAGATGCGAGTTGCAGATCCAATATCTAAAACCGAAGATAATTATTTGATTGCAAAATAATTTTGAATCATAAATATACCTATAAGAGCAGCAGAACTATTTTGTTTATTCTCTTTGACTATCTTTAAGTACTCCAAACAGTTCCATTTCCAGTGACCCTTATTGTGCCAGTGATGACACTCACCCTTATCAACTGAAGCGGTCTTCTTATTCACATGTTTCCTTATCTTCGAACCATTCGAAGATGGTACTTTACCTTTAATCGCGAGCGTCGTGCCTTGATCCTTGGATGAGGACTCGGCTGATCTCAACATATTGAGCAGCTACACGAGTCTTACACTCAACTAGTTCATATTAGAGTTTATTATGAACGTCTCAAATAGTGGAGTAAAAGACCTTAGGATCAAGTCCACTTGCATCTCATTGCTTATCGTCATGGGTAATTGAGCAAGTCTATCAATATAGCTTTCATCACTAAGACATAATTGTCCACTTTCATGCCCTTTGAAGCTATGCTATCGAAGATATGATACATGTTCATGTCTTCAAGTCATATCTAAAACAGTTTGTCTAGCGTAGACAACACATAAATTTAGGTGATATCTTGGTCTGTTTCCTATTTGTTATAAGAAATTTTGAGTTCGAGGTCTGCATCTTCAACGGGTCTAACCTTTGGAGGTTCGGTTATCGATGACCATAAGCATTCATATGTGAGTTTTATCTTAATCGCACTTAGCCAGTCTATGTAGTTAGGTTCGGTAAGTCTGTCAGTTTCATAAAACATTTGCTGTGTACATTTTTCCACCAATTTAATTAGGTAGATTAGGACATTATTTCATAGTAGATGTTCTTAGAATATTATTAAGATTAAATATTATATTTCATTTTACTAATAAGCCATACTAGACTTTTATGTTCCTCAAAACCCTACAATGAAACATAAAAATATTTCAATTTATCTAGTGAATGTTAGGACTCGTTTGTCTTGCGATTATGATGTTAAGTTTGCTCAACAAATCACACGACCACAAACGATGGATAGCACTTAATTGATTGTATCATATACAACTCCTAACATGTTTTCTTTATCCTGGTCTCATTTTGACCTTCGGTTTTCTCAATAAATTGAAAGAGATTTTTCGCTATACCTTCTATTTCACGATGGCCTAAGTATAGCTAAGTATAGTACACGTACCTTGAATTTGCTCAACAAATACATAAGTTATTATCTTGTTTAGTCTATATATTAATAATGCTACACATAACATTCCTAGCTTAAGTTAGCTCAACAACTAAACGGTATGCAACTAATTTATTAATATATAAATGGTAGATTACAACATTTATGTTAAAGATTTTCATAATATTTAATATACATTTAATTGAGTCCTATCGACTTATGGAATAATATAATTCATAAGAAATATCCTCATGATTCAGTGTCAAATGCATCTGAAATCACGGTACATGTACTATACATATGTATTTATTCCTTAAATCTAATTACAGTTTCGTATTATTCCATATTTTATTATACACTTATATTATATATGTTTAATTATTGTATAATATTTTATAATTTAATTTACCTATATAATAATCTTATATATAATCTTATAATAATTTAATTAATTTAATTTAATTAATTAACATTTTAATTAATTTAATTTAATTCATTTAAACATTTTAAATTGAATATGCACACTATACCATCTATAGTTATACACATATATCATAATATATATGTATTATATTATTTATTGGTTAACATTTAATTAATTTATTTAAGTAGACAATTTTAATTAAATATAATTTATTTAAAAAATTATATGCATTTATATTACCTTGAATATTTTAAGATGCAACATATATGTTATTTAGTTTAATTAATTTACCATTTAATCAATTATTAAATTATTAATCTACTTAGTTTTGAATGATTTTTGAAATTAATTATTAAATTCTCAAAAAAAAATTGAAACTTTTTTTATAATATTTATAAAAATTTATTTTAAATTTAACCTTTTAAATTTATTTATTTTTAAATTTCAAAAAAGATTTTGAAAAATTAGCCCAAGGTTCAAATTCAAATTGGGTCTTTCAAACTAGGGATAAACTTTAGGCTTACTTCACCTTTTGAGCCAAGCCGATATCCAGGTAAGACAGGGTACTTGATTACCCAAACCCAGCCTAGACACTACTTTTCTAAACATCCTACTAAATAGGGAAGCTTAACTAGTTGGCCCTAATACTGCTAATTCAGATCGCATAGGTTATTGGACTCTAATACAATTGTTGGATCTGGACAAGCATGCGGCGAGTTAAATGGATAAGCTTCAAGAAAATCCATTTTGGATCTTATTGGGCCTATGAAGTCTAAATTAATTTTGATCTAACTTAAATAAATTTTAAATAAAATATTTATTTTATTTAGTTGATTAATATAAAGGCTTTATTAGTTTATATATGTGATATATCATGTGTACATATGTATCAAATATGCATGTATGTGTACGTGCATATACAATATATAATATGTATATGGTTTAACATGTTCATATCTAAGTGTTAGGATTTACACCACAACAGTCACATTAGCTCCTTCATATATGTGTTTGTTATCTAATGTTTATAATATTAACACAATGTAAATGTACTTATGTATATGTGTATAATTAGAAAAGTAAATATATATATATATATGTGTGTATATGTTTATATTTATATTTATATGTAAAAAAATTGAAATATAAAATAATTTGAAATTAGAATGTTTAAGAAAAATTAAAATACAGAATTAGATCCATAATTAAAATATCCTTTAAGAATTCAAATTCAAATTTAGATATTTACAAATAATTTATAAATTTATATTTATATAAGTATATACAAAAATATGTTTTTTATTCAAAAATACATAAATATATATATTTATTAAATTACATACAATTCTAATTCATTTATTATTTAAATAGTATTGTACAATTAAATATAAAATAATATATATAATTTAAAAAATATTTATTTTCAGCTATATGTTGGTTTTGACAATATCAAATTATTTCATTTTCTTTTTAAATTAATCCATGCCGATTAATTTGGAATGTTTTTTCTAATTTTTGAATTTCCCTATGAATTGTTTTAAAATTTCATGCAATATTACTTTATAATACATATGATTTATTTATTTATTTATTTATATTAACAAACTATAATTTAATATATTTTAAATTAATTAATATTATTAAATATTTAAATAAAAATATATATAACTAATTTTTTTCCATATGAATGCACAATAACATGCATAGAATTGATTAAAATAATTTATAAATGTGTGTGTGTATACTAGTTTTACAATTTTAATTTTAAAAGGCTTTTAAAATTATTTTTAAATTCAATTTTTTTAAAGTTATGGCTGAAAGCAAATACGATTACATATACAAAAAAGTTACTTTTTATAATATATCATGTGTAAATCAACAACAAACACATATACACACTACAACAAAAGTTTGTTTTGACAGCATTTATTATCAGCGTTTAAACATTGAATGATGTAGTAAATGTTTCTGAGAGAGTTATTCGTGAGGATAAACGCTGAAAATAGTGTCGCTGTGTTTATTTTGGTTTGCCGCCAACTCACGTGTTTACTTCCAGAGAAAATTCATTTTCCCTCGTCTCTTAATAATTCATTTCCCTCTCCATCGTTTTTCATTTTTCCAACTGTCCATTTCGATTTCAATTCTCCTACCACCAGATTGCAGCATCGTTCATCTTCCGTGTCGATTTTGATTGAGCGTCTCTGTCGCCGGCTCTTCTATCAGCATCGATTTGGAATTGATTGCCCTAAACTTGGTGGAACTGGTGAGCATTTTTTCTTAACCCTAGTTTTCAGTTAAGTTTGAAACATTGCAAAGTATCATATCTTGCTTATCTGATCAAGTTTAAAGTTTCAAACGATTTCGGTTATTAGATCGAGAAGGAAAAAAATTAACTAAAGATGAACGTGGATGAAGTCAGTGGTCCATAAAAAAAGTAAGGCTCTGTTTGTTTTGCTAAAATAACAGCTGAACACTTAATAGAATAAGCGAAAAAGGGTTATTTGACTGTTTGTTTTAAAAAAGTGATGCTGGTTACCTCCTATTCAGCATAACGAATAAGCAATAAATTTTTGCTTTTTGGGAATGCTGATTGCTTATTGAAATAGTTTGTCAATAATACATTTTTTATGCATGATTTAATTTTTTTTCTCTTTCAATTGTGTAAATATTATTCAAACTGTTCTAATATTTCAAACTCAATAGTAATTTTCATTTCTACTCAAGTTTTTCTAGCTCGAGCTAAACTTTTATTATTTGGTGTTGATTTTACTCACTTTTGGTAATTTTCAATAATTCAAAAATAATATAAAAAGTTATACAAAGTAAAAAGTGTTTGTTGATGCCTACAAATAACTTTTGGATATAAATGATAGCTATCAACTCACTAATAAGAATAAAAATTATAAATAACTTCGAAAAAGTGGATAAAAGTATGTGAGGACTTGTGTTAAAATGGAACGAAAAGTTTTATTTCTATCTTTAAATTTGTAGAAGGAAAAATAAAATAAAAATGGCATTTGTAAGACAATTGCTTCAAAGAATAATTAAAATTAAAATTGTGAAATGGGGCTTTGTACATCAGATTTTTATCTCTAATGTTATTACAAAAAAAATCCCTATAGAAATAAATATATAATTCAGATTCTAAATTTTTTAAATTAGAAAACGCAAATCAGCTTGAAGTTTTCTTATAACATCAAAAATATAGATTTAGAGTTGTTTATATACGGTCAAATCTCGACGGTCTGATGTTGATTTAGAGTTGTTTAATATAGATTTAGAGTTGTTGATATGTAGACAGTGGTTATGTGGGAAGTTAATGAAGTGAATATGTGGATGTGGTCTGATGCAAGACTGATGGTGGAAGTGCAGAGTCATGTAGACAGTGGTTATGTGATAGTTTGAACAGAGATTGGAAGATGTGAATTGGTGAACGAAGTGGATGAACTGGTGAAGTCTGATGGTCAGTAGCCGTAATTGATGTACAGTAGGAGTTGTACAATGGCTGTTGATGGTTTGAATGTGTATAGTAGGAATTCTGGCAGTAGTAGTGTGTTAGAATGCTTGCTGGAGTATTGGCGCAGTGAGATGGTATTGCTGATGGGTGGTTCAGGGTCAATATTGCCGGGGATGTGAATGTGCACTGGGATGAAAATTGTAGGGGATGTGAATGTGGTCTGTTGCAGTAGTTTGTAGCGGAGGCACTGGTATGCAGAGTGGTGGTTAGTGAGATGTTATGGGATCGATGTTTCAGGTAAGGCTATGCTTGTACTGGCAGTAAGGCAGCGAGGAGCTGGTGTGGGTAATGGTTGAAGGAAAATTGTAGTGGCAGTGCAACAGTGTTGTGAGGATGACAGTTTTGTAAAAGAGAAGGAGCATTGAATGTAAAACAGGGTGAATTGAGGCCAGGGAAAATGAAAAACAAAATGTAAATGGTTAACAAAATTGTAAAGTGTAATGAAAATGAATAAAAAGAAAAGAAACAAGATGCATAGAAGTTTTATTCTATGATTAGTTCCTCTTACAAGGTAATCTCACAAATTTTAAATATTTATTATTGGTTTTCATGATTTGTATCTAATAATATATGGTTTTCAGTTTTTCTCTACCATTTATTTTGCATGTATGATGGTTTTATATAAGCCAATATCAATTGCAAGTTCATGCTCATTTGAAATCATTTGGCATAAAATGAACCTGATCATTTCATCTAAGCTCATGAAATGAGATGTACGACAAACACATAATTGCCTATTTTATTAGTACACAATAATCCATTATAGCCAACGGTGAATCAAAACGGTTGTAGAAAGCACTTATGAAAAGTGTTGAAGATTGGTATATGTTAAAAAAAATAAAATCAAATTCTTCATTCATGATAGAGCATCAGATTTTTTAAAAATCATAAAATAGGTTATAGATTTGTATAATTGTCTCCTTTTCATTTATAAAGTGACCATTTTGTCTATCAAAATTTAGGACTACTTAACATGTGTTGTATGATACATGGTATGATATATTGAGCCTAATATGTAGTCATTTATATTAAATGATCTAGAATGTATTTCAATTAAGTCTAACAAATCCTTACTAAGTCTAGCTGGGGAAATGCAAAAATCACTCTTTGTATATATGTAGTTCCCATTATACTGAATTTACAACACTCTATTTGTATATTTAAGTTCGTTATATGCAATTTGCAGCACATCAATTTTCTAGAAAAATATATTATGACCGTTACCTTACCATTAGATACATGCCATGCGAATGCATACATGAATTCAACTCAATGGCTTTACTACAAGCCATTGACCGACTCATTAAAGAGGTTGTCTATTTAAACCTATAGATAGTGATGTCGCCACTTCATGTACCTTATGAAACGTAACATCGATGCAACTTTTTTTTTGGTGAAAGAGTGGTCCTCTTACGAGGAGAGCATGAATAATTTTATTAATTAATAACCTGAAATTTGTTCAAGTGTCCGATGGTTACAACAAAAATCAATATACAGGATCATAATTGCGATGATCAACAAACAAGACTGGAAGAGCAAAACATAAATATATTTACAATTATTTATAATGGAAAACTACTGAAAGGGGCTGTGAGAGATCGATGAAAGAGCTAATGCCTTAGAGATGCATGAGTAACTATCAAGGAGAATATTTGTGTGATGATGCCTCTACTTATAGGGCCAGGCTGTTAGCAGGTTGTTGAAAATGAACTAGAATGCAATGGATCAGGTGCTGAAACAATGAGCCAATGGATCATTAAATTGGCTGGAAGGAATAGTGTAGCGGCGATTCAGGTAGCGTAAGAGTGCAATAAAGTGATGATACTTGCTAGAAAGAGCCTGGCGGCAGTTACAAGCATCAGAGATGATGCTGCCATCTGGAATGGGGATGTGGGAAGGTTCAGGCAAATAGTAAGCCATTAGACTATGAGAGGATGGCTGAAGGTGCAAGGGCAAACATTCCAAGCAAGTGAATTGCCTGATGTAACAGCAGCAACTGTAGGGTGATTTTCTGTACATCAGCAGAAGGTAAAGAACAGTCGAGAGTTGCTCAGGGAGGCAACTGTTGACCTGCTATAACCTGATGTTGAATTCATTTGGATGCATGACGTCCTTTTGGATGATCTGACATAATGTTTGATATTGATTTATGTATTATTGTAGGTTTGCCATCGTGTGATAGTGGCAATACGTATATTTTGGATTTTTAGAAAAAAAGTACTTGCTTAAAGTTTTTGATGATGTTCAACCAAAGGGTTCATTAATGAAGAATCATGTAAATGGAAGCAAATGATCAGACTCTTTACTGACATCAAGTATCAGGAACCAAATTTATTGTTAATGGCGCAAGCCAAGTATCAGGAGAGGGGTAATGCATAGACATTATTCCGGTGCTACAAAATAGCGCCGTTGTAATGGCAAATTTTTTGGAAACAGTTTGGCTTACATAATTCCTTTTGGTTTGTGGCCTAAATTCATGTGGATGTTTCCCAGTGTAGCTTTGCAATGTTTATACATAACAACTAAATGTCAGAAGGTAACGCGTTAACCAATACATTTTGAATCGTTGTATATGCATTTTAGTTGTGTCATGCCTCTGTTGGTTACTTGTATGTTTTATGTTTCTGGCTTCATGTTCCTATTGTCATGTCGCAGTGTTACACTCGTTTGGTTGCGGTGGTTGAAATGGGTTAGTTGTTGTATGAAGCAGGTTGTAGCACCGATGTGCACTGGTGAAGAGTGAGGTTGAAAGACAGTGTACTCTGGTGATTGGAAGTGAATGAGTAGCAAGTTAATGGCTGTAAAGGTTATGTAGAAGTGGATAATGGTTGAAGAATGTGTTGTCAGGAAATGTTGGCAGAGTGGTTGTTGAAGTTTGCTGTAGAATGATGGGTGCTCAGGGGAGAGTTGGTCGAAGCAAGGCAATGCAGTGGTGAAAGGATGTGCACCATATATAGTTGGAGAAGTATGGTCTGTGCAGTAGTTTGGTAAGGCAGAAACGATGATGTTTATACGTGAAGTGGTTGAAGTATTTGGGCAGTGGTGGATATTGATTTTTTGTGAAGCAGTGAGTACTTGTTTGAGGGTGGTGATATGATCGGGTGGACGAATTTGGGTATGTTAGCAGTTATGTAGAAGTTGGCGGTGAGGAGATGGTTTTGTTGACAGAATTGTGCAAGGGTATGCACTATGATGTGCATGCAGCAATGAAGTATGGCAGTTGTAACAAGGAAAAACATGAAATGTACAGAGAAAATGCAACTGTTTTGAAATTGTAAATGTTTGTTAATGTGACAGTATACTGGTGGGTATTTGGCAGGCAGCTTGTTTGTATGAGAGGGAGGGTTGGTATGAAGGCTGTATGTGAGGGATGGTTGTGATCGAGATAGAGATGATATGTGCAGTTGGAGGTTGAACAGAGAGGTTTGCTGATGGGGGAGTGAAGTTTTTTGTGGTTTATTGAAGTGATTTGTGGTGGTATATGAGAGATTTGAGAGCAAGGCAGTAAGGGGTTGAAGGGGATGTGCAGCAGTGGGTTGTTTGTTGATGGTGGTCAGAAAAGTTTGGTGGTGAGATGTTGACAGTTTATGAAGGAGATGGTTGAGGGGGTTTGAGGAGCAGTAGCACTGCAAGTTATATGTATGCATAGTTGATAATGTAAATGTACAGTTGAGAACGTAAAAACAAGTTGAGGATGTGGGAAATGGCAAGGCAGTGAAGAGGTGTGTTTGGGATGATAGAGAGTGTTGTTTGTAGAAGGTGTTCACTAGTATGTGAATGTTGCGGTTTTGGTTGAGAGGCAGTGTTCACAGGTATATGAAGTGCTGACTGGCAGTGGTAGAAGGTGTTCACTGATTGACGCAGAAATACGTTGATGGCAAGCAAGGCAGTTATGAAGGAATGCAAATGCAATTAAAACTAGAAACAAACAAACAATCAAAATATAATCAAAATTCACACTGTACGGTGGTTAAGCATTTACTCACTGATCACTTCAAATTTTTAGATCCATATAGTGATTTTTTGGCGCAGTTAAGCATTTTAGCATATGAAACTTCAAATTTTTAGATGGCGTTTACTCACTGATCATTTCAAATTTCTTCATTGCAGGTAATTAAAGATGGCGATGACACATTCTTCTTCCGTAGCAAGTAGCAAGTAGCAAGCATATGAAACTTTTTAGATGCACGTTTTGTTGTTGGCATTTGGTGTGGACTTACTGTATTGATATTATACTTTTACTTAACATATAACGTGTCTTTGTTTAACAGAATTTGTGGCAACTTGGTTTACTTTGTTATTTTTGTTTATGGATATTATTGAAACTTGGTTTATGGATGTCTTTTGTTTATTAATATTCTCTTAACTAGTTTATGTAACCAATTAATAGTTATTAGAACCTGTTATATATACTAGTTGCTTGAATATGCTTAAAATATAGTTTTGGAATATTCAAAAATAGAGTGGAATATTAAAGCTGTTATATAAATAGAAGACAGCGTTTGATTAATGCTGTCAATGAAGAAACAACAGCGTTTAATTCATGCTGTAATTATCTTGAAACTGTCAATAACAGCGTTTATTACATGCTGTCGAAATAGTTGATGATTCAATCACAGCGTTTTTAACATGCTGTCGAAATTGTTGATGATTCAGTAACAACGTTTAGAAAAAGCTGTTGTAAACAGTTAAAGTAGAATTTGAACATCTTCGACAACTAAATTATAAACGCTGTTGAAACATAATACAGCATGTCTGAAAACGCTGTAAAAAGATTATTGACAGCTCGTAATAAACGCTGTCATAGAGATGTTTCAACAGCGTTTATAGAAAAGCTGTTGTAAGTTATGTATATACGACAACATGTCGTTATACAGCGTTTGTAATAACGCTGTTGTATCATATTACAGCGTTTATCAAATGCTGTTAAAAGCCTTTTGTGGTGTAGTGTACAAATTCATTGTATAATTGTAACTTATTTATATTTATATACAATAGTGTAAATGATTACATATATAAAATTGATTTGATTAAATATTACCTCAACTATAGCCTAGTTGTGACACCTTGAATATTGAATCAAAAAAACTCTTAGAATCTGATTCGATCCCTTTAGAAATGCAAGTAACCGAAGAGATCTACACACCTTTTATATTATTTGATTTAATCTTGAATTTAGTTTGAAAATAGAGAGGGGAGATGGCTAGAAGCTGGTGGCATAAGGAGGTTAGGAGGCTAGAAAAAGAAAACTCTAAAATGAAGAGGGTGGTGGGTCTATATAAGAAGAGAAAAGGAAGAAAAGAGGAGATCTAGATTAGTCTTTTATCCCTCCTTCTCCACCAATTCAAACCTTTGTTTCAAAAATAATACACCCCCAATCCTAACCCCCTTTTATATGGCTGATCATCTCTATAGGCTAATGGGCTTATATGCATTTTCAAACCAGATAAGTAATTGCACGTTTTAAATCCAATCAAATGTACATTGATATAGTATATCCATACATACATATATAACTTTTATATACGTACTATTTTCAATACTGATTCAAATAAATCAAATAAAATTATATAATTAATATTTCATAAATATTAATTAGTTGAATTAATTTATAGTGGTTATAATTTAATTAAACTATGTGGTATTTAGAGTATTCAACATTGCTGTTATGTGACCCATAGGTATAAATTCAGTCAATGATTAATATCGAACAATTCAAATATTAATATTCACACGTCACTTTAGCTTATGGTGTGACAGTTTGGCCAAATTTATCACTTACACGTTTTCGGCAAAATCAAATTTTACTATTTTAAGTAGTCCCAAGTAGTGACAATTATTTACACCAATTATCTTCCTTAAGATTATATCACATTAGGACTTATGGTATTTGGTATTGGTCAAAATTCCAACGTCATCCACATTCAACTTGTATAGCCCATACACAAAGACCTTGGTTTAATAATAACAATTAATATTAATGAATGGCTCTAGCCAGGGAATTTGAGTTGACTACAGTTGCCCGTGATACTAACCTCGTATACTCGAGAAGACGAATTCTTTATAGAATAGTGTTTTACTTCCAATGCTTCAGCTCAAACCCAACCATAGTCCTTCGATAGATATCATGCCATGATTTAACTATAATCAAAGTGGAGTGTCCACACTGAAGTTCAACGGCATTATCAAGCCGAGAGAACTATGTAATATTGTCACTTCGATATTCTCTATTTGACCTTAGTTATACTAACCAACATAAAACTATCGAGTGAGTCATTCCATAGTTATCCAATAACTACCAGTATGTTACCCCTTGATGCCTCCAACATCCATGAGTAATACATCACCCATTATTTGGAGAGTGTTATGTGCTCTAGTCTCAACGGATGTATCGATATCCAGTCTCGATACATCTTGAGCAGGAATATTTAAAACAAATTTTCATAATGATAAATTTTTTAGGATTATAATATATTGTAACTACTATTACAAAACCTACTAGTTATGAATTTCTGTTAAATATACTTAAATTAAATAATTAATTAACATAACGCATTATAACAAATATATAATAGAACGAAAAGCACCTTTTATTTTGAATGAGATTTTATTACAGAGTTAAAAATTATTAATAAATTAAAGAATCGCCCCTAAGGCATATCTGTTATCTGGGTTTTTAACCCACCAGGATCCAACAGGAAACAGAACAATTCCATGACATTACAATGGCTTAGAACTTAACTAAAAAGGCCAAGGTAAGGAGTGTACGAGAGCCGAGTCATATTACTAAGGCAACAACCAAATTCAACTAAACCAAGAGACCAGCGTCAGTTCATTCCAATTAGCAATCGAGGGCAATCAGCCAGTAGATTGTCATCAAAATGGAACAACGGGCAACAAGACTACACGAACGACATCAACGCAAGGCCATATAAAAGCAACTCAAAGTTGGAACCTCAGAAACAATCAAAGTGCTTGGATCGCTAGCGACCCATATCTATGGATCGCTAGCGATCAATGCTAACATGTTGGTTCGATGAGAAAAGTAGGGATAAGGAGCCTTGGAGACAAAAGCATAAAAAATTCTAAGTGTATGGATCGCTAGTGATCCATATGAAAACCAAATTCCTTGCGACTTTGCGTATTGGAGTATGAGATGATAACAGCTAAGTAATTAGCTCGCGAGCGAGTCAATTCTATGGGTCACTAGCGACCCATGGTTTTGGCTCGGATCGCAAGCTAAACCTTCTTAGGTCGTTCTATACCTACCTGCAAGCAGTTGACGAAGTGGTCTGGCCCAGAAGCTCTCTGATCCCTATAAATACCATCCTATCTGCAACATAAACTAGATCCTCTCCGGACTGGTTGCTGAAGCTCCGCTAGAAATATTCTTCACTCTCTGCCTCCCTCACAATAATCTCTAAAGGGATTCACTGTGATTCTCCAGTGGATTCAAACTCTGGAGATTCAATCTAGCTAAGGATAATCAAAAGCCTTGTAATGAAAAACTACTTGTAAAGCAATCTGTCTATAATAAAACTATAAAGTGGACGTAGGCTTCGTTAACAGCCGAACCACTATAAAAATTCCATGTCTTCTTTCTTTTACTGTTCTTTTTTGTATCTTTGATCTGTGATATTGCTCTGTCAGAATAGGGCTGGTGCTTTCAAACTCAAACCAGGGTGTTGATCCATGTTTGGGTTAACATTTTGGTGCTTTCACTGAGAAATCCAACTCAGGATCCAGATCTAGCTATCTACTTTGGATCCCATAGGTCCAAAAGTTAGATCCTTAATCTTTGCTTAAAGAATCTGCTGTTCGGAACCCCTGGAAGAAGAAGAACTGCCTTTGGAAGGTCCATAGGGGCAGCAGTGGTTGGAGAAGATGACAATCCCTAACAAACAGAAGTAAATGGCGCTAACTTTGGAAGTCAGGCGCCGACATCCTCTAGTCAGCATGAAGTTGTCACTAGGGATGAGCTGAATAAGATGGTTAATGAGATCAACCAAAAAATGGAAAGTAGCCAAAAGGATTTGATGGACAAGCTTAACGCTATTTTAACCTTACAATCAAATCTTGCTCCAAGGGTGGTGCCTGAACCAGCGGCTGCTATAGATTAAGAGAATTCCCCCGTTTCTGATCTACATATGAGAAATGGAAAACAACCACAAAGAAGGGTGACAACAGGACTTAACGTGGACGGAAATGCAAGTACTCTATTAGCCACAAGGCAACCTATTCTGAACTTGAATCAAGGGGCAAAGACCCTATTGGAAGACATAGCTGTGGACCTCTCCGACTCAGAAGACAGAGAGCAAGAGAGCAAGAGAACAAGTTGGAAGAAAATTCCAATGCATGTGATAATGCTAGGAATACTTAAACTGCTCTAGTTAGGCCAACGACAAGCCAACATGATCTTGCAGGAATGGCACTCCCGAAGATAGGAGAGCCTAGGTTTCAGCCCGCTCACCAATACCGTTTGCAAAGCCAAACACTTGGTGTAGTGACTGATTTCCATCCTCAGGATTACCATACATCATAGGCATATATAGCGGATATGGTCAAACGATTGATGGATGAAAGTAAAAATAGAAGGGATGACGAATGGGGATCTGCACCAAGTCGGACTCCCTTTACCGATGAAATCTTGAATGAGAAATATCCAAAAAAATTCACAATGCCAACTATTCCATCCTATGACGGGACAAAATACCCAATGCCTCACTTGTACAAATATAGTTGGTATATGGATGGAGCTAATGCCTTCGAAGCTGTTCGGTGCAGATGCTTTCCTATCTTTCTCGAAGGAGTTGCATCAATGTGGTTCAGTAGGCTTCCACCGAGATCTATCTCTACTTTTGACCAACTGGTAACAAGGTTCCTAGATCAGTTCAGACTCCATTCTGCGCAACCAAAAGACGTTATGTCCCTATCCGGATTGTTCCAAGGGTGCAACGAATTATTAAAATCTTTCATGAACAGATTTAACACCGCAGTGATGGAAGTGAGCAACCCCAACGAAGACATGGTTTTCATGGCATTAGTCTGTGCCATTCACCCGAAAACCGAATTCGGAAAGTGGATTAAGATGAAGAAACCTACCACTAGGAAGGATTTCAACCGTAAACCAAGTCAGTTCCTAAGGTTGGAGGAAGCGCGGGAATTAGAAAGGAAGTCTACTAGTGTGCAACCGACGAACGTCGGGCAAAGTGATACGGTAATGAATCAAAATGCGCACACTTCTCAGACTACTGAAGGAATCACTGGGAAAGATGGAAATTCAAAGAGAAAAAGTCAAAACTCCAATAAGAAGAATGGTAATGGCAATAATAAAAAGCTCGAAGGATTTAGGTCCGAAGGCTACACTCCCCCAAATGACACACTGGAAAACATCTTTCTCGCGACTCAAGGGACTGAGGAATACAAAAAGCCTCCCAAAAAGGAAGCAACTGAGCAGCAAAAGCGCTCAGGGAGATTCTGCCGCTTCCACGAAACACACGTCCACAATACAAATGAATGCTGCCACCTAAAAAATCTCATTGAGGAGCTGATCCAGAATAACAAACTCCAGCAGTACGTAAGGCAGCCATAAAACCTCGATCAATCTGCGACTCCTCGGCATCTAAGAGAACGAAGGAATCAAGCTGGGACTAGCGAAGAATGGTCGAACTGACCAAAGTCTTATTATTGGAACAATATCTGGGGGACCACACCCCGCATAAAGAAGCTGGGGGGAAATGAAGCGATATGCAAGTTCGTTGAAGCATGCTCCGAAGGAATCATGTTTAGCTATAGAAGGCGAAACTCCAGCCAAGATGCAAACGGTCTTGAATGACGATATAGTGTTCCAAAATCGGGACACCGAGGGGATCGATGCTCCAACTCTCTATCCGATGGTGGTGACGGTAGGAATTGGCCCTGCTGTAGTTCGGCGGGTGTTGGTTGACAATGGCACCTCCGTTAACATATTCTTCAAATGTATTTTCGATCAAATGAAGATTGGCATGAAAAGCATATCCGCATGCCAAACAAAGATTTAGAGGTTTATCGGTGAACCCAAACAACCGGTGGGAACAATTGACCTACCTGTGGAGCTTGGAGAGGGTGAGGAAGGGTCATCCTCATTCAGACTTTTATGATTGTAGATGAAATGTCAGCATACAACGCCTTCTTGGGACGGCCCGCATTAGCCGACTTTAGGATAGCATTAGCCCAATGGTGCCTTACAATGAAGTTCCCTACCGAGCACAGAGTCGGAATTGTGAAAGGTGACCAAAGCGTCACCTGGGAATGCTACATCGCAGAATTGCTTGAGTCAAGAAGGAAGGAAAAAGGAAAGGATGTGGGGAAAACTCTCCACATCCGTGAACACTCTGAATAGCAACTATAGAGTCGCCTCTGGCTTAGGGACCATAGCCGATTCGACAAGGCTTTGGACCCTAGAAAGAAGAGGTCAGGGGAGGATCGGGCAGCACCGGCAGAATTGACAGTGTTTGTCCCAGTCTGTATGGATGACCAAACACGAGTCCTGAAAATTGGATTGCACCTAGGAAACAGGATGCGGTCAGAACTAACTAAATTCCTCTGCGTCAATTTGGACGTATTTGCTTGGATGCACTCCAATATGTGTGGGGTATCACCCGAAATTGCCTACCACGTACTCAATATTGACCCCAAATTCACACCGGTAAAGCAAAAAGGCGTAGCTTGGGCCCTAAAGGGTCCAAGGCATTGAGAGAGGAGGTAGATAAATTGATGGCTAACGGCTTCATTCGAGACACAACTTATCTTGAATGGGTATCAAACCCTGTCTTAGTCAAGAAGTCTAATGGAAAATGGCGAACTTGTATTGACTTCTTAGATCTAAATAAAGCTTTCTCGAAAGATAGCTTCCCACTCCCCAGAATCGATCAGCTTGTGGATGGAATGGCGGGGCATGAATTGATGTCATTTATGGGTGCATACTCGGGCTACAACCAGATCCTGATGCATGAGGCAGATCAAGAAAACACCAGCTTCATCACCAACTTGGGACTTTACTGCTACAGAGTAATGCCATTCGGTTTAAAAAATGCCAGGGAAACATACCAAAGGCTAGTAAATACTATGTTCAAACGTCAAATCGGAAAGACTATGGAAGTTTATGTAGATGACATGTTGGTCAAATCTCGAGTAGCTGCTAACCATCTAGAAAATCTTGCTGAAACGTTCGAAATACTCCGAAAGCATGGAATAAAGCTCAACCCACTCAAACGTCACTTCGGACTAGCCTCTGGGAAATTCTTGGGGTTCATAATAAGTGCCCGAGGCATCGAAGCAAATCCAGAGCAAATAACGGCGCTACGAGAAGTCCAGGCCCCGAAAAATAAGAAGGAACTTCATAGCTTGAATTGAAAGGTCGCAGCACTGAGTTGATTTATCTCAAAAGCTACAGACAAGTGCATACCGTTCTTCGATATGCTAAAGAAGGGAAAGAAAAACTTTGAATGGATTGAAGTTTGTCAAACAGCCTTCGAAGAACTACTACGACACATGGAAGCTTCACTAGTCTTGTCTAAACCGGTGGATGGAGAAGACCTATTCATTTACTTAGCAGTCTCAGCGCATGCGCTGAGCGCCGCTCTCGTGTGGGAAGAAACAAAAATTCAGTGATCCATGGCAAACGATTCTCCGGAGCCGAGAAGAATTACCCAAAACTAGAAAAGCTAGCGTATTGCCTCTTGATCATGTCCCGGAAGTTACGACCATACTTTCAGGCTCATCCAATCAAAGTGTTGACTGACCAGCCCCTGAAGCAAATGTTATACCGACCAGAAACTTCCAGACGACTACTCAAATGGAATATAGAGTTGAGTCAATATGGTATCACATACCACCCAAGGAAGGCCATCAACGGGCAAGCGTTGGCCCACTTCATCGTCGAGTTTACTACACGGGATGATGAGGAGGAAGTTCAGTCAGAAACAGACATGCAATGGAAGTTCTTCATCGACGGTGCATCCAAAAACTTCCGTTCGGGAGCAGGAGTAGTGCTTGAAACCCCCGAGGGGTGAGCCATTAGCTACGCTTTGCGCTTGAAATTCCCTGCGACAAATAACGAAGCGGAATATGATGCGCTCATAGCAGGACTAAAGATGGTAAAGAACTTAAGATAAAATCTATTCACATATACAGCGAATCATAACTGGTTGTTTGTCACATAAAAGGGGAGTATCAGGCGCGTGATGAGAATCTTGCCCCATACCTGTCCAAAGTATAGGAACTGCTAAGCGACGTCGAGCACTACACCATAACTCACATCTCACGGGAGCAAAATACTAAGGCAGATTATTTAGCTAAACGGCAAGTTCCGGAGAAGCTCGGTCATTGGGACTAGTTCCAGTCGAAACTCTGGCTAACCCAAGCATAAACAAATTGGACGTATACTGGATTCTCAAAACCACCATCGAACCAGATACGTGGATGACACCGATAAAGAACTATCTACTCGCAGGAACCCTTCCAACTGACCGGAATCAACAGAAGAAGCTCCTCCAAAAGGCGCCACGGTTCATGATACAAGATGGAATACTCTATCGAAGGGGATTCTCAACCTCCTCCTTAGGTGTGTGATCGATGACGAAGCACGATGAATCCTAAAGGAGGTACATGAAGGCGAATGCGGAGACCACACTGGGGGGGGGCAGACCCTTGCAAAGAAAGTCCTTTGATACGGGTACTTCTGGCCAACAATAAATCGCGACGCTGCAGATCACGCAAGAAGATGTGATCGCTACCAAAGATTCAACAAAATTAAGAGAACTCCTTCAACAGAGCTAACACAGATGGTTAGCCCATGGCCATTTGCAATATGGGGGATCGACTTGATTGGCGTCCTGCCCGTAGCAAAAGGAGGAGCCAAATATGCTATAGTTGCTGTAGATTATTTCACAAAATGGGCTAAGGCGGAACCGCTGGCCACCATAACCACAAAGAAAGTTATTAACTTTGTTACTAAAAACATCATTTGCAGGTTTGGTGTGCTGCAAAAAAGTATCACTGACAATGAAACCCAATTCGAAAGTGCCGATTTCAAAGACTTCTGCAAGCACTTCCGAATTGAAAATAGCTTTTCCATAGTGGCCCATCTGTAAGCAAACGGGTAAGTGGAAGCGATAAATAAGATCATCAAGTCCACTATCAAAAGTGACTAGCAAAAGCCAAAGGAAACCGGGTTGATGAACTTCCACTCGCACTATGGACTTACATAACTACCCACAAAGCGGCAACCGGCCATACTCCGTTCGCCTTAGCATATGGTTCAAAAGCAATGATTCCTGTTGAATTAGAAGTTCCCTCGCACCATAGGTAGAATTTCAATCAAAAAAAAAAACGAGCAGCTCCTACTCGAATCGCTAAATATGGTTGATGAAAAAAGAGAAGAAGCGGAGCTGAGAACTGCCGCCCACCAAAAAAGGGTCGCACGGTACTTTAACTCTAAAGTTCACAATCAAACCTTCAAAGAGGGAGATCTTGTGCTCAAACGAGTTTACCCCATTCTGAGGGCCTTCGGACCGAACTGGGAAGGACCGTATGTCATTAATCAAAATCTAAGAGATGGGACTTTCAAGTTAACAACCGTCGACGGAACTCAAGTTCCTAGGGCATGGAATAGCGAATCGCTTCGCCGTTACTTTGTCTGAAAGCTACCTTATGTATTTTTTATTTTCCAGCAAATAAGCCAACCAGGGATGCCGGGAGCATTGTACATAGGCAAAACTGCCTTGCTTTCCTTAATAAAGTTTGCTTCTTGAACCAACAAAACCGTGTTCATAATAATTACCCGTCGGGGCGATGGAAGCAAATTGACTCCAACCGTTAGATCGGCGGAACCCGATCTTTGCCTTCTAAAAACTGGTGTTGCTTCGGCAACATCAAGAGGGCTAAAACTAAAACTCCTCACGTTGCACGAAGATAGGCAACATCGAGGAAAAATAAAAGCCCCGCACCTCATGAGCCGTACACTAAAATAATAACTACTCACGTTGTCCGAAGATAGGCAACACCGAGAAAAAAAAGCCGCTCACCTTATAAGCCACGCACTAAAATAATAACTGTTCACGTTTCCCGAAGATAGGCAATACCGAGAAAAAACAAAAGCCGCACATTAAAATAATACCTCCTCACGTTGCCCGAAGATAGGCGACATCGAGGAAAAACAAAAGCCACGCACCTCATAAGCCGCGCACTAAAATAATACCTCCTTACGCCGCCCGAAGATAAGCAACATTGAGGAAAACGAAAAGCCATGCACTGAATAAGTCGTGCATTAAGTTCCAAAATACTAACTCCTCCCGTTGCCCGAAGATAGGCAACAGCGAGGAGCATGAGAAATCGCGCACAAATTCTTAAAGCTTAAACCACTCACACTGGTTGAAAATAGGCGGCATCACGGAGCACTAAAACTTTTTCAGACCAACGAACCATATCGATCCCGGAAACCATGCATATCATAACCAGTGCCAACTACCCCTATAATCGGGAGTAATGAGCACAACTCCAACAAAACTGAAATGCTACAAACTGACATAAAAGTCTCAACTAAGGACACTTAATGATTAAAACTGCCCCAATTAACTCATGCAATGTGCACCTCCCCAACACACATATATTGCATACTTGGTGGAATATTACAAGAAACTTGGATTACATGCTAAAGGCGCAAAACTTCCAAAAAAAGGAAAATCAGGCTGTGACTTAGCCAAATTTCAAGCTAGATATGAAAATTATCTAAATCCTAAGTTACCGGTCATTCAAAAATGGTTTGAAGTAAACAGCCCTATGAACTGGAAGGCATACACCGGTGCTTGAATAAAAAACAATAAGTTCACAAGTTCTGTCACTCCATACAAAGAATTTTTGAACGAAGAATTTTGTTAAGATTTGAATTTGTTAAGTTCAGAATTTATTGAGTTCAGAATTTTGTTAAGTTCAGAATTTGTAAATTCTGCTAAGTTCAGAATTTGTGAATTCTGTTAATCGCTAGATATGGTTAACAATTTTATGTAATCACAGAACTAGATAAGTATAAAATAAGACAAGCACGAGTGCATAGAACATATATGAGCAGATAGATGAGAATACAGTCAAAATATCAATATATTGCTTATAATTTTTTTTACACGAGGTCAAAATGTGGGGGCCGTACCCACACATCACCGGCCAACAAAAAGAAAAAACAGACTCCACAGCGAAAATGCTAAGTGCAGACTCTGCACTTGTGCAAAATGACTCAAAAAGAACCAAAATCAAAGTGGTCTTCACATAAGCTCCTCAACGCTTCCTTCCACCGCTCCCCTTTCCGCCCTTAGTTGGCAGCTTCTGCTTCTTCTCAGGAGTGGTGTCACTGCCAGTAATGTCAATGAATAACTCAGTGGCAATGTCCTCCTCTTCCTCCGAAGCTTTATCAGAAGTTTCTCCTTTCGCTTTTCGTTTCCGTGATTTGCGGGAGCTTTTTGAGGCTTTGATCGCTTTGACCTTTCCCTTCTTGATAGTGACCAGCTCGTGTTGAGTCTTCTGGGGTTGCTCCGTCTGAGTTTCCTGCTCCTTGGCCTCTGCCGCTGTTATGTCACCTTCCAAAGACATAGAAGGGTCATCCAGGCCATAAAGCGCATCTATCTTTTCAGCCTCTGGCCCCGGTTGCAAGCCAGACGCAGACGTAGAAACTGGAACAGGAATGGAAACAACCATGGAAGATGTGGAAATGGCGGTAGGTCTGGGCGCTGAAGAAGTTAGCACGTCAACGGGAAAAGTAGATGGACCTATAAGATCAAAAATGAAAGCATTAAATTCATCCTGCTTTTACGACGTAAGCTGGAAGCTCTCGAATTCGAAGGAAACAAGAACATTACTTGCACTGGAGGAACGGTTGAGAATAGCGACCTCAAACTCACTACCTTTGCCTTCTTTTGATGGCTCCACCACCTGAGGAAGAATCTCAAGCTCTGAACTTGCTGGAAGGTCGTGGAGCTACCCTGAAGATTCGCCCGCATCAGAAATAAGGGACTTGGTGAGCGCTTCAGCGGTAGTCGTCAAGGCAGCATCAGTGGCCTCTGTCTCTCTCTCAGCTCGCAAAATTTCCCGGCCCTCGAGCAACGCTTTCTTTGATTCCTCATTCAGGTTAAGCATCCTCCAACTCCTGCTTGGTGTAAACATCGCCGCTATCAGAAAAGCGGGACAAGACTTCTTCCCATACCAAAACAAGAGTGTGTGGGAACTTCGGGCCCAAATAGCCGAGACTCTCTTGGTGCAACAAGGAGTTAACATAAAAGTTCAGAATGGTCGTGTCTAGCTTCTCCATTTTTCTTTCGAAGGCATTTTGGAGTTCTAAGTAATCCGCTCTCACGGCAGCTTTCTCAACTTCAGCAGCAGACTTATCGGCACTGAGCTGCGCGACCTGAGCCTATAGCTTGGCAATGGTCTCGGCTTGGTTGGAAATAGTTTTGCTGTGCCCCTCAACGATGAGGTCGTGATCGGCAATAGTTTTCCGTTGAGCCTCAATCGTTGCACTGCAGACAGTCACTTCTTGTTTTAGTTTGTCCTCCTCTACATGTGCCTTTTTTTTATCTCGTCTCTATAGACGATCTCTATTCGAGCATGCACCTCTTTCAGCAAGTCGGCGTTTCTCTTACTCTCTTGCAGCTCCGCTGCTTTCTCTTCCTCTAGCAATTTAATTCTGGCGTCATGTTCAGACAGCGCTTTCTCAAAATCATCATTCTCTGATTCGAAAGAAAGGATTTCTTGGTAGTTATTGCGATTGGTGTCCGCCAACTGCTTATACAACTATTCCCATCCTTCATCCTGTTCTAAATCATGTTGAATAGCTTGGAGGTGAGGCACATACGAGTCTTTGCGGACCAGGTGCAGATCGCGATCAAACTTAACCCCCTTCGGGAACCATCCGGGGAGCGCTGCCTCGAGCTTAGGGGGCCTGAAGGAAGAAGTTAGGCAGGTCTTCAGTGGGGGCGAGAAGCACCGGGGCAGTAACAATAGAAGACGATGAGATATGAGTTGAAGGCGGAATTGAATCCGAAGTAGCGGTAATTTCTTGGTCCGTTGAAGAGTGTGTTGTGGCAAGCCCTGAAGAATGGGGACGATGCTCAAATTTTGACCTTTTTGATGGCTCCTCCCTTTCCTCAAAAGTTCTCCTCTTCTCGTACCTGCCTTTGTACGATCGACCTCGATCTCTTTCTTCTTGACGGTGAACTTTGGCCTCAAGTTCTTTCCTCTTCCTATATTCCTCCTCCATTTCTTGGGATTAATGACGGCCGGAGGTGCGCTTGGAATACAGCTGTGAGTCGGTAAATTCTTCGAAGTCATTATAGAAACCTTGCCCTCTCGTCATACCTGGCACGAAGCATAAATAAAGTATTTTAGAAACAAAAACAAGCATGGAAAGAGTATTAGAAAGCGAGTATAACCCTAGCAAGACATGTAGCGTGTTTCTAAAGTGGGCCTAAAATGTCATCACAAACCGGATCGAACTGCCGTCATAGGTGGAATCAGACTAACTTCGACTATCGTAGGCGGAGTTGGGCTAACTTCTAGTGTAGTTCCGCTCAGGGGGGGAGGCACCTCATCGAATTTAAAGTCTTCTCTCATAAGCGCATCAAAGTCAACATAAACATCACTCAAACCCCCAAACTCTGCTCCGACGTCTTTACTTGGAGAATCTCGATGCCCTCCGGTCTCTGGAGCTTTGTCTTTATCGCTTATATCAGGGAGAGGAAAGCTCGGAAGAAAGGGGCTTATACCTAGAGTTTCGTCACATGATTTCAAGTCCTCGTCATCAGATCCTGCGTAAAGGTCATCACTTGCAGTAGACTCATCGCTGCTACTCTCAAACTCTCATTCTTCCTTTTCTGAGTCCAATGCGGCCTTGCCTTCTCTTTGCTTGAACTCTTCTTCCCCTTTCTCCGGAATTGGAGGCATTCTAACCGGGCCGCTTAATCCAGTCACAGTAGCGTCTCCTCCCTCGCGGGCCTCACCGGTTGATCCTTCAGACAGGCTCTCTCTCTCTTGAGAACGCCTTTATCGAAACCGTGGGAAGAAGAAGTAGATTTAGTGCGAACTTTGGATCGGGCATGAGAGGGGGCTTCGACTTGAACGGCGGATCTACCCGGGTATAATAATCCATACCGATGCAAGTTTTCATCAGTAAGCAACACTTTAACGCATCTCTCTCGGCATCAATAGCCTTTAGAGCTTGAAAAACTTCATTGAGAGCCACGTCTCTATTTGGCCTTGGAATAACTGCAGAGACATACAGCTAATTAGAAACTCCATTTCAACACATCGGAGCTCGATAAAAAAAAAGGGAACTTGCCCCATGTCGTCCACTGACGATTGAACCCCTCGGGGTATCTAACAAAGAAATATTGCATCTTGAATTGCGACAAGTTGCTCTGCAAGCGCATCGCAATTTTTCGATTTCTTTGGGCTTCGATTATGATCAAGGAGGGGCAGTCATATCTCCTCTTGAAAGATAGAAAGTACCGCAACTCATCAAAGCTTGGAGCGCGGTTGAACGTCCGCATGAAAGAACATGTAGGCAAGTCAAGATGGCGTAGCCGTTAGGATGAAGCTGAAATGGGGCAATACCCAAGTTCGAAAGAGTCTCGCGTAGAAAGTTGTTAAAGGGAGGCACGATTCCATTCAGACACATATACCGGTGGCAAGCAGTGTACCCTAGGGGAGGCATATGCGCACTCGTCCTTCTCTGGCAGACGCACTGTAACGACCCGTAAATTAATCGCTTTGTATTTGAATATTTAAATAATGGATTTTAATGATAAAATAAACATAATTTAAATATTAATTAATGATATTAAAATCATTTTTAAATTTTGTTTACAAAACTAAACAGTTCAAAGAAAAACAGAAAATGTGACTAGAAACTATTTTTCGAATTTTCGACGTTTCATTGTATACAAGTTATTTGAAATGTTGTACACACTTTCTTATATATATGCACACATAGACTAACTATATAATATGGGTTAAGATAGTATAATTAGGTTTAATTAAGTTAATTAACTTAAGATAATGATGATGTGACACTGGCAACTAAAAAAATAGAAAATAGTCACATCAGAGGAGACAAGATTTGACACTTTGGCAACTCAAAGTACAAACATGTTTAAATATGTTTTTTAGCATGTGTAAAAGGAGGGAGGCTTGGTGATGAGGTGGAAGCATATGAATGGAGGGTAAAGGACAAGGGGCGTTTTGGTAATTTCATTTATCAACTTTATATATAAGTTAATTTCCTAATTCTTTTCTTATCTTTCTCATTTCTATCTCCACTTTCAAAACTTCATTTAGGTTCTTTCGTAAGTTTTCATGGCTTCTAAATACTTTTCAAAAAAAATCATTTCTTTTAACTTCTTCCTTAAGCAAGTTTACTAAAAAACAACTTCTTTCTCCACTACACTTCTCCTCTTGCCAAAACTCTACAAAACAAGATCCTACACCCCACATACCCACCATGGCCGAGCCCCACATGCTCTAAGCCGAGCCTAAAAGCCTATTAGAGGTCCACCAAATCAAGTTAAAACTTAATCCTAATGATTTTCGGAGAGTTAGTGTGATTTCCATTCAAGTTAGTAAGCGTTACGATGAGTAAAGCTTCCATCATTGAACCACCAAGTTTAAACTATATCCATGCCAATACTTGTGTCTATTGAATGTTTATCATATGGTTGTAATGATGGTTTGGTCGATTTTTGGTTTGTTGCTTGAAACATAGTCGCATTTGAAAGTTAGTAAGCGAACCTTTGGTTATATGTAAATCTAGTAGACAAACTTATGCCATTGTTATTAAATGTTTGATATATGTTATGTTATTGAAAATCATTATGTATTTATGCTTATGCCTTGGTTATGTGATGTGTGGTTGTATTGCATATGTCATATGCTCCAATATGAAACCCCCATATAGGGATGGTTGCTGCTATATCGGCACTTTCAAAAAAATCACCTTTTATCGAAACCGTTTGGTTTCATTATTGTGCTTGGAATTACTTTACGAGTTAAACAAGTTTTGATTAATGATGTTTCCAGAAATAATTAATTATTTTAATATTGATTATTTAATTTAATTTATTATTTAATTAATAAGGATTAAAGTTAACTAATTAACTTGTTAATGATGTGTTTTAAATCTAACTAATTACTTAGTTGATTATGTTTTAATTTTAATTAATCATTTTATTTAATGATGTTTAAGACTAATTAATCTTTGGATAATGGTGGATTAAGATTAATTAATTTATTAATTAAAGATATTTTAAAATTAATTAACCCTTTTTAATTAACGACTTTTTAAAGGTTAATAAATTTGTTTAACCTTAAATAAATATTTTCTTAAATAAACTTTAAATTAATTAATCACTTTTAAATAATGATATTTAATTATTATTTAATTTAAAATTAATTAATTATATTATTAATTAAATTAATGATGTTTAAAAGGGTAATTTATCCTTTTTAATTAATGGGCATTAAAGTGAGTTTATCAACTTAGTTAATGGGGGTTTTAAAGTTGATTAATAAGTATAATAAGGATGTTTTAAGTGGATAAATCCTATTTATAATGATGTTTCAAAATCATTAAACTCTTTTAACAAAGTGTTTAAAAGCTAATACTTGTAATGTGAAACCAAACACGAATTCGGGTTTCTTTAAAAGAAAGAAAGTTTGAATTATTTATGGAAATGGATTAATTTACGTAAAGCGATTTGCTTGTATGGAAACAATTTGTTTGTATAATTAGCACTAAACATCGAAGAGGTAGACTTATTGCTATTTCGAAAGTTAATAATAATCGTGAGATATGACTTCGGGGTAACACTACCTTGACTTGTCCGGTATTATTATTAACCAAGAAATAATGCAAGTTTGAATTCGATGAGTGGTGATAGGTATACAAGACTTAATTTCCATATATGATCGTTTTAAATCCTCGATAGTTGGTTTCCCGGCTATCGGTTACTTCAGATTCTTTATTATCGTCATTCTAAGATGATGTGTTGCTCCGTCGAGCATTGATATCCTTTGTCGGAAATGACTGAATCCAAAGCGTGAGAGGAAGCCAAGCTATGTGGGGTTGCTCCCATTAGGGTAATTTCACATCTCATCTAGATTGGATTCGGTAGCGCTATTAGATGTGAAATATTCGGATACTCGGTAAGGTTTGGCGGGGTCCGGCTTGGTATTGTCCGAGAAGTGTCATAGAGTATATGAGCTTCTCAGAAGTATATTACTAGAGGTATATTTCAAGGGTGGTGCACCTTCCTAGTCATTTATTGGAGATTTTCCTTTCCTTATTTGATTCGAACCTTTGAATTTGTTTCCTTAATTTAACGGGAAGAGTCAACCACTCTTCACGATGTTTAATTATTTATCCATTCTTCATGTTTGGATGTTGATTCATGTGAGGGTAAACCGGTTCCGTGTTCAGCGGTGTTGTCTCGTATGTTTGTGTTTAATTATATACCTTCATTAAAGTTTTAATCATACCAGACAAATCGTCTAACCCGAGTTGTTTGTTTCCATGAACTCTCGAGTACTCATTTTATTTGAGTAGTCCGAGAGTAGCAGGTCTTTGTTGGGCTCTTTGAAGACGGCGTCCTAGCAGGAGGCTTTTCATCTTCTTATTCCGATGTACTATGTAGTTTATGTAAGTGTATTTTGTTTCAGCATTTGTAAAGGCGGGACGTTATAACTGCCTAGGATGATTTGTAGTACTTTTGGGTAATCTGATAACTCCTTGTTAAGGAGTAACCTGATGTACTATTTATGTTATGTTTATTTAGTAGTTTCATTGTGAGGTTTTCTATTTTGTTCTTTTTTTACCCCATGACGATTCATCTTTCTGATGCTTGGGCAACGACACACGAACACCGAGGATGTGTTAAGTGTCGTTCATAGGGGTCAGAAAGGTGGGTCGTTACAGTTGGTATCAGAGCTTCAGTTGAGCGAACACCTTAGCCTGATTGGGGTACAACTCATTTGAGATAGGGTGAGTAGAGCCCTAGAATGAGGTAATCTTGAGAGAGTGTTTCCTTTTCTTCTCTGAAAGCTTGGTTTTAGATCCTTTATTGTGGTTTCTCTTTTTCCATCATTGACCCTATCTTTGTATTCTAATGATACTCGTCACTTATCCAGGTTATTGAAAATGAGTATAAGAGGAAGAAGAGGAAGGGGATCTGGAACCAGCACAGCTACAAATGGCAGAGCTCCTATAAATGAGCCAGTTGTATAGCCGATAGTAGAAGCAGTGATGCAAGTTCAGCCGCCTCAAAACTTCACGACCTTGTGCAAGATTTGCACTACTTTAGGTGGTAAGCCTTTTTATGGAACTGAAGATATTTTAGGAGTTCAGACATGGCTCTGCTCTTATGAGATGATATTCGGGGATCTTCAGTTGGGAGATGCTAGAAAGAGATTGTTGGCATCGTGTCAGCTTAAGAAAGCAGCAATGGATTGGTGGGATTCAGTCACCATGAATACACCAGAAGAAGATTTCTCTTGGGCGTAGTTTAAGGAAGTTTTTGAAGCTCAGTTTATCCCAGAGGTGGAAAGGACTCAGTGTTCAGAAGTTTCATGGATTTGAAACAGGGTGAGATGACAGTGGCACAACATGAGCATAAGTTCAATGCATTATCCCGCTTTGGACCAGGATTGATTGATACGCCACTTAAAAATAATGAAATATTCGTGAAAGGAATGCAACCAGAATTTCATCGGGAAATGACCAATCATCTCAACGGTACCTTTACCAATCTGATCGGTATGGCTTTGAAATTTAAAGCTCTTGATGTTGAGCAAGGAGTTCAGAAAGGAGTAGTGCCAGCAGTTAATGCCCAACCTTTATCAATGATACCAATTGCTAATAAGCCCTTTTTCAAGCGTAAGGGGAAGAAGAAGTGGTCGGGAAAGAAGCCTGGAGGTGGAGCTCCAGCTTAGAACAAGCAGTTAGACTTAACCAAGATCCTTTGTTATAAGTGCAACCAAATGGTCTACTTTGCAAATCAGTGCTCGAACCCGGCTAGTGGACCACTCTGCTACAATTGCAACAAACATGGACATATGAAGAACTAGTGCCCTTTTCCAAAGAAGGGATCTCAGGGACAAGCTTTTGCTATTCAGGAAATACTATCTACTTCTACGGACCCAAAAGTAAAGCAGGCATTGCAAGGTACACTATCCATTTCTGATATTACTGTTAGAGTGTTATTTGATACCGGTGCATCCCATAGTTTTATCTCATATGACCTAATGAACCAGTTAAATCTTAAATATGTTATTCTCCATAATTCTCTTTGTGTGTCGAACCCAATTGGGAGTGCGACCAATCTTGACACCTTATGTTTGAATGTGCTTATTTCTTATTGAGACCGGTCTTTCTTTTCTGACTTGTTTGTCCTTGGGTTCATGGGTTTTGGAGTATTATTGGGAATGGACATGTTATCTAAGTTTAAAGCTGTCTTGGACTGTGTTAGAAGGGTGATCGTAGTAATAGATGTAATAGGTAGAAGCATTGATATATGCTGCGAAGAGCTAAGGGGATTGATGAGAAGTTTTTTGTATTCCCTCGAAGTACCCAAAGAGGAGATAAGGAATATACCAATTGTTCAGGACTTCAAGGATATTTTTGAAGAAGTGCAGGTTTACCTCCTCATCGGGAAGTAGAATTCCGCATTGCTTTGATTCCTGGAACCAGACCTATTGTACAACCTCTTCGAAGGTTGGCTCTAAAGGAAAGAAGAGAATTGGAGAAGCAGATGTTTGATTTATTGCAGAAAGGTTTGACCCAATGGAGCACATCAAGTTAGGGATCGCCAGTAGTGTTCGTTACCAAGGCGATGGTTCTCTTAGTTTATGTGTGGATTATCGAGAATTAAATAAGAGGACTATCAAGAATAAGTATCCTTTACCTAGGATTGATGACATGTTTGACCAGCTCCACAGAGCTCGGATATTTCCTCGGTTTGATCTTGCCACTGGTTTTCACCAATTAAGGGTAGCAGAAGAGAGTATACCCTTAACAGCTTTCGTACCCCTAATAGTTTTTACGAGTGGTTAGTCATGTCGTTCGGATTGACTAATGCACCCGCTTATTTCGTGGACTTGATGAATAGTGTTTCGGGATTTTCTTAACAAGTTTGTTCTAGTCTTCATTGATGACATCCTCGTTTATTCTAAAACAGAGGAAGAGCATAAGTACCATCTCCAAATTGTTCTAAGTACTTTAAGAAGTCATGTTTTAAAAGCAAAGTTTTCGATGTGCCATTTCTGGAATTCCAAAGTTAGATTTCTATAGAACATAGTTTCGGGAGAAGGAATATCAGTGGACCCAGCTAAAGTAGTTGCGGTTCAAAATTGGAAGAAACCCGAAAGTGCGACTGAGGTGAGAAGTTTCTTGGGATTGGCAGGTTTCTATAGAAGATTTGTTAAAGATTTCTCGAAGATTTCTTCTCATCTAACCAAGCTGACGAAGAAGGATGCTAAGTTTATTTGGACACTCAAGTGCAATCAAGCGTTCAATGAGTTAAAGGAGAAATTGGCAAGCGCTCCTATCTTGACTATTCCAAATGGGAATGAAGGATTAACAGTTTACACGGATGCTTGTAGGAACGAATTGGGAGCAGTTTTGATGCAGGATGGTAAAGTAATAGCGTATGCGAGTCGATAGTTGAAACCTCATGAGAAAAATTACGCTACGCACGATTTGGAGCTTTTGGCAGTAGTCTCGCATTGAAGGTGTGGAGGCACAATCTTTTGGGTGCAAAGTTTGAGTTATATATGGATCACAAGTCATTAAAGTATCTTTTTACCTAAAGGATTTGAACTTAAGGCAGCAAAGATGGCTGGAGTTTCTCGCGTCTTATGACTTAGAGATTCTTTACACCCTAGGAAAAGCAAACGCTGCTGTAGATGCTTTGAGTAGGAATGTGGCGACGATTGCAAATTTGGAAGTTAAGCCAGCACTAATGGAGAGAATTGCATATTTCCAAGAAGAAGACCCTATTCTAGCTCGTCTTAAGAAGGATGTTGATGATGGAACTATCTCTAGTTTTCAAATAGACTCTCGAGGAATTTTAAGAATGAATGGACATATTTGTGTGCCGGATGTTAATGGAATTAGACAGGATGTGCTGAGAGAGTGCCATCGGTCAAGGTTATCTATCCACCCAGGAGTAACTAAAATGTTTCAGAATATGAAGAAGACCTTTTGGTGGAAAGGGATGAAGAGAGACATTTCAATCTTCGTGAGTCGATGTGCAAATTGTCGACAAGTCAAGAGTGACCAGCAAAAGATTACTGGGTTGCTCCAACCATTGGAGATACCGAATTGGAAGTGGGAGCAAGTATCCATGGACTTTATCGATGGGTTGCCCAGAACAAGAAGAGGTAATGAAGGCATATGATGGGTAATTGTAGATCGATTAACAAAGAGCGCCCACTTTATTCCGGTGAAGTCAACTAGAACTGCAGCTTCTTTAGCAGGAATTTATTTGAGGGAGGTCGTTTGACTGCATGGAATTCCAGTAAGTATAGTCAGTGATCGAGATCCCATCTTCACCAGCCGTTGTTGGGGAGCATTGCAAGCCACTTTAGGGACAGAGTTGAATTTGAGCACAGCCTATCATCCACAGACAGATGGACAAACTGAAAGGGTAAATCAGATTTCGAAGGATCTCTTAAGAGCATGCATTTTGGATTTTGGAGGATCATGGGAAGATCACCTTCACTTAGTAGAGTTCTCCTACAACAACAGTTACCAAGCTAGCATTGGCGTGGCACCCTATGAAGCTTTGTATGGGCGGCCATGTAAATCAACTTCATGTTGGGTTGAGACTGGAGACCGTTTAGTTCTTGGACCAGAGATGATTCGAGAAGCATCAGAGAAAGTGGCTATGATCAAGGAAAGGAAGAAAGAAACCCAGGATCGACAGAAAAGCTACGCCGATCAATGGAGAAAGGACTTAGAGTTTGTGGTCGGGGATTTGGTAGTTGTGAAGGTTTCTCCGATAAAAGGAGTTGTAAGATTCAAAAGGGTAGGAAAGCTAGCACCCAGATTGATTGGACCATTTAGAATCCTTGAGAGAATTGGATTATTGGCCTATAGAGTAGAATTGCCTAAAAGATTGTTAGAAGTTCATAATGTCTTTCATGTATCTCATTTGAGAAAGCATGTTCATGATCCATCTTTGATTATTGAGACATATGTTCAGGAAGACTTAGAAATAGTATCGAATTTGATTATCATCTGACACCCAGTTCATATTATAGATCGAGATGAAAGGAGATTGAGGAACAAGATGGTTAAGCTTGTGAAGGTTCAGTGGAGTGACGACCCTCGCGATTGTACTTGGGAGACTGAGGATCGTATTAGAGAAACTTACCCTGATGTAATGTCAAGTTAGTTGTTTGTTGTTTGAATGCATTATGTATGTTCGTTTATGGCATAGTTGCTTTGCGTTATTATATGAATTTCTTGGTATAATATATATATATTTTTTGGAGTGTCTTTTGTGTATTAATTTCGAGGACGAAATTCTCTTAAAGGGGGGAGAGTGTAACGACCCGTAAATTAATCGCTTTGTATTTGAATATTTAAATAATTTTTAAATATTTAAATAATGGATTTTTAATAATCAAATAAACATAATTTAAATATTAATTAATGATATTAAAATCATTTTTAAATTTTGTTTACAAAACTAAATAGTTCAAAGAAAAACAGAAAATGTGACTGGAAACTGTTTTCCAAAATTTCGACGTTTTATTGTATAAAAGTTATTTGAAATGTTGTACACACTTTCTTATATATATGCACACATAGACTAATTATATTATATGGGTTAAGATAGTATAATTAGGTTTAATTAAGTTAATTAACTTAAGATAATGATGATGTCGACACTTTGGCAACTAAATAAAAATAAATAAATTGAAAATAGTCACATCAGGGGAGACAAGATTTGACACTTTGGTAACTCAAAGTACAAACATGTTTCTTAGCATGTGTAAAAGGATGGAGGCTTGGTGATGAGGTAGAAGCATATGAATGGAGGGTAAAGGACGAGGAGCGTTTTGGTAATTTCATTTATCAACTTTGTATATAAGTTAATTTCCTAATCCTTTTCTTATCTTTCTCATTTCTATCTTCACTTTCAAAACTTCATTTAGGTTCTTTCCGAAGTTTTCATGGCGTCTAAATACATTTTTTTTAAAATCATTTCTTTTCACTTCTTCCTTAAGTAAGTTTACTAAAAAACAACTTCTTTCTCCACTACACTTCTCCTCTTGCCAAGACTCCACAAAACAAGATCCTACACCCCACATACCCACCATGGCCGAGCCCCACATGCTCTAGGCCGAGCCCAAAAGCCCATTAGAGGTCCATCAAATCAACTTAAAGCTTAATCCTAGTGATTTTCAGAGAGTTAGTGTGATTTCCATTCAAGTTAGTAAGTGTTACAGTGAGTAAAGCTTCCATCTTTGAACCACCAAGTTTAAACTATATCCATGAATATACTTGTATCCATTGAATGTTTATCATATGGTTGTAATGATAGTTTGGTCGAATTTTGGTTTGTTGCTTGAAAAATAGTCGCATTTGAAAGTTAGTAAGCGAACCTTTGGTTATATGTAAATCTAGTAGACAAACTGATGCCATTGTTATTAAATGTTTGATATATGTTATGTTATTGTAAATCATCATGTATTTATGCTCATACCTTGGTTATGTGATGTGTGGTTGTGTTGCAAATGTCATATGCTCGAAATCCGAACCACCCGTATAGCGATAGTCGCTATATTAGCACTTTCGGAAAAATCACCTTTTATCGAAACCGTTTGGTTTCATTATCGTGCTTGGAATTACTTTACGAGTTAAACAAGTCTTGATTAATGATGTTTCCAGAAATAATTAATTATATTAATATTGATTATTTAATTTAATTTATTATTTAATTTATTATTTAATTAATAAGGATTAAAGTTAACTAATTAACTTGTTAATGATGTGTTTTAAATCTAACTAATTACTTAGTTGATTATGTTTTAATTTTAACTAATCATTTTATTTAATGATGTTTAAGACTAATTAATCTTTGGATAATGGTGGATTAAGATTAATTAATTAATTAAAGATATTTTAAAATTAACTAACCCTTTTTAATTAACGATTTTTTAAAGGTTAATAAATTTGTTTAACCATAAATAAATATTTTCTTAAATAAAGTTTAAATTATTAATCACTTTTAAATAATGATATTTAATTATTATTTAATTTAATATTAATTAATTATATTATTAATTTAATCAATGATGTTTAAAAAGGTAATTTACCCTTTTTTATTAAAAGGGATTAAAGTGAATTTATCAACTTAATTAATGGGGTTTTAAGTGGATAAATCCTATTTATAACGATGTTTCAAAATCATTAAACTCTATTAACAAAGTGTTTAAAAGCTAATACTTGTAATGTGAAACCAAGCACGAATTCTGATTTTTTTAAAAGAAAGAAAGTTTGAATTGTTTAAGGAAATGGATTAATTTTCGTAAAGCGATTCACTTGTATGGAAAAGATTTATTTGTATAATTAGCACTAAACATCGAAGAGGTACCCTTATCGCTATTTCAAATGTTAAGAATAATCGTGAGATATGAATTCGGGGTAACACTACCTTGACTTTTCCGGTATTATTGTTAACCAAGAAATAGTGCTAGTTTGAATTCGATGAGTGGTGATAAGTATACAAGACTTAATTTCCATATATGATCGTTTTAAATCCTCGATAGTTGGTTTCCCAACTATCGGTTACTTCAGCTTCTTTGTTATCGTCATTCTAAGAAGATGTGTTGCTCCGTCGAGCATTGATATCCTTTGTTGGAAATGAATGAATCCAAAGCGCGAGAGGAAGCCAAGCTATGTGGGGTTGCTCCTATTAGGGTACTTTCACATCTCATCTAGATTGGATTCTTTAGCGCTATTAGATGTGAAATATTCGGATACTAGGTAAGTTTTTGCGGGGTCCGGCTTGGTATTATCCGAGAAGTGTCACGGAGTATATGAGCTTCTTAGAAGTATATTACTAGAGGTATACTTCACGGGTGGTGCACCTTCCTAGTCATTTGTTGGAGATTTTCCTTTCCTTATTTGATTTGAACCTTTGAATTTGTTTCCTTAATTTAATCAGGAAGAGTCAACCACTCTTCGCGATGTTTAATTATTTATCCATTCTTTACGTTTGGATGTTGATTCATGTGAGGGTAAACCCATTTCGTGTTCAGCGGCATGGTCTCATATGTTTGTGTTTAATTACATACCTTCGTTTAAAGTTTTACTCACACCAGACAAATCGTCTGACCCGAGTTGTTTGTTTCCATGAACTCTCGGGTACTTATTTTATTTGAGTAGTCCAAGAGTAGTAGGTCTTTGTTGGGCTCTTTGAAGACGACGTCCTAGCAGAAGGCTTTTCATCTTCTTATTCCACTATACTATGTAGTTTGTGTAAGTGTAAGCATTTGTAAAGGCTAGACGTTATAACTGCCTAGGCTGATTTGTAGTACTTTTGTGTAACTCTGATAACTCCCTGTTAAGGAGTAACCTGATGTGCTATTTCTGTTATGTTTATTTAGCAGTTTCATTGTGAGGTTTTCTATTCTGTTATTTTTTTTACCCCATGACGATTCATCTTTCTGATGCTTGGGCAACGCACACGAACACCGAGGATTTGTTAAGTGTTGTTCCTAGGGGTCAGAAAGGTGGGTCGTTACATGCACATCCTCTTCTTGAATTCCATGTTGCGCATAGATGTTATGAAGAACCTTAGCAGAAACCACCGAAGAAGCTCTCTTAGGTGGATTAAGTAGAACTCTAAAGTTGGGAGGCGTTCGATCCACGATTGGCCCAACCGAAACCAACTGGCAATACTGAGCTTGCGAAGTGGTAGAAGAAAGAGCGACGGATGATGACTCGGCTTCTAAGAGTGCCGGGCTTCCCCCGCTTGACTTTCGACGCATGGATGGCCTCTCCATTCTGAATAATAGAACTCGTGTCCGAAACAGTTAGGTAAATCTATCCTAAACTAAAAGTTTCCCCCACCACACTTGAATTCCGAAGAGACATAAATTCATGATTGGCACATTGGATTTCAAATGTGAACCGAGGCAAGTGCAGTGTGCTGTCTATATAGGATAAACTCGGTGCCCGAAACACTACAAACACTCTATCCCGTGTAGATAGTTCGCTCATAGTAGAAGCATAAAAGGACTTCCCGCATCGCTCTATTTTTTATTTTTACTCTCCTACACTTACCCGTTATCGATCAACGATCGATAACGGATCCATTTTCCGAAGCGACGCGGAAGATTCTTTTCATTACAGGGGCACCAAGCGTGCAAACGAAAACATTGTAACTCTGCGACTATGATATGTCATGTTACCACAACTATGTAACTCTGCACAAGTCGACTTTGATTCTCGGGAAGAAGGCAGCAAAGCATGCCGAGCATCAGGACAAAATCCAAATGTCGTTCCGTAGAAACTCGCAACTCGGATTACTATCATCTTCCCGGAAATCGCAATGGACTCAGACTTCTCGCGACCAACATTGCAAATGCATACTCATCATCAAATCATTACACAAACATAGTAATTAGCAAACCAATTAGCAAACCCACCTTTGATTGAATTCTAGAACACAAGGATGATCAAAAGCACAGAATCAATGAGATGTAGATGCACCGCTGGCGAGCTAGGAGATGGGTCGGCAATGATTCAAGGTGGTAAAAAACTAGGGTTTTGGTGAGGAATGATCTAAAAATCAACTAGAAGAAATCACGGCAAGTGACGAGGTTAGATCAGTGGAAACAGATGGATCAAGGCATTGGGAAGGATTGAATCGTCTAGGGTTGGATCGCACAAAGATAAGGAACTCGGGTCACGTGAAGAAAATGCACTGGCTCGGCTCGACTGAATAACTAGGTCGGCTCGAATACACGTATATAGGAAAATAAAAGAGCAAGGCAGAAAAAATTGCAAGTCATTGGGTCGGGTTCGTCCATCATGGATCGCTAGCGACCCATTTTTCTGAAGTAAAATTTATCTAAGTAGTCAGGTCACTAGCGACCCATCCCACATGGATCGCTAGCGACCCATGAGATTGAAGGCGAATTTTTCTCGAGCTAGAACTCCGACATCTACCAATCCTTTCGAAGCATATCGAGAAGTTATGGAGAGAAATTTGATCTGTTACGACGAGCAGTAGCAGTCAAGACCAAAGCTAAGTGGTCACAATGTGACCAGCCACGTATTCGTAAAACTCTAATACGATCACTTGGAAATCGACGGACAGATATTGAGAGCGATAACTTCCTAAGCACGCCTTGTTTACAACGAAGATGTACTCTAAGGGGCAAATATTATCCATGTTTTTAATCCAGCAGGATCCAGCAGGAAACAGAACAATTCTGTGACATCAGAATGTCTTGGAACTTAACCAGAAAGGCCAAGGCAAGGAGTGTACGAGAGTCGAGTCGTATTACTAAGGCAACGGCCAAATTCAACTAAACCAAGGGACTAGCGTCGGTTCAATCTAATCAGCTACTGAGGGCAATCAGCCAGTAGACTGTCATCAAGACGGAACAACGAGCCTACACGAACGACATCAACGCAAGGTCGTATAAAAGCACCCCAAACTTGGAACCTCAGAAACAATCAAAGTGCTTGGATCGCTAGCAACCCATATCTATGGATCGCTAGCAATCCATGCTAACATGTTGGTTCGATGAGAAAAGTAGGGATAAGGAGCCTTGGAGAGAGAAGAATAAAAAATTCTAAGTGTATGGGTCACTAGCGATCCATACACTATGGATCGCTAGCAATCCATATGAAGCCAAATTCCTTGCGACCTTGCGTATTGGAGTATGAGATGATAGCAGCTAAGTAATAAGCTCACGAGCGAGCCAACACTATAGGTCACTAGCGATCCATGGTTTTGGCTCGGATCGTGAGCTAAACCTTCCTAGGTCGTTCTGTACTTACCTGCAAGCAGTTGACGAAGTGGCCTGGCCCAGAAGCTCTCCGATCCCTATAAATACCATCCTATTTGCAACATAAACTGGATCCTCTCCGAACTGGTTGCTGAAGCTCTACTAGAAACATTCTTCACTCTCTGCCTCCCTCACAATAATCTCCAAAGGGATTCACTGTGATTCTCCAGTAGATTCCAACTCTGGAGATTCAATCTAGCTAAGGATAATCAAAAGTCTTGTAATGAAACACTACTTGTAACAGCAATCAGTCTATAATAAAACTATAAAATGGACGTAGGCTTCATTAACAGCCGAACCACTATAAAAATTACCTTTCTTCTTTCTTTTAATGTTCTTTTTCTATATCTATGATCTGTGATATTGCTCTGCCAGAACAGGATTGGTGCTTTCAAACTCAAACCAGGGTGTTGATCCACTTTTTGGGTTAACAATATCCTTGGCTGTATCAACTTTGACTTTGAGTTGACTACAGTTGACCGTGATACTAATCTCATATAACTAAGAAAGTGAATTCTATATTGAATAGCGTTTCACTTTCAATGCTTTAACTCAAAACCTAACTCGATGGATGTCACGTCATGATTTAACTATAGTCAAAGTGGAGTGTCCATATTGGAGTTCAATGGTATTCTCAAGTCGAGAGAACTGTATAGTATCTTCACTTTGAAATTCTATGATTGACCTTAGTTATATTGACCGAAAGAAAATCCTCGAGTGAATCATTCCATAGTTATCCAATAAAAATCCATACATAACCCCTTAGTGTCCCTGATAGCCATGAGTAATACATTGCCTAACATTTATAGAGCATACATACTCTAGTCTCAATGGATGAATCGATATCTTTTCTCGAAACATCTGAATATGAATATCTAAAATAATATGTTATTTTAATATGATAAATTTCTCATGATTACAACATATTGTAATTCACATGCCATATCATTTAAGGATTTTCTATTTAATATACTTAAATTAAATAATTAATTAACATATCAAAATACGACAAGTGGAAAATAGAAAGAAATCACATTTTATTATGAACAAGATGATAGAGTCAGGGGTGTGCCCTAGTGTTTAACGACGAATTATCTATCGGCTTAGAAAATTGCCGAAAAATTTATAATAAAAATACCGCAAGCGCACGACGTACTATCGTAGTTCGTAGTGAGTACGCGTCGATCCGCAGGGAATTGTTAGATTTTAAATCTCTATTCAATCAAATTAACCAAAGTTGAAAGCGATTAGCTAGAAAATGTAAGAACAATGACAAAAAGAAAGTGATAAAAATATGAGAGTTAAATGACAATTTAAAGATAAATCCACTCTCTAGATCACATAGTTCAACAAAATGAAATTACGATCTCTCTTTTTTGGTCATTAGTGAGTTTAATTGATGTGTTTATCATAAGTATGGCCTATTTGTGCTATTAATTAGCTCAACATAAGCCATCAAACTATAACACACCCTTTAAACCACTTACTAATTCTCATGAAAAATGACAACAAGTTGAAAGTAAAATCTATTTTAAGCATGGCCAATTAACTATTAATTACAAATATAGACCATCAAATTTTGATTTCAACATTCACTTCATTACCATAATCATATGTAGATAAAGAGGTAATTTGTGTTTAGTGATTGTTTAAGCATAGCCTATTTGGTGTCAACAATATAGGCTATCAAATTCAAAGCAAAAACAACAAGTTAAACCACTTCAAGCATTGTCATTAAGCACAAAAAGAGAGCAATAATTATCAAAATGTTAAAGCTATATAATTAGAGAGCTTCATTACCCCTAAATTGAAGGGGTTTAGCCTCTCATTTGTGTTATCATATCAACACAAGTAGCATGCAACATGAAACAAACAAGAAGAAGATGAAAACAAAGTAAAGGAAGAGCTATTCTACTTGCATAAAATAAAAGAAGATCTACACTACTTGCATAAATAAATAAATCTACACTACTAACATGAATGGAAATAAACAAAGGAAGAAAAGAGCATGTATTGAAATTTCATAAAAAAAATTACATAAAAGAAGAAGAGCTTTGATTTAATTTCCTAAACTAAGAGGCTAAGAGAAGAGAGCCTAAGAGAGGAGAGTTACATGAACATATGAGGTATTTATACATGTTTTAAAACCCTAATTCATTTTTTGGGAACTACCCAAACTACCATTGAGAAAGTGTGGCCACCAAGTTTTCATTAGCATAAGATAATCCTCCATTAAGTGTACATGAAACTTTAATGGCCATTACCATGTGCATTAGTTTCTAATTTGTACATTAAGGTAGGTGGGTAGGTGGGGTCCTCCATGATCATGAGTTTGAATTATTTCCATCTTCATTCCTTTGTATCCTCTTGTGCATGCATATTTCTTTATGAAGCAACTTGTATTTGAATTCAAATTCCTACAAAATAACATAGAAATTTTCAATTAAATTTTATAAAATTAATATATGCACAAAAATGACCATGTTGCCCCTAAATGAAGATGAATATGTGATGATTTGAAAATAGTTTGAATTTTGGTCTAAACATGTTAAAACACCCAATATGATCATTTATTTAATTTAATTTGATAAAATATGGTAGTAAAATATGCACATTTACGTCCACATCAAATACCCCCACACTTATCTTTTTATTCGTCCTCGAATAAAGAATAAACTAAGATAAATCCGTTTTCGTATGGAGCATAATTTCATTAAGCATATGCAACAAGCCATTAAACATCTAGGTGTCCCTAGTAAGACGAGTGTTGTCTCGTGAGAGTTTTCAGCGGATACTATCCACAAAATCCAAATGCGAAGTGAAAATATTTACAAAATGAAAAAAATTCCTAAATGCAAGATTTATTTACAATGATATGGATGCAAGTTTTCAAAAATATTTACAAATGAATGATTTACTTTTAAATTGACACGAATAAGTTAAATATAAGTTTTGGTCATTATCTTGAAATTTAAGTCATTTACTTGTCAAAATTTCCAACAAAAATCAAGTTATCATAACAAATAGACTATAGTTTAACTCGTTGTTTCGTTTAATAACAAAGTGTAACTATGAAATAGATCCTTAGCTGACTATCAAAGTGGTATTTTCATTTCTTTTCAATAACAAGTCAAATCAAACAAGTCAAAATAGTGCTTGGATTTCAATTGCTTACTCTCTCTTATTTTAAAATTTTATTGATATTAACAATATTTATATATGCCTAAATCAGATGAACTGAGGCCAGGTATATTACCCATGCACTGCCTTGCGGACTGATGTGAGGGGAATACAGAGCTTGGCGAGTGAACACACAAGTGCGAGCACTTATTGACTATAGGCGTTATTAGTAAAAGAATTTTTATATACACACACCTAACCCAAATAAACTGAGGCCAGATATACCGATCGTGCACTGCCTTTCGAGCTTTTGTGAGAAGGGTACAGAGCATGGCGAGTGAACACACGAGTGTGAACACACGACTCTAGCTGTTTATTAAAAAATATACATATATACAAGAAATATTTTTTGTTTTTGTTTTTGTTTTTTAGAAGAGAGAGTTTCGCACTATCATCTTAGCACCATTTAACTTAGAGGACAAAAATAATGTTATATCTTTACTTTAAATCAACCTCTTTTTAAAACAAAGATTTTCAATTAGGATATATTTTATAATTAACACGTATGGATCTTCCTATATACTAGTTAAACCATTGTTATTTGTAATAAACTTCATTTTTATTTTTGTTAAGATAAATTTTCAAAAATTTCAATTTAATAAACCAAAACCATATATTTATCCTATAGTGTTTCTTTAAAAATAAATCAAAATTGCTTTAAAAAAATTGAGAATCTTTTTTCTAAGTTTTGGAAAGAATATGTAAAAATAAACCATGAAAAATTAAAAATTACGATAAAAAATTAAAAATGAAGATGAGACTCCCCCCACACTTGATTTTGTCTGTGTCCCCAAAGTCAACCCAAGTGGAAGGAGAAGAATAAAACAAAAATAAAAAGATGACCTATATTTACATGAAAATGAGTGGTATTTACACGAGATCAGAAAGTATATAGTCAAAAAGTAAATGAAACGGTCTTCCAAAGACCGATTCATTTGTCTCGTCAAATATGCGAGACACAGCTTCGGAAAACTAAACCGTAAAAGATTTCAAAATTGAATGTTGATTTGAAAAAACCAATGTTGTTTTATTAAAAATCGTATGAGTTGTTTTATTTTCGATGATTTTTGGGGTTGGTAAAACAATTGATTGAAATTCAAGTTTATTTTCACCAAATTGAAATTCAAGATTATCATTGAAAACTTCTTCAGAATTATCAATTTCAAAATCAAAATGGTGATTTAAATCTCCCCCTTCAGAATTTAACAACTTGCCATCAAAAAGTCCAAAGAATTTGTGTTCATTAAATTCGTCTTCCTTTATAGGATTATCAACAACTTCATTGGGTATATCGTTTTCAAAATCCAAAGTTGTATTAAAGTTTTCAAAATGGAGAAAGGAAGATCGAAATTTAAATCGAGTTTCTCACCCTCAAAAGAATTAAAACCCAACTCAATTACCGTGTTTTCAACAACTTCATTAAGATCATCATTTTTAGTTTCAAAAGTTGTTGTTTGAAAATCGTCGATTTGGGTAAAAGGTGGATTATCACTTGACTCGTCACACGTTGGGATTTGATTTTGTTTATCACCTTGTTTCATATATGTTTCGAACAACAAATATGTATGTTCATCGTAAATTTCGTCCATTTGTTCAACAAAATCCAATTTATAATTATTAACTTGAGAATTCTCGATTTGGATTTGTTGAGAACAAACATTATCAATCGCATTGTAATCGAGATTATTTCCATTGCCAAAATTATTTGAAAAGTTGTTTCCACTTTCGTTTCAGTTTTGAAATTCATTTTGAAGTTTGAAATTGACTTGGCATGGGTTATACTCGAAATCGTTTGAATTTTGAAGTGAATTCAAATTTTGATTGTTTTGAAAACTTTGATTTGAGTTATCGCACAAATACGAATTACACAACTCATTTATCATTCGATTTTGTTGTGTAGAGAGTTCAAGTAGAGATAAAATCGTTTCAATGCTCTTTTCCAGATTCAAGGGTTGGTCATCATTTTGAAAACTTTGTTGTTTAAAATTCAAATTGTTTATACAATAGTTGTTGTTAAATATCCATACGAATTTGGATTGAAATTATATGGATTATATTGATTTTCACAACTATCGTAACATTCGTGTGAATATGGAAATTCCGACATTTTCAAGAATTTTTTTTTTGGATTTTTATAAAAGAAAACTATTTACTAAATGGAATTTATTTTTCAAAAGGAAAATCTGATTTTTTTTTGGTTTTTGGATTTTCAATTTTTTTTAAAGATTTTATTTTTTTGGTTTTCTAAAAAAACTAACTTAAAATTGTTTTTCTTTTTAGATTTTTGATTTTGATTTTAAAAAAATTCAAAGGAAAAGTTTTAGTTGAAGAATATTTACAATTTTTTTAGCTTTAGATTTGAATTTTTTTTTAAATATGCATGAACGAATGAAACTAAATGAATGCAAGGTTTTAATTACAAATTTCTAACCTAAGTAGCTCCTAACCCAAAATTGTATAATCACACTTTGTCTTAAGTCAACAAAAATATTTCTTAGCCAGGTAACGGGCATGATTTATCGGTGCACCACGAATCACCGTAGCAATGCTACCGAAGGTTTAAGTACCTTCAGAGAAACAACCACTATAATATTTACGAATCACCGTAATATTTATAAATGGTTATTACTTTGCCGTAGCCTAGGCACCAAGAAATAAAATTGTTCAAAGAAGACAATTGTCAAAATACAATTAAGCATTATCAATGTCTAACCGTTATTATTAACCAAATTCTAGGATGAAATGCAAAGCATAAATTAAACGTGGTTCAACGATGCAACTTCGAATGGATTTTTGTTTTTATTTTTTTAAATGCAAGCAATCAACAATGCAAAATGAGGATAATGATGCAATTTTTTTTTATAAGTAAGCAATTTATTTGGCAAGTAGAGCGGTAGTTTTCAGCAAGCTATTCTTCTCCTTGCGATTTTTTGCTTTGGCAACCTGAAAATAAAACAAGATATATATACAGTTTTTTTTTAATATTTTTTTTATATGTTTATCAAAGAAGAAAATAAAACAAGTGAAAAACAAAACAAGTAAAAGTAAAACAATTAAAACCAATTGATTTTTTTTAATATATAAGTGGAACTTAACACAATTTAAAACAAAACAAAACAATTTTTTTTAAAGCACAAAGCAAAACTCAAAACAAATTGAACACATCAAATTAAGCAAATTTTTTTTAAAATAAGGATGGACTAAAAAATATATTTAAAACATAAATTAAAACCAAACAAAAGGAAAAAAAAACTATATTCACTTAACCCTACACACACAGGCCCTAATACCCGACCCACTTAAAAAATTCGAAATTACTTCTCTGTGAACATAAGGAAACCACGATTCGTTAAACAGAACATGGAGGAAAATAAAATTCGCCACCCTTTCTTTTGTTAATAAAAAAAATCACGTAATCAATTCTCTAATTCAATTCTCAAAATCAATCTCAATTTGCAATTGTTCGAATGCGATTGTGGATGGAAGACTTAGAAGTTGCGTGCGTTCAAGATTGCGGCAATGTCGCGGTTGCTTATGGTGGTGAATGCTGGAGTGTTGGGTCTGAAGTCGCGATGCACGGAGGTGTAGATGCTATTCATGCGTTGGTCAAAGATGAAAAAGGTGAAATTAGGAAGTGAAGTTTTGCTTGGCAGAGGATGTAAGTTGATGTTTACTGATGTTTGTGGAGAATTTTGTGATCACTGTAGCGGGTTGCGGGCAGTGTAGTAGGAGGATGACTGGTGTTGCTTGTCAGCAAGGGAGTGGTTCAGGTGAGGCTTGATTGATTGTGCAGGCAGTAGTTTACAGGAGAAGGTTGCAGGCAGTAGTTGCAATTAATTGATTGCGCAGGAGGTTACAAGGGAGAGGTGGTATGTAGATTTGATGAGACAGTGATGGGGTAGTGGTGAGTTGTGTAAGTATGGTGATGTAGAAGTTGACAATGGTCTTGTCTTAGATGCTCTGTGGAAATGTGGGTTGCTAGTGCGTGTAGTTGCAGTCGACAGGCGGTGAAGCAAGTCTGTGAAAAGTTTGTTGAATCGTATGTAATGTGACTGGAAGGAGATATTGGGATGAAGGAGCGTTGTTCAGTCGATGTTGTATAAGCAATGTTCTGATTTTGGCAATGACAGAGGGGTTTGGTGAATGTTTTCAGTGAAAGCAAGCAAGGGCAAGGATTTGTACAAGAGTTTTGGTGAAGTGGCAATATGCTGTGACAATATGCAATTGTGAAGACAGTGTGAAATTTGTATGAAGTTTGAAATATGAAGTATGAAGTATGATGATCTGAAGTATGGGAAGTCGTGGCACTATGGTCTGAAGTATGTGAAGTCTGTTGATCGACAAGGTTGATTGTATGGATTGTTTGGTAGATTTATGGTGCACAGTGGTTGTAACTGGTTAAAGTGTATGTTGTTTGAAGGCCGGAGGTTTGTTGAAATGGTCTTGGTTAAAGCAGAAGGCGGGGGATGAATTTGTGATATGTTGTTGGAATTTTGTGAATGTCTTGTTGACAGGCAGGGGTTTGGTGGCAGGAGTGGCAACAGTGGACAGAGGGAAGAGGCAGGGCTGTGCACAGTGAAATATGCACAGTGACTGATGTAATTTTTTTGGTATTAAAAGCAATGTAAATAAAAAATGGAAATGCAAAGAATGTAAATGAAAATTGAAATGTAATAAAAACTTTTTTTTAAAATAAAATTGTGTGTAATTTTTTTAAAAATAGAAAATGCAAATGCCAAATGAAACTAGAGAACAAACACACAACAAATTGAAAACAAAAAAATAAAACAACAAACACACACAATTTTTTTCTCTTTTCTTTTTAAATGCAAGACACACAAAAATCAAAAGAAAATAATTCAAAGAATAGAAAATTAAAGTCAAAATTATTCCCCAGCAACGTCGCCAAAAACTTGTTTAACGACGAATTTTCTATCGGTTTAGAAAATTACCAAAAAAATTATAATAAAAATGCCGCGAGCGCATGCCGTACTATCGTAGTTAAATATCTATTCAATCAAATTAACCAAAGTTGAAAGTGATTAGCTAGAAAGTGTAAGAAAAATGACAAAAAGAAAGTGATAAAAATATGAGAGTTAAATGACAATTTAGAGATAAATCCACTTTCTAGATCACATAGTTCAATAAAATGAAATTATGATCTCTCTTTTTTGGGTCATTAGTGAGTTTAGTTGATGTGTTATCATAAGTATGACCTATTTGTGCTATTAATTTGCTCAACATAAGCCATCAAACTATAACACACTCCTTAAACCACTTACTAATTATCATGAAAAATGACAACAAGTTGAAAGTAAAATCTATTTTAAGCATGGCCTATTAACTATTAATTAGAAATATAGACCATCAAATTTTGATTTCAACATTCACTTCATTACCATAATCATATGTAGATGAAGAGGTAATTTCTGTTTAGTGGTTGTTTAAGCATAGCCTATTTGGTGTCAACAATATAGGCTATCAAATTCAAAGCAAAAACAAAAAGTTAAACCACTTCAAGCATTGTCATTAAGCACAAAAAGAGAGCAATAATTATCAAAATGTTGAAGCTACATAATTAGATAGCTTCATTACCCCTAAATTGAAGGGGTTTAGCCTCTCATTTGTGTTATCATATCAACACAAGTAGCATGCAACATGAAACAAACAAGAAGAAGATGAAATCAAAGTAAAGGAAGAGCTATTCTACTTGCATAAAATAAAAGAAGATCTACACTACTTGCATAAATAAATAAATAAATCTACACTACTAACATAAAAGGAAATAAACAAAAGAAGAAAAGAGCATTTATTGAAATGGCATTAAAAAAATTACATAAAAGAAATGGCTAAGTAGCCATGCAAAAAGAAAGAAGAACTTTGATTTATTTTCCTAAACTAAGAGGCTAAGAGAAGAGAGCCTAAGAGAGGAGAGTTACATGAACATATGAGGTATTTATATGTTTTAAAACCTTAATTTATTTTTTGGGAACTACCCAAACTACCCTTGAGAAAGTGTGGCCACCAAGTGATCATTAGCATGAGATAATCCTCCATTAAGTGTACATGAAACTTTAATGGCCATTAGCATGTGCATTAGCTTCTAATTTGTACATTAAGGTAGGTGGGTAGGCGGGGTCCTCCATGATCATGAGTTTGAATTATTTCCATCTTCATTCCTTTGTATCTTCTTATGCATGCATATTTCTTCATGAAGCAACTTGTATTTGAATTCAAATTCCTACAAAATAACATAGAAATTATCAATTAAATTTTATAAAATTAATATATGCACAAAAATGACCACGTTGCCCCTAAATGAAGATGAACATGTGATGATTTGAAAATAATTTGAATTTTGTTCTAAACGTGTTAAAACACCCAATATGATCATTTATTTAATTTAATTCGATAAAATATGCTAGTAAAAATATGCACATTTACGTGCACATCACCTAGGGGCAATTATGTAATTGTAACATACATCAAACTTGGTAACAAATCTTGTTCGAAATAAAAGTGTTTTCTTCTCATTATATACTTGATATAATACATTATATATTAATTAATTAATTTAATTAAATGTATATTTAAAAGAAAATCCATAAATAGTATGTTTTATGATAAGAGTTACAATGTGTTGTAACCATGAGTGATTTATCACAGTAAAATAAACATATTGTTCTAAATATTCCTAATCAAGATATATCGAGACTAGATATCGATATATCTATTGAGACTAGAGTACGTTATGCTCTTTGAATGTTGGATAGTGTATTACTCATGGCTATTGGAGGTACCAAGTGGTTACGTACTGATAGTTATTGGAAAACTGTGGAATGAATCACTCGTTAGTTTTCTATTGGTTAATATAACTATGGTCAAACAGAAAATATCGATGTGATAAAATTACATGGTTCTCTCAACTTGAGAATACTGTTGATCTTTGCTGTGGAAGCTCTACTTTGATTATAGTTAAATCATGGAACGATGTCCAACGAATGACTATTGCTGGGTCGAGTGGAAGCTTTGGAAATGAAACACTATTCAAGAAAGGATTCGTCTCCTCGGTTATATGAGGTAAGTATCACGGTAACTTGAAGTCAACTCAAAGTCAAAGCATTCCGCTTAATAATAATTGTTATTATCGAACCAAAGACTTTATGTTTGGACTATAGAGTTGAATATGGACGATATTGGAATTTTGACTATTACCAAATTCCACAAGTCTAAAGTGATATAGTTTTGATGAAGAGAATTGGTGTAAACAATTCTCACTACCGGGTAACGCTTAATAAAATAAAATTGGATTCGAAAACAACTAAGTGATATATTTGACTATAATGTCAGGCCACCCGCTAAGTGAAGTGTGGACATTAATATTCGAATTGTTCGATATTAATCGTTGACCGAATTTACACCTAAGAGTCACACAATTGAAATGTTGAATACTCTTTTTCTACCCAATTTAATTAATTACAATTTATGAAATATTAATTATAAAATTTTATCCGACGGGTACTAAATAATATTAAATAGTGTGCATATAATAGTTAAAAACACTAATCGGTATTCGATATTGAAATGCTTTTAAAATGTATTTAAATGCAATCAATATTGTTCGAGATTGAAAGGGATTTGCAGCCCATATGGGAAATGCTAATTTTGGCTTTGGCTATGATAAGGACATAGAGGCCGGCTATATGATGGCTAGGAGAGAGGGATTTTGAATGTTTAAAAGAAGGTAATGGGTAAGAGAAATTTAAGGATCTTAATACTACTTTTGCTCTCTAGCCTCTCTTTTATATAAACATCTTAACCCTTACATTAGATCGGATCTTTTTGCTTCCTCCATCATCTTCTTTGCTGGCAGAACACTCCCCTCCCTATCCTAAAATATTCAAGCAGTCTAAATACAAAATTAAAATCAAACAATCGTCGATGGTAAGGCAATTTAGAAGCTAGCAACTTCGGGATTGGAATTTGATTCAAGGAGTTCACTTCTTCGTTTCAACATGCAAGCTTTGGGCTTTGGTGAAAGTTATTCTTTTGGTTTACTATTATACTATTATGTTTATATGATTACTGTTCTATATATTGTTTTGTTAAAAATATCACGAATCGGTATATCGCTGGGTTGTCACATGCTAATTGTTGTATATATAAGTGTAATTATATTAAAACTAAAAAATCATGTATATTTGTTTATACATGCTCTCAATCTAAAATAAAAAAAGGATTTTTTTCTAAATTTTAAATAATAATATATTATATGGATTTAAATATCAAATCTAATTTAAAAATTTAACACTATATAATATATATTTTTTAAACTTAACAAAATTTAATTTTGTTAGTATAGTTTTCGGCAATAATAGAAAATTTTAATTTTTTCGAATGTTTTATATATACTATTATTTAATTCAAGGTTGATTATATTAAAAAATGTATTTATATGTGTTTGTGTGTGTGTGTGTATGTGTTATAACACTCCACAATTTTACGACAGTTAATTAAAATGAAATTTAATAAATTACTAATAATGTAAAAAAATTGAATTTTTAAAAACATCAAAAAATTTCTATGAAACTTACACAATTGGGTTCGTGATGATTTTCCGATCAATTTACATATATAAATTTTTTCGATCGGAGTTCAAACGGAAAAGTTATTAACGTTTGAAAATTTTGAATTGGAAATAATTATTTATTCAATTATGGTAATAAAAGTAAATTAATGTTAATTACTAACGTTAATGGAAACTTAGACGTTAAGAAATGTCTAAATCAAATCTGAGAATATATATATATATATATGAAAATAAATTATCGCAATTAGATTTAAAAGGAATGGAACAAACACAATCGTTCAAAAACAAGCAATACAATTAACAAAATCATGCAAGCTAATTAATCACCGCTTAAACAAACAACGGTTGACACTTGATGTACCCTGGTCATTCTATAGCGGTCGACCTATGGCCTAGGATGGTCGACCGTCGCTTGCTTAAAGTCGACAGTAAATTATGGCCAGAGTGGCCCGGATTTAATACGATTGCATCAAACGGCTGACATTGATTTGAACCTATAAGTATAGACTTGGACCCTTACTTCCAAACTCATATTTTCTAATGGACGCGGAAGCTCTATCATTTTCTTTTCGCCACCAAAATTCTAAATTCTTAGAAATAGTTTTAGTTTGCACATATACAAAATTGAAGAATTGTAGAAGATGATTGAGGAAGATAATAGGTTCAAATCAAATCACCAAAGGTAAGGTAAATTGTAAATCCGAATCTAAAATAGAAACCAAATTCCAAATTCTTTTCTAATATAGATCTCTGATAAATATATATATATAGCTTGCGGTGTATAAATCCAAATAAGGACAAAAGGGAGTCAAAGTGGAATAACAAGGATTAAATCTGGAGATTTGGAAAGCTAAAGAGGTAAGCATGAATAATTATATACTTTTGTATAATATTTGTAACAACCTGCAATTTAACCTCTTTAAAATATGGATATTTAATATATATTTAAATAATTAATTAATGAATTTATGAATAAAATAAAAATCTTTGAAATAATAAATAATGATGGTGAAATAGTTTACAAAAATATATAGTTTGAAGAAAAATAGAAAATGTGACTGGAAACCGTTTTTTGAATTATCGACTTTTCAGTGTCGAAAAGTTGTCGAAAAACGTTGTACACATTGATGCATCGTATACACACTCATATAAATAAAGTTAGGGCATATGTATATACATGTATGCATGTAGTTAAGTACATAAACATATATATATATATATATATATATATATATGTTGTAACATTTCATGAGAAACAAAATGGAATATTCCATAAAGATGCCTTGTGAGACGTGATTTGATATTTTGGCAACTTAATATATATATGCATTTATTTCATGTTGGCTTTGAAAATGGTGAAGATAGACATGTAAATTTCGAAATTTGGGAGGGGGAGACAAGGATGAGATGGTATGGTGAGGTGGCATAATGTTGTGGAGGGTAAAGGACGAGGGACGTTTTGGTAATTTCATTTATCAACTTTGTATATAAGAAAATTCCTAATTTTTTTATCATTTTCTCATTTATAATTTCATTTTCAAACCTTCATGCAATTTTTCCTAGTTTTCATGGCTTCCAAAACTTTTCTCAAGTTCAAAAATGTTAACTTTACCTTTTAAATCTTGTATAAAACTTGTTTAAACTCTTCCATATTCTTTTTCATCACTTTATCCTCAAAAACAAGCCCACCATCACCAAAATTTCTTTATGGCCGAGCCTAGACTTGTTAGGGCTGAGCCCATCTTGATTCTTTTGGCTTAAAGACCTCATTTTTCCAAAATTTTTGCAAAGATCTAAAGGTTTTTGAAGTTCTAGAACAAGGTCGGTTGAAGTTAGTAAGCTATTATGAGTAAAAATATCATCTTTCAAAATCTTAACTTTTTAAACTTAAATATTGTTCATATATTTGTTATTAGTGGCCTATTGTGTTTGTAATACCATGTGATGTTTGTTGGATTAGGTTATACCTTGAAAAGTTGTCACCTTGTTAGTTTAGTAACCAAGTTAGTAAGCAAGTTTTGAATATTAGTAGTAAAAGTTAGTTATATTGTTAATGATTGTTCTCTATATGTTGTAGAATAGTTTAGCATTTTGTATTATTGTTTTGCTTTTGTTATGTGATGTATGGATGAAAGTAAAATGACATGAATTAGTTGTCGAAGTGTCTATATAGCGACTATCACTATATCGGCACTTTCGACAAACATATCCTTATCGAAAATTTTCAATTTATTTCTCGAGCTTGGGTTTGGTTTTACAAGTTAATAAAGTTGTTAAATAAGGATGATTTTAAATTTAATTAATTATTTTAATAAAGATTTTTAAAAATAAATAAATAATTAATTATTAGAGATTAAGGTTAATTAGTTAACTTGTTAATGATGAGTAAAATTAATTAATTAACTTAGTAATGATGTGTTTAAATTTAATTAATTGCTTTGTTAATGATACTTAAAATAAATTAAACATTTTTTCTAATGATGATTAACGTTAATTAATTATTTAATAACGATGGATTAAAATTAATTAATCGTTTTAATTAATGATGATTAAAATAAATTAACCCCTTTCAATTAATGATTTTCAAATTTGATTAATTAATTTAAATTTAATTAATCTTTTCTTTAGTTATGTTTTAAATTAATTTATTTAATTAATGATATTTATTTATTATTAATTAACTTAATTAATGATGTCAAAATTTAATTAATTAATGTAATTAATGAGATTAAATTTAATAAATTAATTTAATTAATTCAGTTAATTTAATGGTGATTATACTTTTTAATTAAAGGGTATTTTGCAGTCAATTATCCAAATTGATTAATGAAGTTTAAAGATAATTAATTATTCTAATTTATGATAGTTAAAGCAAAGTATCCAATTAAATAAGGATGTTGAAAGTTATTAAACCTTTTATAATGATGTTTTAAAGTTAGTAAACTCTTTTAACAAAGTGCCTTGAAACTAATACTTGTAATGTAAAGCCCAAGCACGAATTCAGGTTTTTAAAAGAAAAGGTTTGAATTGTTTATGAAAATAGATTAATTTCCATAAAGCGGTTCACTTGTATGGAAACGATTAATTTGTCTAATTAGCACTAAACATCGAATAAGTAGACTTGTTGCTATTTCGAAAGTTAAGAATAATCGTGAGACATGACTTCGAGGTAACACTACCTTGCCTTATCCAATATTATTATTAACCTAGAAATAGTACAACTTTGAATTCGATGAGTGGTGATAAGTATACAAGACTTAATTTCCATGTATGATCGTTTTATATCCTCGATAGTTGGTTTCTCAACTATCGGTTACTTCAACTTCTTTATTATCATCATTCTAAGATGATGTGTTGCTCCATCGAGCATTGTATCGTTTGTCGGAAATGACTAAATCCAAAGCGTGAGAGGAAGCCAAGCTATGTGGGGTTGCTCCCATTAGGGTACTTTCACATCTCATCTAGATTGGATTCAGTAGCGCTATTAGATGTGAAATATTCGGATACTCGGTAAGGTTTGGCGGGGTCCAGCTTGGTATTGTATGAGAAGTGTCACGGAGTATATGAGCTTCTCAGAAGCATATTACTATAGGTATACTTCAAGGGTGGTGCACCTTCCTAGTCATTGGTTGGAGATTTTCCTTTCCTTATTTGATTCGAACATTTTGAATTTGTTTCCTTAATTTAATCGGGAAGAGTCAACCACTCTTCGCGATGTTTAATTATTTATCCATTTTTCACGTTTGAATGTTGATTCATGTGAGAGTAAACCCGTTCTGTGTTCAGCGGCGTGGTCTCACATTTTTGTGTTTAATCACCCACCTATTGATTTAAAATTTCTACTCATGCCAGACATATCGTCTGAACCGAGCTGCTTGTTTTCCCTAAACTCTCGGGTACTCAATTTTATTTGAGTAGTTCGAGAGTAACAGGCCTGCATGGGCTTTTTGAAGATGGCATCCGAGCAGGAGGCTTTCATCTTCTTAGTTATCCATTTCGCTGTATTATCCTGTTTGTGTAAGTGTATTTTGTTTCGGCATATGTAAAGGTAGGTTGTTATAACTGCCTAAGCTGATTTGTTGTACTTTCTATAACTCTGATAACTCCCGGTTAAGGAGTAACCTGATGTACTATTGACTGTTATGGTTTATTTTACAGTTTCATTGTGAGGTTTTCTATTCTGTTCTTTATTTAACCCACGACGATTGATCTTTTTGATGCTTAGGCAATGGCACACGAACACCAAGGATGTGTTAAGTGCCGTCCCTAGGGGTCAGAAAGGTGGGTCGTTACAGTTGGTATCTGAGCTTCAGTTGAGCGAACACCTTAGCCTGATTGGGGTACAACTCATTAAAGATAGGGTGAGTAGAGCCCTAGAATGCGTTAACCTTGAGAGAGCGTTTCCTTTTCTCCCTTAAAAGTCTGGTTTTAGATCCTTTATTGCAGTTTCCTTTTTTCCATCATTGACCCTATCTTTGTATTCTAATGATATATGTCACTCATCTAGGTTATTGAAAATGAGTACAAGAGAAAGAAGAAAGAGAGGATCTGGAACAAGCACGGCTACAAATGGCAGAGCTCCTAGAAAGGAGCTAGTTGTAGAGCCGGTAGCAGAAGCAGTGATGCAAGTTCAGCCGCCTCAGAACTTTGCGACCTTGTGCAAGAATTACACTGCTTTAGGTGGTCAGCCTTTCTATGGAACTAAAGATATTTTAGGAGTTCAGACATGGCTCCGCTCTTATGAGAGGATATTCGAGGATCTTCAGTTGGAAGATGCTAGAAAGAGATTGTTGGCATCGCGTCAACTTCAGAAAGTAGCAATGGATTGGTGGGATTCAGCCACCATGAATACACCAAGAAGTGGTCGGGAAAGAAGCTTGGAGGTGGAGCTCCAGCTCAAAACAAGTAGTTAAACTTAACCAAGAACCTCTGTTATAAGTGCAACAAAATGGTCAACTTTGCAAATCAGTGCTCGAACCTAGCTAGTGGACCACTCTACTACAATTGCAACAAACATGGACATATAAAGAACCAGTGCCCCTTTTCCAAAGAAATAGTACAACTTTGAATTCGATGAGTGGTGATAAGTATACAAGACTTAATTTCCATGTATGATCGTTTTATATCCTCGATAGTTGGTTTCTCAGCTATCGGTTACTTCAGCTTCTTTATTATCATCATTCTAAGATGATGTGTTGCTCCATCGAGCATTGATATCATTTGTCGGAAATGACTAAATCCAAAGCGTGAGAGGAAGCCAAGCTATGTGGTGTTGCTCCCATTAGGGTACTTTCACATCTCATCTAGATTGGATTCGGTAGCGCTATTAGATGTGAAATATTCGAATACTCGGTAAGGTTTGGCGGGGTCCAGCTTGGTATTGTCCGAGAAGTGTCACGGAGTATATGAGCTTCTCAGAAGTATATTACTAGAGGTATACTTCAAGGGTGGTGCACCTTTCTAGTCATTTGTTGGAGATATTCCTTTTCTTATTTGATTTGAACCTTTTGAATTTATTTTCCTAATTTAATCGGGAAGAGTCAACCAATCTTCATGATGTTTAATTATTTATCCATTCCTCATGTTTAGGCGTTGATTCATATGAGAGTAAACCCATTCCGTGTTCAGTGGCGTGGTCTTACATTTTTGTGTTTAATCACCCACCTATTGATTTAAAATTATTACTCATACCAGACATATCATCTGACCCGAGTTGTTTGTTTTTCCTAAACTCTCGGGTACTCAATTTTATTTGAGTAGTTCGAGAGTAACAAGTCTATGTGGTCTTTTTGAAGACGGCGTCCGAGCAGGAGGCTTTCATCTTCTTAGTTATCTATTCCGCTGTATTATCTTATTTGTGTAAGTATATTTTGTATCAGCATATGTAAAGGCAGGTTGTTATAACCGCCTAAGTTGATTTGTAGTACTTTGTGTAACTCTGATAACTCCCGGTTAAGGAGTAACCTGATGTACTATTGACTGTTATTGTTTATTTTACAGTTTCATTATGAGGTTTTCTATTCTGTTCTTTATTTAACCCACGACGATTCATCTTTTTGATGCTTAGGCAACGACACACGAACACCGAGGGTGTGTTAAGTGTCGTCCCTAGGGGTCAGAAATGTGGGTCGTTACAGTAAGTAGTAGAGCTTCAGTTGAGTGAACATCTTAGCCTGATTGGGGTACAACTCATTAGAAATAGGGTGAATAGAGCCCTAGAATGTGTTAATCTTAAGAGAGCATTTCCTTTTCTCCCATAAAAGTCTAATTTTAGATCCTTTATTATAGTTTCCCTTTTTCCATCATTGACCCTATCTTTGTATTCTAATGATACCTGTCACTCATCTAGGTTATTGAAAATGAGTACAAGAGGAAGAAGAAAGAGAGGATCTGGAACTAGCATGGCTACAAATGGCAGAGCTCCTAGAAATGAGCCAGTTGTAGAGCCGGTAGTAGAAGCAGTGATGCAAGTTTAGCCGCCTCAGAACTTTGCGACCTTGTGCAAGAATTACACTGCTTTAGGTGGTAAGCCGTTTTATGGAAATAAAGATATTTTCGGAGTTCAGACATGGCTTCGCTCTTGTGAGAGAATATTCGAGGATCTTCAGTTGGGAGATGCTAGAAAGAGATTGTTGGTATCACGTCTACTTAAGAAAGCACCAATGGATTGGTGGGATTCAGTCACCATGAATACACCAGAAGAAGATTTCTCTTGGGCGTAGTTTAAAGAGGTTTTTGAAGCTTAGTTTATTCCAGAGGCGGGAAGGACTCGGTTGTTTAGAAGTTTTATGGATTTAAAATAGCGTGAGATGACAGTGGCGCAGTATGAGCATAGGTTTAATGCATTGTCCTGCTTTGGACTAGGATTAATTGATGCGCCACTTAAAAAGAATGAAATGTTCGTGAAAGGAATGCGACCAGAATTTCATTGGGAAATGACCAATCATCTCAATGATATCTTTACCAATCTGATTGGTATGGCTTTGAGATTTGAGGCTCTTGATATTGAGCAAGGAGTCCAGAAAGGAGTAGTGCTAGCAGTTAATGCCCAACCTTTATTAGTGATACATGTTGCTAGTTGTTGTAGAAGACGAAGATAAGAAGAGTATTCAAACACAATGCTAATCATAGTATTTCTATCACACAGTATAACGTATTATATATACAGTACATATACAAATGGGCTAATGGGCTAACTAAAAACAAAATACAACACACTACAGTGCACAATATATATATATATATATATATATCTGATAACACTCTCCCTCAAGTTGGAGCATACATATTAATCGTGCCCAACTTGTTACCTAAGTATTCCACTCGAAGACCATTTAAAGCGTTAGTGAATATATCGGCTAGCTGCTCTCCAGACTTGACATAACCTATGTTTATCAGTCCTCATTGTATTTTCTCTTGAATAAAATGGCAATCAACTTCAATATGCTTTGTCCTCTCATGAAACACCAGATTTGAAGCTATGTGAATGGCTACTTTATTATCACACCATAACTTCACTGGTAATTATGATTTTAACCCTAGTTCAGTCATGAGATGATTTATCCACATTAATTAACACACTGTATTTGCCATTGCTCTATATTCAGACTCCGCACTAGATCGAGATACCACATTTTGCTTTTTACTCTTCCATGAAACTAAATTTCCTCCAACAAAGATACAAAAACCCGAAGTGGATCTTCTGTCTGACTTAGATCCTGCCCAGTCAGCATCTGAAAAACCTTCAATATTATTATGTCCATGATTTACATATATGATGCCTTGTCCCATGGTTCCTTTCAAATAACACAAAATCTGTTTTAATGCTGCCCAGTGATGAACAGTTGGTGAACACATGAACTGACTTATAACACTAACTGAATGTGCAATGTCTGGTCTGGTCATAATTAGATAATTCAATTTTCCAACCAGTCTCCTATATCTTTCAGGATCATTAAACAGTTCACCATCTTTTGTTAAACAACTATTAGTAATCATAGGAGCATTGCATGGTTTTGCACCCAGTTTTCCAGTTTCAACTAATAAGTCAAGAATATATTTCCTTTGTGAAAGAAATATCTATCCATTGCTTCTTATAACTTCAACACCTAAGAAATACTTCAATTCTCCCAAGTCTTTTGTATGAAACTGTGTGTGAATAAAAGTTTTAAGATCTGAAATCCCTTTTTCATCATCTCCAGTAATAACAATGTCATCAACATATACCACCAGCAAGATTATCAACTACTTGACTGAACTTGCCAAACCATGCTCTCGGGCTTTACTTCAATCCATACAAGCTTTTTTTAGTCTACATACCTTTCCATGCTCCCCCTGAGCAACAAAACTAGGTGGTTGCTCCATGTACACCTCTTCAACAAGATCCCCATGAAGAAAAGCATTTTTAATATCAAGCTGATGTAGCTTCCAATTATATCTTGCTGCCAAAGAGATAAACAACCTTATTGATGTCATTTTAGCAACTGGTGAAAAAGTCTCAGAGTAATATATTCCATAGGTTTGAGCATATCCTTTAGCTACCAACCGGGCTTTCAACCTAGCAATAGATCCATCTGGATTAACTTTAATAGAGAAAACCCATTTACATCCTATCACCTTTCTATTTTCTGGTAACTGAACTAAATCCCAAGTATTGTTCTGATCTAAAGGATTTATTTCTTCTACCATTGCTCTCTGTTATTCATGTTTAGATAAAGCTTCTCCAACAGTTTTGGGAATAGAAATAGTATCAAGAGCTGAAATAAAAGAGTAATAGACTGGAGGTAGTTTGTTATATTAAACAAAAGATGATATAGGGTAAGTACATCAGCGTTTCCCTTTACGAAGTGCAATAGGTGTCAAGACTTGAATAAGGTAGTGGAACATCTTCATGATCAGATTCAGGTGAGGTTGTTTCTATTTCTTAAGTAGGCTCATGAGTCGCAGTAACATCATTTTCTTGAGGTGATATAGTGGGATATATCAAGAATTCATCATTCTCATTTTCCTCTTGAATGGAAGAATTTGAAGTTGATAATGGAAAGAATGGGACATCTTCTACAAAAATGACATCAATGGATACAAGATATTTATGAAGACTAGGGCAGAAACATTTATATCCTTTTCTGAAGTCATGAATAGCCACCAAATATACATTTCAAAGATTTTGGATCCAATTTGGTTAGTTGTGGGTTTACATCTCTAACATAGCATGTACCACCAAATATTATAGGCTTGACTGGATATAGGTGTTTGTTGGGATACAAAACTTGAAAAGGAATCTAATAATTCAACACTGTTGAAGGCATTCTATTGATTAAAAAACATGATGTAGCCACAACATCTGCCCAAAACACTTTGGGTACATTCATTTGAAATAGAAGGGCATAAGTAGTTTCAATTAGATGTCCATTTTTTCTCTCTGCAACCCCATTTTTGTGATGCAGTATCAACACATGAAGTTTCATGAAGAATACCATGTTGAGCCGTGTATGTGTTAAATAAACTAGATGTTTATTCCTTTGCATTATCAGTTCTCAAAGTTCGAAGAGACATATTAAACTTATTTTTTATCTCATCACAGAAAGTACAAAATACAGAAAATAACTCTGATCGACTTTTCATTAGAAACAACCAAGTTACACGTGAGTAGTTATTAACAAAAGTAATAAAATATTTATATCCTTTTTTAGATACAACTGAAGAAGGTCCCCATATATCAGAGTGTACTAGTTCAAAGGCAGAACTAGCTCTTTTATTCAATCTAGGATATAAACTAACACAGTGATGTTTAGAAAATTGATAGGATTCACAATTTAATGTAGACAGAGAACTAAATTGTGGACAAAGTTTCTTCAGTAATGGAAGTGATGGATGACCTAACTGGTAATGAGTTTTGAGAGCAGAAGTCATACTTGAGCAGGTAATATGTTTAGGTGGCATTGTACTAAGTGTATATAAACCTCCAGATTCTTGTCCTCTACCAATAATCTGCTTCGTCATAAGATCCTGAAACACACAATGATCGAGGAAAAAGGATATGCAACAATTAAGGTTGCGAGTAATTTGACTTACTGATAGTAAATTGAAGGATAAATTTGGCAAATATAAGACTGAGTTTAGTGAAAGTAGGGTGTGTGAATTCACTTTTTCAGTTCCTTGAACATGTGTTTGTGATCCATCAACTAATGTTAGAGCATGAGTTGATTCATTTAACTGAAGATCAGAAAACAAATGATAATTACCTATCATATGATCAGTAGCACCAGAATCTATGACCCACTTTGGTGTTTGTTTTCCCGAATTAGCAACGGTAGCAATAGTAGTGACAGAAGAAGATACATGGTCTAATGAAGCATTCTTGAGTGATTCTTGATACTTTGTATACTTGTCAAATTCATCAACAGATATGAGAACTGTCTTAGTTGTGTTTGAGGCATTATTAGATAGAGAATTTTTGTATTGCAATTTCCTACATTCAAACTTAGTATGACCTAGTTTCTTGCAATATGTACAAAACTTATTCTGATTTGGTGGTCTGTACATTCGAGAATTCTTGGTTTGAGCATTTGATCTTTGTGTGTTATTCCAAGGTGGTCTGTATTCAGTTTGAGTTCCCATTTTCCATGGCACATGATTCTTGCTATTACTGATTAAAGCACTATCAATAGTAGTATTTGATACTTGAGCAATCTCAGTACGAAGAATTCGATTGAAACCCTCTTTTAATGATGATATATCAGATCCAGATAAGATTTGTGACTTTCCTGATTCAAATTCAGGTGTTAGACCTGCTAGAAAACTCATTATTGCCATCTGCTCTCTTTGTTGTTGCTGAACTTTAACATCTGGACTTATTGGAAGTAACAAATTAAACTCCTCATATTTTTTCTTAAAATTCAAGAAATAATTCATCAATGTTTGCTCTTGTTTTTCAGCTTTGTAAAATGATCTACAAACATAATACATTCTTGTTAAATTTCCTTTTCCAGAATATAGAAATTCCAAATAATCCATCAGTTCTTTCACAAATTCACAGTGATCTACCAAACCAATAACCTCACCATCAATCGAGTTTTTGATCTAAAGAAATAGACGAGCATCATCCCTAAACCACATCCGATCCTTCTCCTCCTTTGAATCTAATTTTGGCGGGCTTTCAGTTAAATGATTACCCTTATCAATACTTCGAAGATAGAGACGAATCGTCTTGCTCCAATTCAAATAATTCAGATTATTTAATTTGTGATCAGTAATCTTAGGCATCATTTGAATTGTATCCATTGTGACCTTATTTTCACTCATAGCTCTTGAGTTTCAATACTTGAATCGGTTGGAGGATCAATCTGGTATTTCGTTTGAAAAACCCTAGCTATATTCGAATTTGAATTGTTGGCGCTCTGATACCATGTTGTAGAAGATGAAGATAAGAAGAGTATTCAAACACAATGCAAATCGTAGTATTTCTATCACAAAGTACAACGTATTATATATAGTACATATACGAATGGGCTAACTGAAAACAAAATACAACACACTACACAATATATATATATATATATATATATATATCTGATAACACTAGTAAGCTGTTTTTCAACCGTAAAGGGAAGAAGAAGTGGTCAGGAAAGAAGCCTGAAGGTGGAGCTCTAGCTCAGAACAAGCAGTTAGACTTGACCAAGGTCCTTTGTTATAAGTGCAACCAAATAGGCCACTTTGCAAATCAATGCCCAAACCCGGCTAGTGGACCACTCTACTACAATTGCAACAAACATGAACATATGAAGAACCAGTGCCCTTTTCCAAAGAAGGGATCACATGGACAAGCTTTTGCTATTAAGGAAATACCATCCACTTCTACAGACCCAAAAGGAAAGCAAGTGTTGCAAGGTACACTATCCATTTTTGATATTCCTGTTAGAGTGTTATTTGATACCTGTGCATCCCATAGTTTTATCTCATATGACCTAATGAACCAGTTGAATCTTAAATATGTTATTCTACAAAATTCTCTTTGTGTGTCGAACCCAATTGGGGGTCCAACCAATCTTGACACCATATGTTTGAATGTGCCTTTTTTTTATCGAGATCGGCCTTTCTTTTCTGACTTGTTTGTCCTCCGATTCATGGGTTTTGGAATATTATTGGGAATGGATTAGTTAACTAAGTTTAGAGCTGTCTTGGACTGTGTTAGAAGGGTGATCATAGTAAAAAGATGTAATAGTAGAAGCGTTGATATATGTTGCGGAGAGCCTAGTGGGTTGATGAGCAGTTTTCTATATTCCCTCGAAGTACCCAAAGAGGAGATAAGGAATATACCAATCGTTCAGGACTTCAAGGATATTCTTGAAGAAGTGCAAGGTTTACCTCCTTATCGGGAAGTGGAGTTCCACATTGATTTGATTCTAGTAACCAAATCTATTGCACAACCTCCACGAAGGTTGGCTCTAAAGGAAAGAAGAGAATTGGAGAAGCAAACATTTGATTTATTGCAGAAAGGTTTGATCAGACGCAGCACATGAAGTTGGGGATCGCCAATAGTGTTCGTTGCCAAGTCCGATGATTCTCTTAGATTATGTGTGGATTACCGAGAATTAAATAAGAGGAATATTAAGAATAATTATCCTTTACCTAGGGTTGATGACATGTTTGACCAGCTCCACGGAGCTCAGATATTTTCTCGGTTAGATTTTGCCACTGGTTTTCACCAATTAAGGGTAGCAGGAGAGAGTTTATCCTTAACCGCTTTTCATACACCTAATAGTTTTTACGAGTGGTTAGTCATGCCATTCGGATTGACTAACGCACCCGCTTATTTCGTAGACTCGATGAATAGAGTGTTTCAGGATTTTCTTGACAAGTTTGTTCTAGTCTTCATTGATGACATACTTGTTTATTCTAAAATGGAGGAAGAGCATAAGTATCATCTTCAAATTGTTCTAAGTACTTTAAGAAGTCATGTTTTAAAAGAAAAGTTTTCTAAGTGCCATTTATGGAAATCCAAAGTTATATTTCTAGGGCACGTAGTTTCGGGAGAAGGCATATCAGTGGACCCAGCTAAAGTAGTTGTGGTTCAAGATTGGAAGAAACCCAAAAGTGCGACTGAGGTCAGAAGTTTCTTGGGATTGGCAGGTTTCTATAGAAGATTTATTAAAGATTTCTCGAAGATTGCTTCTCATCTAACAAAGCTAACGAAGAAGGATGCTAAGTTTATTTGGACACCCAAGTACGATCAAGAATTCAATGAGTTAAAGGAGAAATTGACAAGTGCTCCTGTCTTGACTATTCCAAATGGGAATGAAGGATTAACAGTTTACACGGACGCTTGTAGAATCGGATTTTGGAGGATCTTTTGAGGGCATGTATTTTGGATTTTGGAGGATCATGGGAAGATCACCTTCACATAGTAGAGTTCTCTTATAATAACAGTTACCAAGCTAGCATTGGAATAGCACCATATGAAGCTTTGTATGGGCGGCCATGTAAATCACCTTCATATTGGGTTGAGACTGGAGACCATTTAGTTCTTGGACCAGAGATGATTCAAGAAGCATAAGAGAAAGTGGTTATGATCAAGGAAAGGATGAAAGAAGCCTGGGATCGACAGAAAAGTTATGCCGATCAACAGAAAAGGGACGAATTCGGGTTAGTAAACTTTTTTAACAAAGTGTGTTGAAGCTAATACTTGTAATGTGATGCCCAAGCACGAATTCGGGTTTCTAAAAGAAAAGGTTTGAATTTTTTATGGAAATGGATTAATTTCTGTAAAGCGATTCACTTGTATGGAAACGATTTATTTGTATAATTAGCACTAAACATCGAAGAAGTAGACTTGTCGCTATTTCGAAAGATAAGAATAATCGTGAGACATGACTTCGAGGTAACACTACCTTGACTTATCCGGTATTATTGTTAACCGAGAAATAGTACACCTTTGAATTCGATGAGTGGTGATAAGTATACAAGACTTAATTTCAATAAATGATCGTTTTATATCCTCGATAGTTGGTTTCTCAGCTATCAGTTACTTCAACTTCTTTATTATCGTCATTCTAAGACGATGTGTTGCTCCATCGAGCATTGATTCTTTGTCGGAAATGACTAAATCCAAAGCGCGAGAGGAAGCCAAGCTATGTAGGGTTTCTCCCATTAGGGTTCTGTCACATCTCATCTAGATTGGATTCGGTAGCACTATTAGATGTGAAATATTCGGATACTCTGTAAGGTTTGGTGGGGTCCGGCTTGGTATTGTCCGAGAAGTGTCACAGAGTATATGAGCTTCTCAGAAGTATATTACTAGAGGTATACTTCAAGGGTGGTGCACCTCCCTAGTCATTTGTTGGAGATTTTCCTTTCCTTATTTGATTCGAACAGTTTGAATTTGTTTCCTTAATTTAATCGGGAAGAGTCAACCACTCTTCGCGATGTTTAACTATTTATCCATTCTTCACGTTAGGATGTTGATTCATGTGAGAGTAAACCCATTCCATGTTCAGCGGCGTGGTCTCACATTTTTATGTTTAATCACCCACCTATTGATTTAAAATTATTACTCATACCAGACATATCGTCTGACCCGAGTTGTTTATTTTCCATAAACTCTCGGGTACTCAATTTTATTTTAGTAGTTCAACAGTAACAGGTCTATGTGGGCATTTTGAAGACGGCGTCCGAGCAGGAGGCTTTCATCTTCTTAGTTATCTATTCTAATGTATTATCTTGTTTGTGTAAGTGTATTTTGTTTCAGCATATGTAAATGAAGGTTGTTATAACTGTCTAAGCTGATTTGTAATACTTTGAGTAACTCTGGTAACTCCTAGTTAAGGAGTAACCTGATGTACTATTGACTGTTATGGTTTATTTTACAGTTTCGTTGTAAGGTTTTCTATTCTTTTCTTTATTTGACCCCACGACGATTCATCTTTTTGATGCTTAGACAACGACACACGAACACCGAGGATGTGTTAAGTGTCATCCCTAGGGGTAAGAAAGGTGGGTCGTTACAATATTAGATTTATATCATTTTAGATCTATTCCTATATGCCTAAAATGTAAATTGGAGTTGTAGGCTAAACCTATACACATGTAATGAAATTATAAACTCTGCCTACATATTCTATAATTGTTAACTTGATATATCTATATGTTATATGAATGTAAATCTAGAAAAGATCTAGGTATTAGCAATCCCTTAATTTATTATTGAATAATAATGGACAATGAATTTATAAATGATGTAATAGTTCTAGGTAAGTTGTTTAAAATGGATATCGAAAAATAAAAACGTAAAATAAATAAATCACAATAAAATTTTGGCATTTAAGTGGTATTTTAATTCGTTGGAATCTAAGATGTTGTAATATGAATTTCTATACATTATCAAGTTTAAAATAAATAAAGTGCATTGTTTGAAATGACAAGGAATACACCTAAATAGAAAAAGGTGTATAAAATAGGGATGTTTATCATATTTTGTACTATCATTTTCAATAACTACAAAAAAGATAATTCTTTGTAATTCCAAACGCAACATAAACCTTTTTTTTGGATAAGATGTAAAAATTTACAGTGTAAATCTTTCCATGGGGGAGACGTAATTCTGATGTATTAAAATGTAGAAAATCCCTAAATGTTAAATAAAGAGATATAAATGTGATAAGAATATTGTAAGGGAATAAATGCAGGATATAAATAAAGATGGGAATTAAATAAGGAAACAAAATTAAAGAATAGGCAAAAATAAATTAAATGTTAAAAAGGGAATAGAAATAGGAATTAGGAAAAAGGGTAAAAGAATGTAAAAGGCATTGTAAATCTTTTAAAAGAAAGCGGCAAATAGTCTTAAACCAAGTAAGATATAAACGTATAAAGAAGTAAAGAATTATGATTAGCAATAAATTATGAAGGCAAAATAAATAAGTAAGAATGAACCAAGATATTATATACATACATACATACATATATATATCCTCAAGTATGCGCTTATGATGGGTGTGAACTATTAAAGTTAATAAATGATTAAATGAATAAGAATGACATAGTCATTAGAATAGGTTGGAACGCAAGGTCAGTTGTGTTACATAATAGAAGTCTGCCCACCGCAAGGAGCTACCATCAGTTATGTATACATTATACTGATATGAGACATATTCAACAGTAGGATCCGTGGAGGAAATACGCTTGCGAATAGATAAAGGAATACCCCAATAGATAGATGAGTCTTCTTTAAAAATAGGAAAGGAGTGGTATTGCCTCGATTGCAATAGGTAATCTAAACATGATGATGAGCGAAGAACGACACTATGTCAGCATTTGTTGGTACCAAATAAAGGAGTAGGGTTGTGCATAGGTCGAGAACATCATCAATCCTTAGTGGTCAACGGGAAAGACAAAGGTTACACCTAATGGGCTACAATGCCTAATAGTGTACGGACCAAGTTAGGTCATGCATCACCACGTTGTTTACTAGTTTGTTTGTTAAGAGGCAAGGCTAGTTAACCTATAGAGAGGTCTTTCAAAACATGCATAAGGTAGTCGATGGACTTGAGTCCATAGCCGATGGGGCTGAATCTACCATATTTGTAGTTTTTAGAGCTGAGCCTACAACCGGGAAGCAGATAAGAAAATCCCAAAAAATGCAACATAGAGCATGGCTAAATTATTGTAAAGCCGTTATTAGGCACAACAGGAGTTCCTCGGTACGCGTGGCGATGAGAGCGTGATATGGTGAGGGTGATAGATCCGTATGGGGTGCCGAGTTAAGGGATACTAGCCAAGATAGTATCTTGGTCCAATAGTGGACCACGGTACTTATATATATATATATATATATATATGTTTATGTACATAGCTATAGTCTATTATGGGTAGATGGGACATATCGCACACGTATGTAAAGTCAAGACGACTAATTGAAAATTAAAAAACATAATAGGAGATAGAAGAAAATCAGGATAAACTAGTGTTATGTATAAAGCGTATAATTACCTACCACCAGAACGTTTTTCCGACCCCCTCCTCATTACTACCTATAGGATAGCTTAGACGAACAGGTTCCTTTAGCATGCTCACTATTGACAAGGATATTAAACATTTGAAGTGTCAATCTTGATCGGTAACTATGTGACTTATTATATTTTATTATTCCGATGTGACTTATATCGTTAGTGATTTTATATGCATTCATTTATTTTATATGCAATTACCAAACCGATGATCCGTACTTTAGTGGACTTGGGTTTTTGATTTAGCAAAAATTCGGTCACACTAGGGTGCAGATTATTGCATTTGGATCAGAGCTTAGTTTTGTTGATCTTGAAAAAAAATAGGAAACGTTATGTGAAAATATTAATATTTTTCCTATAAATATAAATATATTATACGCCAAATCCTTAGAATTCTGACTATAGAGTAGTTTCAACCATACACTGAAATATGGATAAGTTGACTTTGAGTCAGAATAATGGAAGAAGTTGAAGATATACACCTATCCCGATTACCCCATGGTAAATAGGTCGTATGGAAAGGCATTGACTTAAAAAGGGCATACGTGCAATATATGGAAAATCCTTGAAGCTGGATAGTACATGACTCCCTTGTTGGGCCCCTAATAGCCCAATGATTATAGATTCCCGTATGATTGTCAATTGATGATGTACAGAAGGTCTAGATAAGGGAAAAATAAGAATCAATATATTGTAAATATCTGAAAGCAATTGAATTCCCAAAGGAAGATATGAAGTAATCACTGCAAGATGATATTTGGATTTTTAATATTTGGAAGAAGGTAAGTCGACAAGTTGAAAAGAGAAGTCCAAAAGAAAGGATGAATAAAATCCACTCAAAGTCCAACCCCATTTGAAAGGATTTAATATAAAAGTTGAAAAAATATAATACATTTGAAATGATTTTCAAAGGAATTATTTAAAGGTAGAAAACCCTATTTTTGGAAAGTAAGTAAATATTAGATTTTTGAAAAAAATATAGATAGCTATGTTATGTTAAATAAAAGTATTAGTAGAAAATTTAAATTTCGTTGGATCGAAAATAACAATAAATAGGTTTAAATAAAAAGGTTAATTCTTTTGGAAAAGAAATATAATAGAGCGTATATAGCTCATTTATTTTCTAAGATGGAAAATTTTTAAGCTGGAAAATTCTTTTTGGAGGAGGACAATAGGAAGTGGTACAAGTTTGAAATAGGGTAAAAAGAATAGGAAAGAAGATTAGAACCTAAAAATAAGTTAATTGGAATAAGGGCAGTTTAGGTAGAGAAAGGTTGAATACTAATGGCATTATAAAATATAAATATAAATAATATTAGGAATTTATATATAAAATAATGTTAGTAATTAGAAATAATGTTAGGAGATTATGTTAAAAAGTATGCTAGTAATCTAAGTTGAAGCAACATAGGAAATTGCAGGTAAAATAAAGGAAAATGGACATTTTCCATTGTTGTGTGCATTTATTGCAAGTTTCTTTTAAAAGTCCCCTCCCATGATATTAGAAACTCCGGTAATGATTGGACGTGGAAATGGTACGAGTGATAAGATATAGAAATTTACAATGTAAATCTTTCCATTGGGAGAGATGTAATTCTAATGCATTAAAATACAGAAAATCTCTAGTGTTAAATAAAGAGATATAAATGTAATAAGAATATTTTAAGGGAATATATGCATGATAGAAATAAAGATGGGGATTAAATAAGGAAAAGAAATTGAAGAATAAACAGGAATAAATTAAATGTTAAAACGGGAATAGAAATAGGAATTGGAAAAGGGTAAAACAATATAAAAGGGCATTGTAAATCATTTAAAAAGAAAGCAGTAAATAGTCTTAAACCAAGTAATATATAAACACATACAGAAGTAAAGAACTATGGTTAGCAGTAAATTGTGAAGGCACAATAAATAAGTAGAATGAATCAAGATGTATGTTTGTGTGTATGTATATAGCCTCGTGTATGCGCTTATGATACGTGTGAACTATTAAAGTTAATAAATGAATAAATGAAACGAGAATAAAATAGCCATTAGAATAGGTTGGGATGCGAGATCAGTAGTGTTACACAATAGAAGTCTGCCCATCGCAAGGGCTACCAGCAGTTGTGTATACATTATACCAATGTGAAACATATCCAACCATAGGATCCGTGGAGTAAATACGTATACTTATAGATGGAGGAATACCCCAGTAAATAGAGGAGTTTGCTTAAAAAATAGGAAAGGGGGTGTTCCCTTGATTGCAATATACAATCTAAATAGGATGATGAGCGGAGAACGACACCATGTCAACATGTGTTGGTACCAAATAAAGGAGTAGGATTGTGCATAGGTCGAGAGCGTCATCAATCCTTAGCAGTTAATCGAAAAGACAGGTGTTACACCTAACGGATTATACTGCTTACTAGTGTACGGACTATGTTAGGTCATGCATCGCCACGTTGTTTGCTAATTTGTTTGTTAGGAGGCTAGGATAGTTAACCCTATTAGAGAGGTCTTTCAAAACGTGCATGGGGTAGTTCGTGGAGCTGAGTCCACAGTCGATGCGGCTGAATCCACCATATTTATAGTTCATAGAGCTAAGTCCACAACCAGGAAATAGACAACAAAATCGCAAAAATGCAACATAGAGCATGGCTAAATTATTGTAAAGCCATTATTAGGCACTACGGGAGTTCCTCGGTATGTGCGATGATGAGAGCATGATACGACGGGGGTGATGGGTCCTAACAGAGTGCTAAGTTAAGGGATACTAGCGGGGATAATACCTTGGTCAAATAGGGGACTGTGGTACTTATATATATATAACTATAGTCTATTATAAGTAGATGGGACGTATTGTACATGTATGTAAAGTCGAGATGACTAATTGAAAATGAAAAGACATAACAAGAGATAGAAGACAATCGATATAAAATAGTGTTATGTATAAAGTGTATAATTTACTTGTCACCAAAACGCTATTCTAACCCTCTCCTCATTATAACATATAGGATAGCTTAGACGGACAGGTTCCTTTGGCATGCTCGACATTGACAGGGACATTACACATTTGATGTGTTAACCTTGGTCAATAACTATATGACTTATTATTGTTTATTATTCCGTTGTGAGTTATATCGTGAGTGCTCTTATATGTATTCATTTATTTTACATGTAGGATACCAAATCAACGGCCCGCACTTTGGTGGACTTGGGTTTTGATTTAGCGAAAATTCGAGCTCATTGGGGTGCAGGTTATTACACACACACACACACATACACACACACACACACATATATATATATAATTAGTATAAAATTTTGGAAAAATTTGATGTTATATATAATATACATTTTGATTTCAAAAATAATCTTTGAATAATTTTTTATTATTTCTGTATGGTTTATTAATTAATTCTAAATTTTTAACTAATAAATTATTTGAAAATTAAAAATTTAATTAAAATAAAAAGATTATTTTTATTATCAGGCCGAAAGCAGCAGCAAAATATATTTTAGTTATAAATTTTATTTATTCATATATATATATATATATAACTATTTATACATTTATACGAAATATGTAGTTAATTATATATATATATATTAAAAATATATAAATTTCAATTTGAATTTATATTCTAAATACTTTTACAAATTAATGTTTAAATAATTTTATATTAACTATAAATATGTATGTATGTATGTATGTATGTGTATATGTGTTTTAATTAATGTCTTATGTAAATAGTTTGCAATTATTATTTTATTAATAATTATATCAAAGGCCGACTACTTGGATATAAAATAACACATAATTGGTGACAAAAATCATCTGGACTATTAGATCTTTTAGTCTTTATATGTGTTTGTACCAAAAATGGGCACAACACTCTTCGGGAGTTGTTTGAAGAGATAAAATGAAGATTATAAATGTAAAACAGAGATTATCTAACAAAAACTCCAACAAATAGGAATGTAAAGTGCACAGACAAGCAGTTTAGAGTGGTTCGGCGTATAGCCTACGTCCACTATGAAGTTTTGATGATTTTATTGATTCTCTTTCAATGATTACAAGCGTTTTCAGCAATGAACAACGGATTACAGTTTAGAATTCGAAATTGACAGCAAAAGTGTGATGCAAATCTCAATCCGGCAGAGTCTGGACGCTTTTCAGAAAAAGATCCTTTTTCCGTTGATTCTGGGGCTCTATTTATAGGCGTAGGAGGCTTGGATTTTGCTCAAACTCCGGGAGACTTGGTCTGACACGTGAGGGGACCCATTCGACCACTTCCAGAGAGTTTCAAGCCAATCTGTGATCAATACGAAATCATTTCGTATCGATCAAGATTACTTCCAATTGAGCTCAAAATTGGTGGAGATGTTCCTTGTTATGTGTGCAACCTTCAGTTAAAATTTCATCGTGTTTGGATCAGTGGATTGAGAGATATCATCGATACGAGACGATGTTCTTCGCTAGGCTGCCTGGTTCGAATCCATCTCTCTGAGCTGGGGGCTTCGAATCGATGGTGTCACGCGCCCATGTGAAGACGTGGAACGCACCCTTCGCCTCGATCCTGTTTCGACTCCGAGTCGACCGCGTCGACTCCATATATCTCGGCGCATTCGCATCGAGGGATGACGTAACGCGCGCGCTTCGTCTCGATCCGGTCTTTGTGCCGCATTGACTGTTTCGACTCCACATATCTTGCCTTGTTTTACTTTGATGGAAGACACGTCATCCCTGGTCAGTTGACTCGTTGGATACGAACAAGTCATTAGGCATGGATTCGAAGTGAGGTCCTCTGATGGATACGAAGAGCACTGGTCCGATGGATACGAAGCAGGCACCGAGTGATGGATACGAAGTAGACGCTGAATGACGGATACGAAGCAGACGTTGGCTGAAGGATACGAGGTCCTTCAATTGCTGGTGTGTATGAAGTCCATCGATACGAGCTCGATGGATACGAAGGAAGTCGAGTCGAGCCTGGGTACCTCGATGGATTCGGAGATGATTGGTACGAAGCCTGATGGATTCGAACTAGGGCTTCGGTGATGGATACGAAATTGCCCAGAGTGATGGATACGAAATCTGGGCTTTTCCCTCCAACTTGACTCGATCATAACTTGAGCGTACGAGTCCGGATTGACTTGAAATTTGAGGTGCTGATCTCTATGGCCTTTCTTGTCATGTCCTATCAATTGTGGCTCATTCTGGGCTCAGATAAAATTCGGTGATATCCATGGCGTGCTATCCTTGTTCTCTAGTCAGTTCCTTGGTGTCCTGGCCTTGCCAAAAGGCGGGATAACATTTGCCCCCCAAAGTATGTCTTGTGAAAACATGACGTGCTTTGAAAAGTTGCAAGTTCGTAACTCGTCGTTATTTCTAGATCGTTGTTGAATTTGGCAATGATTCTCTCATGGTACCATGGTGAGAAGTTTAAGATGTATTCCTTCGAATCGATGCGGGGCATCGCCGATGGATACGAAGTGTTCATTCGCATCCGAGGATTGCAGCTTGTGGTGAATTCCGATTCGCATCGATGACCTTCGATAGACAAGAGATAACTTTTCGCATCGATTCATTTTTAACAGTCATGAATATCGAGTTCGTATCGATAGGCCTGACCTGTTATGGATCGATGGTCTGCAATGTGAACGCTTCGAAATGATGGAGTCCAGTGCCTTCAGGCAGCTCTCTTGTGCGCTCCGATCTCGATGAAGGCTAGTGGGCTCGCAATGAATGCTCGCATCGATGCACTACTTGACTGGGTGTGACCGGTTATGTTGACTGGGAGATGAATCGTCCCAGTTCGCCTCCAGGCTTCATATAAATACCTGAGACTTTGTCATTTTTTCACTTTTTTACCTTCTATCTTTTACTGCTGCCTTCTACTTCTCGCATCGATCCAGAAACTGTGAGAACGGAGAAGACTCGCAATTTGCTCTCGAATCGATCAGATCCATACCTCCAATCCTTCAAATCTTAACCTCAACCTAGGTAATTAACCTCGAATCTAAGCAACGAAATCATCTCAGATCTACTCCATCTTCACCAACCACTGATTCTGGTAATTGGCAAAACCAGATCTGGACCAAGGCTTGGTTTTGAATAACCATGTCGATGCTCCTGTGGATTGGCGAAGAAGAGGCGGAAAGAAAAAACAGGAAATGGATCGCTACGGAGGCTTGCATTCGAATCGAGGCAGGCCATTATCACGCCCTCATTGGATTTCTGTATCGATCCCTGGAAATTCGACAACCATGGATCAGTGGCTTGACAGCCATGGATCTTTGAATGGTTGCTGCAAAGTTCTCGACCTCATATCGATGCGAAGTTTATCTTTACGTTTTACACGAAAAGCGCTGATTTGAACGTGATCGATGTGAAGCCGAGACCTCTCTGACCGATACGAATTTGACAACCACGGATCGGTTCGAATTGATCGATACGAACTTGCACCCTGGCTATCGATTCGACTCGTGCCCCCCGGGATCGATACGAACCCGTGTCCTGATGGATTCGAACTAGCCTACCGCGATCGATTCGAACTTTCCTCTCGATGTACACAAAATTGTGAACTCTTAACAGCATAACTCCGACGAGCTTCTGCCTTGCATAAATGAACTTGATCACAGAACTGCATATTTGACTGACTTTCGGAGCTCGTCGATGGAACTGCCATTTAACAGAAAAAGTACAACGAACTCTTTAATCTTGAATCGATCGTTATCATCTGGAGGGCGCAGTCATGACGGTCAGCGATGACGGTCATGTTTGTCTGACTTCCAGGATCTCGTCGCTTGCACATTTTCTTTAACTCTGCAGAATTTGCTCAAGTCACGCACAACACTCGCACTACACGACACATTCATGCACTTTACACTGGGGAATGCACGGGCTTTTTGTCATCTAATGACGGTTTCTCGTGAGTTAGCTAGTGATGGAACCGTCAAGTTCGCAGCAGCAAGAAACTCAGAACCCTACCCTTCCTAGAATTGAGATTCCGGTCATCGAGACCGAAGCTATTGGCCCAGCTCCGGACGAGTTGCCCGATGCGTCCTTCATTAACAGTCCGCCTGATTCCGTCCCATCCAATATTTCTGAAGACATGCTAGAGAGAATATGCTTAAGGCATGGCTTATCTTTGGATGAGGTATTGTTGCCTGGACCGGATGATAGGCCACATAATCCCCCGGAGGGGTATACTGCTTTTAACCGGCATGCGTGTGCAGCCGGCACACTTCCTCCATTCAACGACTATATAAGAGAAGTGTTGGCTTATCTGGACATCGCTCCATCTCAATTGCATCCAAACGGATATGCCTCACTCAACAGCTTGTTCATCGTATTCATGGAGTACCTCCATCGTCCTCCCCGTATGACCGACATAAGATACCTGTTTAATTTCAAGAGTCGGACTGACAGCACATCTTACACGTTCCTGGAGTCTGTAAGGAACTGCCAAGTTGTCGTGGGGTCGTGGACTAGGCTAAGCTACTTTAAGTCGGAGTGGTTTTATGTCCGATGTCCTCCGGGGTTTGCCAGGAGATGGCTATTCAGACGTGAGTATTGTCTTTTTTCCCAAGTAATTGACAGGGCAATTTTCGGAGTGAAATTAAACTTACGTCTTCTTCTCTTTTTCTCTCAGCTATCATCCAGGGGCCTGAGGGTGGCTATTATAAAGAAATAGTTCGGGTCTTCCAAGAGATTCCTAGCGAAGAAAGGAATATTGAACTGTTATTGACAGATCGGAATCTCAGAGTCCTTGGGCTGATCGGTCGGAGGCAGAGCATAAGACTCGATGGTGCATTAAAGACCATCTCCAGGAAAAAGGTCAAGCGGATGAAGCCCAGGGTTGTGATAATCGAGGAACCCGATTCCGAGAAAACTCATACTGACGAGGACCTGTTGGTTGGACCTGCTAATGCAACCCCGGAGTCCGATGCAAAGAGGAAAGGCAAAGCAGTGGCCTCGAAACAGCCTAAGTCTGGGAGGCGGAAGTCTGTGGTTTTGCACCGTCCTTCGCCAGGAGTTAAGATTACGGAGGCGTCCTCCCCGCAAGCTGGAGATCAATTCGAAGGGCCTGCTGACCCTCCACTCCCGGACGTCGAGCCGGAGCAACACGACGTTGGATCGGGTGGACCGCGACATATCATCGACGTTAGCGAGCCTGATCCTGCCAGTGCGATTGACACTTCTGGTTGGTCTGGGGGGTTACACATTCACACACTCTTCACGGCACAACACACTTTTCTACCCGTAAACAACACATCGCAAACGGTTACTGATTCTTTGTGGTTTTCTTTTCAGGTACGATGTTTGGGAAAGGTTCCGTGCTTGGTAGTTTGCGTAAGCGCCGTTATCACGAGCCACGCAGGAGAGAGGGCGAGAGGGATTATGACACGGGACACTCTGGTCAGGAGAAGTCTGACAGAGATAGGGGATATGTCCGCCGATCCCGATCTCGCTCTCCTCCCCCCAGGACCTCTGCACCTCCTACGGCCGCAGTTACTCGTCCTCCCGAAACTTCACGGCCTAGGCCGCCTTCTCAAGCTTTGAGGTCCGATCCTCCGCGCAGGACCGAAATAGCCACCTCTTCGGCTACTGTGCCGGTCTCGACCGAGGCGTCTAGCGAAGGAGCGCTTAAATTGGCACAGATGAGGAAGGAATTTCCTGACATCTGTTTTGATGGGTATGTCTTCCCCCCGCACCTGAAGAGAATCCCGCCAACCGCGGAAACCACTATCCACGATTATGTTGCGGACATCTTTTTCCAGTATAGGGAGTGGGGACGGGCCGCGAGGAAGGCATCTAAAGTGGCATTTGAGCGGGGCGTCACCATCGAGAAACTCGAGAAGGAGCTGGGTCGCAACGACCAAATCATAAAAGCGCTCAACTCGGAGGCTGAGTCTTCTCGTAAGTCTGAAATGGAGGCTTTAAAGAAAGTTGATGAAGTGACCGCTGCCATGGCCAGGATGAAGCAAGAACATTACACCGCCATCGAGGACATGGGTCACAGGAACACTTCTATTACTGCCGAGAGGGATGCCGCTCTCAAGGAGCTTAATGAGCTGAAGTCAAAGTTTTCAGAGATGGCTAAGGAAAAAGACGCAGCTAATGTCTCTGCGCAGGAGGCCTGTGATCAGGCGGTGACGCTTCGTAAGGAGAAGGAAGTGGCTATACAACAAGCCCGTGAGGCTGAGGCTGGGGTTGATGAGAAAGTACGGCAGGCGGAGGCCAGGATCGAGGCCGAGGTGGAGGAGCTACTCGTCACTTATAACGCCAATGTGCTAAGGCACCGAGACTTGACATGGCTTGACGATTACCCCACACATCTCTATAACGCCTGGAACCTACTGGTTGATGAGGAGAGATCTGGGCACCCTGATGAAGCCCTCGATGAGTTCGAGCTGGAGAACCGCATCCTTAATGATGACGAAAAGAAGGTTCTCCATGACTCCATGATTTCCCATGACAAGGTGAGGCTTGGTGCCCAGATCCAGGAAGTCGGAGAGAGCTCTGGTGCAGAACACCATGTTACGAGTTCTGAGATAGTCGTGTCATCTCAGTCTGAACCAACTCCGATGATCTACTCCCAGCCTATCCCGGCGTATGACCCAGATCAACCGCATTTATCTCCTATTAAGGAACATCCTTCTGAAGTAGTTCAGATGACCTCGAGCCAAACCGAGGAAGGTACTTTGAACTAACTTCTAGTATGTTTGGATTGAAGAACCCGCGTTGAAATGTTGCTAATGACATGTCTTTTCCTTTGATCAGTGACAGGAGTTGCACCAGCCGCGCCTCTTACCACCCAAGAATCAGGTCAAGCGCCAGGAGCCATAATCTCTGAGGCGACCTCCGTCGCGGCAATGGCACCAGTTGGAGTGACGGAGGGGAGCTCACTTTCTTTCGACGAGCAGATGATAAACGAGCTCCTTGGCCGTCAAAGTGATCCTTTTGCGGACTTGCCATTTGGCTTGGGTGGATTCACGGCTACTTCTGACACCTTGTCCCAGACCACTACGGCTCCTAGCGAGGCCAGGGCACGGCGGGAAGCGGCGATGTTGGCCGAGATTAATGCCGAGATGGCGGCCGCGGCGCACGGTGGTGAAGTAGACGGCGGAGCAGCAGCACAGTGCCCTACTCCTCTTATGACTGTGTCTCCTGGGGGCACACTTATTGATACTGATGTGCCAGCCCCTCCTCCAGCTGCCGAGTCTGTTCCTCCCACTCCTCCTTCGGGAAGTATCCCTATAGAGTCCAGCTCAGACGAGGATGTTGACATTATGCCTCCCCCCGAAGGGAGCTTGCCTAAGGAGAAAGGCTCCAAGCGAAAGGGTACTGGTGGCTCCAGTAGCTCCTCGAGGAAGAAGAAGCTGAGGAAACAGAAGGATTAGACGTTCTTTTCATAGGCGGTTAGGGACTTTTGTTATTTTTTCTGCTTTTTCCCTTTTGTAGGCCGTGTTTAGATGCAGGTTCGGCCCCTGTCAGTAGGAATATTTTGGAAAAAACTCATGTATAAACTATTGTTCTTGAGTTAGTTGGAATAAAATTTCGTTTTTTGGCTTCAGCTGGTGTTCTTTTCTATGCTTGAATATTGCAGTGTTCGGACTTCGGTCCAGTGTACTTGCATTATTTGATTGCTTCAAGAATAGCTCATTTTACTTGTAAAGTATGGGAATCTCAGACTTGAGTTGTGATAGGGAATCGCATCGGAGCTGAGCATCGCATAGTTTCGGGTAATGATTAACATTTGCCTCTGCCCCCAGTCCCGGGGTCAAGTTGTGATGATCAGCTCGTGATGGCACCAAGCGAGGACCGAGTGGTCGAACTACGCTTGTTCTCTTATGAATCGTTCCATCCACACTCCGGGGATATGCGTCATCTCGTAAGCGGTTGTTCGTACTTTGGGAACATGGAGTTGACTGACGTTTGTATTCTGCATCGCACTCTGGGAATGCGGAGTTGAATATTTATACTCCGGTTCGCACTCTGGGAAGATGGAGTCAAATGTTTATACTCCACTTCGCACTCTGGGAATGCGGAGTCGACTGTTTATACTCCGCATCGCACTCTGGGAATGCGGAGTTGAATGTTTATACTCCACTTCGCACTCTGGGAATATGGAGTTGACCGTTTATACTCCGCATCGCACTCTGGGAATGCGGAGTTAAATGTTTATACTCCGTCTCGCACTCTGGGAATATGGAGTTAAGTGTTTATACTCCGCTTCGCACTCTGGGAATACGGAGTTGAATGTTTATACTCCACTTCGCACTCTGGGAATGTGGAGTTAAATGTTTATATTCCATTTCGCACTCTGGGAATATGGAGTTGGATGTTTATACTCCATTTCGCACTCCGGGAATATGGAGTTAAGTGTTTATACTCCGCTTTGCACTCCGGGAATACAGAGTTGAATGTTTATACTCCACTTCGCACTCTGGGAATGTGGAGTTAAGTGTTTGTACTCCGCTTCGCACTCTGGGAATATGGAGTTGGATGTTTATACTCCACTTCGCACTCTGGGAATGTGGAGTTAAGTGTTTATACTCCGCTTCGCACTCTGGGAATACGGAGTTGAATGTTTATACTCCACTTCGCACTCTGGGAATGTGGAGTTAAGTGTAGGATTGTCGTGTGTCAACCCTATTAATATCGGTGTCATGGCTTGTCCCCAAGCTCGGGTTTCACCTAGTGAGTGGTCGGTCGTATCACAGCCACTCTCCATTTGAATAAGTCCCATTGCGTGATGGGATTTAGCTCTTCGTGCATCGTGATGTTGTATATCGTACATAATGAATCACAGCTCTGGCTCGAAGAAGTGGCATTTTATTGCTGAAATAAGAAAATGCGGCAAAGTCAGTTGCCTTATTACAAAATTCAAATTTCGAAATGCAGAAACAAATTGCTAAATAGAATGAAATAAATAAAGCCTGTCATATGTAGTAGCGGCGGAGACTTTCGCTGTTCCAAGCCCTCGGTAAATCGAAACCGTCAACAGTCGACAGTTTGAATGTACCATCTCTGAGCTTTCGTGTAATTACATACGGCCCTCCCCAGTTCGGTTTCATGTGTGAAGGAACTGGGTAGATTCTCTTGAGCACGAGGTCGCCGAGTTCAAAGGTTCGAGGTCGAACTCTGGTGTTGTACAATCGGGCGACCTGGCTTCAATGTGCGGCTGCTCTCAAATCAGCCTCTTCCCGTTTTTCATCCAATAGATCTAAAGACTCGGCTAGGAGTATAGCGTTTGTTTTTGGATCATAATAAGTCACGCGATGAGAGAGCACTTCTGTCTCGACCGGAATAACGGCCTCTGAGCCATAAGATAGGGAAAACGGAGTGTGTCCGGTCGCGGTTTTGTGGGTCGTTCGATAGGCCCATAACGCCATAGGAAGTTCATCGACCCACTTGCCCCCAGCCTTCTCTAATCGTTTCTTCAGGATCGATTTTATAACTTTGTTGACAGCTTCAACCTGTCCATTCGCTTGGGGGTGTGCGACAGCCGAGAACTTTTTGCGGATATGAAACTGTTGACAGAAATTCTTGAATTTCGCACTCTCGAATTGGGCTCCGTTATCAGTGATGATAGTATGCGGGAGTCCAAATCGACAGATGATGTTGCGAACCACGAAATTTATCACTTTCTTTGTCGTAATGGTTGCTAGGGCTTCGGCCTCAGCCCACTTTGTGAAGTAATCAACGGCGACGATGGCGTATTTTGCACCGCCTTTTGCTAAAGGTAGGGCGCCGATGATGTTAATGCCCCACATTGCGAATGGCCAGGGACTGACCATTTGGGTTATTTCAGCTGGCGGAGCTCTCGGAATTCGGGCATGTATCTGGCATTTATCGCACTTCCGGGCATAGTTTGCCGCATCTCGGTTCACTGTCGGCCAGTAGTACCCATATCGAAGTATCTTCTTAGCGAGAGCTTGCCCGCCGGTATGATCGCCGCACTCTCCTTCGTGCACCTCATGTAGCACTCGTTTGATTTCCTCGTGGGCGATACATCTGAGGAGAGGAACGGAATAACCTCTCCTGTACATGACTCCGTTTTGGATGACGAACCGCGAAGCTTTTCGCTGAATTTGCCTCTTCTCATTTCTAGGTTCAGGCAGCACCCCATTATCAATGTAATTCCGATACGGAGTCATCCAAGATTCTCTACTAGGAGCGGTTTCAAATACAGAGTTCATTTCTATCCGATCGATGCTCGGAGTGGCCAAAGTTTCAACGGGGACAAGTCCCATTTGTTGCGCTTCGCCTGTGCTGGCTAACTTCGCCAGTGAATCGGCTTTCTGATTGCGTTCCCGAGGCACATAATAGATGGCATAATAATCAAACTGGTTTAGGATTTCCTGAACTCGTGCCAAGTAAGCGGCCAGTCTTCGGTCTCTTGCCTGGTATTCTCCTCGCACCTGGCATACCACTAACTGCGAATCGCAATAAATTTCTACAGCGATAATTCTCAAATCTCTGGCAAGCCTTAGGCCGGTTAGGAGGGCTTCATATTCGGCTTCATTATTAGTTGCACGAAAGTCGAATTTAAGAGCATAACATATGGATCGGCCCTCGGGAGTCTCAAGTACAACCCCAGCGCCCGAACACCGATCATTTGACGCGCCATCAGTATACAGCTTCCAGATGTATTCGGGAGATTCACTGGTTTCGGGTAAGTCTTCCGGAACGGTGAATTCGGCTATGAAATCAGCCAGGACTTGTCCTTGAATGGCCCTCCGCGGAGCGTATGCGATATCAAATTGGCTTAGCTCAATGTTCCACTTGAGTAACCTACCGGACGTCTCAGGCCGCGTAAGGACCTGTCGTAACGGCTGGTCGGTGTACACAGTAAGCGGATGAGCTTGGAAGTAAGGACAGAGCTTCCTTGAGGCAATAACCAAATAATAAGCCAGTTTCTCCAGCCTTGGATAATTTCTTTCAGCTCCTGTTAGTCGCTTACTAACATAGTAGACCGGGTTTTGCACTTTGTCTTCTTCCCGGACTAGAGCAGCACTGATCGCATCTTCTGATACTGCCAGGTAGAGATATAGTTGTTCGTGGTCAACCGGTTTTGACAAGATCGGAGGTGTGGAGAGATGCTGAACTAATGATCGGAACGCGCCTTCACACTCCGTGGTCCATTCAAAGTTTCGTTTGCCCTTCCGGATCAGGTCGAAGAAAGGAATGCATTTGTCGGTAGACTTTGAAATGAACCTGCTCAATGCTGCGACCTTCCCGTTAAGACTCTGGACTTGTTTTATAGTTCTGGGGGTTTGCAAATTTCTAATAGCCCAGATCTTCTCAGGATTCGCCTCTATTCCTCGAGCGTTGACAATGAACCCAAGGAATTTTCCGGATGCAACGCCAAAGTGACATTTGAGTGGGTTGAGCTTCATTCCGTACTCCCGGAGGATGCTGAACATTGAATCCAAATCTCTGACGTGATTGGTGGAGAATCGGGACTTCACTAGCATGTCATCCACGTAAACCTCCATGGTCTTCCCAATCTGATCAGCGAACATTCGGTTGACTAAGCGTTGGTATGTTGCTCCAGCGTTCTTTAGACCAAACGGCATGACTTTGTAACAATAGAGTCCTAGGTCGGTCACGAAGCTGGTATGTTCCTGATCAGGCAAATGCATGGGTATCTGATTGTAGCCGGAATAAGCGTCCATAAAGGATAGTAGTTCATGTCCGGCCGTCGAATCTACGAGCTGATCGATTCGTGGGAGTGGGAAGCTATCTTTTGGACATGCCTTGTTTAGGTCAGAGTAATCAACACAGGTTCTCCACTTCCCGTTTGGTTTCCGAACTAGTACAGGGTTGGACACCCATTCTGGATACAAGGCATCTCGAATGAACCCATTCGATTGTAGTTTATCAACTTCCTCCTTAAGGGCGGCAGATCTCTCTGGATCCATACCGCGCCTTTTCTGTTTCACTGGGACATGTCGCGGATCTATATTCAGGGAGTGACTTGCAATGCTCGGCGAGATCCCGCACATGTCAGAGTGTGTCCAGGCGAAGATGTCGAGATTCGCCCGAAGAAATTCGACCAACTCCTGCTGTGTCTGCTTGTTTAGTTGGGACCCAACTTTCAGCATCTTTGAATCATCATCCTCACTGATTGGGACGTCCACAGTCAGTTCGGCTGGAGAGGCTTGACTCTCCGTTGATTCGTCTTTATCCTCGTTGTCCCTGGGGTCCAGGTCTTTCAGGAATTGGTCGTGGTGCCCGGGCTGAGGCCCAGGCATCAATTGTCAATTATCGATAGAACGGACGCAGAGAGATTCCTCTACGCCCTTCCCCTTCTCTTTACGTTGCGCCCCGCGCAGCTCAGCAACATAACAGGCCCTTCCTGAGGCCTGATCTCCTTGAACAACTCCAATCCCATGATCAGTGGGAAATTTCAAAGTCAGACACCATGGGGCGATTGCCGCCCTGAACTCGGCTAAAGCTGGCCGACCCAGAAACGCATTGTATGGCGAATCTATTTCCAGCACAACAAATTGTAACATGCGGACCCTCCGGCGTTCTCCAACGCCTAACTCGACTGGGAGTTCAGTTATTCCGATGGGTATCGTGGCACTTCCGTTGAAACCATGGATTCTGGATAAACAGGGTTTCAAATCCTTTGTCTCCATCTTCATTAGATCGTAAGCCCGTTTGAGCAAGATGTTTACAGAGCTCCCACTGTCAACCAGGATCCTCTTCATCCAAGCAGGACCTACCTGGGCAGATATGACTAGTGGGTCGATAGTAGGGGCTTCAACTTTATCGGCGTCTCGGCTCCTGAACACGATATCATCAGACATTATCTTTTGTTGCTTTGCTGGGGTCCCATCCTCGCAATTACTATAACATTCGAAGTCCGCATGCCTGATAGAACTGGCATACGACTCCATTTCCCCCCAGCTTCTGTCTGCCGGATGGGGGCCACCACTTATTATGTTGATAACTAATCTCCCGCCCGCACGAGCGGGTTCATCCTCTCTTTCCTGATTTTGTGAACGATTTTGGTTCGAGGGGCCCGCTCCGCCAGGCTGCGGCGCCCGTACAAACTGATCTAGCTTCCTCTCTCTAATCAGCTTTTCGATGAGGTCCTGTAAGTGCCGACACTCATTGGTATTATGTCCATAGCTCTCATGGAACCTACAGAATTTCCCTGTCTGAATCTGTCTCTCCGATGAGGGCTTCGGAGCAGGCTTCTTATACTGTACAGTGTTGCAAGTATGTAAGTATACGTTTTCCAATGACGTGTTTAGCGGTGTATAACTGTCAAACATCTGAGCTCTACGTCGTGGATCTCGGTTTTCGTCTCTCTTCTTATTCTGGCCATTGTTTCCTCTCTGCTGGGTTTGCTTGTTTTGTATATTCAGCTGAACTTTCCCGGAACTCTCGCCGAACTGTTTAACTGCCACATTGCTCTGTATTCCCTCAATGCTGGGTTTCGCATCGTCCTGCTTCCTAGACTGTTTTGCATCCTCCTGCCGCAGGAATTGAGCGGCCTTGGAGTAGAAACGGTCCAACGACGCGGGCGGTTTCCCAGCTAGCCAGTTTCCGAATTCGGAATCAGGATCAATCCCCTTGGTCAGAGCCATTAAAATTGAATTATCGTTGGGATTGGTGATCTCGACGCATGCTGCGTGGAACCTCTCCAGGTAACGCCTGAGTGTCTCTCCATGAGCCTGAGTGACGCTGGACAAGGTGTTGACGTCTTTTGGCCTGACAACATGCATCCGGAATTGTTCCACAAACCTCTTGGCCAATTGATCGAACGAAGAAATTGATCTAGGTGGTAGGCGGGTAAACCACATTGTCGCGATTCCCCCCAGAGAGATGGGGAAACTTCGACACTTCACTGCGTCGTCGGCCCTCGCAGCGCTCATCGACCATTCATACTTCAGAATATGCTGGTTGGGGTCACTATTCCCTTCATACATCGGGAGAGTCGGCATTCTGAATCGCCTAGGGGGTTCGGCATGTAACACTTCGTCTGTGAAAGGGGTATGACTACGGGAAATCCCCCAGTCATCATTAGTGAGCCCCTGACTCTCGCGGATCATTTGTCGTATCATGGTTGATATATCCGAAACAGGCAGATTCGGAGCGTGATGAGCTAAGGCGTGGTCGGGTTCCACGGTGCGAGTAGGGATCGGGCGCTGTCGACGATCCGTATCTCGCCTCCTTGGCTCAACGTCTTCTGGGACATAAGGTTCAGGAGTATGTCCTCGCTGTTGATTGATCGGCTCAGATTGATTTCGGGTATCGACCCTTGTCTCTGCTGCGGCGGTTGTGGCGCGGTTATCCGTGGTGTACTGTGGGGCAGTACCTCCTCGTGTTGAGGGACCGGTTTGGAAACTGGTCGACGGTCCTACCCTCAGTTGCCCAACAGTTAAGGCGGGCTGATATTCAGCAGCTTGAGCGCGACTCCCCTCTAGTCGAGGACGGGTAGTTTGGTGGTGGTAATCAGATGAAGCTGAGCTTTCGGTAGACGCTCTGGAGACATCATCTCTCCTGGACCTTCTGTGCCCCCGGCGGTTTAGCTGGTTGGTCAGCTCGATATTGGCGCGTAACTGTTCTGCCAACTGCTGACGGCTTTGGGTCAGCTCCTGGAGCAATACTTGGAACTCCTGTCGGGTGACTAGCCCCGTTGAGTCTGAATGAGTGGCATTGTCTTGATTGGAAGAAGGCGGCTGTGTTGGATTTTGCCTGTCTCTGCCTTCTTGCTCTGTAGCGGTGGCGCCAGTTCTTGTGCTGACCATTGTCGGTGGTGGAGTCCTTTCCTAGATTTTGAGCAAATCTGAATAGAATGGAAGGATTCCGGACTGAATATCTGGATCTTCCTCTTGGATTTGTGCAATCCGGTATCGACGGCAGATCCAACGAGCAGGAGAAAAAGCTGGTTCTCTCAGTGAAAGCACCAAAGTGTTTGTACCAAAAATGGGCACAACACTCTTCAGGAGTTGTTTGAAGAGATAAAATGAAGATTATAAATGTAAAACAGAGATTATCTAACAAAAACTCCAACAAATAGGAATGTAAAGTGCACAGACAAGCAGTTTAGAGTGGTTCGGCGTATAGCCTACGTTCACTATGAAGTTTTGATGATTTTATTGATTCTCTTTCAATGATTACAAGCGTTTTCAGCAATGAACAGCGGATTACAGTTTAGAATTCGAAATTGACAGCAAAAGTGTGATGCAAATCTCAATCCGGCAGAGTCTGGACGCTTTTCAGAAAAAGATCCTTTTTCCGTTGATTCTGGGGCTCTATTTATAGGCGTAGGAGGCTTGGATTTCGCTCAAACTCCGGGAGACTTGGTCTGACACGTGAGGGGACCCATTCGACCACTTCCAGAGAGTTTCAAGCCAATCTGTGATCGATACGAAATCATTTCGTATCGATCAAGATTACTTCCAATTGAGCTCAAAATTGGTGGAGATGTTCCTTGTTATGTGTGCAACCTTCAGTTAAAATTTCATCGTGTTTGGATCAGTGGATTGAGAGATATCATCGATACGAGACGATGTTCTTCGCTAGGCTGCCTGGTTCGAATCCATCTCTCTGAGCTGGGGGCTTCGAATCGATGGTGTCACGCGCCCCTGTGAAGACGTGGAACGCACCCTTCGCCTCGATCCTGTTTCGACTCCGAGTCGACCGCATCGACTCCATATATCTCGGCGCATTCGCATCGAGGGATGACGTAACGCGCGCGCTTCGTCTCGATCCGGTCTTTGTGCCGCATTGACTGTTTCGACTCCACATATCTTGCCTTGTTTTACTTTGATGGAAGACACGTCATCCCTGGTCAGTTGACTCGTTGGATACGAACAAGTCATTAGGCATGGATTCGAAGTGAGGTCCTCTGATGGATACGAAGAGCACTGGTCCGATGGATACGAAGCAGGCACCGAGTGATGGATACGAAGTAGACGCTGAATGATGGATACGAAGCAGACGTTGGCTGAAGGATACGAGGTCCTTCAATTGCTGGTGTGTATGAAGTCCATCGATACGAGCTCGATGGATACGAAGGAAGTCGAGTCGAGCCTGGGTACCTCGATGGATTCGGAGCTGATTGGTACGAAGCCTGATGGATTCGAACTAGGGCTTCGGTGATGGATACGAAATTGCCCAGAGTGATGGATACGAAATCTGGGCTTTTCCCTCCAACTTGACTCGATCATAACTTGAGCGTACGAGTCCGGATTGACTTGAAATTTGAGGTGCTGATCTCTATGGCCTTTCTTGTCATGTCCTATCAATTGTGGCTCATTCTGGGCTCAGATAAAATTCGGTGATATCCATGGCGTGCTATCCTTGTTCTCTAGTCAGTTCCTTGGTGTCCTGGCCTTGCCAAAAGGCGGGATAACAATATGAGTGGTGGATATAACATCCTCCATTTGAGGCTCGAACTAAGCGCTACAGATGCTGAAGTCATCTATGGTATTAATTTCTGGTGACAAAATGCGGTAATGTTAATTGTATCAATAACATCAGAAGCACAAGGATATGAAATTTTCTTACTACAATTCAAAACAAACTTTCACATTTCATTTCAAAGATAAGTTTATTATATTCATTACATAATCCCAAATGTTGCCCAGGTTTAGCTATAATATAATTATTACAAAATACTCCAAGAGCGACATATGAAGATGCCCCCTTAGTTGATTAGAGTTTACTACTAGACAGTCATATCATTTAACATTACATACATTCCAACAAAATAACTTCAACACAACAGATAAATATTATACACACACACACACACACACATATATATATATATATAAACTCCTAAATAGCTAAATTTGCCTCATGCACGTCTCCGGAAGCTTTATTCATCAAACCTAATGACCTGTAAACCCTCACTTCCGACCTACTCAAATCAAATTTTGAGCATCCAAGAGTTTAAGGGGAAAACATAAACTTCGAGTCAGACAAAAAGATTTATGTGAATAGTATTATGTCATCTCGATTTATGGATATCTGGTGAGACCATGCCGTTGAGCGGAATAGGTTTTCCCCTCACTAATATCTTTAAAAATATATCTTTTGCAAATCAAATTCCTGCAACCACAATGATTGAAATAAACAATAGTAACAATAATATACATGCATGCAGCATGGGTTCATGACCAATCTGTCTAAATCACTGGACTATCTGTCCTAACATCATAGTTTTCTCAGGGTAACTACGAACCTGTAGCTGACTTGGGCCTACTAAATATATCAAATTCTCTAACATACTGTTAGAAGGCAACTAGATGGTCTGTCCAAAACTTACTATTCCTAGGGTTACTCTGATCCTAATGGCTTTGCAGGCTCACCAATAACCTATCTTATCTTTGTATGTTTTTTCTGTACATGAACCCACTTTTAGTCCTACCCATGACAAAACCCCATGCACAAGAATTTTGGACTGCTAGGGTCTAACACCCGAAGTATAGGGCGCTACCCTACATCGGTCCCGTCTGATTTCTAATCTCTGAGTCAATTCATCATATCACAATTTATCTAGAGGTGATAAGAACAATAATCTCTTTAGTAAAATTCTGGGCTAAATACCATTTTTATTTCCTTGAAACATAGTTCTTTATAAATGTAATCCTTGAAATCACACTTTAAAACAAAGAAAATTGTAGCCTTTTACTTTATCCAAAATACTTATGCCATGATATATGCTTTTATAAAACAATATTAATGAAGTTCGAAAGCACCTAAAGTCGTGGCCTCTCAAGGCGATAAAGCCAAAACATAATAAAACTAGCTTATAGATGAAGCTCGGCGTCAATATCACCACTAGGGTCATCGACCCTCTTCAATTCCAAAATATGTTAAAGAATCTAGTCTATAACTATAAGGCCAAAACCCATTTACATCGCCTATAAAGGTTGCCGACACAAGTGGCATCACTAATGGTTTGCATAGAATCAAAACTTTAAAACTTAGGGTTATGGGAACGATGGGTTTGATGATTGGCGACATTAATGCCTTAAAGAGAAACGCAGCGTTTATGGTGTCGAGCTTGATGAAACATGGCACCTTTTTGGCTAATAAGAAAATAAGCAGCCTCATTACCTTATGGAGTTGGCGACGTTATAGAGAATAGGCGGCACCATGCCCTTTTTAAATAGTGTGACACTTAACTCATATGGCGTCATTAAGATTACTATAAAGCATGCAATAATGTAGTCGTCGATGATAAGGGTGCCAACCTCTAGCTTATTCAACCATAGGCAACGATGTACATGTAAATGTGCATATTTTTACTTCCATATTTAATCTACTTTTATTTAAATAAATGTCATAATGGGGTAATTTTACATGTTTTTACCAAAATCCAAATATCATCAAATCATCATTCATTCATCTTCATTTAGGGGTAAAATTATAATTTTGTGCATGTATTTAATTTGAGAAAAATCTACTTGCACATTTTAATGTTGTTTTGTAGAAAATTGGATGGAAAATGGAAGATGTCTTCATGGAAATATGCATGCACAAGAGAAGAAGGCAAATGAAGATGGAAATAAATGGATTCATGAAATCATGGAGGACCCCACCTACCCACCTACCCTAATCTACAATTAGGAGCTAATGCACAAGTTAGTGAGAATTAAAAGCACATGCACATTTAATGGAGGATTAATTCATGCTAATGATAACTTGGTGGTCGCACTTCCTAAAAGGTATTTTGGGAACCCTCCCCCTAAAAATATGGATTATTCATGTAATGGATCTTTTATCTACTTAGCATATATGCAAGTTGTAGCTTCAAATTAAAAGAGAAATAAAAATGGCTTCAAATTAAAAGAGAAATAAAAATGGTTTCCTAACTCTCTTCTTCTTTTACTTGCTTTTATTCATGCTTTCATGTTCTTTTATGCTTATTTTAATTTATATGCTCTCTTTTCTTTCATGGTAGTAGTTAGATTTATTTTATGCAAGTGATTTAGTTCTCTTTTATTTTAATTTGCTCTTACTTTGCTTGCTTTTAAACATTGAAATTTACTTGTGTTGAAATGATAACACAAATGAGTAGCTAAGCCCCTTCAATTTAGGGGTAATGAAGCTCTCTAAAATTATGTAAATTCAACATATTGTGTAATTTATGATCTCTTTTATGCTTCATGAAAAGTTAGTTTATAATGTAAGTTTATTAGTGAATTTGATAGTCTATGTTGTTATCACAAATAGGCTATTCTTATTCAAACATAAACACAATTTACATCATTGACTAACTAAGTGATTTTTGATTGTGTAATTAAAGTAGAATCAAAATTTGATGATCTATGTTACTAAATACAATAGTAAAAAGATCATACTTAAAATAGCTTTTGCATTGACTTCATTTTCATAACGATTGATAAGTGGTTTTATGTGTTGTATTATAATTTGATGGTTTAAGTTATGTTGGTTAATAACATAAATAGACCATACTTATGATAAATACATCACTAATTCGTATTAAGATCAAAATAGAGAGATCATAGATTATTTTTGTGTTGATTTATGTAAAAATATGAGAGTGGATTTGCCAATAAATTGTTTTCTAATCTCATATTTTCAATCACTTTGTTCTAGCTAGTTTTACATTTTTCTTAGCTTAAAACAATCTCAAGTTTGGTTTAATTTGATTGAGTAGAATTTTTAAATCATTTCAATTCCCTGTGGATCGACCTGTACTTACCACATACTAAAATTGTACGCCGTGCGCTTGTGGTTATTTTTATTACAATTTTTCGGCGATTTTCTAACCAAACCGTCGATTTAACAGCCAATTCACTTCATACAAACCGTAGTTATTATCTTATGCATCACTGCTGGTTGACGCCGAGAGCATATCAGCAATGAAGATGAATGGCAATGTCAACATTGTTGACATGACATTTCGTAATTAATATGAAAACGGTTAATTTGCTATTAAAAGTAAGTTCTTTTTCACCAACCACTATTGTTTTTCAATATTTCATTGGTCAACAATTTTCCTTATCCAAATCTTTTTTAGAAAATTGTTATAGAGCAGATTTATCACTTTCAAAATAATTTGCAAATCATACATTTAATATTAATATTTTAATATAATAATTAAGCTTTTCTAGCTCAAATAATTCATATTAAATCATAAACATTTGCGAAAACTCCTCAAAAGCCATAATAAATCAGATATAATATTTTCTTTAACATATAAAAATTTCGGGACCAAAAACATAATTTAATTATTTTTAATAATTAAAACTCGAAATAAACCATTTTCTCCACTTAGAAAATTCATAATAAATTCATACTTGCTCGAAAAATTATGAAATTAAAAAATCACTTCTAAAATAATGTTTTAAACATCATATCAATGTTTGAAATTGTTTGGGTATCAAAAAATAGGTTTCGCACTTAAAACCTATTAAATAATTTCATATAAAATCCTATAATTCCTTATTTAAACATATAATCATCCATACTATTATAACATGACATAGTATAAGCAAAAGATTGAGATTCATACTTAAAACAGATAATAGTAGATAAAACTAGAGATGCATAACTATTATTCACCTTGATTTGGTGAAGAAGAATGAGATTTGAGTGTTGATTGATTCCCCTAAGCTCTACTCTCTATTTCTTAAGCTTTTCTTGTTTCTTTCTCTCTTGTAATGGTCGACCTTAGTATAGTTTAGGATATTTGGTGGATGTAAATGAAATGAAGGAGGAGGAAAGGTAAGGGTATATTATTGGGAAATGTAACTTTTTCTATTTTGCCCTTAGTCTATATTCCTCCTTCTTATTTAGAGTTCAATCATTCTTATTAATTCATTCATTAGGCACAGTCCGTATTAATTATCAAATATCAATCTCCTTACTATTTTAAATTATTTTATTTTATTTATCTAACTAAATATTCTAAATAATGTTAATCAAAATTAGGGGTGTTACAGACTCCCCTCCTTAAAGAATATCGTCCTCGAAATTACGATAGGATAAATAACAACAATTATAACTATGAACATAGAACATACCATCAAAATAAATTAGGATAAATGTGTCTAATCCCGTCCTCTGTCTCCCAAGTACAGTCTCCCTCATCGTCACTCCACTGGACCTTTACTAATCTGACTATCTTGTTCCTTAACTTCTTCTCATCCCTAGCCGCGATACGAACTGGATATTTAACTATAGTCATGTCCGGTTCCACCATTAAATCTTCCAAAGTAATTGGAGTGATAGTAGTCTCTGGACCTCGAACACACTTTCTAAGATGAGAAATATGGAAAACATTGTGGACTACTGCCAAAATATTAAGTAACTCTATCCTATAAGTGAGTTTTCTGATCCTTTCTAAAATCGGAAATGGTCCAACAAACCTTGGTGCATTTCCCTGACTTCCCAAATCTTACTACACCCTTCATTGGCAATATTTTGATGAAAATCTGATCTCCAACTGAGAACTCTATGTCTTTCCGTTTCCTATCTGCATAACTTTTCTACCTAGATTGGGCTTCCTTCATCTTAGCTCGGATTAACTCAATCTTTTCTGCAGATTCTCATGCTAAATTTGGACCAAGAACTAACCTAACTCCAGTTTCCTAACCAACATACGAGTGATTTACACCGCTTTCCATATATACTTCAAAAGGTGCCATCCCTATACTAGTTTGATAATTATTGTTATTGGAAAATTTGACTAAGTGTAGATGGTCTTCCACGATCCTCTAAAATCAAGCACACACGCTCTTAACAAATCCTCAAATACTTTGTTAACTCTTTCCGTTTGCCCGTCGATCTATGGATGGTAAGCGGTACTCATCTTGAGCTTGGCATCTAAAATCTCTTGTAGGCTCTTCCAGAATTTGCTGGTAAATAAAGAATCTCTGTCACTAACTATACTACTACGAATCCCATGCAATCTTACTATATTCTTCATAAATAGTTTAGCTAAAACAAGTGACGTCCTTGTTGAATTAACGGGTATAAAGTGTACACTCTTAGTTAGTCTATCCACTACAACCTAGATACTTTCATTTCCTCTATTCGATCTTAGCAATCCGTCTATGAAATCCATAAATATAGAATCCCATTTTCATACAGGTATATCCAAAGGCTGAAGAAGTATACTTGGCTTTTGATGTTCGGCTTTCATTTGCTGACAATTCAAGTAATGCTTTACCCATAAGCCTACATCTCTTTTCATACCTTCCCAAAAGAAAATTCTCTTCATATCCTGATACATATTAGTTCTTCCAGGATGAATAGTAAACTTTGATCGGTGACACTCCCTAAGGACTTCTTTCCTTAGGTCTCCTACATGTGGAACACATAATCGTCCCTTCTTTCTCGACCATCCATTTTGATCAAGATAAAAGTCTTTCAAATCATCAATATCAGTTCTACTTTCCAATCTTCTAATTCTTTCAACAAGCAATGAGTCATCTCTTTGCTTGGAAGCAATCCTTTCAATCAATATTGATTGAACTTCTAAGCAAGGTAACATTGCAGTACTCTGACTAGAACTAGCTATTGATCTTAACTGCATATTGCATGTGGTCAATGCCTCAAAATCTTTCCATTTGTCTATCATTGCTAATACTGCATTTTGATGTTTTCTACTAAGTGCATCTGCTACCTTGTTCCCTTTTCCTGGTGTATACTCAATTCAAAAGTCATAAGTAGCTATAAGCTCTAACCACCTCTACTGTCTTATATTTAACTCTTCGAGAGAATAAATATCTTAAAGACTTGTGATCTGTATACGACTTGAATCGTTCACTCAAAAGATAACATCAACACACTTTCAGAGCAAAAATTACGGCATACAACTCTAAGTCATGAGTCAAATATTTGACTTCATGCGGTCTGAGCTGTCGAGAAGCGTAGGCAATCACTTTACCCCTTTGCATTAACACAGCTCCTAACCCTGTTCTGCACGCATCGGTATACACCAGAAAATCTTAGTTTCCATTTGGGACAATTAACATGGGCGAATTGGTCAATATATGTTTCAGCTTCTATAATGCCTCCTCACATTTATCGGTCCACACATACTTCACATCCTTCCTTGTTAGTTTAATCATCGGTACGGCTATACGAGGGAAATCCTTGATGAATCTCTGGTAGTAGCCAACTAATCCATGAAAACTCTTTATCTCAGTCACTGTCTCAGGTCTTTTCTAATTATTAATAGCTTCTATATTTGATGGATTACCTGACAACCCTTCTTCTAAGACTACATGGCTAAGAAATTTCATTTCTTTCTTCTAAAAATGACACTTCGAAAACTTCGCTTTCAGTTGATGCTGCCCCAACGTCTCAAGCACTATTCTAAGGCGAGTCTCATGATCTTGCTCATTCCTAGAATATATCAAAATGTAATCTATAAATATTAGCATGAATCTATCCAAATACTCTCAGAAGATTTGGTTCATCAAATCTACGAAGAAAGCAGGAGCATTAGTCAATTCGAATGGAATTACTAACCACTAATGCAAACCATATCTTGTTCTAAACGCTGTCAAAGGAATATTGTTCTCCGCCACTCTTAGTTGATGGAACCCTATCGCCAAATCCAACTGAGAAAATACTTTGGCTCCATTTAACTGGTCAAACAAATCATCGATTCTTGGTAGGGGATATCGATTTTTTATCATCTTTTCATTCAATTGACGATAATCGATACACAATCTTAATGACCTGTCCGGTTTCTTCATGAATACCGCGGCCGCTCCCCAAGGTGAACTACTTAGTCTAATAAACTTTTTCCTTCTAAGTCCACTAGTTGCACTTTTAACTCCTTTATCTCTGTAGGTGCCATTCTGCTAGGCGGTCTATTAACGAGTTCAGCTCCAGATACAAGATCTATTTGAAACTCAATAGCTCGTTTCGGCGGTGGTCCTGTCACTGGCTCAGAGACATCGGCAAACTCTCTAATGACTAAAACTCAGTTCAACTCGTCTTCCTCCTCCATTGCATCCAATAAAGCACAAACATCAAAATTCGAGTCCTCTACCGAGTATATAATTCGGTCGCTACTGTTAGGGTGTCTTAGTGATATTTTCCTATCTTGACAAAATATCCTAGCATCGTATTTACTTAACAAGTCCATACCTAAAATAATCCCCAAGCATATGAAATCAAACACATACAAATTGCAGGAAAATACATGACCCAACAACTCAAACTCTAACATGTCACATCTCATCCCTAAAGTTGCATACCCTCCTATTGGATTCTCAACCCTTAAGGAAGTAACTAGGTATGAGGGTTCTAGATTAAGCTTATCTAGTAAGCAATGAGATATAAAAGAATGTGATGCACCAATATCGAACAATACTCTAACAGGTATACCATGAATCAAAAGCGTACCACCTATCACAGCCTTTCCTTTCTCCTCTGTTGTGGGTCTCGAGGCAAATGGTTCCAAAGCAAACACTTTCCCTTTCTCACCCTTGGCTCATTCCTTGCACCAATTTTTATAATGTCCAATTTGGTCACAGTTAAAGCACTTAATATTCTTTCTCTCAATCACCTTCTTTCCATCACTGGAATGACATTCATTTACAAAATGCCCTTTCTTGTCACACTTGTAACACACAACTTCGGCCTTTCCTTTCTTAGCAGCTCCATTCTTCTGAGCTCCCTTTTTTTGAAAGAACTTTCTTTTCTGACTTTGTCCACTCCGAGTTTCCACTACTTTTTTACCGCTAAATAAAGTAAGAATCTCTTCATTTCTCAAAGCCATCTCCACTACCACATCACATGGTCCCTTGAGATGCGGCAAGGTTGCCCTAGCAAGCTCCAGTCTTAATCCATGGATAAACTTTTAGGACAGTTTGGCACAGGTCCCTAATAAGATTCAAAATACACAAAAACCTCAGTAAAAAAAAGTTTGTAAATTAGGTCCCTAGAATTAAGTTACCGAATAATGGCATACATTTATGCAATTATTCGGTGAATAATTGCAGACATTTATGCAATTATATCAAAAAATTGCAGACATTTCCACAATTATTCACTGAAAAATTGTGGAAAATTTCACAATTATTCACCAAAAAAAATTATGGAAATTTCCGTAATTATTCATCGAAAAAATTGCATAAATTTATGCAACTTTTGGATATAATTGCATAAATGTCTATAATTATTCAGTGAATAATTGCATAACTATATGCAATTACTTAGTAACTTAATTCTAGGGACCTAATTTACATACTTTTTTTACTGGGGTTTTTGTGTATTTTGAAATTTATTAGGGACCTGAGCCTAATATTCACTAAAAATTTTGTTTCTCATAATCACTATATCCACCGTAGCATACCCATATTTGGATAACTCCACAAATCTTGTTGCATACTCCAATACAGTCATGTCTCCTTGCACTAACTCAGCAAACTTCCTTAGTAAGGTTAACTTGGCAATTTCGGACATAAACCTCTCCTCGAACCTCCTTCTGAACTCTACCCAAGTCAAATCTCCTTTGACACCCCAATAGTAACACTGTTCCACCAGTACAATGCAACTGCTTGCAATTACCTGGATGCCAATCTTCTCTTTTGCTCATCGTTCAGACCCAAGTCAGTGAAAATTCTTTCACAATGGAGCAGCCAATTCTCCACCTCGATAGCATCCTTAGTTCCAATAAACAGCTTTCCTCCAAGCCTGGCATAATCCCTACTCATAGTAGCATAATTTTTGACAACTGGAACTTCGGGATTTGCTTCCCCAGCATTTCCACTAACAAATCCAACTACAACTCCTGCTTGCATCATGTTGATGAAGAACTGATACATAACTTCCATATCCACCCACGATGTTCCAGCACCCACATTAGTAGCTGTTTTTCGACCCGGATTCCTCCTATTATTAAGCCTGACATTTTCCATTAGTTGTGGTGCTTCCTCCACTGAGATTCACTCTTCTATTTCCTGCCTCAATCTCTTACTTTTTGAAATTCGTATTCGAACCTTAGTAAGATACTAAAGAATGGTCTAAGAGAGATGGGAATAAAGATAAGGTATAAATATACTTATATATATAGCAAATACCAATATGATACTATAACGTTATCCCATACCCCAATCTTATTCTCTGATTCTTCTAGATTATGTTTTTCAGGACCCTTTTTAAGTTCAAAATTATTTTAGTTTTACATAAATCTATGCTCTGATACTAAGTTGTAACATCCCTCATTTTGAGGCCTGAAATTAAGTGTTACAGATGTTGCAACCATCTATAGTATCAATTTTTAGTGACAAAATGCGGTAATGTTAATTGTATCAATAACATCAGAAGCACAAGAATATGAAATTTTCTTAATACAATTTCAAAAAAAACTTTCACATTTCATTTCAAAGATAATTTTTCATTTTCATTACATAATCCCACACATTGCCCAGGTTCAGTTAAAATATAATTATTACAAAATAATCTAAGTGTGACATGTGAAGATACCTCCTTGGTTGATTAGAGTTTACTACTAGACAGTTATAGCATCCGACATTACATACATTCCAACAAAATAACTTCAACACAACGGATAAATATTATATATATAAACTCCTAAATAACTAAATTTGCCTCGTGCACATTTCCGAAAGCTTTATTTGTCCAACCTAATAACATATAAAAAATCACTCCGGACCTACTCAAATCAAAATTTGAGCACCCAAGAGTTTAAGGGGAAAATATAAACTTTGAGTCACACAAAAAGCCTGACATGAATAATATTATGCCATCTCGATTTATGGATATCTAGTGAGACCATACCGTTGAGCGAAACGGGTTTTGCCCACACTAATATCTTGAAAAATATATCTTTTGCAAATCAGACTCCTGCAAGCACAATAGCTTAAATAGACAATAGTAATAATAATATGCATGCATGCGACATGGGTAAACATGACCAATATGTCTGAATCACTAGACTATCTGTCCCAACATCATAGTTTTCTCAGGGTAACTACAAACCTATAGCTCACTCGGGCCTACCAAATATATCAAATTCTCTAACATACCATTAGAAGGCAACTGGACAGTCTGTCCAAAACTTACTATTCCTAGGGTCACTCTGATCCTAATGGTTTAGTGGGCTCACCAATAACCTTTCTCATCTTTGTGTATTCCTTTCTATGCGTAAACCTACTTTTAGTCTTACCCATGATAAAGCCTTACGCACTAGAATTTTGGACTTATTAGCTAAGGGCTAACAGCTGAAGTATAAGGTGCTACCCTACACCAATTTGAGCTGATTTTCTAATCTCTGAGTCAATTCATCATATCATAATTTATATGAAGGTGATAATAGTAATAATTTCTTTAGTAAAATTCTAGGCTTAATACCCTTTTTATTTTCATGAAACATAATTCTTTATAAGTGATTTAACCCTTACTTTAAAACAAGGAAAATTATAGCCGTTTATTTTATCCAAAATATTTATGCCATGATATATGCTTTTATAAAACAATATTGATGGAGTTCGAAAGCACCTGAGGTCGTCGCTTCTCAAAGCTATAGGTGATAAAGCCAAAACTTAATAAAACCACCTTATAGATGAAGCTCGATGTCAATATCGCTACTAGGGTCATCGTCCCTCTTCAATTCCAAAATATGTTAAAGAATTTGGTTTATAACTATAAGGCCATAAGGCCAAAACCCATTTACATTTCCTATAAAGATTGCCGACACAAGCGGCATCACTAATGGTTTGCATAGAATCAAAACTTTAAAACTTAGGGTTATGGGAATGGCGGCTTTGATGATCGGCGACATTAATGCTTTAATGAGAAATGCAACGTCTATGGTGTTGAGGTTGATGAAACATGGTGCCTTGGCCAATAAGAAAACAAGCGGCCTCATTGCCTTATTTGGTTAGTGACATTATAAAGAATAGGCGACACCATGCCCTTTTTAAGTAGTGCGGCACTTATGTTGCGGCATCATTAATGTTACTATAAAGCATGCGATAATGTCATCATTGATGATAAGTGTGCCGACCTCGAGCTTATTCAACCATAGCCAACTCACTTCATACCAACCGTAGTTGTTATCGTGTGCATTGCTACTGGTTAACACCGAGAGCATAGCAACGACGAAGATAAATGGCGATGTCAACATTGTCGACATGGCATTTTCGCAATTAATATAAAAACGGTTAATTTACTATTAAAAGTAAGTTTTTTTCCACCAACCCCTATTGTTTGTCAAATTTCACTGGTTAACAATTTCCTATATCAAAATCTTTCAGAAAATTGCTATAAAACAGATTTATCATTTTCAAAATAATTTACAAACCATACATTTTGATATTAATATATTAATATAATCATTAAGCTTTTCTAGCTCAAATAATTCATATTAAATCATAAGCATTTGCAAAAAAGTCCCCAAATATCATAATAAATTCGATTTAATATTTTCTTTAACATATAAAAATTTTAGAGCCAAAACCATAACTTAATTATTTTTTAATAATTAAAATCCAAAATAAATCATTTTCTCCACTTAGAAAATTAATAATATATTCATACTTGCTTGGAAAATTATGAGTTAAAAAACCACTAAAATAATATTTTAAACTTCATATCAAAATCTCAATTTGTTTAGGTATCAAAAAACTAGATTTTACACTTAAAACCTATTAAATAATTCCATTATAAATCCTATAATTCCTCATTTAAGCATATAATCATACATACTATTATAACATGGCATAGTACAAGCAATAGATTCGGGTTCATACTTAAAACCGAAAAATAGTGGAGAAAACTTGAGATGCATAACTATTATTCACCTTGATTTGATGCAGAATAAGATTTGAGTGTTGATTGGTTCCCCTAAGCTTTACTCACTATTTCTTAATCTTTTCTTCTTTCTTTCTCTCTTTTAATGGTCTGCCTTTGTATAGTTTAGAATATTTGAAGGATGTAAATGAAATGAAGGAGAAGGAAAGATAAGGGTATATGGTTGAGAAATGTAACTTTTCCTATTTTGCCATTAACCTATATTCCTTTTTCTTATTTAGAGTTCAATCATTCTTATTAGTTCATTCATTAGGCACAACCCATATTAATTATCAAATCTTAATCTCCTTACCATTTTACATTATTTTATTTAATATATCTAAAGAAATATCCTAAATAATATTAATCAAAATTAGGGGTGTACAGTAGAAATCAGGAGGCGATCCAATGGTGAAGATCCATTGTTCACCAATTGTGTTTACATTTTGCATCCCAATTGACTTTCCCATTATATAATTGTACTTGCATACATACATATATATATATATATAATGCATGCACATGCAGATATATATATAATCCATTTGTATACACGAGAGGCTAAATGTTCTTTGTCGTGTAAATCCTAACATCTACATACGGGCATGTCAATTTATGTACATATTACCCCATTGCACATGCATGCACACACATATGTGTATATAATGCAAATATATTTAATATAATACAAATTATATAAAATAAAACATTATTTATAAATTTAAATAAAATATCGATTTTATATAATAGGAAATTTAGAAAAGTTCTAAATGATTTAGAATATATAGGTCTATTAAAGATCCAATAATGATATTTTTTAAAATTTACCCAATTCATCTGTTGTGGCCTGGCCCAGTCCTAATAATGATATCAGAGCCAATTAGCCTACGTGGTCTAAACTAGTTATGTTAGGGTTAACTGATTAAGGTCACAACCTAAATAGTAGGGTGTCTAGAAAGGTAGCATTGAATGATTGATTTTGGGTAATCAAGTACTCTGCCCTACTCGGCTACTTATCTGGCATGAGTAGATATGTGAGCCCAATGGTCGACCCTAATAGAAAAGGCTAAATTTAAATTGCGCCCTGGGCTAATTTTCAAATTGTTTTGAAAATTAAAACCATAGATTTTAAATTTAAAAGTTAGATTTAAAATAAGACATGTATATTATTAAAGTTATAATATAATGAAATTTTTTGCCTTCCTAGATTTCACTTCATATTACCGAAGGGCATGTTGCGGTTGTCAATGTCAATTACAGTTGGAAACCAGAAATTTGTACATCTTGTCACTCCTTATATCACCTTAAAGAATCTTGTAAACAACGGATTGATGTCCCCCTATTCCGCTTACCGATAGGATTTTTCTTACTCGTCCAGTTCTGAAGTGGTTTCCTAAGCCTCGCTTGGCTTCTGTCGAGTTTGTGCATGTAGCTTACATTCCCCGACTATTGATCCTTTTTAATCTATTACCTCGGTTTTCACTATTGTTGTAACCGAATAGAATTTGAAGGAAAATCCAACTTCTAATGATTTCTTTTAGGCCTCATCTGAGCAAGCTTGCATCCTTAAGATTTCAAAAATGAGATATGATCCTTTGGGTGATGGTTTCTTTTTTAAGTACGTGGGTGGTGATAAGGAAGAAAGGTGTCTATGTTATCATACTGAGGGGGAGGGCATGCCCTTTCTATTCTTGATCATACTGGAGATTTAAATAAGATTGTTTTAGCGAATAGTTCTCAGGATAGAAAATTTCTTTACTGCCCAGATTTTGTGGAATATGTTACTATCCTAGCATCTCTCTTCTTGGGATATTATCATGTTATTGGGCCTAATTCTTCAGATGATGGTAGCGGCTCTTGCTCTTAGGAGGGGGATTAGTTAGGTGTTGTGTTTAGTAGCTTTAGCATTTTTGCCAATCTCCTGTATTGTATTTTCTCAAGGTGTTTAGTGCATGTGCCAAACATTTGTTTTATATTCATTTATAAACGTGGACGACCTACTCTAAATCGGCTAGCTTTGTTAAAAAAAATTTAAAAATATATTTAAGTAAATTTCAAAACTAATTTTATTAATAAGATTAATAAAATAAATAAATTAATTAAATAAGTTAATTAAAAATAACATATATATACATGTATAATATATGGTGACATATGTTATGTTCGAACTTTTCCAGAATCCCATCTCCGATCGTGGTTTCTGTTATTGCCCTTTTTCTGCTCATTCGGTTTATTCTGAACATTAATATGAACTTTCCCAGAACTATCACCAAACTATCTTACTACTACATTAATTTGTACTCCCTCGGCACTTGGGCCTGCACTATTCCTCTTTCTAGTTTGCGTTGCCTCCTCCTTTCTCAGAAATTGAGCTGCCTTTGAAAAGAAATGGTCTAACGTGTAGGAGGCTTTCCTGCCAACCAATCACCAAATTCGAAATCGAGGTTGACTCCCCTATTCGGTGCCATGAGTATTGCATCATCATTCGGATTACTGACTTCTATAACAGCTGTATTGAACCTTTCTAGGTATTCTTTAAGCGACTCCCTCGATGCGTGAACCGAGTTGGAGAGAGATATAACATCTTTAGGGCAAAGCACATGCGCGTAACTGCTCCAAAAACTTTGTTGTTAATGCATCAAATGAAGAAATAGACCATAGTGATAACTAAGTGAACCACATGGTCGTAACTCCCTCCAGAATAATTAGGAAGCATCTACACTTGAATGCATCAGAGGCTTTGACGGAGTCCATAAGCCATTTGTACCTCATAAGATGCTGCTTGGTGTCGGTTCTTCTTTTGTAAGCAGGCATCGAATGCATATTAAACCTCTGCGGATACTTTGCATGTATAATGTTATCGGTGAATGGAGCATGGCTCCTGGATAGTCCCTAATCATTGTTGGTTAAGCTCTGACTTTCTTTGGCAAGATGCCTCACCATGGCTGTTAAGTCCAGTGTTTGAAGAGTTGGTGCCAAGTGATGGTCGTGTTCCACGTCACATGAATGTCCCGGTCCATGTCTACGGGCAGTGCCACATTGCATTTGCTCCTCTTTCTCCCGATCCATCTCTTGAGCTGCGGTCCTACCATCGTCTCTTAGCCATGGTTCAACTATATTTATTGGGGCTCAGCACCCTGATCAATTCCAGCACCTCCGAAGAGGGCCCATCTAGCTGATTGGTGAATTCCTCAACGGGACGAGGGATCGACACTGATCCCTTTGGAGGGATCGGGGATGATCGATGCTGGTGGCTGGTAGTGGGCCGCTCTATTCTGTCCTAACGTCCCAGCATTGTATGCTTTAGTTTTGCGATGTATGGCTCTATGATAGTCATCGGATGAAAAGTTGTATTCCAATCCTAAATATGGATTAGACTCCCTCCTTGTTTTCCCACGCTGATCCCTCAACTAGTTCATCAAATCAATCTTAGCTTGGATCTGCTGGTTGAGCTACTGACGACTATCCACCAACTCCTTCATTAGGACTTCAAAATTAGCTCTGGTGATGGTATCAGCAGGATTCTGGGGATTGGAAGCAACTAGTTGTATGGTCTGATCAACCTGTTGAACACTAGCGTTGTCGTTGCCTTTAATAGGAGCACGGGAAGTAGACTTAGTTCCTTTGGTCATTTCTATCAGCTTCCTTCTAGATCTTTTCCAAATCTGAGTTGAAACAGAAACTTTGTAGGTAGAAATCTAGGTCTTATCTCGCGGATAATAGAATCCACTAGTAGATGAAAAGATCCAATCAACCTGAGTTCAACTCTCAATGAAAGCACCAAAATGTTTGCACCAAAACTTGGCACAAACACCCAGTAGAGATTTTTTAGAGAAATAAAAGAAGAAAATCTAAATGAAAAAAGAGAAAACAAGCAATTTAATAACATAAAATAAACAAAACCAAGAACACAACGATTTATAGTGATTCGATGTTGAAAGCCTACGTCCACTTTGGAGATATTGCTTTATTAATGACTTTGAATTCTGAGTACAATAGGGATCAGATCGGAATCCATGAATACAATGGAATACAAAGAAAATAACAGCATAAATATCCTTTAAATGAACCATGAAGCCTATATTTATTTTGGAAGATGGCCGAATATCTTTTTGAAAAATCACCAATGGAATCTCCAGATGCAAACGAGGTCAAATGAGCGATCACTAGGCCCAAATCCTAAGGAATAGGGATCGGCCCCAATCCCACATTGTGGCCATGTGGGTCTCATGATCCCTCTGGCAGGTCCCTCTTCAGGTTAAATCCATGTCACCAAAAGTGCTAGTATATTTGACTTCTGGATTTTGAGTTGTACTGCTAAGCTGATGCGACCAGATCCCTTATATAGAGATATGGATCATTCCCGATCCCTAGCCTAGTTAAGACTATAATACATATTTAGATTGTTCTATAGGGTTCATCTCTTGGTTTTGCTTGATCATTACTTCATATTGTCATTTATGCTTGATCTCTGAATTCTGTTATTACCTCTCTGAAATGCTTTTCTCTATCTACGATAGAGTCTAGCTTGTCAAGTTCATTTGGATATATAGCCGGGTCAAAAGGTTGGATAACACTTGCCCCCAAAGTACATCTTGTTTCGAATATGTCACACTTTGAATTGAAGTAAGTTAGAGTCGCCGGGAAGAATTCCATTCATTTTTTTAACAGTCGTTATCCTTCCAAAGAGCTGAGACTCTCTTTATTCATCGTGATGTTTAGTTGATATTTGGCAGTACAATTATTGGATTGTAACTCATCGATAACATTCCATGCTCAGTTTCATTGAGCTAATCAATTAAGCGAGTAGGTTTTGGCTATCTGTAGCAACTTCTTTTTTAGAAATCCAGGTTAGAATTCAATCTCTATCGATCTAAGAAATTTAATATTGAGGGTGCACACATGTTTATGTAATATTTTGTCACCGGCTCCCAACACGTTCACACGCATATCGGTCATTGTCAATTCTACGTTGTTTGAATATATTTGTATTACTATATATTTCTCTTTTTTTTAAATGGTAAGGGATCGGTATGAATCCCTTAGGTAGGGGATCATATCCGATCCCTCTACTTATATGGACTTAAACTATTTTTAGGCTCATGGGTTAGGCCCACATACGGTATATATGCTAACCACTTAGGTTTATTCTCCTTCACTTGTTCATTTATCCAAAAGAAATAACCCGACCCCCTTCTCTCCTTGCTTCTGCCTTTGACGAATTGAAACCCAAGAATTTTGACAGTCCTCTCAACTTCTCCTTTGATTCGTTGCTTCTTCATCCTCCACAAGCTTACCAATGTCCCTGATTAAATTCTAACATTCAACCTTTACCGATTTGATCCCAAATCGCTTATACCTAAACCCTCAATTCATTCCAAGCAACTTCGAGCTTCTTTCCTTCAATCTAGTCGTGTCTCCTTATATAGGTGAGTTTCATTTCGATTGTATATGATTTAGGAATGGGATTTGTGATGAGATAAGGGAGTTGAACATGTTGGCGATCATAGACCTAGGGTTTGGTGTTGGACTGGAGAGAAATAAAGGGGAATAACAACTAAGCAAGGGATCGGTGCGGACATGGAAAAAATAAAGTTGAATGAAGGGTTCGGTTGCAGCATGTAGAAGGTGAAGTGAAGTGGTAAAGTAGAGGGACCGGTGATGGACGTTGGAGTAGCGATTAGGTCATACGGTTTATATGGAATGGGGCAAAGGGATTGGTTGTTGGACGAAGTAGAGCGATCGGCTTGAGGGATCAGTTATGGCACGTCAAAGTGCGAAATTGCATTAAGCGGCGCTGCCTAGGCAAGGGATCATGTGCGATCCCTTCGCCTTTGGGGAATTAGGCATTTTTTTTGCCTTTACGAACTTGAACGCTTCAGTATTGAGCCACATGAACTAGATCTTGAGCCAAAACCTGCCTATGACTGTGAACTTGGACATGAACACTTTTGATATAAAAATGGACATAAATCAATCACATAGCATATAGACTCAAGTTGAATGTAGTCCACCTCGAACTTGATTGCAAATTTGTATAGCATATGGATTTAAATATTAATTTTAAATTATAACACATGCCGTGAACAGATTTGGATGTTGATTTGCGCTCGAATGCAACTAATAAATTCTAGCAAGCCGATAACTGATCATGGAGCTTAGATAGTATGCACAACAATTGACATGAAAACCGATTGGGACGTCAGCTATGACGGTCACTCTAATCGAATCCCCGAGTGCTGTTACTACAGTCATTTTAATTTTGAATCATTTATCACTGTACTGCACAACACTGTACCACATTGCAGTAATTTACACTTTGCATGGGAGGAACATGTTAAATTTTCTAATGATGATTATCTGCTAAGTTTAATAGTTATGGGTTCTAGACGCTCAGAGCGCCTAGCCGCTATGGCTACTGAACAGACTTCTCCACATGATAATTCTGATGCTGAATCCTGCTCTGCAACCATATCTGCCTAAAACACTCTAGGTCACCAATCTAAACAACCTGAGAGTTCCCATCAAATACTAGAAATTCCATAAAGTCCTAAAGCAGAAGATGAGCCACCTCTTGACACTCTAGAAGATGCCTTATTCTTCTCTTGGAGAATTTGCATTAAGCATGAGATTCCATCTTATGATGTATTAGTTCCATCTCACTATGATAGAACTCATTTGCCACCAGAGGGACACAGTGCCTGCAATAAGTTCATGTGTTGGGCGGGATGCATTCCACCCTTCAATCCGTTCGTCCAGAAAATGTTATATTATTTGAGACTGGCTCCTGTTCAGTTGCATCCAAACATCTTTGCATTTCTACACGGTATATATATGATATTCCTAGAAATCTTGCACCATGAGCCAACTCCAAAAGACATCAGGTTCTTCTATAATCTCAAGCGACGAAGGGGAAGCCTCTTGTACTCCTTCCTCGAGGTGGCACCTAACTATTAGGTCATAACCGGTGCTTGGAACAAACTTAGCGCTTTCAAGAATGAGTGGTTCTATGTGTGCCGCCCACCTGGTTTCACTGGACGGTGGCTAGAAGGATATAAGTGTCTCTTCAAATTTAACTTTGAGTGCTTTTATTCAAGTCGTATTTCGAACTAAGCAGTTATTCTGAAAATTACAGGTAGTCACCCATGACTCAGTGATAGTCATAACTCAGAAGCGGTTTTAGCGCTCAGGGATCCTCCTACGAAAGATAGAGATATTAAGTTTCATGTTACTGATGGGCACCTTTTCGCCTTTGGCCTATTAGATGAGGGTCGCGACACCGGGCTACCTAGGAACATTAAGGAGGGTGCTACCAAAGGAGGAGATGGCACTTGGCAAGGAGGTGATAATGCCGATCCTGTCGTGCTCCCGGTCAAGGAGGCTTAGGATGCCGCTGTAGAAGGCGAAGCAAGGTGTGATGACGACGAATCTGGTCATGGTGATGCAGGTTCTAGCCATGAACTTGTGGTCGATCCACACAAAGCACACAACCTCTTGCACCTAAGGAAAGAAGGAAGAAACTTGTCTATAAGCTTCATAAAGGCCAAGTTGCCAAGCAGCCCAAGCTATCTATCACTCCTTAAGTCGCTCTGAAACAGTCTACTTCTCAGCTCTAAAAAATTTAGAAAACATATTTGAGGGATTGTCGGATATTCAATCCCAGATCACATCGAGACTTATAACTTTGCCGATATGAGCTTTGGGGGGTATGATTTTCCTATCAGAATTAGTGCTGATATTCCTCCTACCACTAGAGGTAAGGCTACTCCAATCAACAAGGCTCTCACATCCGGTCTGTTTGGAGGGTACACCAGATTACTTACATCCACATGCACTCTACAACACCGCATAGCACTTGTCACGTGCCCTTTAATGTTGAAATTTAACTCATTTTCGTTTTTCTTACAGGACCCATGAGGAAAAAACATACGTTCCATTCCTTGCAAAATACAACACGTCGGACTCAAAGGCCTCGATCGGGCTCGTATCACCAAAGTAGCGATCGCGAACATGGCCCAATTACCATTCCAGCCGAGATCGAGACTATCGTGATAGGGGAGATAGGGATTGCTCTTCGATAATTCTGCTTCCATAGATCAATCCAGATCTAGGTCCTCTCCTCCAAAAGGTCCAGACAGGCAGTCGAATCAGCACGATGATATCCCACCGGCCTACATTTCACGAGGTTCGCCCTTTATTTCAGTCCCTAAACAACCCATTGTTTCATCATATTCTGGGCGATCTTCTGACCGTAGACGTCATAGTGGTTATGAGGCTCCTCAGCACAGGCCGGGTAAAGAGAGCGCCGTTACTGAAGACCAACAGGTCGATAATTGTGCCTGCATGGTCTAGCTTAGAGAAGAATTCCCAAAATGTTTGCTTCAATGGGTTTATGTTTGTGCCCAACTAAAGAGGGTTCCTGAGAAGGTCCAGCAAATGACTGTTGACTGAGTGGGCGATATTTATAAGTAGTACAATGAATGGATGAGAGCGGCGGAGAGGATCTCCAAAGTCTCCAAAGAGAGGCAGTAGGAAATTGAAAAGCTGAACAACCAGGAAGCTCAAAGCAAACAGATCATTTCCACTTTTGATGCTGAGTTAGATGCCTTAAGGAAATTTCAGACAGAGGCCTAAAAAAGGGCCGAAGAAACCACCAAAGCACTCGAAGCGGAGAAATCAAGACACTTGATTGAGGTTGAGTAGTTGTACTATCGAAATCATGAGCTAGTGATCGAGAGAGATACCGCCCAAAGAAGTGCAGCTGAGTTGAAGACCAAGCTTGAGCACGAGATAAAAGAGAAAGACGAAGCATAGAAAATTGGCCAGGAGGCTTGTAACGAATCAGTAGCGGTTAGGCTTGAGAGGGATGCAGCCGTTGAGAAGGCGAGAGATATTGATGCTCTCGTCAAGAGAGAAGTAGAGGCTGCAAAGAAACAAATCAAGGAAGAAGTTATGGATGAGCTGGATCTGCTGCTTATCCCTTATAATGCTAATGTCTTGAAGTTCAGAAATTTAGAATAGCTCCAGAGCGACTACCCCTACCATCTTGCCCGTGCTTGGTAGCAGATAGTTGAAGACGAAAAAAGAAATCTTGAGGCTGAAGAGATTGATCTAAAGCAGCTGAAAAAAGAAGTCTTAAGGGGCAATGAACCCAGAATTTTTAATGAGGGCCTACTCCTGATCCAAGTGGAAATTGCAGAAGAGATAGGTGGGGGTTCCATATCCATGCAGCATGACACTATGATTGATCAAACTCCGGGGACCCAAACTGTCCATAGCTCCAATGTGTGCTCCTCTACCGACGCTGGTTATAACCCAGAGGTACCACTACTTCATAAACTCACTGGCCTATCTCCCATCCTAGAAGGAGCATCCAGCGGTACTCCGGCTCATGTGGAAGTTCCAACTGAAGAGGTTATTTCATTGACTTCTCTCATTTTTCAAAATGTTGATGTATCTCCGGTCTACATTTCTAACCCCTCTCTATGCATTTCTTTAGCTTCAGATTTTCCTGCTATCATTTTGCTCCCTCCCCAAAGCTCTCAACCAGGACCACAAATCCCGACGATGGAGTCCGTAACCATAATGACTTCGGTAACAACCTATGACATTCTAGATGAGGAAGTTCTAGACTTGATGAGCGCTTGGACGACACTTTTTTAAAGGAAGGGGTGATTTGAATCAGAGGACTCAAGTTGATGATGACGTTGTTATTACCAGGGTTTCCCATTCCTTATCGGCTCCTTCCATGCATTAGATGGAGAAAAAACTTGAGGCGGATGTTCTTCTTGTAATAGAGATGAAACAAGAGAAGCTAGAAGTCGTTCCTCCTCCCATATCTAAGTTTTGCCCGGGGAGACCATTTTTGCCACCGTTCACATTTCTCCACCCAAGGGCGTTGGGAGTTCCTCAGTAGTGTCCTCTTCAAGCATTCCAGTTTCCACTCCTCAGCCTAGAACTACCCAGAGTACACCTACTAGATCAACCCATAGCACTCCACTCAAGGGTAAACGGAGTAGTAGGAGAGGAGAGAAAAGAGGAGGAGAGAGTTCGAGCAAGATTTCTCCTCATTCCAAGAAGAAGAAACAGAAGTCGTCAAAGAAGAAGTAACTCTGGGTTTGCACTTCTTTATAGCTCCGAACAACAATAGTCTCCCCCATTTTTTTGTTGTTAGAAATAAACTTGTACTTGGCTTCCAAATTTAGTATATAAATAATAGTTCTTTTTTTTTCTGTTCAACTCATGTGTAAGTTTGTTTAAGTGTTCGAGCTATTACGTTTTCCATTCATTGTACTTGTAATTCATTGCTTTTCGTTTAAGTTGTAATGTCATTCGATCGCCTGTTGCTCCGGGCATTGCCATGAGAATTCCATCTTAAGGCCTCCTCTCGGTCATGGCCCTAAGTTGTTTGAAATTCAAGGCATTAGCCATAGTGCTACATCGTTGTGTTTATAGGTTAAGCAATTATACTCCTGCCCTCAGTCTCGGGTTGGCGGAGTTAGCTTATGGACGGTCGGATCCCATCAATGATGAGTTTATACTCCTACGGTCGAATTCAGGTTGGAGCTAGAGAATGAATGGTCGAGTTGCATTCATTCTTATGTTTATACTCTCATTCACACTTTAGAGACCAGAGTTAGTTGGCGGTGGTATATCACACCGGTTTGATACTTATACTTCAGCGCGTCGGATCATAGACGAGAGTCAATGGGTGAATGGTCAAGTCATGTTCACTTTGTTTAATTCGATTATGGACCCAAGAACTAGGCTGGTGCCAAACTCTGCATACTTGTTTGTTTATATTAGGCATATGTAAACACAAGTTGGTCGCACATCACAACTATTATATCATGCATAAACAGTTCACAGATGTGGAAGAATTCCTTGATTCTATTGCCAACTGAAAAGAAGCGACAAAATCTGTCTTATTACATGGCTTTGAGCCAAAATGCAAAAAAAAATGCTGAATCAAATACAACTAAATGGAATGAAACTAAGTGAAATAGCATCGTAAATGCTCGTTATTCCATGCTCTTGGGGGTGCATTGCCATCGACGGTCGTTTATTTGAGAGTTCCATCCCCAATCTTTTGGCCGATGACAAATGGTCCGTCCCATTCGAACCCATGGGAAAGGTATATGGAAGACCTATTTCAAGACAAGATCAGCAATTTCAAAGGTCCTAGTTTAGATTTTAGCATTGTAGTATCAGGAAACTCGATATCGATATGCAGCTGCCCTCAAATCAGCTTCTTCGTGCTTCTCATCAACCATGTCTAGAGATTCCAAAAGGAGATCTCGGTTAGTTGTGGGGTCGTAGTAAGTCACTCGATGAGAAGGGACTTCAAATTCTACAAGAATCACAACTTCAGAGTCGTATGCAAGGGCAAACAGAATATGGCCAGTTGCAACCTTGTGGGTGGTTCGGTATGCCCATAATGCTAACGGGAGTTCATCGACCCACTTGCTTCCGCCTTCTCCAAATGCTTCTTAAAAATGGATATTATGATTTTATTTACAGCTTCGACCTGTCCATTAACTTGAGGGTGAGCAACTGCTGCAAATCTTTTCTCAATGTGATGCCGGCGGCAAAAGTCTTTAAATTTATAACTATCAAATTGGGTCCCGTTATCAGTTATGATTATTTGGAGGAGACCAATACGTCAGATGATGTTTCGAACAACAAAGTTTATTACTTTTTTCATTGTGATCATGGCCAATGGTTCGGCCTTAGCCCATTTAGTGAAGTAATCGACTGCTATGATGGCATACTTTGCAACACCTTTAGAAATCAACAAGAAGCCGATGATGTCAATGCCCTAACTGGCAAACGACCACAGACTGACCATTTGAGTAATTTCCACCGGTGGGGCTCATAGAATTTTTGCAGACATCTGGCACTTTTTGCATTGCCTGGCATAATCAGCTGTGTCCCAATTGACAGTTGGCCAGTAATACCCGTAGTGAAGTACTTTCTTATCTAGGGTTTTCCCCCCAGTGTGATTGCCGCATTCTCCTTTGTGGACTTCTTGTAAAATCGTGGGCGATACACCAAAGTAGGGGTACGAAGAAACCCTTTCTAAACATAATTCCTTCTTGAATGATGTAGCATGAAGCTTTACGGAGGATCTATCATTTTTCATTTCCCCATTCTAAAAGGATCACCCGTTGTAGATTGTCTTTGATAGGAGTCATTCATGGCTCTTTTTTTGGCTCCGTCCCTAAGACCCAGTCGACCTCCATCTGGTCAATGCTTGGAGCATTAAGAACTTCAACTGGGACCAAGCCCATTAACTGTGCATTCCTAGAACTGGCCAGCTTGGCCAGTGATTCGGCTTTCTCATTCTATTCTCTATGGATGTGTGTAATGGTGTAACACTCAAAGTTGGTCAATAGCTCTTGGACTCGGCCGAGATAAGAAGCAAGTCACTGCCCCTTGGCTTGATAATTTATCCTGATTTGGAATACTACTAAATAAGAATCATAAAATATTTGTAAAGTTTCACTCCTAGTTCTCAGGAAAGTTTGAGCTCGGCAATCAATGCTTCATAAACGACTTCGTTATTCGTTGCAGGGAAGTTGAGTTTCAGGGCGTAGCAGATTGATCGTTCCTCGGGAGTCACTAACATGACTCCAGCGCCAAAACATCGATCATTGGATTCCCCATCCATGTACATCTTCCATCGGATGGTCGGTTCTCTGCTACTCTCCGGAGAGTCATCTGGTGTAGTAAATTCAGCTATGAATTCCGCCAATGCCTATCCTTGGATATCTCTCCAAGGGAGATAAGTGATATCAAATTGGCTCAATTCGATGTTCCACTTGAGCAACCTTCCAGATGTCTTAGGTCGTTGTAGGACCTGTGGTAATGGTTGGTCATTGTAGACGTTGATGGGTGGGCCTGGAAGTAAGGATGGAGATTTCGCGACGCAACCAATAGGCAATAAGCGAGCTTTTCCAACTTCGGGTAGTTTCTCTCAGCACCTGTCAATCACTTACTAACATAATATACCGGCCTCTGGATTTGGATTTCTTCACGCAACTGTGTGGCAGTTATGGCGTGTACCGACACCGCTAAATAGATGTATAAGTCTTCATGGCCCAATGACTTGGATAGAATGGGAGGTCTCGCTAAGTGATCTACCAGAGCTTGAAACATGTCAGTGCAATCCTGCGTCCATTCAAAGTTCCTCTTCCCGCTTCTAATCAAATTGAAGAAGGGAATACACTTGTTGGTGGCCCTAGAGACGAATCTACTTAAGGCAACAACCTTCCCATTGAGGCTCTATACCTGCTTAATCGTTCTTGGCACTTAGATGTTTCGAATTTCTTAAATCTTCTCAGGATTTGCCTTGATTATGTGAGATTTAACGGCGAAACCAGGAATTTCCCTAATGCAATGCCGAAAGGGCATTCTAAGAGATTGAGTTTCATTCCATATTTTCAAAGAATACTAAACATCTCTGCCATGTCGTCGATGTGATCGTTTGATCGTCGTGATTTCACGAGCATATCATCCACATATACTTCCATCAGTCGTCTGATCTGGCCTTTGAACATATGGTTGACCAGTCTATGATAGGTAGCTCCAACGTTGTTTAGTCCAAACGGCATCACAACATAAAAATACAGTCCCAGATCGGTAATGAAACCGGTGTACTCCTAGTTGAGGACGTGCATCGGGATTTGGTTATATCCGGAGTACGTGTCCATTAATGAAATTAATTCATGTCCAACGGTCGAGTCTTCCAGCTGGTCGATCCTTGGAAGCGGAAAGTTGTCCTTCGGGCACGCCTTGTTTACATCTGAGTTTTCAATACATGTCTGCCACTTCCCATTTGCTTTTCTTACGAGAACAGGATTGGATACCCATTTCGGGTAGAGGGCATCGTGGATAAACCCAATGCTTTTGAGCATATCCACCTCCTCTTTAAGGGCAGTAGATCTCTCTAAATCCATGCCGCGTCGTTTTTGTCTCACCTGGACATGCCTCAGGTTAATATTCAATTCATGGCTCGCGATGGTCGGTGAGATCCCATACATGTCAGAATGGGTTCAAGCAAACACATAAAGGTTCGCTTGGAGAAAACTAGCTAACTCCTTCATTATCACCGAACAGAGGTGTGATTCGATCTACTGGACCCGTGAGGGGTTGTTGTGACTGACCATGATATTGATTGTCAACTCAACGGGTGCAGTCTTGGATTCTTTGGGCTCCTCTTCTTCATCTCTCAGATCCATATCTTTATAGAACTGACTGTGGTGCCCGAGCCAATGCCCAGACGCTGGTTGCTTAGCCTCATTGGTTTTATGCAAAGAGACTTCTCCACGCCTTTTCCCTTCTTCTTTCACTGAGAATCCCTTAACTCGGCCACCTAACAGGCACGTCCAGTTGCCTGGTCTCCATGGACAACTCCCACACCATTATCTATTGGGAATTTTAGTATCAACCACCAAAGTGCAAGAGCTGCCCTTAATTCAGCAAGGGATGGTCGGCCCAAAATGGCATTGTATGGAGAGGCCACATCCAACACAACAAATGGCAGCATCTGCACTCTCCTACGGTTGTCATCTCTTAACTCTACCAGTAGCTTGACATAGCCTACCGCTTCAGTCGCAACACCGTGAATGCGGGCTTTACACGGTTTTAGGTCTTTGGCTTCCATTCTCATTTGATCATAAGCCCTCTTGAAAATAATGTTTATAGAACTGCCACAATCAATCAAAATCTTCCTCACTAAGGCGGAGCCGAGCATGGCCGAGATCACCATCGAGTCGACCGTAGGGGCCTCTACCTTATCCGCCTCTCTACTTCGGTATACTATGTCATCTATCATAGTATGCTGCTGCTTGGCCGGAGCACCATCCTCCATGTTTGAGCGACATTCAAAATCAACATGTCTAATTGCATTTGCATAACGCTCCATTTCATGCCAACTTCTGTCGGCTAGATACGGTCTAACAACAATGGTATTGATAACAAGTTTTCCTACTGTCCGCCTAGGTTCCTCGGCACTAGGCGGAGCTTGTCCTCGATTAGGGTTAAATGTCCCCTGACCGCCATCCTATGGTGCTTTAACAAATTGTTGTAGTTTTCTCTCAGAAATTAACTTCTCTATGATATAATGCAAGTGATGACACTCAAACATATTATGACCATAGGTTTCATGGAACCTGTAATACTTCTTCGTCTGCTTTTGCTTCTCCGTCGAATCTTTCAAAGCCGATTTTCGATACTGTAGGGTATTACAGGTCGATAGATAGATGTTCTCTAATGACATGTTCAAAGGCATATATGTGTTGTACGTAGGGATTCTTGGCTTCCCTTTCCCAGAATCTCATCTACGGTCATGGTTTCTACACAGTCCATTTTTGCTCATTCGGTTTATTAACATTAATCCAAACTTTCGCAAAACTATCACTAGATTGTCTTACTGCGACATTATTTTGTACTCCCTCGACACTTGGGCCTGCAACATTCCTCTTTTTAGTTCGCTTTGCCTCCTCCTTTCTCGGAAATTGAGCTACCTTTGAAAAGCAACGGTCTAATATGAAAGGAGGCTTTCCTGCCAACTAATCACCAAATTCGGAATCAGGGTCGACTCCCTTAGTCAGTGCCATAAGTACTGGGTCATCATTTGGATTACTGGCTTCTGTAACAGTTGTATTGAACCTTTCTAGGTAATCATTAAGCGACTCCCCCGGTGCCTAAACCAAGTTGGAGAGATACATAACATCTTTGGGGCGAGGCATATGCATGTGGAACTGCTCCAAAAACTTTGTTGCTAACACATCAAACGAAGAAATAGATTGTGGTGGTAACTTAATGAACCACATGGTCGCAAATCCCTCCAGAAAAATAGGGAAACATCTACACTTGACTGCATCAGAGGCTCTGCCGGAGTCCATAAACCATTCATACCTCATAAGATGCTGATTGGGGTCAGTTTTTCTTGTGTAAGCAGGTATGGACGGCATATTAAACCTTAGCCGATACTCTACATGTAGAATGTTATCATTGAACGAAGTATGGCTCCTGGATAGTCCCCAATCATCATTGCTTAAGCCCTAAATTTCTTTCACAAGTTGCCTCACCATGATTGTTAAGTCCAGTGTTTGAAGAGTTGGTGCCAAGTGATGGTCGTGTTCCACCTCACATGAATGTCTCGGTCCATGTATACGGGCAGTACCACTTTGCCTTGGCTCCTCTTGCTCCTGATCCATCTCTTGAGCCATGGTCCTACTATCATCTCTTAGTCGTGGTTCAACTACATTCACCAGAGCTCCAACACCCTAATCAATTGTAGCACCTCCGGAGAGGGCCCTTCCAGTTGATTAGTGATTTCATCAAGGGAGGAGGGATCGGCATCGATCCCTCTGGAGGGATCGGAGCCGATCGTTGCTGGTTGCTGATAATATGCCGCTCGATTTTGTCCTAACGTCCCAGCATTGTATGCTTCAGTTTTGCGGTTTCTGGCTCTATGATAAGTCGTCAGATGAAAAGGAGTTTTCCGATCCAGAATATGGAGTAGGCTCCCTCCATTTTTCCCACGGTGATCCCTCAACTGGTTCATCAAATCAATGTTAGCTTGGATCTGTTAGTTGAGCTACCGATGGCTATCCATCAACTCCTTCATCAGGACTTCAAAATCAGCTCTGGTTATGGTATCAACATGATTTTGGGGATTGGCAACAGCTGTTTGTACATTCTGATCAACCTATTGAACACTAGCGTCGTCATTGCCTTCAACAGGAGCACAGGAACAAGACTTAGTTCCTCTGGCCATTTCTATCAGCTTCCTTCTAGATCTTTTTCAAATCTAAGTTGAAACGGAAACTTTATAGGCAGAAATTTGGATCTTATCTTGCAAATAATAGAATCCACTAGTAGATGATGAGATCCAATCAACCTGAGTTCAACTCTTAATGAATATACCAAAATGTTTGCACCAAAAATTGGCATAAACACCCAATAGAGATTTTGTAAAGAAATAAATGAATAAAATCGAAATAAAAACAAAGGAAACAAGCAATTAATAACAAAAAATAAGCAAAAACAAGAACATAAGTATTTATAGTGGTTCGGCGTTGAAAGCCTACGTCCACTATGGAGATATTGCTTTATTAATGACTTTGAATTCTGAGTACAATAGGGATCAGATCGAAATCCATGAATATAATGGTGTACAAAGAAAATAACAGCGTAAAGATCCTTCAAATGAACCACGAAGCCTGTATTTATAGGGGCAGATTGCCGAATATCTTCTTGAAAATTATCAACGGAATCTCCATATGCCGATTAGGTCACATGAGCGATCGCTAAGCCAAAATCCTAAGGAAAAGGGATCGGCCCTGATCCCTCTTAACGGCCACGTGGGGTCTCGCGATCCCTCTAGCGAGTCCCCCTTCATGTTAACTCCATGTCACCAAAAGTTCTTGCATATTTGACTTCTGTATTTTAAGATATCAATCAATCTCTATTAAGTTGAACTGCTAAACTGATATGACCCGATCCCTTGTATAGAGATAGGAATCATACCCGATCCCTAGCCTAGTTAAGACTATAATTCGTACTTATAATGTTCTATAGGATTCATCTCTTGGTTTTACTTGATCATTACTTCACATTGCCATCCGTGCTTGATGTCTGAACTCTGTTATCACCTCTCTGAACTACTTTCTCTGTCTATCATCGAGTCTAACTTGTGTAGTCAGCTTGGATATATAGCCAGGTCAAAAGGCCGAATAACAATAAGCATACACATATGTATATAAAATAAGTTTCAAAATTAATAAAATAAAATTAAATCAGCTTAATTAAATAAATTAATTAAAATTTAATTAATAAATTAAAATACACATACACACACATATATATACTTGTATTATTATAAAATTATAGTATATAAACATTCAACACAATAAGTTAAAATTAAATAATATAAAACTAATTAAAGCATTAATTCATTAAAATTAATTAAATATGATTTAATTAATATAAGGTTATACATAATATTATTATATAAGTCAATTAAAATATAAAAATTATATAATAGTAAAACTTATATAATATGAATGTATAAACTAAAGGTGGAACATAAGTGAAACCCGAAATAGACCTAAAGAATAAATACGTACATATATATATATATATATATATAAGGTGATTCCCGAAGTGTTCGACATTTGAATCACAATGGTATTTCATAAGAAATGCATTATTCCATAGGTCGATATCACTCGATTAAACATATTAAAGATTATGAATGTTTAATATAAAGTTGTCTTCTACCATTTATATATTAATAGATTACCCTCATACTCCTTAGTTGTTAAGCTTTCCTCAAGCTAGGAATGTTATGTGTAGCACTATTAATATATAGATTAGACAAGTGAGATACTTATACTTGTTTGTTGAGCTTCCCTCAAAGTATATAGTATAATTAAGCCATCACAGAATGGTTCATACGAGTGAGTAATCTCTTTTTACCTATTGAGTTTTCCTCAAGGTGAAGATGGGATTAGGACAAGGAACCACATGTTAGCAGTTGTATATGATACAACCGATAAGGAGTCATCCATCGTATTTGGGAGTATGACTTATTAAGCTTTTCTCAAGGTCAGAATCCCAAGATATATGAGTCCTAACACCTACTAGTGAAGTCATGTTTCGACTTAGGATTTGGAGAAACATAAAAGACTAGTGAGAGCCTTATTTGAAAAATGAAATATTAACATTTAACCTTTCTAATATTGTAAGAACATATGCTATATAAAGTTAAAATAATCTATATTGATAAATTTTTGCAACTAATATAATTAGTGAAATGTTTATCAATTAAAATATATAAATAAACTGAATTAATATTGGCAAATAAAAATATAAATATATTTACCAATAAATTTTTGCATATTGACTCATGCATGCTCCTAATTATACAACCATTAAATACGTTCATAACTTAGTCACTTATGATTTACTTTCCTGAGACTGTGTATTGTCTTCAATGAGTTTCGAACTCTAAAAGCAATACAAGAATATGGGTATATAATCCATATACGATCACATATAAATGCTATATGGTGAAAGGTAACAATTCATAATGTACGAAACTTCGATGAAATTTGTTCATTGAAATAAGCAAGTAAGTTGTAGTGTAAGATCGTGTGTTCAACATGATTGATTACAATAATGATCTTGCCGTGTTAATTGTAAAACTTAACCAAAGGCTACAAGATAGATCTAAGAATTCGATCGTTGAAATATCAGTTTGATCAGTTTATGTAAAGTGTAGTTTATTTGATATCCTTAAAAGTTAAGGATGACCAATTGTGTTTTTGTAAAGAGTTCATTAGGGTATTGTAGTAAGAATTTCCTTTAAATGGTTCGACTATTTAAGGAAATCAAATGAATAAGAGTGGTTGTAACCTAAGACACGGGTGGGATGAAGAGAGTGAATGGTCACTTCTACTTCATAAGGAAACATTGGAAAAAAGAATTGTAAAATAATAATAGATACTTAACATTGGAATGGGAAATATGATTTCTATTCCAAATGTATTTTCACATAGAAAATTGTTTTCGATGATATTTGTTTCTTCGAATTAATACATATATATGTATGCAATCACAAGTCTATAAATACCAAAATTGTTTCACGTACTTTATTATGTTCACCAATGAGTTATCACCGACATGGACAATACATGTATTATGTCTATGATAAGTTCATAGAATATAAAGTGGAAGTAAATGGAATTACATACAATGGAAAATAAAATGATTTGATTTGATCGGAAAGAGTTCCAAACGTACCTAAAATGAAAAAAGATTCAATCCCAAAAGTCACTCCTCCATACGATACATAACGATGAATCGATAAGGAGTAATCAAACTTTGTTGAACGAAGTACTATCAATTGTGAGTGAAGTTGAGTTAACATTCTTTCTTTAAGGTTGTGTACTTAGAGTAGTACATATAAGGTTAAAATTAATTTATGAATGGTTTACAAAATCATACAAGATAAGGATTTATAGGAGACCCCAACATATCCTAGGCCAAGGAGTTGACAGGTTGTACGAGTCGAAAGACTGCACGTAATAAATGTTCGTGAAGGATCTTTTATGAATTGCCTTAAAAGGAGTTTAGGAACAATTGTCATTGGTTGACCAATTTATGTTTTGAACAAAAGCATCATAAACTAAAACCAAATCAATATATATTTATATATAAGGAAATTCATAAAGTGTTTATAAATATCTATTCCGTTGCACTGAAAAATAACCACTGTACCAAGAGTAATTATGTGGGATGAAATGAAATTAGCCTAACCTAAACGAAAACATCACATTAGAGTGTCTAATAAGTATTCTCATACATTAAAGAGAAACTATGAGTTTCTTATCAATGTCAATAATACATAATCCTTAGTTGTCAATTAAGCCATTAAGAGTATTGACTCTACGATAAGGTATGATGCACAAATCCGAAAAGGATTCCAAGTATGTTACCAAAATATGATTTTGGTAGTTATATCCGAAGGGATATAGTCAATCGACTGTGAATGATTCTTCAAGCTCAAGACTAATGCGGTTAGAATATAATGAGCAACGTTAATAAAAATAACGTCGTAAATTTTAATTGTTAAAACTAACGTAATAGATTCGTTATCTAATAGGCTCGGGTTAATTCGGATTTACATACAAAATTATTGCTTGGTATAACTTTGTGTTTGATACATATGTGCTGAAATGGAAAATTCTAAATAATGATTTAGAATGGACTATTTGCACATAACAACTAAAGTTCTCGAACTCAGTGGGAGCGATATTGAGTTTGTGAGTTTTAGGATATGATCCAAGAAATGATATGAAGTATCATTTTTTAAGCATCGGCATCGAATAACTATTTTGATAGATATATCGAATAGTTTGATTTTCAATCAAAATTCAAAGGAGGCGTGCGTCCATAAGAAAAAACCACTTAAAAGTACATAGATATTTCTAGACTATAAATGGACAACATAGTGATGATTGTTAATGATGTACCTATGTTAAAATCAGTTCTAGTTTGGTTATTTAGTACTTGATATTAGTTGTAAACTATATCTTTTATAATAAGTATAAAGGATGTTGGGAATGTCCCTAATGCAAAGGCACCTTATTAAAATGTTTAATATGGAACATCTGAGATGAATTTCTTATGTATTGATAATAGGAATTATCATACATGTTGTATTGTCTACAGTATCTTATTTTTATTGTGTATTTGATGCATGAAGAAAATATCAAATTCAAATTAAGATCACTAAATGGTAGTATAGAGTGTTCTCGAGTATTTACAAATTAGAGAATTATTTACACAAATAATGAACTCTTTATGAAGGAGTATTCGGACTTGAACTTGACAAGTGCTATCGATTATAATATGTTAATATTAAATTCATATTCAAACCTTATATAAGAAGCTTTAAGTTGGAAATATTCCAAAAGGTTGTGGCTGATTCAACCAAAGGCTAAGTACATCGCCTTGAATAGTGCTGCAATAAAAGCAATGTATAAACATAAATGCATAAATTTATAACTGAGTTAGGGATGATTCTAAATATTAAGAATACTAATCATTGTTATATGACAATGACGTAATAATAAGAGCTCACTAGAGGTCGAGAAACATACTCTGAATAGTTCCACATTGTAAATGTAGTTTATCAGCATCAGAGAGAGTTGATTGATAGAGTAGATAGTTAAACAACATAGCAGATCCATTTATGAAGAGTAATTCGATCAGTTCTCATCAAATTGATCGAAGGGATGGGATTGAAATTCCATAATTGGCCCTAAGTGATATCCTATGAGCAATCATGTAATTGTTACATATATCTAACTCAATAACCAATCATGTTCGAAATAAAAAGCATTTTCTTTCTATTATGTTCTTGATATAATGTGTTATATATCTTAATTAATTTAATTAAAAGTATATATAATAGAAAATCCACAAATTGTATGTTTTGTGATAGTTGTCATAATGTGTTGTACCCATGAGTGATTTATCATAATAAAATAAACATGCGGTTTTAAATATTCCTAGTCAAGATGTATCGAGACTAGATATTGGTACATCCATTGAGAGTAGAATACGTAAGGATCTTCAATGTCGGGTAGTGTATTACTCATGGCTGTTGGAGGCACTAAGGGGTTATGTACTGATAGTTATTGGATAATTATGGAATGACCCACTCGATAATTTTCTGTCGGTTAATATAACTAAGGTCAAACAGAAAATATTAATGTGACAAAATTATATGGTTCTCTTGATTTGAGAATACTATTGATCTTCAATGTGAAAGCTCTGCTTTGATTATAGCTAAATCGTGGCATGGTGTCCATTGAACGACTATAGTTGAATAGAGTGGAAGCATTGGAAGTGAAATACTATTCAAGAGAGGATTTGTCTACTCGGTTATACGAGATTAGTATCACGGTCAACTAAAGTCAACTCAAACTAAAAGTCTTTGGCCCAAACATTTTGTTAATAATAATTGTTATTATTGAACTAAAGACTTTATGCTTTTACTATAGTGTTGAATATGGATGATATTAGAATTTTGACCATAACCAAATTCCATAAGTCCAAAGTGATATTGTTTTGACGAAGATAATTGGTGTAAATAGATGTCACTAATGGGTAATGCTTAATAAAGTAAAATTGGATTTTACTGAAACCAAATAAACCAAGTAAGCGATAAATCTGGCTACAATGTCACCCTACCTGCTAAGTGAAGTGTGAATGTTAAAATTTAAATTGTTTGATATTAATCGCTGACTGAATTTACATCCAGGAGTCACACAATCGAAACGTTGAATACTCCTTTTCCACCCAATTTAAATAGTTTATGATTGTTGTAAATTAATTAAATCAATTAATATTTATGAAATATTAATTATAAATTCTTGTTTGAGTGTATTAAACAATTAAATAGTGTGCATATAATAGTTATAAAAATACCGATCGATATTTGATACCGATGCGCGTTTAAATTTGGTTTAAGTGTGATAAATATTGTTTAGGTTTGAAATGGATTTGAGGCCCATATGGGGCATGCTAATTACGCCTATGATAGGGACATAGAGGTAAGCTATAAGATGGCGAGGAGGGAGGGATTTTGAATGTTTAAAACAAGGAAATGGATACGAGAAATTTAAGGATATTGATCCTACTTTTGCTTTCTAGCCCCTCCCTTATATAAATGTCTTAACCCTCACTTTAGATCAGATCTTTTTACTGCCTCCATCCTATGTTTTGCTGGCCGAACACTCCACCTCCCTCTCCCAAAATATTCAAGCTATTTAAATATATAATTAAAATCAAACAATCGTCAGTGGTAAGACAATTCAGAAGCTAGCAACTTCGAGATTGGAATTTGATTCGAGGAGTACACTTCTTCGTTTCAACGTGCTAACTTTGGGCCCTGGTGAAAGGTATTCTTCTAATTTACGATTATATTATAATGTTTATATGATTATTATTCTATATATTGTTTTGTTAAAAGTATCACGAATCAGTATATCGATGGATTGTCACATGCGGATGGTTGTGTATATGTATAAGAATATATATATTAGAATAATTTTTTATGCATATCTTTTTATACATGCTCTTGACTTGGAATAAAAAAAGGAAATTTTTCATTTTCAAAATTTTAAATAATAATATATTTATGAATTTAAATACCAAATCCAATTCTAAAAGTTTAACACTATATAATATGTATTTTAAAACTTAAAAAATATAACTTTATTAGTATGGTTTTCAGCAATAATAAAAAAAGTAATTTTTACGAATATTTAATACACACACACACCCACACCATCTTTTAGATCAAAATTTATTATATAAATAAAATGTATGCATATATGTATATATATTTATAAATAATAAAATTCTAGAAAAAATGTATATAACATAAAATATACATTATGGTTTCAAAAATAATTTTTAAATAATTTTTTATTATTTTCATACAGTTTATTTATTAATTATATGTTTTTAACTAATAAATTATTTAAAGACCAAAATTAAATTAAAATAATTTTTTTTATTATCAAGCGAAAGTAGTAGCAATTGTATTTTTAATTGTACTATATATAATTATAACTAGTTATATGTTTATATGTAATTTGTATTTAATTTAATTATATATATATATGTATGTATATTAAAAGTATAAAAATTTCAGTTCGAATTTATATTATAAATATTCTAAATAATTTTACAAATTAATGTTGAAAATAATTTCATGTTTGATTATATTTATTCATATATATATACTATGCATATGTATTTTAATTATTGTTTTATGTAAATAATTTGCAACTAATAGTTTATAATAATTATATTTTCATAGGCATATATACATACATACATATATATACACACACACACATACATACCTACATACAATGTTATGCATATGTATATTTAGACAATCCATTTGCATACACAAGGGGCGAACATATCCATTGCTGTGTAAATCCTAACATCTACATACGGCATGTCAAACCATGCACACATTACCCAGTTGCATGTGCAGGCACACACATATGTTTATATGATGCACATATATTTAATATAATACAAATTATATAAAATAAAACTTTATTTATAAATTCACATAAAATATTAATTTTATTTAATAGGAAATTTAGAAAAGTTCCATATGATTAGTTAGACTACATAGGCCCAATTAAAGATCCAAATATGGAATTTTTTTGAGATTTACCCAATTCCTCCGCTGTGGGCTGACCCAGTTCCAACACAGGATTTGTTATCAAGTTAGATATATGCAACAAATTACATAACTGCCCCTCGGGCCTACCGCTAACTCTATCGATCTTTCATTTACACTTGGGGTCAGTTATGTAATCTTTTTCTAACTTCCTCGATCAGATTTCTCAAAAACTAATCGGGTTAGTTGCTTGGTGAACGAGTATGCTATTTTGTTTTAATTATCTACTATATAAATTAACTCTCTCTATTGCCAATAAACTGCCATTATCATATGGAACTTTTCGGAGTATGTTTTTCGATTTCTAGTGAGCTTTAAGTTCTTTTACAATCTGTATTGTTGCATGTTATCATATAAAAATGATATGGCACACTCAATATTTGGAATCACCCTTAGCTCGGTTATAAATTTGTGCATTTATTTATACTTCATTTGTTACAGCTCTATTCAAGATGATGTATTTAGCCTTTAGTTAAATCAACCACTACTTATTGTTTGGAACATTTCCAACTTAATGTTCTTATTTTAAGACTGAACATGAACCTAGGATTGACACATTATACTCGATATCACCTACGAAGTTTGATTCTACGCATTCCTTCATAAGGAGTTCGTTGTTTATATAAACGATTCTCTATTATTTCTTAACTACTCGAGACCACTCTCAACTGTCATTTAGTTATCTTGATTTGGATTTGACACTTGCACTATGTATCAAATATATAAGCCAAATGTTGTACCGTAATTAGTACAACGTGTAAGATAATTCATATTGCAAGAAAATAAGAATTTCTTCTTACATGCTCTATATTAAACATTTTAATATGGTGTTCATTTATATCACCATGGGACAATCCCAAATACAAATTATAAAAGATGTCAATTTCAAATCCAATATCGAGAATCAAACAACCAAACTAAAATGATTTCATTAAGAGCACATCATTAAAAATCATAAGTTTTTTGTTTACGTAGTGTTTTGAAATACTTTAGTATGTTTATACTGCTTCCTTAAAGACATATGCTTCCTCTGCATTTTGAAAAAAATTCAAACCGTTTGATTTTTCTATTACCTCTGATGCTTGTTGAACGATACTATCGTATTAGTTCTTGGATCCTATCTAATAACCCACAAGCTCTAAATCGCTCCAGTGACTTCGAGATGCTTTGGTTATTAAGTGCAAAGAACATATTCTAAATTACTATTTAGGATTCTATTTTGGTATATACCAAAACTCAAAATCATACCGGGCGATAATTTTGTGAGTAAAATCTAAATTAACTTATGTTGAATGATGAATCCGCTAAGTTAATTCCAACTGCATTGGTCTTCTTCTCGGAGAAACTTTCACGATCAACGGATTATATCCCTTTATGTACAACCATCAAAATCATATTAAGTGCAAACAACCTATTTTGGATTTGTGCATTATGCCACATGGTAGAGTCAATTCTCTTATTAGCTTATTGACAACTGAGGAAATGTTTTTTTCAACGTCGAAGAGAAAATCACATTTTCTCTTTAATGTGCGAGAGTTCTTGTTACACATTTTAATTAGTTGCATCCGTTTAGGTTTGGTTAATTTCATTTCATCCTTTGTAGTAATTTATATTTAGATCGTATCCAAATTCATTTAACTACCCTTAATTTCTAAAAAGAAATTCTTTTATCATGAAGTTGGTGTTTCTTGAAACGACAATTTTCTCTCAATGCAACATAATACACATTCATAAACATTTTATGAATCACCTATATAAAACTGATTTGGTTTTTAAGTTTATGAAATATATGTTCATAGCATAAATTGGTCAATCAACATTGACCAGTTACAAACTCATTTGGGGTGGTCTACACAAGATCCCTCACGAACAAGTATTATGTGTATTCTCTCAACTTACACAACTTGTCAACTCCTTAACCTAGGTTATGTAGGGGTTATTTCATCAACTCTTATCTTGTATGATTTTGTGTACTTTGTTTTAGATAGAATTAAATTTAACCTTATGTACTTGCTCTTAAGCATGCATTCTTACAGAAAGAAGTTTAGTCAACTTCACCCATCATTAATCATATCTTGTCCATCAAACACCGATTATCTCTTATCGATACATCATTACATATCATAGGTAAAAGTGACCTTCTAAGATTGAATCTTGTTCATTTTAGGTACATTTGGAACTCATCTCCAATACACTCAACTATTCGATCAAATCAAATTGTTTTATTTTGTTTTGCAAATTATATTATTTACTTCTGTTTTATATTCTTTGAATGTATCATAGACACACTACATGTATATCAAATACATATGTTCATGTTTATGAAAATTTATTCGTGAATTTAATGAAGTATATAGAACCGTTTAGGTATCATTAGACATATAATTGCACATGTCTATATGTAATCATAAGAGTTCACTAACTCTTATGTCAATCCCACTGAATAGGTGTTTTACCTTTAATCGTTTGAGATATAATTCACCAATATCATATGATTCATAATCATTTGATTTAAAGAATTATTCCTCCAAGATAAGGCTTAGTCCATAATCCTAAAAATAATTGTTAAAATATTATATACTTTTGTATTATGCAGCTAATGCAATAAATACGATTATTTCAATATATTTATTTTATAATGAATATTCAAAATATTCATAATAAAATAAAACTATATATCATTTTCATAAATATTATTTGGCGTATTTATGAAAACAATTTTCCGTATCTTTGTGCATCCACTGATATGTATCATATGGCATGCTTCCACTATTTCTGTCATTACTATAATCGCGTATAATATACAAAGCTCCATTCAACTACTTATTTTAGGCTATTTAGAATTTTCGACCAAACATCTTAAACTCGTATAAATAACTTTTATAGAAAACAATTTTCTATATGAAAATACAATTTAAATAGAAATCACATTTCTCATCCATATTATGTATTTGTTAGTATTTTATACAATTCTTATTTCTGATTTCACTTCATGAAGCAGAGGAACAATACACTATCTCTTCAACCTAACTATGCCTATCTTATCTATCCTTAGACATTCGCTTTCCTATCCAAAACAGTCGAATCATTCAAAGGAGATACTTGTTGTAATCAATCTTTTTGAATACAAGATTTTGCATTATGATTTATTTACTTATTTTCAATGAACTGATTTTATTGAAGTTTCGTACATTACAAATTACAATTGTTCACTGTATAATACTTATATATGATCGAATATGGATCAAATATTGATATTCTTGTGTCGCTTAAGAGTTCACAACTCATAAATGATAATGCATAGTCTCGGAGAAATAAACACATAAGCGACCAAGTTACAAATGTGTTTAGTAGTGTATAGTCAGGCTCTTGCATGGGTCTTGAAGCGACAACATGCCAAAGGATTTAAGGTAAGTATATTTTATATTTCTTTGTAAATCTTTAATTTAGTTCATTTGTATATCTTAACTAATAAACATCTTATGAATTTTACTAGTTGCATAAATTTATCAATGTAGATTATTTTAACTTTATATAGTAATGTTCTTATAATATTAGAAAGGTTAAATATTACCATTTCATTTTTCTAATAAGGTTCACATTAGATTTTTATTTTTATCAAAACCCTAAAAAAGCATATAAATTTTTTAATTTCTCTAGCAGGAGTTAGGACTCGCTTGTCTTGGGATTTTGACCTTGAGTTTGCTTAACAAATTACAAGCCCATAAGAGATGGATAACACTTTATTAGCTGTATCATATACAACTCCTAATCCATGGTTTGTCCTAATCTCAACCTTGACCTTGAGTTTTCATAATAAATCGAAAGAGATTATTCATACATATCCACCATTTCACGACAGTCTAAGTATGATGCACATCCCTTGAGAACAAATATGTGCATCTATCTTACCTCATCTAACAATATATTAATAATGTTACACATAACATCTCTAGCTTGAGTTTTCTCAACAACTAGAGAGTATGTGAGTAATTTAATATACAAATGGTAGAGAATAACATTTTTGTTAGGGATTCATAATATTTAGTATATATTTATTTGAGTGATATTGGATTTAGAGAATAATGTATTTCTTATTAAATATCCTCATGATTCAAGCGTTAAGCATATCAGAAATTATGGTATCAGTGTTTGCAACCAAATTGGCCAAAAACACCCAAGAACGGATTTAAGTAGTGGGATAAATGAAGAAATTAAATAAAAACGGAGGAAGATCACAAAATATCAAGAAAAATGCAGCAAAAAGTAAAAACAACAAGATTTATAGTGGTTCGGCATTGATTGCCTACGTCCACTTTGAATATTCTCTTTATTGCTTCTCAATTCACTTGATTACAATTACAAACAGCGAAATAGCAAGAGATCAGAAAAGAATGGAGGAAGTTAGTTACAGTAATGGCGGAGTTTAACTAACAGCGTAAGAGTCCCTAGAATGGCCCCCTATGCCTGTATTTATAGATGAAGGCGGCCTACAATCTGATTGAAACTTCGGAAACAGGATCTCCCCAATCATATGGGCCCACCATAGGGAGGGCTATGCATAAATCTCAATGGATAGGGATCGGTACCGATCCCTCCATGAGTCGAGTTTAGGCTAGCGATCCTTATGGTAGCTCACTTATGACATAACATATGGGTGCTTCAGATATCAAGATGTTTGGATGTATGGAGCTCCTGTTCTTGTAGTACTTTGGTGCGAATCTCAACTTGGTCAAGGGAATGCCGATCCCTCCTAGTTCTCCAATGTATGCCGATCCATCCCCCACGAACCATGCCGATCCATATCACACGACCATACCATACCGATACCTCCCTTTTGAATACACCATGTCGATCCCTCTCTCACGAGTGCATCATGCTGGTCCCTCCCTCATGAATGCATCGTGTCGGTCCCTCTCTAACGAATGCATCGTGCCGATCACTCTAGCTTTACAACTCATACCGATCCCTCTATATTTCCATTCAAACTGACCATCCTGCCAAGTGACCTTGCCGCCACCCTATCATCTTAAGTGTATATCGATCCCTTCACTACCTTATCCAAGTTGACCAATGACCATGCTGACCCCTTTTCCAACCAAACTAATCTCCATAGTTCCGATATCCTACGTCGTTTATCTATTAACTCCGTCCAATACGGGCTTCGCACAACTGTCTGGACTTTACATCTTGGTCATGCAGCCATTGCCTTATGATCGTCCTTCTCATCAGCAGTCGAGTCTGGCCTGCATGATCAACCCCATATAGCCGGGTCAAGACACCGGGTAACACTTGCCCCCCAAAGTACGTCTTGTGAGTAACATGACGTGCTTTGAATTGGAAATAGCCTGAGCTGCTAAAAAGAAGTCTATCTAACTTTCTGGTTGATTCCTGTTCCTTTATTGATCTTCAATGATGCCAGTCCGATGTCGTATTCCGTTAGCATATACGAACTCGATCATGCAGGGTCCATATGTTTTCGTTCATTTGACTCGTTCTCGAACTTGACTGTTTCAGGCCTGACCACAGTTTCAGTTGATTTCAAAAGGTCGAATTCTCAAATCATTTTCGAGTACATTCACATACACGCTTCTGTTATTGGCTCCTAGACGTGTTCGGACATCCGCAGGTCGTCGCCAAGCTTTTTACTCTATAAATTTACGTTTGCAGTCTAACCTTCATGATATCGGTCACCATTTGGTTTTCAGTTGTCTGCCATTTTCCTTTACTTCCTTTTTTATTTCACTCATATCCTTCATTCTTGTTTCTCTCTCCTTTTCTTCTTTTTTTATATAATTCTGGAGGGATCGGTATAGCACACCAATCCATCATTGGAGGCGCGAATAGGGTTTAGCATACCTCAATGCCGACCCTTTCTCCTATCTTTTTTCCTTTCTTTGACTTATTCGCCCTCAATAACCGGTTCGACTCCCTTTCCTTCACTCATATATAAACTCACATCCCTTTCCTTTCTCTCCTCACTTTACACTTCTCAGCAGTTAAACTTCTTTCTTACTCTTCACACAGCCAAACCCTATCATCCTCTTCCCTCTTTGCCAAATGAACTAAGATAGAATCTTCCCTTTTAGTACTAAATCCAAAAAATCATTGCCAACTCATGTCTAATCCCAAGCATCAATCATCTGTTTTTAGATTAATTCGCATAGGTAAGCTTTCTTGCTATAGTCGTGTTAGTCAAGTCATGAATTTAAAGTTTGCATGTGCTTGAGTTGTTTTTAGGCGAACAAATCATTGGGTTCTGTTAAGCCAGGTGAAATACAGGTACAAGATGAAGGCACCGGAGAAAGAGGAAGAAGGAGGAGGGTAGAAGGAGGAAGGAGGATTCAACACTTAGTAATTTGGTGATGGATGGAGGGCAGTTAACACTATGGATCAGTGGTGTTTGCGGAGAGGAGTTGCAGGGTTCGATAATATATACGAGAGAGGTCGGTATAGAGGCTTAAATATAGGGATCGGCTTAGAAATTAAAAAGTAGGGATCGACCTGAGAGTTAAAGTGTAGGGATTGGCATATAGGCTAAAAGGAAAGGATCGGACGTAGGGACCAGTATAGGGATTGAAAGAGAGGGATCTACACAGGGAGCTAAGGATCGGTTTGGACAATTAATGTTAACCCAACTTTAGTCATCTAAACACTGAACTGCACACTGCCTCGCCCAACATGAAATGACTTGAACTGTTGGACTTAAGCCTAAATAAACAGATCTCGTGAGTCCTTGATATGAACTAAATGAAGAACTTGATAAAAAGAAACTTGGATAAAAAACTTCATAGCTCAATATGTTGATAGTCAATCCTAAAGCTGTTGTTGTCGATCAACCTTCTTATTGATTGAGATGGTCAGTGATGATGGTCTTTTTGAATTTAATTCCAAGTCTTGTCATTCCATTTTAGCTTTTATGATTCCGAATTGTTCATACTTGTTTAACATTCCACTGCGCTACACTATAGTTCACACACGACACGAGAGGAATAGATTATTATTTCTAATGTTGATTATCTACTGAGTATAGCTGACATAGATCTCAAGTTATACGGAGCGCCCAGCCATAATGTCTTCTAAATCAGCCTCGAGACACATCAGTTCTAAGGCAAGATCAAGCTCCGCCACCATATCTGATAAACCTTCTCCGAGTCATCAAACAGAACGAGTAAAGGCATCTCACCTGCAAACAAATCTCTTTTCTGACATTCCAGTCTTCCCTGCAGAAGTTATTAGTTTGGCTCTGATGCCGTTGAGGGTCCTATCATCCTAAACAACCCGATTGATTCACAAGCATCTAGAATCGGTGAATCCGCTCTCCATCGATTATGTTCCATCCATGGAATCTCGTTCGAAGACGTTTTAGTTCCATCAAGGCAAGACATTCCTCACTTGCCCCCAGCCAGATATATTGCTTGCAACAAGTTTATGTGCTGGGCTGGATGTGCACCACCTTTCAACTCCTTCATTCGTGAAATGCTAAGGTACCTGGGGATCACTCCTACCCAGTTACACCCTAGCAGTTACATTTTCATTCATGGAAACTTCCTTCTCTTTATGAACATTCTGTTCCGTTCACCGACTCCTGAAGACATTAGATACATTTACAATTTCAAAAGACGGACAGGGAGACCCTCATATGTTTTCTTGAACCCTTGCCCAAATGCCAAATCTTAACGTGTGTTTAGAACAAGCTCTCTTATTCAAACATGAGTGGTTTTATGTACGGTGTCTTCTTGGTTTCACAAGGAGATGGCTGAAAGGACGTAAGTGTTAATCCTGTCTTGGCCTTTAGTTCAATGATTTACGTCGCAATTCCTTCTTTAAACATACTCACATCTCCAGCTCTTTCAGATGTGCACCCTTGACCCAAAGGCGTCGAGTATTCCAAGGCCATTGCGGGCATTCGTGCTACTCTCGTTGAGGATCAGGATATAAAACTTCTTGTCATTGATGAGCTGCTCTTAATATTTGGGCTGTTGGAAGACGGCTGCAAAGTTGGACTTCCCGTTAGTAAAGCGGTCCTAAAAATTATTGTCGAAAGAAGGATGGAAGCATGTGACCCCATGGTGCCCCCTGTTGAGGGAACCCGGGAAGACATCGAAGAGGGAGAGATAAGAGATTCTAAAGATGCAGGGCTGAAAGGCGAATATTTAGGCCTTGGAAAAGCGCTGGTAGTCGAAGCGCCACAGACCAGCCAAATGCAAACTCCCTCGAAGAGGAGAAAAAGGTGGTGTACAAGCTGTGAAAGAGTAAGGCTGGGGCAAATCTGAAATTCATCATAACCCCACTCGAAAAAGAGTCGACTTCCCAACAAATGGAAAGTTCGCTGAAGGGACTCTCCGACATTCCAATTCCGGATGATATATTAAATTACAACTTTGCTAACATTGACGTCGAAGGGCTCAACTCTCTCACGAGAAGCGGCGAAGGCGTGCAACCTTCCAACAGAGGAGAGGAAACTCCAATAAGTAAAGCCAATATTACTGGTCCGTCGGGGGGAAATACTAGGACACAAACAAACACTTGCACTCAACCATACACTCGTGATTAATTCTTCGCGTTACAACTTCTAATATGCTCCTATTTGGATATTTTACAAGTGCAATGTCACACTCTCACACTTTTGATCATCTCCAGGGTTCTTCCACTTATTATCGCTCGGGTCGAGATTTTGAATCCGAAAGACACAGAGACGAAGATGATGGGCGAGACAAAGACTATTATTCTCGAGAGTCTTCCTCTTCATCCAGACGGAAGTCTCAACTACATGCTCCTTGCCATGACGATCAATCACACCTTCCCACTCATAGCAGAGATAAGTCCACATGCCGGGGTTCTAAGGCTGCTGTGCCTCACGACCAACTTTCTGGGTCGTCTAGTTCAAGGCAATCACGTGAGCGCCGTTCCGGCAGGCACCCGCTTGTTACTTCTGGTCCACTTCCACCAGTTCCTGCTCATGATCCTACCACAGCGGAAAAGTTGGCTGAACTCAAAGCTACTTTGCCAAAAATCTGCTTTGATGGACTCAAGTTCCTTCCCTCCGTACACGTCATCCCCAAAAGTGCCAAAGAGAGCTCATTAGCATGTATGAATGATGTGTACATCTAGCATGAATAGTTCATTCACTTAGTCAAGAAAATCTCTGAAGCCTCCGTCGAGCGCCATCATGAAATTGACTGCCTCAAGTTGGAGGCTATTCACGACTAAGACATCATCAAGCATCTGGACGCTGAGCTACTTGAATATAAAAACCAACTTGCCGCGGCAAAGAAGAACGCGAAAGAAATGGCTGAGGCGGTAAGTCATTTGGAGAATTCACACAAAAAGGAACTGGATGCAGCATTTCATCGTAGTGGCACTGTGGCCTTATAAAAGGACTCCTTACAAAAGGAGAAGGAGGTCTTAGCCCAGCGTGTTGAAGAGCTTGAAAAATTATTATACAAAGAAAGGGGAGTAAAAGATCGAGGCGCAGGAAGAATCACAGAGATACTACGAGGAGATCGTTGAGACGAGAAACTTAAGAAGAAGCATGACGAACAATTAACCCAGATCGAAGCCTTAAAGGAAGTAGCCCGTGAAGAGGGCATAAAAGAAGTTCTCAAAGAAGCCAACTCCTAGGTAGAAGCTGCAATCGAGTCCGGTAGAGAAGAGATCAAGAACTTGTTTGATCCGCTTATTGCCGAATATAACGCAAAAGTTCTTCTTCACTGTGACTTAACCTTTCTAGGCAAAGGCTATCTTGAATCGCTCGCCGAAGCCTGGGAGGTTATCACAAAAATCAAAAAGATGGCAGAGTGTAATGAAGAGGCACTCGTGCAAGAGGTGCTTCGATGAAATGACCCGTCTGATCTGGCCGCCGCGAAACTTCAATTCTCTAAGGCTCCTGCACCTGACAAATAAGGAGAGGAAATAGCTGGGTCCTCTGGAACTGATCTCAAGGGTCCTTCTCCTACTCAAATGGCCAGAACATCATCTTCTCAACTCACGGAGTAACATATCGGCTATGATCCGGACTGACCCGGCCTTGGTCCACAAGTGATATCTCCCATTCTTGAGGGGAGCACTCCAATGACCACTAAGAGCCAACTGGATGCTGGTATAGCACAGAATTTCTTTGAATCCTAAATCTGCTATTTTTGGCGCATAATGGCCATTGACTAACGCCCGTGCTTTAACTTATTTTTGCAAGTCATCCTGGTCCAGAGCAAACTCCTAGGAGCGATGTCACCATGGAGCAACAAGAGAAAACGGCCGAAGCTCCGGCTGCTATAGATATTCTGGGGCCTAATTCTCAAGTCATCGGTGCACTTAACAAGGATAAGCCTGAAGACCTATCCCTTGCCGAAGAGTTATACAATGTAGCGATCACGGGCACTTCGGAGCACACCGCCAAAAGCAGTATGAAGGAGCAGATTGAAGAGGAAGAAAATTCAAAGCTTAAAGTCAAAGGGGAGCCCGTCGAAGATCTTAATCCCGTAACTCTGCAGGTCATTCCACCCAGCGGGACAATTCCTATTGAAATTCCTCCTTCTTCTTCAAGCGTCTCCACTAAGGGCGGCAAAGGGTCCCGAAAAAGACGCTCAACTATTTCTACTTCTGAGAAACTAAAGAAGGAGAAGAAGGAGAAGAAATAGTTAGTACCTTGTGTTGTTGTACATAGTTTGGATAAGTCAGACGTGTATTTCTTTCCTTAGTAGTAAGTGTACGGGCGTGAATCCCGAACTATTGGAATAACTTGTAATGGATTTTTGAGATAGTGAATAAAATCTTTTGTTTTTTGATTAATCATCTTGTGAATTATTACTTCAATAGTAGAGTAATTACTTCCCATTTCATGTACTTGTAATAATTTTCACAAGTCTCGTTAATAATTCACTATCTTCATTTCAAGGCTTCTCTGTAGTCGTTGTCTTAAGTCGTAAGCAACGCTGGGACGGAACTATAATGAATGGTTATGTCTTGCCTCTAGCAGTTCGAATTTATTCTGTGGATTTGAGATTGGAATTCTTGGGATAGAGAATAGTCAAAATCCATCCGTCTACCCGTTGAGTTTTCGAGTTAGCCTGCGCTTTGGGGACTTGGAGTTATTTTGAGAGCAGTCGGTCCATGCTCAATTTATGTCCGAGCTTCGGTCCATACTCCGGGGACTTAGAATTTTTCCATGGATGATCAGCCACACTTGAATCGCTCATACTCTAATTCACGCTCTAGGACTTAGAGTTTTTTTTGTGGGCGGTCGTATTTCCACCAAACGATTTATACTTTAGCCCGTGGTCGGGGGCTTAGAGTTTGTCTCGTGGGCAGTCGTATTTCCGCCCATAGCAGTCGTTTTTCCACCGAATGGTTTATACTCTAGTCCACAGTCAGGGACTTAGAGTTTTTGTCATGGGTTGTCATGCTTCCACCCATGGCAGTCGTTTCTCCGCAGAAAGGTTTATACTCTAGTCCGTAGTCGGGGACTTAGAGGTTTTCTCGTGGGTAGTCGTATTTTCTCTAAACGGTTTATACTCTAGCCCGCAGTCGAGGGCTTAGAGTTTGTCTTGTGGGCAGTCGTATTTCCTCCTATGGCAGTCGTTTTTCCGTCGAATGGTTTATACTCAAGTCCGCAGTCGGGGACTTAGAGTTTTTATCGTGGGCAGTCGTGCTTCCGCCCATGGCACTTGTTTCTCCACCGAATGGTTTATACTCTAGTCCGCAATCGGGGACTTAGAGATTTTGTCGTGGGCAGTCGTGTTTCCGCCCATGGCAGTCGTTTTTCCACCGAATGGTTTATACTCTAGTCTGCAGTCAAGGACTTAGAGTTTTTGTCGTGGGCAGTCGTGCTTCCGCCCGTGGCAGTCATTTTCCCGCCGAATGGTTTATACTCTAGTCCGCAGTCGAGGACTTATAGTTTTGCTCATCATTCGCGGCCTTTGTCCCTTACCGTGAGCACCGCTCTTTGCTCCGTCTACGTAAGTCGTTAAACGAGCTAACTTACGAAGCTTACCTTGTTCAATCTCGTCCGGGATTGGTACAATTGATCGACTTCAAACTCCATGATTCACACATCATGCATACCGATATCAATCAGTTTTATCGCATACTTAACATAAAATATAATAATAGTAGCTTATGTAAAGGAAGCTTCAAGTCATCATATGAAAAGGAACAGAATAACTTGTCTTATTACACATTGAAAAGGTCAAACACCAAAGTGAATGTCGAAAGTAACTAGCACTGAAATATAAAAGAAATAGTCTAGGTGAAATAGAGTTGTAAATGCTCACTATTCCACACTCTTGGAAGTGTCACGCCATCAACAGTCGCTAGCTTGAAAGTCCCTTCTCCAAGCGTCTGTTCAATTACATATGGTCCTTTCCATGTCGGTTTATGTGTGATGGGACTGGCAACCCATTTCAAGACAAGATCGCCAACTTCGAAGGTTCTCGATCGGACTTTTGTGTTGTAATATCGGGCGATTCGATGTCGGTGTGCAGCTGCTCTCAAATCGGCCTGCTCGCAGTTCTCATCGATAAAGTCCAAAGATTCCAATAGAAGATCTTGGTTCGTTCTAGGATCACAGTAAGTCAATCGATGAAAAGGGACTTCGAGTTCTACTGGAATAACAACTTTGGCTCCGTAAGCAAGAGCGAATGGAGTATGGCCAGTCGCGGACTTGTAAGTGGTCATGTAGGCCCAAAGTGCCATAGGAAGTTCATCCACCCACTTGCCTCAAGCCTTCTCCAAATTCTTTTTGAGGATAGATTTGATAATCTTGTTTACAGCTTCAACTTGGCCATTCGCTTGAGGGTGAGCGACCGTCGTAAATCTCTTTTCAATATGATATCTCCGACAAAATTCATTAAACTCAGCACTATCAAACTGAGTCCCATTATCTATCACGATAGTTTGCGGAAGACCAAAACAAGACATGATGTTCCGAACAACGTAGTTGATAACTTTCTTGGTTGTGATCGTAGCTAATGGCTCTGATTTGGCCTATTTGGTGAAGTAGTCAACTGCGACAATTGCATACTTTGCGCCACCTTTGGAAATTGGCAAAGTGCCGATGATGTCGATTCCCCACATAGCAAATGGTCATGGACCAACCATTTGTGTGATCTCTCGAGACTTTCACATATATCTGTCACTTGTCACATCGCCTCATATATCAACGGCATCCCGGTTTACAGTTGGCCAGTAGTATCTGTAACAGAGTATCCTTTTTGCTAATGTTTGCCCCTCAATGTGATCGCCACATTCCCCCTCATGGACTTCTTTCAAGACATGCTTTATCTTGTCATGAGCAATACACCGGAGTAAGGGAACGGAGAACCCTTTCTATACATAGTTCCCTCTTGTATAATATACCGTAAAGCTTTATGAAGGACTTGTCGCTTTTCGTTTCTCTTCTCAGGCAAGATTCCATGCAATAGATATTCTTTAAATGTAGTCTTCCACGATTCCTTCTCGGGCTCCGTTTCCAGTACTTTATCAACTTCCATCATATTTATGCTTAAGGTGTGCAATGTCTCGACTAGAACCAAGCCTGTCTGTTGTGCATCACGGGCACTTGCGAACTTTGCCAATAAATCGGCTTCCCTGTTCTGCTCACGCGGGATATGTGACTTGTCATAGTATTCGATATCTGCCAACAACTTCTGAACTCAGGTATGATACGGGGCAAGTCTTATACTCGGTTTCATTGTTTGTAACAATGCCTCATACTCGGCTTCGTTGTTTGTAGCAGGAAAATCGAGCTTCAAAGCATAGCAAATTGACTTGTTCTCAGGGGTTACAAGAACAATGCCAGCTCCGCAACAATGATCATTGGATGCTCCATCGGTATATAGCTTCCATCGTACAGTAGGGATTACACCACTCTTTGGGGGTTCGTTCTGCATGGTAAACTCTACTGTGAAGTCTGCCAATGCTGTCCCTGGATAGCTCTTCGTGGAAGATATGTAATGTCAAACAAGCTAAGCTCGATGTGCCATTTAAGCAACCTTCCAGACATCTCAGATCATTGTAGGACCTATCGTAATGGCTGGTTGGTGTAAATGTTGATTGTATGGGCCTGGAAATACGGGCGAAGCTTTCGCGACGCGATCACTAAGCAGTATGCCAATTTCTCTATCTCCGGGTTGTTTCTTTTTGCCCCCGTTAATCGTTTACTGGCGTAATACACCGGCTTTTGAATCCGGTTCTCCTCATGAATCAAGGCAGCAATTATGGCATATGACGATACAACCAAGTAAATATACAACTCCTCATGATCTATCGGTTTTGATAAGACAGGGGGTCTCTCCAAATGATCCACCAAAGCTCGGAATGCACCTTCACAATCTTGCATCCACTCAAAATTCCTCTTTCCTTTCCTTATCAAATCGAAGAAAGTAATGCATTTATCAGTTGCCCTAGAAATGAATTGACTCAAAGTGGTGACCTTCCCGTTTAGACTCTGTACTTGTTTAATAGTTCTGGGTGCTTGTATATCTTGAATGGCTTGAATCTTTTCTGGAATAACTTTAATTTCTCGTTCATTGACAATAAAGCCCAAGAACTTCCCTGATGCAACACCGAATGAGCGCTTCAGAGGGTTGATTTCCATGTTATAGAATCGAAGGATATCGAACATCTCCGCCAAGTCATGAATGTGGTCGTTTGATCGTCGTGACTTCACGAGCATATCATCCACATAGACTTCCATCGTCCTCCCAATCTGATCCTTAAACATGTTAGACCTTAAGTTTTGACTACTGACATGAAACAACGATTCATGAATCTACGACTGTTACAACATCTAGACTCAACGACTCGAAGAATGGTTTGTATAGTTTATATATATTTTAATTAGAGTCATGAAATATGTATATAGAGTCTATTCTAGTTGCTTTATTAAGATCTTTCCTCAAGAATCATCATTCTCATTCATTCATATACACATATGAAATTGCATTAAATTATAAACTCTTTTCATATTCAAATGCACACATTTTTACTGAACTACACAGTTCAGTCAACTGACCATATGCCATCAGTCGACTGAACTAGTGTATATATTTTTATATATAACATGGACCATTGGACTAACGGCATCCATTCAGTCGACTGGGTCTGTGTATGTTATATAACTAGCGCACATTTTTGAATTCAGTCGACTGAATAATCATACTCAGTCGACTGAATCCTATAGCACTCAAATATCATGAATAGACGCATCTCTTTCTCAAAGGTTATCTTTTTTCTCAAGTGTTGCATCCATTAGATTTTCGCAGAGAACTCTTACCAGAGGTTGTAACTCATGATACACTATAAATGCACTCAAGTTTCAATGATCAAATCACTCAATTCTCTTATCTCTCTTGATCTAACGTGCATAACATTCTTGAATCTATTGCTCACATAAGTTCATACATTCATTGCTTACAATCTCACTTCCATATCTCATAAGCAATTCTAATCTTCCTATTCTTCATACACACACTTGTGGAAAAGATTATAGGAAGGGTGTACTACAAGTGACAAATCCGTGTTATCTAGAACACACAAAGTCAAGACTATCTATTTTGTAATAAATTCCTGTTCGGTTGCTCAGGCGGTCAAGTCCTGTTCTATTTCTCAGGCGGTCAAGTCCTGTTCGGTTGCTCAGGCGGTGTAATAACTATTCCTCCGGGTTAAGTGAGGGTTGCTAGCTTTAATTCTAGAAGGAGTCTGGGACTGGATGTAGAACGGGAGTTCGAACTAGTATAAAATTTCCTGGTGTCATTTTACTTTACTGCTATTATTATTTTTCCACACTAGTTATTTATTATATTCCATATTACTCGATCTTATAGCATCGTCACTTTCATTTGGTATCAGATCAAGGTCATCATATAACCATAACACAGTTATGTGATTTTTTTTAATATGGAAAACAACACCGGCACTGCAACTAACACTACCTTTCTTGAAGGTCAATCTACTGCACGACCACCTCTATTTAATGGAATGAATTATAACTATTGGGCTAATAGAATGAGAATTTATATATAAGAAAGTAGTTATGAAACCTGGAACATTATGTAATCTGAATATACCATACCTACTACTGAATATTCACAATGGTTTAACACACAAAAATTGGATGCTACTGCAAATGCTAAAGCTATGAACAAGTTATATTGTGTATTAGACAAAAATGAGTTTAATAGAACAAGCATGTGTAAAACGGCTTATGAAATTTGGCGTACACATAAAGTTACACATGAAGGTACTAACAATGTAAAGCAGAGTAAAATTTCTATGCTTAAAAATTAGTTCCAGAATTTCAAAATGAAGCAAGATGAAACTATAAATGAAATGTCCTCTAGATTTCAAGATATATATCATTCTTTGATAGCATTAGGAGAAACTTATATAGATTTTGATATTGTTTCAAAAATCCTCAACTCTCTAACGGATGAGTGGGAATGAGAGGTCTTAGCAATCGAAGAAGCTAACGACATTTCAGCCATTAAACCAGAGGAGTTAATAGGAAATCTAATGTCTTATGAAGTTAATCTCCAGGAAAAACGAGTACATGCTCAAGATAAGAAGAATATAGCATTTCAAGCAGAAAAAGATGAATTTGATTCAGATGAAGAAGATATGGCGTTCATTGCATTAAATTTCAAAAAGTTTTTGAAATTTAGAAAGAGCAACAAATTTAGAAATAACAAGAACAGCTCTAGCAACAATCAACACCAATAAACCATCATCGTCTGCTCTAGAATGTTATAAATGTCACAAGAAAAGCTACATCAAGAAAGACTGTCCTGAGAAAAAGAAAGACAAATATATGCATAAGAAAGACATATTCAAGAAGAAAGCTTTCTCCATCACTTAGGACGACTCGAAATCATCTTCATCATCAGATAGTGACTCAGACAGTGATACAGAACAAACCAACGTATGTTTTATGGCCACAAAAGACGAGGTGAGTGATATAACTTTTCATGATTTATTGGAAATAAACTCAGAATTACTTGACAAACTAAAAGACATCAAAAGAAAGTACAAAGAATCTCTTGAAAAACTGAATAGAACTGAAATTGAAGTAGATATGTTTAGAGATGAGAAACAAATCTTAGAAGAAGAACTTGAAGTTACTCAAAAATCTTGTTCTAATATGACATCTCAACTCTCAATGCTAAGTCAAGAGATAAAAACTCAGAAAGAAAAGAATGATGCTCTATTAATTGAAAATCGTGATCTTAAAGCTAATGTCAAGATTTTAGAATTAGATATCTCCAGTCTTAAAACAAAGTTAGATGATATTACTAAAAATGTCTCTAATTTTAACAAAGGCAGGGAAAATCTTTCTTATAGAAAATTCTCAAACTGTTTCAAATAAAAGAGGACTAGGATATAATCAATCTTCTAAAGTTATTCCAAAGAAAGAATTCTACATATAAAAGGAATAATAATAAAATTGAAAAAACTAGTTCAAAAGTTCCAAAATTTCTAAATCAATTAAGATTTGGGTTCCTGAAACAAATAATTTTTCGATTAGAGATTTATAAAATCCTTTATAAAAATTGTTCATCAAAACAAAGATTTTATTTTCAAAAGGAATTCTGAACCCTCTTGGGTTTGGCTTCCTAAGACCTAACTCTTAGGACCGAAATAAAATGGTAGGTACCAATGTTAATTCTGTATTTTGTAGGTACCACCTAAAAAGAGGGGGAAATGGATACTAGATAGTGGTTGCTTAAAACACATGACAGGAAATAAAGGGATGCTAACGAACATTATCTACTCAGATGGAGGTTCTGTCACATTTGGAGATAATTCCAAAGGATATGTCATCGGCAAAGGTGATGCGAGCAATAACGGTATATCTAATTTACCTCTAATTATAGATGTTTTATTAGTTAAAAATCCGAAGCATAATTTACTTAGTATCTGCCAATTGTGTGACAAAGGATTCAATATTTCTTTTTCTGAAAATAAGTGTAGCATTTTTGATCAAAATAAAAATCTTATTTTTGAAAGTTTTAGAGATAAAAATATTTATGTTTTGAATATGAATGTATATTACAATACAAATCTGTGTTTAATAGCCAAAGAAAATGATCCTTGGTTATGGCACAAAAGATTTTGTCATATTAATTTCAAAACTATAAATAAATTATCTAAAAATGAATTAGTAAAAGGTTTACCAAAAATGAATTTTAAGGTAAACAATATTTGTGACGCTTGTCAATTAGGAAAATTATCAAAATCATCCTTTAAATTAAAGAAAAATATTTCTACTATACATCCACTAGAACTATTGCATTTGGATTTCTTTGGTCCAACTCAAGTTCAATCTATAAATCATAGCAATTATGTGTTTGTTATAGTAGATGATTTCCTAAGATATACTTGGACTATTTTTCTGGAAATTAAAAGTGGTACTTTTGAAAATTTCAACATTTTTGCTAAAAGAATTCAAAATCTCAAAAACTTAAAAATTAAAAATATAAGAAGTGATCATGTAGGTGAATTCGAAAATGAAGCTTTTGAACATTTTTGTAATAAAAATGGAACTTACCATAATTTTTCTTTTCCTAGAACACCACAACAAAATGGAGCTGTAGAAAGGAAAAATAGAACTTTACAAGAATGTGCAAGAACTTTATTAAACGGAAGCACTTTACCAAAACATTTTTGGGCAGAGGTCGTAGCAACTGCCTGTTAAGTTCTGAATCGTGTTTCCATAACTAAACACACTCCATATGAACTATTTTATGAAAGAAAATCAAATATCTCACATTTTAGAGTTTTTGGTTCAAAATGTTTTATTTTAAACACAAAAGATCAGCTTGGAAAATTCAATCCAAAATCTGATGAAGGAATTTTCATTGGATATTCGGAACGAAGCAAGGCTTATTGAATTTTTAATAAAAGAACTAAAACAATCGAAGAAACACTACATGTTTCCTTCGATGAAAATTTTAAGTTTAATAAATTTTTTAAGGATGATGAGATAATAACTAAGACAGTCACAAATACTGTACTCAAAATAATTTTGACGAAGATGAAAACATTGTTCATAATTTTGAAGAAGATGAAAACGTTGTTCATAATGAAAATGGATTAAGATCACCTCCTAGGATTTTTCGAGATCACCCAGTAGAAAATGTCATAGGAGAAACTGATTCACATATCAGAACTAGAAATCAACTTAATCAAATGGGCCATGTAGCATTCCTTTCCAATATTGAACCTAAAATTGCCAAAGAAGCCTCTACTGATGACTATTGGATTATAGCTATGCAAGAAGAGCTAAACCAATTCGAACGAAACGAAGTTTGGGAATTAGTTCTTAGACCGAGTGATCAAACAGTCATTGGTACTAAATGGGTCTTAAAAAATAAAGCAGATGAATAAGGAAATATAACTAGGAATAAAGTCAGATTAGTTGTACAAGGATATAATTAAGAAGAAGGAATTGACTATGAAGAAACATTTGCTCCGGTCGCTCGACTAGAAGCAATACGTATCTTACTGGCCTTTGCATGTTTTCATAATTTTAAACTTTATCAAATGGATGTTAAAAGTGCATTTTTAAATGAATATATAAAAGAAAATGTTTATGTTGAACAACCTCCTCTATTCTCACATGAAAAATTTACAGACCATGTTTATAAACTTAAGAAAGCTTTATACGGTCTAAAACAAGCACCTCGTGCTTGGTATGAACGTCTTAAAAGCTATCTTATAGATTCTAGTTTTGAAATTGGGAAAGTTGATCAAACTCTTTTTATTAAATGAACTAAAAAGGATATTTTGTAATAATCTAATTAAACGCTTTGGTTTGGAAAATACTTCTGCCAAACCAACTCCAATGAGTACAACAATACATCTTGATAGAGATGAAGGTGGCAAGAGTGTCGACCAAAAATTATATCGAAGTATAATTGGATCATTACTCTATCTAACTGCTAGTAGACCTGACACAATGATGAGTGTTTGTTTATGTGCTCGATTTCAAGCAAATCCTAAAGAATCACATATGCGAGCAGTAAAACGAATATTACATTATCTAAGCAAAACCAAAGATTTCGGACATTTCTATCTGAAAGAATGTCCTTTCGAGTTAGTATCATATAGTGACGCTGACTTTGGAGGATGTCGTATGGATCGAAAAAGTACTAGCAAGACTTTTCACTTCATTGGACAATCCTTAGTCTCTTGGTTTAGCAAGAAACAAAATTGTGTTTCACTTTCGACCTGTGAGGCAGAATACATTTATGCTGCTTTAGCATGTGCTCAAGTCATTTACATGCAACAAACACTTCAAGACTTTGGAATAAATTTATCTAAATCAACTATTTTCTATGATAACACAAGTGCTATAAACTTATCTAAAAATCTTGTCAATTACTCACGAACTAAACATATTGACATACGTCATCATTTTCTTCGTGATAATATTAAAAAGGATTTAGTCAGATTGGAATTTGTATCCTCTGAAAATCAACTGGCTGATATATTTACAAAACCTTTAAATGAAAATATTTTCATTAAACTTAGAAGAGAATTAGGAATTATGTCCTTAAAAGATCTATAATTATTTTTGCAAAAGTTTTTTTTCAAAAATAAATTTTTCTCAAAAATTTGAAGATTGCCAGACTCGAACTCATAAGCTGGTATTCTACCACTCCACTACACTATGTTTCTTAACTATACCTACTTTTCAGTTTATATTATAATCTAATTACTGATTATCCATTATAACCACTCATTTGTTTTAAGTATTTACAACCATTCCTCCTACAGGTTGTTATTTATCCTTTTTTTTAACCTTTGTTGTATAGCTGGTTTTTATTTTTGGATGTTTTCTATCATTCATTTTTATCTATTTTAAGCCTCCTCCTTCTTATAAATTCAAGATCGTCTTTATACTTTTTCCACAGTCTCTTTAAATTACAAAGTTTAACAAAGCTTCAATCTTTCTCCAAGCTCTTCAATAATTTTTACCATGGCTTCACAACACAACTCCAAATCATCTTCCCTCTCTTATACCTCAATAAGCTCGGATTCTATTAACCTACCTACACCAACTCCTATTTACAAGCCTGTTCCAATAGTACCGCCTTCCACTCACATCGGCTTCACTCCTCCCGGTAAAAGAGCTAAACAGTCTTTATTTTTCGGGTCGCCATTTACTAAAGAAAAGATAGATAATGAAAGATAGATAATGTTCATCACTATCAACGGGAGACGCTGGAATTACAGCGTGAGCTGTATTTTGAATAGAAGGTGAATGCAAAGCGCTTAAGCTTCTTGGAACAAGTCACTCTAAAATTTTGTGGATCTTCATCCCATAATACGGTTCATCAACCTACATCTGGCTCTTCTCCTTCACGACGTAACCCTTGGGAACCATCACCGCAGCATCCACCAGTTTCTCCAAACACATGGGAACTCGGCAATGGTTTGTCACCACTAAGGCCACTTCAGGAGAACATTAAAGTAGAGCCGGATGAATTTCACACTCCCAGCTCTTCTTCTAAATCTGCTTAATTTTAATTATATATATATATATATCAATTTCTGTTTTTCTTCTCATTAATATACATTTGTATGCTCTTTTTCATTAATAATAAATATTTTTTATATTTCAATACTTGATAAAAATTTACAGTTTCCATTCTGCATTTTTCAACGGTCCCAGTCGACTAACCAAGGTCCTTCAGTCGACTGAGCTAGCCTTTTTAAATGTAATTTTTCTCTGTAGTCAGTCGACTGACTAACATATTCGGTCGACTGAATTGGGCAAAAATGAACTATAAACTCTCGGGTTTGATTCAGTCGACTGAATCAGTGGGTCAGTCGACTGAACCCACATAAATTTTTTACAACACCCAGTCAATCGACTGGTCATGAATACCCAGTCGACTGAAACTGGTAACCGGGGTTATTTATGCCCAAAAGACACTTCAAAAACCGAAACAAACTTACTTATTTTTTACTTTTACACCTTTCTATTCGTGAGTCTGCCATTGTTTTTCATTTCCACTTTAAAATCAGCCAAAAACCTTCTCAAATTTCCACATTTAGACCCGGCTTTTCCCAAACTAAACCCTAATCTACTAAATGGCTCTGAAAGGGCTAGGCAATCTCAATCTACAGCAGGTCCTTCTGAATCATAGAATCGAGGATGGCAATACAATGAAAGAGCATCACAAAGATTCGATAAAATGCAAAATTCTTGCATTTTTGAAGGCTCATTTGTCAAATTCCCTGATTTTGTTCCATATGCCATTCAAGATCTTGCTCGTCGCAGTGGTTTGGAATCTCTTATTGATTATACTGCGAATACTAACAAAATCAATCACCTCCTCGTCAAACTTTTTTACACCAACCTTAATCTCGACCACCATTCCATTTCAAACCAAGATGATTGCATTTGGACACTCGTATGCGGTGTCAAGATTTTCCTACCTCTACCTCGACTTACTCGAATTCTAATGTGTCCAGACGAAGGAGAAGAATTGGGCGAAATACCCATAAATATGGAATCGTGAGATCGCACTAGCCATCTTTTTCTCTCGGATGACATAACAGAGCTTAAAGCGGTTGCGCTAAGACCAAAAGCACGAATAATGCATCATGCACTAACCCACACTATCAATCCGAGAACGGGGAGTTACGAAAAAGTCTACAGATGAGATTTTCAATCTCTTTATGCCATATGGGGAGGGCGTCCTGTAAATTGGGCAAAGGTAATTTTGGATGAATTTCAAACTTTCAACCAAGGACGTATGTGGACAATTCACTATGGCGCATATATTATGAGGATTCTGAAGCACTTCAATGTACCATTTCCCGACTCTGAATTCTCTACCATTGGAGCTTTGAACACCAAAACCCTTAGCTTGATGAACCTCCCAAAGCAATATCGAGACCACACTATCATCACCTATGAGCATTGGCTTGAAAACCAATCTTCTGGTCAAGCTCAACCTTCTTCTCGACCACAAGCTTCTCATGTTCAAGCCTCAACTTCCTCTCAACCTCCTCCACAACAAAGAGAGCGAGATTCGAGAAATCGGCTCTTAGCTAGGCCCCAAGAAGCTCTTACCATTCTATCAAGAAATCAATGGCTTCTCGATCACCATCTTTCTTGAGTTGAGTCAAATGTCTCTCGCGTTTAAAAATGCATATCAAAGGTAAACAAGAAGCTGAATCATATCAAGGGATTTCTCAACAGCATTTGGGATGCAATCTCCTACGCTCAACCTTCTTTCGCATCCGTTCATGTGCCGACATCTCAAGGAAAATGACCCACGGAACATTTCACTTGGTCGACATCCAATGAGGAACAAGAAGAAGAAGAAGAAGGAGAAGAAGTCGGTGGAGAATCTAGTGGCGAGGAAGAGACCGAAGGAGATGAAGAAGGTGATAGCTCCAATGAAGGTAGTGATGGAGATGAGTAAGTATTTTGTTTATATGGTTCTTATTTCTTTTGGAAAACTAATATGTTAATCGGTTCAAAACAAAGGTTGTTATTATGTTTTTATCTTGACTATGTAATATTTAGACAATGATGATGTGGTATTGTTTTGTATGTTGAAAATTCTGTGCTTACTACGTCTCTTTGTCATATGTTCTGAGTTATCACCATTGTTCATATATTATAAATATTGTCTACTTTGAGAACACTCCTTTTTGTCGATGACAAAGGGGGAGAAAAGATATCATTTAATAATTATTTACAGGAATGTAAAAGCATAGATTCAGGGGGAGATACAATGAGCATAATAGCAAGTATATACTCAGGGGGAGAAATAGATCAACAAAGCTTGTCGAGTTTCATTCATTGCAAATGGAGTTGTCATCATCAAAAAGGGGGAGAATGTTGGATCTTAAGTTTTGACTGCTGACATGAAACAATGATTGATGAACCTACGACTGATACAACATCCAGACTCAATGACTCGAAGAATGGTTTGTATAGTTTATATATATTTTTACTAGAGTCATGAAATATGCATATAGAGTCTAGTCTAGTAGCTTTGTTAAGATCTTTCCTCAAGAATCATCATTCTCATTTATTCATTTACACATATGAAATTACATTCAATTATAAACTCTTTTCATATTCAAATGCACACATTTTTACTGAACTACACAGTTCAGTCGGCTGACCAGATGCCATCGATCCACTGAACTAGTGTATATATTTTTGTATATAACATGGACCAGTCGACTGACGGCATCCATTCAGTCGACTGGGTCTGTGTATGTTATATAACTTGTGCACATTTTGAATTCAGTCGACTGAATAATCATGCTCAGTTGACTGAATCCTGTAACAGTCAAATATCATGAATAGACACATCTCTTTCTCAAAGGTTATCTCCTTTCTCAAGTGTTGCATCCATTAGCTTTTCGTAGAGAACTCTTACCAGAGGTTGTAACTCATGGTACGCTATAAATGCACTCAAGTTTCAATGATCAAATCACTCAATTCTCTTATCTCTCTTGATCTAACGTGCATAACATTCTCGAATCTATTGCTCACATAAGTTCATACATTCATTGCTTACAATCTCACTTCCATATCTCATAAGCAATTCTAATCTTCCTATTCTTCATACACACACTTGTGGAAAAGATTATAGGAAGGGTGTACTACAAGTGACAAATCCGTGTTATCTAGAACACACAAAGTCAAGACTATCTATTTTGTAATAAAGTCATGTTCAGTTGCTCATGCGGTTAAGTCCAGTTCTGTTTCTCAGGCGCTCAAGTCATGTTCGGTTGCTCAGGCGGTGTAATACTTGTTCCTCCGGGTTAAGTGAGGGTTGCTAGCTTTAATTCCAGAAGGAGTCTGGAATTGGACGTAGAACGGGAGTTCGAACCAGTATAAAAATTCCTGGTGTCATCTTACTTTACTGCTATTATTATTTTTCCGCACTATTTATTTATTAAATTCCATATTACTCGATCCTATAGCACAGTCACTTTCAAAACATTCGGTTAACCAGACGTTGATAGGTTGCTCCAGCATTCTTTAATCCGAAAGGCATCACTACATAGCAGTATAACCCAACATCAATCAGAAAACTGGTATGTTCCTGATCTAGGATATGCATTGGGATTTGATTATACCCCAAGTACGCATCCATAAACGACAACAATTCGTGCCCCGCAGTTGAATCAACTAGCTGATCAATTCTAGGCACGGAAAAACTATTTTTGGGGCATGCCTTGTTCAAGTCCGAATAGTCAATACACGTACTCCACTTCCCATTCGCCTTCTTCACTAGCATGGGATTAGATATCCATTCGGGATAGAGGGCGTCGTGAATAATCCCATTGACTTTAAGTTTATCCACCTCCTCTTTAAGAGCAACAGATCTCTCTGGATCCATGCCCCGTCTTTTATGTTTCACTGGGACATATTTAGGATCAATGTTTAATGCATGGCTCGCGATGGAAGGTGAGATCCCACACATGTCAGAATGAGTCCAAGCAAATACATCCAGATTTGCTCGAAGGAAATCATTAAGTTCTCTCAACATCGAAGGGCAGAGTTGCGATCCAATCTTCAATACCCGCGAGGGTCATCGTGGCTGACTATTATATCAATCGTCAACTCTGCCGGTACCGCCTTGGTCTCCTTGGGTTCCACCTCATCATCCCGCATATCTATATCTCTATAGAACCGACTGTGGTGCCCATGCCAAGGCTTATGTGCCATTTGTCAATCTTCAGTAACTTGGATGCGGATAGACTTGTCCACACCTTTTCCCTTCTCTTTTCGCCGAGCCTCTCTCAACTCAGCCACATAACAGGCATGTCCAGTTGCCTGATCACCATGCAAAGCACCTACTCCATTATCAGTCGAAAATTTCAATGTCAAACACCACGGGGCCAAAGCTGCCCGAAATTCAGCCAGGGCCGGACGGCCCAGAAAAACATTGTACGGTGAATCAACATCCAAAACAATGAACGGTAGGACCTGCAACCTCCTATGTTCACCTTCTCCCAACTCAACTGGCAGTTCGACATAACCTACTGCTTCAATAGCCACACCGTTGAAACCGTGTATACGAGCTTTAGATGGTTTCAAATCCTTAGCCTCCATCCTCATTTGATCATACGCATTCTTAAAGATAATGCTCACACAACTTCCATAATCAATCAAAATTATTCTCACTAGAGCAGGGCCAATCATGGCTGAGATAACCATCGAATCAGTAGTAGGGGGCCCCCTCTACTCTATTGGCATCCCTGCTTCTAAATACTATATCATCCGTCATCGTACGTTGTTGCTTGACCGGAGTTCCATCCTCCATATTTGAACAACATTCAAAATCCACATGTCTCATTGAACTAGCGTAGTGCTCCATTTCCTACCAACTCCTATTCGCAGGATGCGGTCCACCAACTATCGTGTTTATTACCAACCTCCCACCGGTCCGTGCTGGCTCCTCAGCCTTGCGCGGAGCCTGCCCTCGATTGGGGTCAGACGTCCCTTGTCCACCATCCTGCGGATTTTTCACAAACTGCTTCAACATTTTCTCCCGGATCAATTTCTCAATGGCATCTTGTAGATGCCTACACTCGTTCGTATTGTGCCCGTAACATTCATGAAGCCGGCAATACTTTCCAGTTTGCTTCTGTGTCTCTATCGACTCTTTTGGACATGGCTTCTTATATTGAAAAGTATTGCAGGTGGACAGGTAAATGTTCTTTAGGGATGCATTCAAAGGTGTATAGCTGTTATACATAGGAAACCTGGGATTCGGCCTTTCGGGCTCCCTCTTCCGATCTTGATTCCCTTCACCACTTCTTTTCTACTGATTTGGCTTTTTTGAACATTGACTGCACCTTCCCAGAACTCTCGTTAAACTGCATTATCGCGATGTTGCTTTGCACTGCTTCCCCACTAGGCCCTACGACATTGATCTTCTTAGACAACCTGGCTTCCTCCTTTCTTGTAAATTGGGCTGCCTTTGAATAGGAATGTTCCAGTGTGGTCGGCAGTTTTCCAGCTAACCAATCGTCGAATTCAAATTCCGAGTCGATCCCTCTCGTCAAAGCCATGAGTATCGCGTGATCATTTGGGTTACCGACTTCAGTGGCCGCAACATGAAATCTCTACAAATAGTCCTTCAGTGATTCCCCTAGAGCCTGGATTATACTCCATAATGACATCACATCTTTAGGGCGAGTAGCATGGATCTGGAACTGCTCCACAAACCTCATTGCCGGTTCGTCAAATCTTAAGATTGATCGCAGGGGTAATCTTGTGAACCACATCGTGGCGATCCCAGAGAGAGTTATAGGGAAGCATCTACATTTGGTAGCATCATTCGCTCTTGTTGAGCCCATCAACCATTTGTACCTCATGATGTGCTGCCTGGGGTCGGTTTTCCCCTCATAAGCAGGCATCGTAGGCATGTTAAACCTTCTAGGATACTCCGCATGTAAAACACTGTCAGTAAATGAAGCGTGGCTCCTAAAGACTCCCCAATCATCGTTTTTCAAGCCCTGGTTTTCCTTCACCAGCTGTCTGACCATTGCGGATAAGTCCGGTGTCTGGATAGGTGGTGCTAAGTGGTGGTCGGGCTCCACCTCGCGTGAATGTTCTGGTCGGTGTATCCGGGCCATTTCATGCCTCCTTGGCCTATCATCCTCCTGATGTGCACTCTGAGCATTCCCTTCATTATCATTCCGGAGAGATAGTTGGTCAGCGTCCAAACGTACTCCAACGTCCAAGTTCCCGGATCCAACTCGAGCATGATCACATAAATGCAATTGAGGAGCAGTTCCCCTGGCTGAGGGATCGGCACCGACCCCTAAGGAGGAATCGACGCTGATCCGTCTTGGTAGACCATGCTGGTCTGCCAAGCATTGCTCTGATGTCCCTGTTCATGCTGCTTCAACTCTACGATGACTTCACCTGTGATGTTCGTCTGATGAAGTTGAACTATCTGACACCGAGTAAGAAACGAGATCCCTTCTAGAGCTTTGGCGCTGCTGTTGAGCAATCTGGTTCATCAAGTTGGCATTAGTCTAGATTTGCTCATTTAGCTGCCTACGACTTTTCATCAGCTGTCTCATCAAGTCATTGAATTCAGCTCTCTTTATGGAATCTGCGGGGTTCTGGACTACAACAGGCTCCATATTCACATTAACAGGTTGGTTGCTTAGACCCCCTTGTTGCACAATGGCAGTTTCGTTGACATCAACATTCTGGGAAGTAGATCCGGTGTGCCTCACCATTCTGCATTCCATTGCTTAGATCTTGGTAAATCTGAGTAGTATTTGCAAGCTTCTGAAGATGAATCTGGATGTCCTTCGGGGGATTTCCTCAATCCAGTTGCAACAAAGGTGGTCCTAACAGGCTGAGAATCAACGTTCTTAGTGAAAGCACCAAAGTATTTGCAACCAAATTGGCCACAAACACCCAAGAACTGATTTAAGTAGTGGAATAAATGAAGAAATTAAATGAAAATAGAGGAGGATCACAAAATATCAAGAAAAATGCAGCAAAAAGTAAAAACAATAAGATTTATAGTGGTTCAGCGTTGGTTGTCTGCGTCCACTTTGAATATTCTCTTTATTGCTTCTCAATTCACTTGATTACAATTACAAACAACAAGAAATAGCAAGAGATCAGAAAAGAAAGGAGGAAGTTAGTAACAATAATGACGGAGTTTAACTAACAGCGTAAGAGTCCCTAGAATAGCCCCCAGTGCTTGTATTTATAGATGAAGGAGGCCTCCAATCTGACTGAAACTTTGGCAATAGGTTCTCCCCAACCATTGGGCCCACCATAGGGAGGGTTATGCCTAACTCTTAATGGATAGGGATCGGTACCGATCCCTCCATGAGTCGAGTTTAGGCTAGGGATCCCTATGGTAGCTCCCTTATGACATAACATACCGGTGCTTCAGATATCAAGATGTTTGGATGTATGGAGCTCCTGTTCTTGTAGTACTTTGGTTCAAATCTCAACTTGGTCAAGGGAATGCCGATCCCTCCTGGTTCTCTAATGTATGCCGATCCATCCCCCACGAACCATACCCTACCGATCCATATCACACAGACCATACCATGCCGATCCATCAATTTTGAATACACGATACCAATCCCTCTCTCACGAGTGCATCATGTCGATCCCTCTCTCACGAATGCATCATGCCGGTCCCTCTCTCACGAATGCATCATGCCGGTCCCTCTCTCACGAATGCATCATGTCGATCCCTCTAGCTTTAAAACTCATACCGATCCCTCTATATTTCCATTCAAACTGACCATCCTGCCAAGTAACCATGCCGACCCTTTATCATTTTAAGTGTATACCGATCACTTCACTACCTTATCCAAGTTGACCAATGACTATGCCGACCCCTTTTCTAACCAAACTAATCTCCATAGTTCCGATATCCTGCATCGTCTATCTATTAACTCCGTCCAATCCGGGCTCCCTACAATTGTCCGGACTTAACATCTTGGTCATGCAGCCATTGCCTTATGATCGTCCTTCTCATCAACAGTCGAGTCTGGCCTGCGTGATCAGTCCAATATAGCCGGGTCAAGGCACCGGATAAAAATACGTATTATACATATGTTTTCATTCCTTAAATCTAATTTGGATTTCTTTCCAGTTCCACTTAATTTAATACATATATAGTAATATAAGTGTTAAGTTATTTACAACTTTTATTATTTATTTTACATATATAATATATACATGTAGCTTATTGATTATATATTATTTAATTAATTTTAATTTTATTAATTAAATCAGATTTAATTAATTTTACTAATTTACATAAAATTTCCAAAATTTTGTATTACTAATCTTAAACTATTTAAGATAATTAATCAGCTATAACATTATTGTTTGTTTATGTTTACATATTAATACACGTATACACCTTAATTAATTTTATTTAATAAATTTTTATTTGATTAAACAATTTAAGTAAAACTATTAGTTAATTTAAAATCTTAATTTAATTTACCATAAATAATTTAAAGATAAGTAAATAACTACAACAACTATAGTTATACATCCAAGCACAATTGTCTCAAATAGTTAAGCGCTCTGGCTTTTGTGCATGAGGTCACAGGTTCGAATCCTACGTTGCACGTGCTTTGAACCATTAGACATTATTGACTTGTAGTATGTTATATACTACCTAAGACTTATAGTACGACCATGTCCTACCATATAAGTACCCAATTTAAAAAAACAATTCTAGTTATACTCATATATATATATCAATATATATGTTTGAATCAATTGACATTTAATTAATTATTTTATTTATTTAATTACTTATAATAATTAAATTTTAAATTTCAAAATTAATTATTTAATATCTTAATACAATTTGAAAATTTTGAATGCATTTTATAACTTTTATAAAATTGCCCTCTAATATTTTAAAGAGAAAATTAGTTTAAAGGAAAAACTTTATGCTAATTTTTAAATTTAGGACGGAACTTTTAAAATTTAGCCCCAAGGACAGTAGCGCGTTCTATTCAACCAACTTCAACAGTTTCCTCCATCGTTTGAAGCCATCGTCTGAAGCCTGCCATAGCCGCCCTAGCTCTAACCTATCGTAGCTGCCACCGCCCTAGCCCTAACCTGCCGTAGTCGCCGCCACTCAAGCCGCCGTCATTCAAGCCGCCGCCATCGTCGAAGCTCCCGCCGTCCATTCCAAAATTGAAAATAAACCTAATTCAACACTCCAATCCAAACGTAAATTGAAAATTTCATGAAAATTGAAGTCGAGTGCCACTAAATCTAGAGGTAAGAAACAAATGGAGAAGCAGAACACAGAAGAAGAAGAAAGTCAAAAAGTTTTAATCACAAGTTGAAAGATATTTAGACATAGCATTTTTACATTTGAAACACAATAGACAGTGTTTAATATGCTAAATGATAGACTAATATAGCATTTATACTTTTAAAATATAGTAGCATTATCTGACTATGCAAAATGATATTTGGATATAGCATAAGTATATTTCAATAGAACAAGAAGGATGAAAAAATATGCAAAATGAACTTGAATTTAGCGTAATTATATTTAAAGTGACGTAGTATGAATATAATATACAAAATGAAATAAGTATTCCTAAGGAGAACTACCAAATGCAAAATGATAATTGCATATAGCATATGTATTTTTAATGTAACATTTTAATCGCAAAGTTCACCACTATGTTTATAATATGCAAAATGATAGTTTAATGTAGCATTTGAGTTATGAAGTTCACTATCATGTTTAAAATATGAAAAATGATAGTATGATATAGCATTTTAGTTGTGAAGTCCAATACCAAAGTTACAATATGCAAAATGAGATTAATGTATCATTTTAATTACAAAGTCCACTAGCATGTTTAAGTTATACAAAATGATAGTTTAACATACTATTTCAGTTAATGAAGCCCAATATCATGTTTACAATATGCAAAATGATAGTTTAATGTAGTATTTCAATTGCAAAGTCCACAAGCATGTTTAGGATATGCAAAATGATAGTTAGATTGATAATTACAGAATGATAGTTGAATGTATCATTTTATTCATTATATGCATTATGTTGGAATGATAGATGAAAATAACATTCCAGTTTTTGATAAATGTTAGATGATAGTTAGATTGATAATTGCAGAATGATAGTTGAATATATCATTTTATTTATTGCACGTGTTATGTTGGAATGATAGACAAAAATAACATTACAGTTTTTGATAAATGTTAGATGATAGTTAGATTGATAATTACAGAATGACAGTTGAATGTATCATTTTATTTGTTACATGCATTATGTTGGAATGATGAATGAAAATAGCATTCCAGTTTTTGATAAATGTTAGATGATAGTTAGATTGATAATTGCAGAATGATAGTTGAATGTATCATTTTATTAATTGCATGTGTTATGTTGGAATGATAGACGAAAATAGCATTCCAGTTTTTGATTGATACAGTATTTCAACCTTTAAACTGTTAAAACATGGATTGAAAAAGAGTAATGATAGACAAATATAGCATTTTAAAAAAATGATAGATGAAAATAGCATTATAGTTTGTTAAATATAAAATTATTCATTGATGGTTCTTTGTACAGGAATCCAAAGCTAAAAAATCAAAGAAAGCAAAAACTACAGAAGGAGGAAAAAAAATCAAGGAATGAATCTCAAAACAAAATTCAGTATAGATATAGTTTGATTCCAATGATAAAAATTTAGTACAAAACCTAAAGTAGTCGCCACCACCTACAGACCATCACCTTGGTCTGACGAACGAGCTCCGCTTTCGCCTGAACGAGCTCCGCCTTCGCCTGCGGTTGCGCCGCCGTCGCCTGTTCTTGTGATGCAGCGCCGCCTATTATTGTGATGCCGCCGCCCGTACTAGTGCTTTGATAACGAGATTTGAGAACAGTTTAATTTTTTTGTGAAGAATTTCCTTCAGGCGAAAGAATAAAACTTGCATCCTTTAAGCGTAAAAATAATTGCCGCGTCCTTCATTCCAAAAAGAATGCTAAGTTTTTCCTTTAACCGATTTTCCTGTATTTTAAACTTAATTTTTGAATTTAAAACATAAGTTTAAATTTCCAAACAAAATTTGAAAATTAGCCTAATGCCCAAAATAAATTCGGTCCTTTATATTGAGGATAACCTTCGAGCTTACTTCATCCTTCGGGCCAGACCGGTAGCCAGGTAGAGAAGAGTACTTGTTATCTAAGCTCAGCCTTAAACACTACCTTTCTAGACACTCTACTAAATGGGTAGACTTTAATCAATTAGCTCTAACATTGCTTATTCAGACTGCATAGACCATTAGGCTCTGATGCCATCGATGGAACCGAGCTAGTCAGAAGTAGTTTAAATGGGAAAATTTCATAAAAAATTTCTATTTTTAAATATTTATTGGGCCATGAAGTCCAAATGGTTTTTAGATCCCAATCTAAAATATATTAAATTAAATCTTTATTTTATATAATTTATTTAAAAGAGTTCTAACTTAATTTGAGTTTAAATGTATAATGTAATGAGCATATTAAATACACCCATATGTGTAAATTGCAAGCAGAACATATAAGCAGTGTTTATGGCTAATGTGACCATCTATATGTGTTGGAATTTACACCGCAACGGACTCATTTGTCCCTTTATATATGTGTTTGTTGTCCATAGTTTTTTTGAAATTGTATAAAATAAGAATATACGTATGTGTGTGTATATAGTTTACTTATATGTACACATATATACACGCGCACACACATAATATGTTAAAAAATTATTTTAACTAATCAAAAGTTTACTTATATTCAAATGACAATCAATTGCATTTAAGTAAGCAATTAAGAAGGAGAGGAAAGGGTAGAGGAGTTATGTTGACTAATATGTTTGAAATCTAAGACAAACAATTTCAAATCCAGTTTTAATTTAGAAAATATTTAAAATTAAAGTAAATTTTTACACAAAAGCCCATTTTCTAAACATTTAGATAAATAACACACACACACACACACATATAATTGGAGATTATATTTTAAATTTAAAATAATATATGTATATAAAGTCTGTAGTTTTAATATGTTTTAAAACTTAGATCTAACAGCTTGAAAACTAGCTTTAAATTAAGAAGGATTCAAGTAGGTTTATGATTTAGCATAAGAGTCCACTTGTAACTTTTGAATCAAAACAACCTTTAAACATATGCAAGCAATATCTAAAATAATTTACATTTAAAACCAACAAATATACATAGCATTAAACAATCTTTCAAGATGGTTTCAACACTTATGTTTGTGCATGCGATAATTACAAAACTACAACAATTAATTGAAATTAGTTTTCAATCAAAAAGTTTGTTTTTTGTTAAAAACATCAATTTTAAAATTACAAATATAGATCAGACAACTTAGACATATATAAATTTCATTAAAAAATGATAGGAATCAAAACTATACATACAAGCTAAACAAATAATTAAAAGAGATACAACATGTATGAGATTTAACTATATTATCATCATGTATTTCACAATCAAATAAAATTAGAAATTACCTTATAGATGTTGCCAAAGATCCCATTTTGAATTAAGAATAGGACTCCTAGATCTGATTGAATCATCTTTAGATGTTGCAACGATCTGAAGCACCATCTTTTATTTATTTATTTTTGATTTTGTTTTGGAAATTTTATGGCTAGGAAGTAGTTAATTTTTTGCCATAGGGGAAAGGAGGAGAGGAAGAAAAATGAATTATCAGGAGAGTGGATGAAAGAATGAAAGGAATTTTTGTTTTAAAGAAACAACTGAAACCTTTCTATTTCCTTCCTTATAACCTTCTCTATTCAATTCTTCATTACATCTCAACTAGATAAAATCAACTCTCTCCCCTCTAACAAGCATGGCCAGCCATAGATGAAGGCTATGTGAGCCCTCAATATTCCCAAAAACACTTAGTAATCAATTGACTTAAATCAAATTTAAACATATATCGATATTGTATATCAAATCATATGTATATATATTTTATATAAACACTTTATTAAATACTAACGACATTCAAACAAATCAAATAAAATTTAATAATTAGTGTTTCATAAATATTAATTAATTTACAATGATTATGAATTAATTAACTCATGTGGTTTTTTAGAGTATTCACCATTACGGTTGTAACAACCCGCTCTTTGGACCCCAGATCCGACACCTGAACCAATGCCGATCCCCAAGAACCGAAAGGACGAGTTGTTGGGATTTTAAATAAAATAAACATATACAGACATAGGTAGATATTAGATCCAATGCTAACTATATAGTTAAATAACTACTTCAAAGTTTCATAACCGAAGGAAACATAATATAATACGTGAACAAATATCATAGTCACATTACCTCAATATGTCTAAATGTCGAATACAGATGTTTGAATAATACAAGAACAACCCAATCCATACACAGAGTCAAATCCAGATACAAAACCTAGATACATCATAAATACAATACATAAACAAATCTACATCTCTGATAGCATCTCATCATTAGACTCCATCAACTTGGATGTATAAAAAATATAATAGGAGTGGGTCAGACATAAGTTTGGTGGATGAGCCATGCTCTACTCTACATATACTACAAAAATAATACTATAACATGATATGAGTCTATCGCTCGGCCACTACACATTCTGTCGCCATGTCATTCTTAACTGTCATATCCACTTGTACATATCATATCGTATCTGTGTGGACTCACTTCCCTAGACTCGCCTCATGCACTGCAAGGTCGCCTTTTTTCCTTTGTCACGTCAATCACTTAAAGGAATGATACCCTGGATGCCTCATGCCCTCCAAGGTCGTATTTTTTCCTCGTGCTAACTGGATTCACGCCCCGGACTAGCCTCATACCCCACAGGGTCGCTTAACACCCACTCCCTCTCACCGGTCCGCCATATCACTACAAGGGGGAAAATCCTCATGCCTAGATTACCTACCAACTACCACTGGACCGCATTCATATCCACATACACATTTTGGGCCATCTACTTGTGTCCTAGACTCATTCACGTTCACCTCCGTTGTTGTATCACATTTCTGTATGACAACACATATGCATATCACTTCAAATAACAACTAAATCATTTCACACATTCGTTCATGCCGTAGCATCGTCATTTATCCCGTCACGCCTAAGACCACCTTCTAGAAAACAAGATAAAACAAGAGTTGAATCGTTCATTATTTATTTATGTAGGTATTTTGTGACGACCCAGATTTTCAGACCAGTCAAAATCGTCGAAACCAGTCCGTTCAAAACCTATGAATGAAAACTACCAACTTAATACACAATATTATTTGATAAATATTCAACATTAATAATTGTATAGGATACAACTTTCAATTATACAAGTTATCAAAGTAATCATTTATTCTACAGTGTACTTAAATACAAAGAAGAATCGATATACAATAAATCTACCATTGTACAACTCTGATGAGAAAGACAACAATATCCTATTCTTGCAAACTCAATGAACGTGGCAAATGCGAAATAAGATAGTAAGCAGGAAAGATTCACGAACACACGATAAATAACAAACAATAAACATGAAAATGTTATATTATTATTGGGGCTGTATCACTATCACTTATGACTGCCTACGTACCCCTATGTAATTAGGTACCCAATTAGATACAAGATTAAGCCAATGTAGTTCTCCTACCACAAATAGGACTCAAGGGGCCTACGATGCACAAACAATTATGCTATTCTCAGCCTAAATAGCATATAACATGCAAAAATAGATCCCAAATCTACCCATTAGCTTAATCCTCACATTTAGATTTCTGAAATCTAATTAACTTTATAATTTTTAAAATATAATCCTTTTCGAAAATAATCTCTTTAGACTCAATTCCCGTTTCCTTATTTCAAAACTTTTGAAATAATATATTCTCCTTTTATATCAAATTATACTTTACTTTAGGATTTTAAATCATTTTTATATAAAAGCATATCAAAATACATGCAACCAGATAGAGAGGTTTCTAGCCATAACAAGGCATCTGGGTCCCACCCTCTCTACAATCAATAAATAAGCCCTCTACACTAAGAGTGGATTATACCCAGGGTTACATGAACCCTCGTGCCCACTTTTTAGTCATGGTTTACCCAAATCATTTTTAACATAACAAATCATTTTGCACTAATAATTACAAATACTTTCAAATGTAGTACTGTTTATTTTCCCAAAATCTTTTCAAAATCTATTCTAAACCACCGGGATTTAAGTTCTCGAAATTTATAAAACACATTATATAAATATCTTTATATAAATCACTTTTATATGAAAGCACTTCTTAAAAACATTTATTTTCAAATATCTCCATTAAAGGAAAACATTTCATAACATTTTCTTCAAACCAAATTTCAAAACAATTCATTAAATTGAAGTGAACCAATATTTCGCTAAACACCTTTCGGTCAAATTGTGAAATAAATCACAAGGTGTGAGCCTGCAAACATTTTTTACCCAACCCATGTCAAATAAAAAAGGGTAATATCTCATAAACTAGTCGAGCGTAAACCATACAATCAATCAACAACAATAATAAATAGCGAACACATCTATTTATTAAATAATAATTAATCAACATATTAATTAACTTCAAAAAAATCAATTTACTTTGCAAGCATAGAATGGAGATTTATTCTACTCAGTAGATGTCCAAAATAATCTATTCAATTTATAATAGAAGAATGAGGATTTGTTCTGCTGATTAAATGTCACTAATGAAGTATAGTTATTTAATTATGTAAAATGTAATTAAATTCAATCACTAACAATTTACCAATATTTTATACTTCGTCAAAAGTGTCCATAACTTATACTAAAGTGTTCTATTCGTTAATACGAATCTAGTGTCAAAGACTGCTGATTAAACGGACTCCGTATGGGAGTGTAAACCTTTTTAAAGTTAACACTTTTTAATTACTAATCAAAACAACTACATAAATACTTAACTAAATTAAATACTAAACATCACCCCACCAATAAGGCCTAAAAGCCCGTCACGCATGCAAACCCATCTCCTATTTTCTCCAATTCACGTGCGTGTTCGCTAGTCTTCCTCACCTGCACACGCATTCATGCTTCCCTCATCTTCTCATGCATGAACACTTCCATCCTCTTACTAACACTCATGTAAGTTCCATCCGTCTGTTCCTCTTCCCTCTCTCATACGTGCTCTCCTCCTCTTTTCTACGCGTGTCTTCTTACACACACACACAGATATATATATATATATATATATATATATATATTAGAAAAGAATGAAAGTGCTTGTCTCTCTCATTGTGTAAAAGAATGTGTGTACATATATTTTTTTCCTTCTCTCTGTGTCCTCTTATCCTTGTGTGTACAGGTGTATATATATAAGCTCAAATCCTAAAGAGCTAAGGAATCAAAAGTCAATAAAAACATGGGTATGTGTAAGGAAGGACAAGGAAGGAAAAAGAGAGGGATGAAGAAGTGGAAGGGTATGGTGCTATGCGTGTTTGGCAAAAGCATGAAAAGAACATGAAAGTGCATAAATATTGGTGTAGAGTTAGTTTTCAAAAAGTTAGATTTTTCTGATACCCCGCCACACAATGACACGTTTGCGTACGAGCCGCAAACGACAAAAATAAAAATACGATCATGTGCAACAATGTGTGATGATCATAAAACAATAATAAATAGATAGGTTAACTTATTCTATGAAGTTTCAAAAGTACCATCGTTTGCCGCAAAAATGCATGAATTTAATTATTTTCCAAATTAAAAATTATGGAAAAACTCTATAAAATAAATTAAAAATACATCATCAAGAATAAAGTCCAAATTTGAAACATAGATTTTGTTATATTTAAATTCAAATTTTAATATTTAAATAAATTAAATATTCTAATTTGAAGACTCAAAAATACGGGCCGTTACATTCTTCCCACCTTAAAAGAATTTCGTCCCCGAAATTCAAAGGACGTAAAAAATGTAAGGAAAACAAACAGTTCACAAAAGCTAAGCACACTAAAAATAATATCACCCATAACCCCGGCCAGAGGTACGATGCCTTATCCTATTATCAGATTAAGGTATTTTCATTTTTAAAATTCCTAGGTTAATTTACTAACCTTGACAAATTTTACTTAAGCACCTAACCTAAGCTCTGATAGTAGCTGTGACGACCCGGATTTTCGGACCAGTCAAAATCATCGAAAACCCGTCTGTTCAGAAACTACGAATCAAAACTACCAAAATAATATACAATATTATTTGTATTCAACATTACTAAATGTATAGGATACAACTTTCAATTATAAAAGTTATCAGAGTAATCATTTATTCTACAATGTGATTAAATACAAAGAAGACTCAATATACAATAAATCTACCACTGCACAACTCTGATGAGAACGACAGCGGTATCCTATTCCTCCAAACTCAATAAACATATCAAATGCAGAATAAAATAGTAAGCATGAAAGATACACCAACACATGATAAATAACAAGCAATAAACATGAAAATGTTATATTATTATTAGGGCTGCATCACTGCCACTTGTGACTGCCTACATACCCCTATGTAATTGAGTACCCAATTAAATACATGATCAAGCCAATGTAGTTCTCCTACCACAAATAGGACTCAAGGGGCCTACGATGCACAAAAAATTATGCTATTCTCAGCCTACATAGCATATAACATGCAAAAATAGATTCCAAATCCACCCCATTAGCTTAATCCTCACATTTAGATTTTTGAAATCTAATTAACTATATTATTTTCAAAATATAATCCTTTTCGAAAATAATCTCTTTGGACTCAATTCCCAATTTTCTTATTTCAAAACTTTTGAAATAATATATACATCTTTTATATCAAAATATACTTTACTTTGGGATCTTAAATCAAACCACTTTTAAAAACGATATCAAATACTCTATATAAAAGCATATCAAAATATATGCAACCAGATTGGGAGGCTTCTAGCCATAACAACGCAACTGGGTCCTAGCCTCTCTAAAATCAATAAAAAGTATATACCTCTACACTAAGAGTGGACTATACCCAGGGTTACATGAACCCTCTTACCTACTTTTTAGTTATGGGTTACCCGAATTATCGGTAACATAACAAATCATTTTGTTTCTCGTAGTGACAAATCATTTTGCACTAATAAGTACAAATACTTTCAAATGCAGTATTGTTTATTTTTCCAAAATCTTTTCGAAATTTATTTTAAACCACTGGGATTTAAGTTCTCAAAATTTTAAAAACACATTAATAAATATCTTTATATAAATCATTTTTATATGAAATCACTTCTTAAACATTTGTTTCCAAATATTTCCATTAAAGGAAAACATTTCATAACGTTTCTTAAAACCAACTTTCAAAACAATTCATTAAATTGAAGTGAACCAATATTTTCGCTAAACACCTTTCAGTCAAGTCGTGAAATAAATCACAAAGTGTTAGCCTGCAAATGTTTTTTTTACCCAACCCATGTCAAATAAAAAAGGGTAATATCTCATAATCTGGTCGAGCGTAAATCACACAATCAATCAACAACAATAATAAATAGCGAACACATCTATTTATTCGATAATAATTAATCAACATATTAATTAACTTCAAAACAATCAATTTACTTGCAAGCACAAAACAGGGATTTATTCTACTCAATAAATGTCCAAAATAATCTATTCAATTTATAATAGCAGAACGTGCTAATTAAATGTCAATAATGAAGTATAGTTATTTAATTATGTAAAATGTAATCAAATTCAATCACTAACAATTTACCAATATTTTATACTTCGTCAAAAGTGTCCATAACTTATACTAAAGTGTTATATTCGTTAATACGAATCTAGTGTCAAAGACTGCGGGTTAAACGGACTCCGTATGGGAGAGTAAACCTTTTTAAAGTTAACACTTTTTAATTACTAATCAAAACAACTACATAAATACTTAACTAAATTAAATACTAAATCTCACCCTACCAATAAGGCCTAAAAGCCCATCATGCATGCAAACTCGTCTCCTATTTTCTCCAATTCACGTGCGTGTTCCCTCGTCTTCCTCACCTGCTCACGCATTCATGCTTCCCTCATCTTCTCTTGCATGAGCACTTCTATCCTCTTACTAACACTCATGCAAGTTCCATGCGTGTGTTCCTCTTCCCTCTCTCATACGTACTCTCCTCCTCTTTTCTACGTGTGTCTTCTTTTATATATATATATATATGTATGTATGTATGTATGTATGTATAAATATTAGAAAAGAATGGAAGTGCTTGTCTCTCTCTCTCTGTGTATAAGAATGTGCGTACATATTTTTTTGTTCTTCTCTCCATGTCCTCTTATCGTTTTGTATGGGAATATATATAAGCTCAAATCCTTAAGAACTAAGGAATCAAAAGTCAATAAAAATATAGGTAGGTGTAAGGAAGGACAAGGGAAGAAAAAGAGAGGGTGGTGTAACGACCCGTAAATTCTTAATAATTTTTATTTGTTTTATTATTTAATTAATTGAATTTTGTGAAATTTTAAATAATAAAATTTGAAATAAAAATTTAATATTTGGAATACGTCTTCTTAAACATAACAACTGGTAAATTTTCATCGAATAATTTAGAAGTTTATTTTCTTGTGTAATTTTATTTCAATTTATATCAGTTAAATATTAGATGGTAATAAAATGTTTTCCAAACCTGAATATTTTTCTATAGAAAATTTGTAAATTATCTTCCGAGTGAGACGTTATATTTCGTTTCTTCAAATTTGGACTATTGTTGCTCCGTTTATCTTATTTCTAGCAGATTTGCAGCATTTTCGGTACCGATCTCGAATTTTGATAGGATGATCGTACCACTGATATCTGTATACCGTTTTGATCGTCTCGTCATGCTGATCTCCGTAGTATATTCATTTGTGTGCTTCGGTGTCCGGTACGCGACGGAAACCGTAAAACGGTTAGCCATATTGGTATCCATTTTGGAGCTTTTAAAATTCTGTGATCATTCAATCTTCTAACGATTGAAATGAATAGTCACCAACATTTATTTTTTTTCTTCCGAATTTAATATTGCCGACCTTCACTATTCCCTATTGCCCGATACTATTTCTGGTTCACTTTTTAATGTCATTTCCATTTCCGTTCATACATTAAAATAAATAATAAATTTGTGAACAATTTATATTTATAAAGCCTGTACATTCTTATCTCTAGCCTGCCATTTATATTAAATATTTTCCTGAACTTAAAATCGTGCTTGACTTTTATAATTCCAGTGGTCTTCATATAGATTTGGGTTTGCATCATTCAAATCGAGTCTCTTCTCATTCCATTCTATCCTCTGCTTTATATAAAAAAAAGTGAAACGGTATCTAAAGTCATATATCCCTGCTCGTTCTCTTCATATAACCTCCATTTCAAACCCCTTTCTCTCGCACTCGATCCCTCCATAGTCGCCGATCGCATCTTTTTCCACGGCTGTGCCTCTGACTCCGACCGCTTCTCCCTTGCTTGACCTTCCTCCACCTCACTGGCAGCCCTGGCCGCCTCCACCATACAAACCCGCATCATTGCCTGAAGCTTGATTTTCATATTTTCCTGGCCTCCTTGCTGTTCACAAACGTGAACCACCACCATCCATGTCTACCGTTCATCCGCCCTTCCATCGAGATAGCAACCAACACCCGCTTCCTCACTTCCTCCTTCCCTTCCATTGCCTTCGCTCATCAGCTCGTTGCTCCCCTCCGCCTTCACCCTAACCTCGGCATTCAACTCTGAGGTAAATGTTGATTATTAAATATTTATGTTTTGCTGCATGTATACGTATATAAATGAATATATAAAGTTGTTTATATATACACTTTTACATAGATCCAGTCTTACTGAATTTCAGTTCATATATATAGGTATATATATATTATTATATGCATATGTATATAATTGTTCACTGTATTTTATATAATAAAAGCTGTTATATATATATATATATATATATGTATATGCGTATATATATTGGTCTGTCGTTATATGTATATAAAAGGTTTTACAAACCTGTTATCCCGCTTTTTGGACAAAGCTGGAATATCAACAAATTGGCAAGGAATGATGGATATCAGGATTAGAGTTCAATTGGAAACAAGGCTGCAATGGATGTCGTCAAAATTTGGCCGAGCTCCGATCAAGGCAGAATTGATTGGGAATGACAATCAAGGTTAGGAGAGGCTATGTTTCAATTTTCACGACGATCGGAGTTCGTACGCACAAGATATGAATGAATTAAGATGCACAGAGCACGGTTCGAATCGATGTACTTCGCATCGATGGATGTTGGTTCGAATCGATGAAGGTTCGAACCAGTTGAAGTTTACTGCACTTCATATCGACATGGTTCGTATCGATGAAGACGAAGTCAGACATTTGCTCTGGGACAACATGTTTGAATCGATCGAGACGAAGTATAATGCTTCGAATCGATGAGGTCAAGGAGAGTTCGAATCCATCGGGTTAGGGTATGTTCGAATCGATCGATTCGACGAGATCGATTCGAAGCATGCCCCTAGGATCGATGGGTACGAATTGGAAATATGCACTAGTCAGGGAAACACGCACATACGGATCGATTCGAAGAAAATCAAAGGCATACGAGAAGGATACCTTGGGAGCCGGCTTCGTAGATACGAAGTCATGGACACGAAGGATGGGTGATCGCATGGATTCGAAGGATTCAGGGACAATGTTCGTATCGATCGTGCTCGAATCGATCGATACGAAGGAAATGAACGAATGGATACGAACTGAACACGAAGAATGGATACGAGCTGAGGTACGAAGCATGATTAAGAGTGTGAAGTATGCGCAACTCATGGGAAGAAACGTTCAACGCGGCGACAAAGATGGAGTCGACCCATTCGACTCGGAGTAAAAAGTGGATTGACCCAGGAAAGGCGCACCGCATCATCGCAAAGGCGCGTTAGGCTATCGAGTCGAGCCTATCGATTCGAACGAATCGAGTCGAAGCAAGCGTGCCAGCCAGGAATGCAATCTTGACTCGATCATAACTCGAGATCCACAAATCCAAATGCAATGAAATTTTCACAGAAGCTTAAGCATATGATGAAGAATGCTCACACCAAATTTCAGCTCGATTGGACACTTTCTTGATCGATTCGAACCAAGGGTCGAATCGATCCCAAAGTGGGCCCGGTTCTCCAGATTTTGGCCATGTGGGCTCCCTCATGTGCCAGAACTGGTCTCCCTTCAGTTTAGGCGAAATATCAGCCTCCTACACCTATAAATAGAGCCCCTAGTCATTCAGAAAAGGGGGTCGGACAATTTTGAGAGCTAAAGAGCGCCCGGACTCTGCCAGATTTACTCCAGATCACCATTGCTGCCTTAGATTCAGATTATAATCATAAAATCCGTTGTACTACGCGATAGGAAATTGTAATCTTCAAGCATCGATCAATAAAAAATAAAAACTTTGGAGTGGACGTAGGCCGGAGATAGCCGAACCACTATAAATCTCGTGTTTTTGTTCATTATTTCTGGATTGCTGTTTGTTGTTTGTTTAGATCTGAGATTTGTGTTTGAATATTGCTGATTTGTATTCATACACTGGTGCTTTCACAACATTCGGGGTTTGTGACCATTTTTGGCGCAAACAAAACCACATTATATGTTGATGTATATATAGGTTTATGTCTACGTGAGTTTAAAATAATTATATATAATATCTTCAGATTTCCAAAATTTTACAGTAAGGTATATAGAATGTAAGTTACAGTATATATATATATATAAAGTTATGTCTATTATCTTATACATATAGTGTTAGTATATGGGTTGGTATATAGATTAGTTATAAAAGTATACATTGTTTGATTGTAGATTATACATTTGTTATTTATATATCAGTATACTTAGTTTTGGCCAGTTGTATTGTTTTATAAAAGTGCTGATTTTATAATATATATACTATATCAAAGTATATATATAAGTTATATGTGATAGCTGTTTATAGATGTATATACATAGTCTGTATAGATTTTAATATGATGTGTATTAATATCCTGATCTTTAAAAGTATATATTTTGTAGTTTATAAGTTGCATGGATATTTTGGATATATATAATCTACTCATATATAGTCTGAGTACATTGTTTTGGTTAATCTGTTCATCTATTTTGTTTTGTTACATTATTAGTCTGCATAGTATATTTGTTTATTAACTATTGATTTTAAACTGTATACATATATGGTTATTTTAATTTTGAAATGTATATAGATTTAAATTAAAGGTTTATATATGTTGTTGTTTTATGTAGTATATATATATATACAAAGTGATATGTTTGTATATCTATATAAGTATTTATTTCAAAATATATTATGTATATATGCTAGATTTTAATATATGTGTTTGATTTAAAACAATGATTTTGAAATACATATATATTTAAATTTAAAATGTGTTTGGATTTAGAATATGATTTTACAATACATATAGTTATATATAAGTTCACTTATACCATTTATCTTCAACAATCAAGTTTCAATTTGATTTCGTCAATTCCGAGCTATCAGTTTTGCTCGTCAAATTCGCGTTCAATCTTGCGTTGTTTTGGACTTCGTGCTTGGATTCATAACTCAATTCATCATCAAACTCCTCTAGCCTCGAAAGGTGAGCAATCACTCACGATTAAAGTTCTTATATTTATTAAATTTGATTTCAATTGAAACGACGATTGAAATATGCTACTGTTAGTTATTTACATTGCTATATATATGTCATTATCTATTTCTGTTCACCTGTGACATCTGACACCATTATCTGTTATTTATCACTAATGATATATGTCATTATCTGTATCTGTTCACTTGTTACATCTGGCACCATTATCTGTTATTTATCACAGATGATATATGTTTGTTACTGATTGTTATATTATTACCATTGCTATTATCACTCTGCAAGTTCCCTATTAGTATAGAATTCACTATGGGTTGAAATGATACATACCCGAACGATCTGTAAAATAGGAGAAAATCTTTATGGGTTGAAATGATAAACCCAAGCGATTTTCATTGGAATTGAATTTAGGATTGCGGGTTGAAAAGATATATACCCGTATATATTTAAATTACAGATTGAGATGATAAATATCCGTATCACTTGACCATAGGGTAGAAAATTATATACAGACACCGTTGGTCTATATATAAATATTTTGAAAATGATTTCTATGGTTTTGAAAAGAAATATATGGTTTTAATAAATATTGATTTTAAAGATTTATTAAAGTAGATATATAATATGTTTAAGTATTTATACAAAATTTATATTTTCAAATATTGAGTTTATAATGATTCAGGGTGGAAAGATAAATTTGGAATTTATTTGAAATTTTATTAAATTAAGAATCTATTTAATTGAAGTGATTTAAATGAATATTTTCAAATTTATATAAATTGAAATGAGATATTTAGTTTTATTTAAATTTGAAATTTGAAGTTTATTTAGATATTATTGAAATAATTAAGTAAATATTTCAAAACTAAATAATAGTAAAGTGAATTTGATATATATATATAATTATCGAATTTAGTTTTGAAATGTTGAATATTTAAAGCTTTGAAATATATTGAAATTGAAATGGCTTATTTTATGGTTCAAATATGTATTTGAAATCGATAATTTGAAATGGTTTATTGAGAAACTGAATCGAATTGAAATTGATGATGTGAGATTTGATTAAATTTGAATTTTGGAATTCGAGTTGATTTCGAATCGATTTGTGAAATTTGAGGAAGCTATTTTTTTTATATAAAGCATTTTTAAACTATATCTAAAACTATTTATATTTTACTTTATAAATTATTTTAATATAAACTATTTTAATATAAATCATTTTCAATATAAATTATTTTATAAACTATTTTAACTTATAACTATTTTTATTTCATAAACTATTTTATTATATACTATTATTAATATCTAAACTGTTTAAGGGTGGAAGTTATGATTTCAAAGTTAAGGTTTTCCAAATATTATGGTTTTAAAGTGTTTTGGTTTCGGAAGTGTTATAACCTTGGAAATATTATGATTTTGGAAATGGATATATTTGAAGTGGAAAAGGATATTGTATTAGTATGGTTTTGAAGTGAAAATGATATCGTTTTGATACGGTTTGAAATGGAAATGATATTTTGGTTTTGAAGTATAAACTATTTTGAAATGACCGCGGTGTTATAATAATGTTTGGTTGTTAAAGAGACCGGGATCAGATATGGGCATACTCTTTGTTGATATCGAAAACCACTTTAACAACTGTGTACGCGGTGGAGATTCCAGAATGAAGTAGGATGGTGGCGACGATCCTATATGAGGTATATACGTGGACCCAACTCCCGTGAGTTGGCATAAGGTGGCTAAAACAGGAGCAATCGACGGGCTAATGAGGTAGCTCCTCTTATCGGACACACTCCATCGTATGCCATTCTATTACTTTGTGATTGATTTGGTGCGCACCCTTGATTCGGGAGTGTGGCTCGAGGTGGGCGATTGTTGTGGCTCTGCGTTACCACCAGCCCGGAAGTGTAATTGGTATATCTACTCTGGCATTACCTAGTTGTGCCGTGTCACCTACGCTAGCGTGCCTTACTACGAGTTTGATTTGTGTCGTACCTATGGAGTATCCTCTGGTAGCTCCAGTTTACGGGGTATTACGGTACTGTATAGACTATTGGCATACCTAAAAATGTGTTAAGGTGGAAAATGTAAAGCCTTAACGCTATTTTTAAATAGTATACTTTACTTTAGGAATACTATAATAGCGTATATTACTACATAGTAGATAGTTTAACGGATCCTTAGAGGATGGTTATCCCAAACATCCTTTAAGTTACTTGTACTTCAGTTGATATTTCACTTGAGTTGGATTTATTGATATAAGAATGTTAATCCTGACTCGAGTGTTTTGGTGTTTTGCTTTACGCTCGGGTCAGACTGAGTGTACCAGTATTCGGGACTCACCTTTGAAGTTGGAGCTTTGCTTGGAGATCCAGCTATCGATTCTGCTTTCAGTTATTCAGTTGATTCCAATGATGTATTCTGATCTTGTATTTGACTATTGTATTGAGACATCTATGTATTCGAGACCTCTGTTGTATCTTATTTAACCCTGTTATATATATATAGTAGCTTCATGAACTACTATTCTTTTGTTTCCGCTGCTTATTGTTATATTACTCTGTGTTTGTGATTCTGTGATTATTTATTTACTGTATATGCTGAGTTTTTCCAAATTTAAATTAACAATCTGATATTTTGAGCAACTCAAGTCCGACATGTATGGATGCGAATGGTTGAAAATTTCAGGATGTTATAGGTGGGGAAGTTAAAGAGTATGGTGTTGTGCATGTTTGGCAAAAGCATGGAAAGATGTGAACATGCATGAATATAGGTTTTTGAAAAGTTAGATTTTTGCGGTACCCCGCCACACAATAACATGTTTGCATACGAGCCGCGAACGACGAAAATAAAAATACGATCGTGCACAAACGATCATAAAACAATAATAAAATAGACATGTTAACCTATTTTGTGATGTTTCAAAAGTACCGACGTTTTTCGCAAAATGGCGTCAAACGAAAATTTAATTATTTTTCAAATTAAAATTTATGGAAAAATCCTATAAATTAAACTAAAAATACGCCATAAAAAAATAAAGTCTATATTCGAAATATAGATTTACTATATTTAAATTCTAATTTAATATTTAAAAAAATTAAATATTCAAATTCGAAGACTCAAAAATGTGGGTTGTTACACATTTAGAGCCTACGTACAAAGTGATTGGAAAATACTACATCGGTGGACTAGTGGGCATAGACCGGTGCACCAGTGTAGGTTATTCCTGCAGTTTTCAAACTTTTGGATTTTCAAGTTTTCGTTATCGATTCCGCCTCAGCCACCACCGCTTCGCCTTCGATTATCTAAAAACATACCTATACCCTAACCTTGGGTATCTAAGTCAGATTTTGTCATTTATTTCACAAATTTAGTATATAACTGTCAAGTTACCCTATTATTGTTAAATCTTGTTTCTAAGCATTATTATAAGTCAAATCCCTTCCAAATCCCCTTAAATTTCGATTTAACTTTTATTATGTGTTTTTCCATTCTACATGCTACATATCATTATTATAATGTTGTAATTGCATTATATAGGAAGGAAAGAACATATCGCTCAACGAAATGCTTATTCCTGTCTAGATCCTCGTTGTCCGGGCTGCTGCATCTCCTCTCTTCGGATTTCCACCTCCAATTCCTTATTGTACGTAGCCTTGTCTGCTATCTACGTAATGCTTTTGATCTCGTTCGATTGAGTGAGATATTTGAGTTAAATTATGAATGGTTTTTAGAGAAGGGTGGAGGAGGAAGAAGTGTTGGGGTAGTTTTTCTTAAATGGGTTACATTATTTAGTTTTAAAGTAGAGGAGGGAAAATTTGTCTGCTTAAATTTGAATTTCAAATCTCATGTTCTGGAAATTTTTGACTGCTACTTAGTATTGGCAATGGGTCTGAAAAAGTGGAGCCCGTTGGAATAGACGACGTTATAAACCATAATCCCTCCAAATGGACTTCAGACAAGAGAAACCAAGAATTTATGCATATTAGAAAAACGAGACAGTCGTAATAGCATTTGTTTATCATCAAATTCCAAAGTCATAAAAATGGCCATTTTGCCCCTCCTTATGTTTAATTTATTTAATTAATTCATAAATTCGAATTATTTTTAAATTATTATATCATTAGTATTTAATTAAAATATTTTTCAAATTTCGATATTCCATTCTACCCCCTTAAAAGAATTTCATCCCTGAAATTCCTAAGGATCAAAAAATATAATATAATGTTTACAAGCCAACATACATCCACCAAGTCATAAATATAGCATATAGCGTTCAAATCAATGCAAACAAGCGCACACACACATAAATATATATAAGCAGTATACATGTATGTATGTCACGAACTTGCAGTTTCTAACCCTAAAATACATAAATGCTCCTAATGCACCCTATAGGAATGTGATATGATGACATATTATGTATGATGCACAACATCCTAATTCAAGCATATACATATACATATACATATATATACATATACATACATACAAACATACATAAATATATATTTATATGTATATGAAAATCAATCATGTATATATAATTCAATAAGCAATCCACCTAAAGCATTCAAATCCTACTCCTAGAATAATTTAACTAAGAAATTCAAATCAATGTTGAGAAACATACCAAAAGGGCAAAGGATATGTAGCCCTCATCCCCTTCAGGATCCTACATACTCTTTGTCTGGTTGTTTCCCCATCGCACTCTAACTAATTTCACCGTTTTATTTCTAAGTCATTTCACCCCCACATTCCACAATACAGGTTGGACCATGGGATGAACTCGGCTCAGACTCTAACTTTTCTCTTCCAACTGGCTAGGTGCTATCACGGTTGTCGGCTTTGTACACATTTTTTGCAAATGTGACATATGAAATACATTATCGACTCCTTCCATCTTCTATGGTAGTCCTACTTTATAAGACAAAGTCCATATTCTCTAAAAAACTAGAAATGGGTCAATAAATCTAGGTTTTAACTACCCTGAATTTCCAAATCTTACTACGTTTTTTAACAGAGAAACTTTGACAAAGACTAAATGTCCTTCCTCAAACTCTAATTCTTTTCTCCTCCTATCTGCATATGACCTTTGTTAATCCTATGCAGCCTTCATACTCTTCCTTATGAGCTCTACCTTCTTCGTGGTACCTCTAACCATCTCTAACCCCAAATTAATCTTATCCGTAGACTCCCACTAGCATAATGGTGACTTACACAGTCTTCCGTATAAAGCTTCAAACGGTGTCATGCTTACACTAGCCTGGTAGCTATTATTATATGTGAACTCTAACATAGGTAAATGATCCCCCCGAAACCGTTTGAAATCAAATATATAAGCCCTCAACAAATCCTCCAACTCCTTGTTTACTCACTCTATCTAACCTTCGGTCTATAGGTAATATGCGATGCTTAGATTCAACACCATCCCTAATGCCTCCTGTAAACTTCTTCGAAACACACTCATGAAAAACAGATCTCGATCGCTCATGATACTAGATGGAATTACATGTAGTCTGGCCTATTACGTCGCTATTATCACTGCGGTTCTTATGCTCTTCACAGGAATAAAATGCATGCTCTTCATAAGACGATCTACTATCACCTATGTATACTCTTTGTCTTTTCTACTCCGGGGTAATCCGTCTACAAAATCCATGGATATGCACTCCCACTTCCATTATGGCACATCTAATGGAAGCAGTAGTCCACTTAGATTTTTCTGTTCTGCTTTACCCTTTGCCATGTTATACACTTCACCGGTATTCATCTACCCGTCTCTTCATTCCTACCCAATAGAATACTCTCTTCACATCTCGATACATCTTATCACCTCCTAGATGAATCATTGCTCTAGAGAGATAACATTCGCCCAAGACCTCCTCTATTGATTCTAAACTTGTGGTACACATAGCCCTCCATCTCTCCTTAAATACCCTTTTCGATCTTTAGAGTAATAATCCAAATGGCTCGATTGTTCACCTTGTCCTAACTACTCCATAAGGACAACTAACTATGCATCTTGTCCCTAACTTACTCCAACACAATCCGTTAGCACTGGCCTAACTTCCATTGCTACTAACGATCTAGGTGCGTACTCCGATTGTGGTTTGAAGTCAAACTATGATATGAACTCTAGGTTTCTCCATTCTATCAACATAGCATTTAGTTCTACATGCTTCATCTGCAACTACATTTCCTTTCCCTGGTAAGAAATTCCAAAATCATATGATGACAAAGATTATATCCCTCTCTACTGTCTTAGATTCGGATCTTTTTGAGAAAACAAGTTCTTGAGAGATTTATGATCCATAAATAAATTAAAAATCTTGCCCAACATATAATGTTTCCATGACTTCAACGTGGATACAATAACATCAAAATCAAGTCGTGTGTTGGATAATTCCTCTCATGGTTCTTCAACTAGCTACTTGCATTTGCTACTACCTGTTATTCTTGCATTAGAACAACACCAAGATCAGTATTGCATGCATCGATATATACGATGAAAGGTTTGGTACCATCAGGAATAACTAAAACTGGAGCACTCATCAATAACCCTTTTAATCGAGTAAATGCTGCTTCACACTTCACACTCTAAGTATAAATCAGATTATGCTTTGTTAACGAGTCAGAGGTACCAATATCTTCGCAAAATCCTTAATAAACGCCCGATAAAATCCATCCAAACCCAAAAGACTACGGACCTATGAAGCATTCTTCGATGTTTTCCAGTCCCTAACAACAGTTTCTTTCCCTTGTTCTACCACCAATCCATTCGCTGATATTATATGTCCAAGGAAATGAACTTCATTTCTCCAGAAGTGACACTTAGAAAATTTAGCTTTCAACCGATTACTTCTCAAGACATCCATTGTAACGACCCACCATTTTGGACCATTCGCATCCATTATAAGTGTATAGGTAGACACTCATGCCGGAGTTGAATTGCTCAAAATACCGCGTTGTTAATTTAAATTTGGCAAAACTGAACATATACAGTAAATAAATAATCACAGATCACAGACACAGAGTAGTAAATGCAGCGGAAATAAAAGAGATAGTAGTTCATGAAGCTACTATATGAATATATAAAATACATCAGAGTTAAACCAGATACAACGGAAGAGTAACAGATACAAATCAGAATACATCACTGGAATCATCGAATATCTGAAAGCTGGATAGATAGCTGGATCTCCAAGCGAAGCTCCAACTCCAACGGTGAGCATCGAATACTGGTACACTCAGTCTGACCCGAGCGTAAAGCAAAACACAAAACACTCGAGTCAGGATTAACATTCTTATATTAATAAATCCAACTCAAGTGAAATAGCAATTGAAATACAAGTAACTCAAAGGATGTTTGGAATAACCATCCTCTAAGGATCCGTCAAACTATCTACTATGTAGTAATATACGATAAGTAGATAATGTCTATCAGTAATAATAAAGATATCAAAATAGCGTTAAGTCATGGCCCATTCCACCCTTAACACATTTTTATTCCCACAAGCATATACAAGACCGTAGTTTCCCCAAAACCGGAAGTCACCAGAGGGCAATCCATATACTCAAGGTACAAATCAAAGTCGTAGTGGTCGCGCATAAATGGAATACAAGTATGACAAGGCACATGAGGCTATACCCAATGTAGTGATACTACCGTTCGCCTGATCCGGACTGGTGAGAACGCAACACCGCAGCGCCCGCAACACCGTGAAACAACACTCCCAAAATCAAGGGTGCACCAATCGACAACAAGTATAAGAAGTTCAAAGAAGTGTGTCCACTTGAGGTATCAATCCTCCATTGGCCCGGCACAGCTCCTGTTTTAGTCATTTCCAATTTGACACAAGTGTCAAGGCTATCCATCATCGTTCTCTTTCTTCAGTCATCACGTACATCATTCCAACCACTTCATTCTGGATCATCACTCCGCGTATAGTTATTAAAGTGGTTTCCGATTTAGATAGAGAGTATATCCATAACCGAATTCCGGTCTCTTTAATAACTTTCGTAATTATTACACCAATTGGTCGTTTATTTATTTCAAAAACCCAAATCAATTTCAATTTCAATTTCAATTCATAAACCAACATTTCATTTGTTTTTCGAAATCAATTTCCAAAATTTTACGTTTCAAAACTTCCAATTTACCGTTTCCAAATCTTATAGTTCAATTTCAATCTTTATTTAAACAATTCAAATATCAATTTAAATTCGTATATAAGATTCATTCCGAAATCATTTAAATCAATTTAATTTAACATTCAAATCAGTTTAACTTCATTTATCGATTTTTATTCAATATTCGTTAAGCAAATTTGTCATTCAAACAATTCTATTAAATTTCCAAATCATTAAATCAATTTCTTAAGTTCAACTTCATTAAATCAAAACTTCAAATCGAATTAAATTAAATTCGTCAAATCCTTTAATTTTCAAGTCTTACATTAATTTCAATGAATCACATTTTATTTCTTGTTAAAGAAATTCCATTTCACTTATTTACTTACTTAAATAATTTCCCAAAACTTAATTAATAAAGAAATCTCAATTTCAATTATTTACGAAGTAAATTCACTTATCCAAAAGTTCAATTTTCTTATTAAAGAATTTCAATTCAATTTAATCATTAAATAATTCAATCTTATTTAATTATTAAATAATTCAAAACTTAATTATTAAATAATTTCAAAGTTTAATAATTTCAACTTAATTATAATTTCAAACTTAATTATTAAATAATTTCAAAGTTTAATAATTTCAAACTTAATTATAATTTCAAACTTAATTCAATAATTTCTCAAATTAAACAACATTCTTTCATCAATTACATTGTTAATATTTTGTTCCAGATTATTAAATATTAACATTTTCCTTTCATTAAAATTCAAATTTCAACTTCATTTCAAAACCATATTATTTATTCAAATAAAATATTCGTTTAATTTTTTTAATCAAATTATTAACCAATCGGGTTTTATTTAATTCTCTATATCCTAGGTCAAAGTTCAATTTGGGTATTTATCATTTCAACCCGATTCCAATTCAATTCAAAATCAAAACATAGCAAAGGGAACTTGCAGTGTGATAACTGGGATGGTGTCAAAGTAAATAAACAAGCAATAACAATAACCAATATCAATCCAATAATTAATTCAAATAATCCCGAAATAACCGTATTAATTCGCATTGTTATTTGTGCGAATTGATATAATTATTTCTAGAATCTACACTATCATTTCATGTAGATTAAAGATTATTACATTACGGTTTTCACTTGTCATTCAATTTCAATTTCATACATCATCAATTTAACAACATACATTCAGTGGTTCAAAATGTAATTAAACAAATCCTACGTGTCAATAAATTCATCAGTAAAAGGGGTCATATTATACAAATGTCATTTAATCAAATTTAACATATATATCAAATCTATCTATCCTACATCAATTTCAATTTCAAATTATTTATCACTTACATCATTAACAATTTAACGTCCAATATAAACATCAACAATCAATCAATTATCAGCCAAACTGTATTATCATCGCATAAATAATTAACAGATAATGGTGTCAGATGTCACAGGTGAACTGATATAGGTAATAGCATATATAACAGTGTAATTAACTAACAGCAGTATATTTAAATTGTCGTTTCAATGGAAATCAAATTTAATAAATAAAGAACGTTAATCGTGAGTGAGTGCTCACCTTTCGAGGCTAGATATATTTGACAATGAAATGAGCTACGAATTTCAAAGCAACACTGGATAGACCCGATTCGATAAAAACAAGCATGACGGACGAAGCTGGTAACAGGAAATTTATAAACGAATCAGAATTGGATTGGCGAAGATAGATAGTATAAATGGACTTATACATGACTATATATATAACTATTTTCATAAACCATATTAAATTTAAAACGCTTATTTTAAACATCTTTGTTTATTCCCTTTTTAACAATACTCAAAAATAATATACTAGTGACCCAAATCTTTGGAAACTATATGCACATATATATTATTTAAAACATATTATTTAAATAAACCCGCTTACAAATTAATAGCATATATATAAAATTTTATAATATAACAACAACTAAAATTAGAGGTAAACTCAACGGTTCACTTTGGAGTTAAGATATACACAATCTATTTCTTACTTACTGAAAAGTAAATTTACATATTACACCAATAGATATATAACTATAATATATAGCAACCTATATAACAAACAGAGAAATAGAACATATATATACTATATTACAACTAGTACTTGACAAATATTATACGCATGCAGACCCAAAATATGTGTGCAACCGAGATATACATATATGAACAGTTTATTTGAGTTGATAGGTAAAATAACTATGCTCAAATCTAGGAATTCAAAATATAACTAGAACAGCAATATACATATGCGACCGTAACCAACTAAAAAAAACAAAATCAAAAGCTCATATGCAAACCGGTTATATACTTTATAAAATATATAAAATTTCTTTACTATATACAATCTTAGTTTACGTAACAGACATATATAACCGCAATGCAAAATTTAAGATAGTTAATACCTTATTTATAATATAAAATACTATAATATATGTTATAATAATACTGTAGATAACTACTTACAAAATAAAAAAAAGAATCAGATTGTAAAGTATATAGGAAAGTACGTATAATTTATAAACTTTATATACAAACAGACCTGAAACTAACCAATATACAACATACGAAAACTTATATACTTTATCAAAATCCTAGACCAAAATGTACTTGAAATAGAAATCTGCAGGCTTCACCAAAACGTATTTATATAAACTAACCGATTGAAACTGACGTATAAATAGAAGTATAAACTTCCTATGCGTACAGACCACACACACCCATATATATAGCTTAGTTAGATATGTAAATATAATAGCAGATTTATATAAACAACTATATAAACTATTTCAAATAATTGAACACAAATGGTAAAACGTGTAAAAATTTGTAAAGGACAGATCTATCAACATACTAATATAAACAGAAACTATAGTTTATAAAACATAAATATATCACAACAGATTTCCAAGTTTGCATCATATTTGACAATCTATATAACCTATAACATATAAATATATAATATGTCTTAATATATAATACAACATATTTAGACTATACGTACCAAATATTAGAAGGAGGAGGCTATTTGCTGGAAGGTGCTGAGAGATGGATAAACTGACAAGGGGAGCGGCTTGCGTGCGTACTAGCAGTGGTGGAGAGGAATGAAGACACTGGCTACAAGGTGATGGCAGATAGGTGAGGTGAAAGAGAGGGGAGGAGGCACGAGCATGGACGGGTGGAGGCCGAGGGAAGTGGTGGAATGACGTGGTGATTGGTTGCGGAGGTGTGAGGCCGTGAGTGGATCTGGGGAAGTGGAGAGGGCTGTCTGGGTTGCTTGCATGAGGGGTGGTGGCTTCGGGGTCGAGTGGGCGTGTCATGTGGAGCACGGAGGTCTTGGTGACGAGTTGAAGGTTGTGTGGGCGGAGGGAGGATGGAGGAAAGGAGGTCTGCTTGCGTGCGATGAATTGGTGGAGGGAGGAATAGAGAAACGAGGGGAAGATAGGAAGGCCGGAGATACAAAACAACCACTTACGTTTATATTTTTTTTTAAATTGCAACCGGCAACAATGAATGCAACCCAAAATGAATGCAACCGGTGGCATTGGAAAAGTTAAGTACAAAAATCTAGGGATATGAAAGGTTAGTTGGGACTATTTGTTTTAACGTTACGAAGATGAAGGGTCAATGAACCCGAGAGTTTAAAATGTGTACCGGTGCGATAAATCGTTTCACAGATTTCAAGGCGTACCGGATTTTCGAAATACACAAATGAATACACCGTTGAGACCAACACGACGAGGCGATCAAAACGGTATACAGATATCAGTGGTACGATCATCCGATAAAAATCGATATCGGTACCAGAATGCTGCTATTTTGTAGAAAATAAGAACGACGGAGCAATAGATGTTCAAATTCGGAAAAACGACAAACTGACATCTTGCTCAGAAGATAGTTAAGAATTTTTCTATGCAAAAATATTTAGGTTTCGAAAACATTTTATTTGCATCGCTTTTTAACTGATTAAATTGAAGTAAATTTACGCACGAAATAAACTTTCATATTTTCGGACGAAAATTTACCGATTGCTATGTTTAACTGGACGTATTCCAAATATTAAATTTTTATTTCGAAATTTTATCGTTTAAAATTTCGCAAAATTTCAACTAATTACGTTATTAAAACAGTTGAAATTTACGGGTCGTTACATCCATCACTTCCCTCAATTGAACCTTATGCTCCTCCTAATTTTTGGAATAAATAAGAATATCAACCACGAAGACCAATACAAACCTATTCAACTGCTCCCGGAATACTCTACTCACCAAACCAATAAAATAAGCTGGAGCACTCGTCGGTCCAAACGGCATGACCGGCCACTCAAACAATCCATCAGGTGTACAAAAAGTAGTCTTCTAGATACTATCTTCAACCACTCACAACTGGTGAAATCCAATTCCCAAATCAAGCTGCGAGAAAACCTTCACCCCGACTAACTGATCGGAAAGGTCGTTAATATGAGGCAATGAATAGCAGTTTTTCTTTATCAGCTTATTTAATTCTCGATAATCAATGTAGAACCGTAGGGGACAATTTTCCATAGTAGTGAAAACAACAGGCGCCCCCTATTCTAAAATACTTCTCCAAATAAAACCCTTCTGCAATAGTTCTGATACCTGCTTATCCAACTCTTGTCTTTCCTTCGGAGCCATATGCTTAAGAGGCATCACAACTGGATTTGCATCTTTCTCGAGATTAATACGAAATTCAATTTCTCTTGGGAAGGAAGAATGGACACTTCTTTGAATACATCAGGATAATCCTTCCGTACAGGTATACACGATAGCTCTTCATGTGACAGGTTGTGTGAATATAGATACGTTCCTATAACATAAATATTAGGCTCACAACATATAATCAAATCAAGTCCATCGTCGTTCCTTAATCAAACCATCCACCTATCATAATCCAATACTACCCCATAACGAGACATCCAGTTGTTTCCAAAATTAACCCACACCCCGAAAAGTTTAGTCCATATATATTGTAAAGACACTCCACATCGCAAATAACCAACATTAGATTATGACATAACATCGATAAATAGGTCGATCCCCCAACATGATTTGACACTGTAATAGAGTCATGCACAAGATCCGGTTTAAGAGCTAAAATACAGACTAATGCACTTTAAAACGAATGAACTTGTGGTCCATTTCCTTTGCACTTACCCTATTGTTGTTCCTCCACTTCCTTATTCTGATCCATAGTCATATTTCCATTTAAAGAATTCAGTAATGTTGCTTCTACAAATCCCTCAAACATTGCTCCATATTGTTTTTGATTCAATGCTAACTCCCTCAATGGTGAACTTAAGCCTTTCGTAAACTTTAATGCCTTCTTCGCTAGAGTATTCACTAATTCGAATCTAAATTGAGCTAACTCATTCAACTAACATACATACTTCCCAATTGTCATTTCACCCTACTTCAGGGAATAAACTTTTCCAATAATAGATCCTTTTTAGCACCAGAAAGAAACTTCATCTTGAATACCGACTTGAAAATCCTATAAGTAATAGTATTCTTATCTACTTCAGTTGTTACCACTTTCCACCGGCAAGCCGCTTCACCTTTCAAATGCAAAGTTGCTATCTATCTCTTAATACTAGTACCAGGTCCCAATAGGTTAAAAATCTTTTCGCAATTATTAAGCCATGCCCAAGTCACCAAGTATGGTTCTGTCCCAAGAAATGGCTTCCCGCCAAGGCTGGAGAAATCCTTACATAACTTTGGAAAGTCAATAGTTGGTGATGTTGATGCTGGAATCATACCTTAGTTAGCAGTGGTATTGGTAGCTATGGTTTTGGTGGGGTGGTATGAGCTTGGCTCGTCGCTTGAAGGTAGTGTTTGAACCATACTAGAATATTAACTCCAGGAATATCGAGTACATTTATACGGGTGCTAGTCCTTGCCCTGGTATTTATCCCATTAGCATTGGCTGCATTGATCATTGTTCCAATTTCGACTGAATTACCCATTTTAGCTATGTGTAAAAATGGGATTTATTAGAAACTTCCCAATAGATAGTAAACAAAACCAGAACAGTAAATGGGTGTGAGCATATGTACTTTGAATTCCTATATATTACATGTATATCTAATAGAAAATACAAAAAGGCTTTCTCAATACATTCATAATTTGTATCGTGGTTCCTAACCTAACCTCTGATACAAAATGTAACAACATGCCTTCTCGACCCCCATATTTGATGCCTGAACCGACGCTAATACCCGTGAACTGAAAGGACAAATTGTTGGGATTTTAGACAAAATGAACATATACATACATAGCAGAAGGAAGTAAAATATTGTAATGATCGGCTTTTCAAGCTCCAAATGTCGACACTAATACATCCATAGTATTCATGTGCCATGCACCTAAGTGACAGAAAGACATAACGCTACGGTAAAATAAAAAGAAGAAAAGAAAAAGAATAAGAAAGAAGAGAACACGGTATCAGAATATCGCAAGGGAATGATAACATATAGTATGAAACTGATCTTTTACAAAGAAAACTGTATGGTTACAATAATCAAAACAAACTAACCTATCATCAGCCTGAACAATTATAACTGTCTATCCCTATAATTGCTGATATATTTAATCAAAGTAATGCATCAGAAATAAAAATTATGGTAGGTAATCATCCAGCTCCTCTCTAAGAGCTCCAATGAACATCAACAAAATATGGAAATATACACGGGGCCGACCCGATCATTATAAGAAAATAACACTCGGATCGGTCTTGTAAACCAGCGTGAGAAACTCAAGTCATTTGAATTATTTGATGTTATAAAACTTTTCAAAATAAAGGTATCTCGTAAAACCACACCGCATATAAACATGGATGGGTTTTTACCTTATGATAACAAAAAAATTTCTATTAGAAACTCACATGATGTTCGCATAATGTCTAGGGTTTCGAATAACCATAAATCATAGTTGGAATGGTTACATTTGTTACATTTAATAGCATATTTAGGTATACAAACAAAACCGTTGTGGTGCATTCGCATAATGGATTTTCCACGGAGACCTCCTCATAAAACTGAGACCAATCACCTATGACAAGGATCAGAAGATACCTTTCCAAGCATCTTATATCTCTAGATAAAATATACCATAAGGAAAACACAACCATCCCACGCCCTAACACATGAACAAAGTATCATCAACTCCCCAAGCATACTGTAGAAACTGGAGTTGAAGTACCCTATATTTGGGTTAGCTAAACCCGAGATTGTGCAGCGTACTCATTGTTTAGTCATTTCTCGATGTTGAGGCTACGTTCGGCATCTTCCACATGAGTCTTCAATACTCAAATAGATCATGAATTCCACATGGATTCCATCATTCTCAACAAAATTTAGAACCACACATGGATTCCATCATTCTCAACAGAATTCAGAACCACACATGGATTCCATCATTCCACTTACAAAACATAGAACACGTATCTTAGTCTTGAAGTGGTTTTCGATAAGTAGAACACTTACCGATCCCGGTCTCTCCAAAACTGAATCGATGAATTTGGTCTTATTCAATAATAATATGAATGATCGCTTAAGGGAACTAATTCCGGTATACTTTCCATAAGCAAGTAATTATACATGCACTATCAATTCATCCAAAGCATGATCAAGTCACATAAACGACTTTTGATCCCTTTTGAATTAATTTATCCTTTATTGATTTAAAACTCTTTCATTTGGTAAAACATATTTTTACCAAATGAAACTTCTTTTATAAATCAAGACTTCCTTTATTAATCAATATCCATTAATCAATTAAAACCTACTTCATAAACTTGTATATACGTATATATATAATTTCTCTTTATACAAGATACATACTTATTTTCTACTATAAGCTTATACTCTTTTGAATACTTAAGAAGTATCAGAATAATCTCAACGGTATAAGTATATTCACAAATCACTTAACAAATTTTACTTACTTTAAAAATATAATCAAAGAGTTTAAAAACAAGTGTTACTAAAACATTTGTTACTATAAACCCCTTCTCTTTTATATTTAATTTTTCCTATCCTTTTATAGATGATTTCAATATATGTTATTATCTTCAAAATTATATTATTAAAGATCTAATCATATTTATAATATTTTTCCACTTTAAAATATAATTTAAGGGTTTAAAAACAAGTGTTACTAAAACATTGTTTACAACAACCCAAAACACTTCACATTTAATCATTATCTTTTAAACTCTCATTTAAAGGTTTAATTACATTTTAAGGGTTAAAGATAATCATTGCTCAAACATTTTTCATAACAAACCCAAAACATGCATTTTATAGTGATCTTTAAAATATTCATGATAACGTCTTATAATATCTCTAAGTATAATTTGTAATAAGGGTTAAAAACAAGTGTTATTTACAATAACCCAAAACCAAATTTAAACTTATTATCAACTTCAAAAATATTTATTTAAAGATCGAATCGTATCTACACTTGTTAATTAAGGTAATACACTTTTAAGTAATTCAACAAAACCATTTATTTTAACTTAAGGTGTTTAAAACCCAAATCTCCTTTATTACATTTATAAAATATTTAATTTAATATTTGAAACTTATATATATATATAGAAATATCTTTAAAATACTTATTAATATGGTAAAACACTTTTAAAACTATGATAATTATTTATATAGAGTATAATGTAAAAATAAGGAATTTTGAGATAAATAAATAAAAACAAGTTTTATTTAAAAAGCCACTTAGTTTAAAAATTCATAATTAATTGTTAAAAATATATTTAAACTTGAAACAAATTTTAAAACACTCTATTATAAGTTAGAAAACAACCTTAAAAGGATTAGAGAAAAATATATATTTAAATATCATTTTTAAACAATTTCTAGCTTCAAATAGCAAAGAAAGCATTTCTAAAAGTGCTGTCTAAAGTTCTGTTATACGTTTTAACACGTTTTTGCTACAACTTTGTGTCTATTTTTTAATGCCTTAACAAATGATTTTAGATCCACTCTTTTTGTAGTAGTTATTATACATTGGGTACTTGAAAATTATGAAGAAAAATCCCAAAGAACGTCTTCTAATTATTTTATATAAATTTCCAAAAACAAGATATTTTTCTAAAGTGCTCATATAGCGACTATTTCGCTATAACTTTTGCTTCTTTGTTCAACTAGCTATCAAATGATTTTAACTTCAAAAATTTCCCAATAAAAATAATATGTCATTAACTTGTTAAAAAGGTAAAGAAAATCTTAAGAAATTTTGTACAAAAATAAACGTTATTTCCCAAAAACAAGTTATTTAAAAGTGTCGATATAGCGACCTTTTTACTTCAAACTTTCTTAGCTTTTTTAATATTTTCTGTAACTTTCCAAAACATAGACTTTACTTTTCCAACCACTTATAAAAGTGTATAAATTAAGTTATATCAAAATATATTCTTCAATCACCACTTTTCACAAATTAAAATTAAGGGATTTCAAAGTGCGTTTATAGCGGCTATCGCTATATGGACAATTCCATATTCAATTTAATATTTATTTTTATTTCATTTTATACACATATATGATTCCAAATTCAAAACATATATACTAATCAATATGTCCACTTTAAATATTTTAATGAACTTATCATAATTCAATGGTTTATAAGCTAACTACTTTAGCAATCTACATACTTTTAAAGCATATAATCAAGGGTTTAACTTTAAGTAGTTAATGTCTATTATTACTAATATATTGCAAGCATTTTAACAAGTGATTTAGCAAGAAATTATCAACTGATATTATCAAGTTATTAACTTGATTCAAAGTAAGAATAACTCACTTTTATTTAAACCAAACAATTCCAACTTCCTACCAAAATTCAAACAACCACCAAAACACTTGCTACTTACTCCAAAACTCATGTCCAAAGCCTCCATCCCTATCGTTGCTCATGGCAAAGCCATCCTTCCCCCTCTACATTTTCTCATGGCCCAAGGGATGAACTCCCCATAACTCCATCATTTCCCTACTTCTTAGATGCTAAACCATGTTTCCTAAATGATATAAGAACTTTGGCAGAGTTTGGTGGAGATTGGATATAATTTGCATAGTTTTCTAGAAAGTTAGAGAGGAGATAAGAAAGTGAAAAGATTAGTTTAGAAGTGAATTTGTGTAGATATGAACTGAATGTATGTAGATATGAACTGAATGTGTGTGTATTTATAGAGTTTGGAAATGTGGCAAAGTTTATGAAACCCCCTCTTCTTCCATGCATGATAACGTGCACACCATACCCTTACAAAACCTACTTTTTACACACTATACATCCTTAAATCACTCCCAAATCACTCCTTAAATCAAGGGTCAATGTCTCCTTATATCTACACTTAATTAAATCCTCTTACTTAATTTATTTGCTTAGGAGCTAAGGTGATTTAATACGTGCTAATGTGTTCATATGATAACATACTAGTAATATTCAAACAATTTTGTGTTGAATAAAAGTTGATTTTTAACAAAATATTTTCCGGTAACATTTTCAGTATTTATCCAGTGTATATTTTTTTAAACACATTTCAAAGTTAAGTTTTCTATCATTAATTATTAATTATAAAGTGTTTAACAAGGTTATAAAATCATATTTAATCACGTTAAATCTTAGATACAAATATTTAAATAATTCAGGTATTTAAATACGAAGTGTTCAAAATTCTACAAATATAATACAGGAAAAAATATCATAGCCACATCACCTCAATATGTCTAAATGTCGAATACATATGTATGCTCTACTCTATATATACTACAAAAATAATACTATAACACGATATAAGTTCGTCGCTCGACCGCTACACATTCGTCGCCATGTCATACCCAACTGTCATATCCACATATCCATATCGTATCATATCTGCATGGATTTACTTCCTGGACTTGCCTCTTGCGCTATAGTGTCGCATTTTGTCCACCGTCACATCAATCGTGTATAGGAATCATGCCCTACAGGGTCGTTTGTTGTCCTTGTGCTACCTAACTGATTCACGACCTAGACCAGTCTCATGCTCTACAAAGTCACTTAACATCCATTGCCTCCTACTGGTCGTCGTAGCACTACAGGAGAGAATATCGTCATGCTTGGACCACCAACTAAGTGTCACAAGACTGCATTCATATTCACATACACATTATGGGCCGTCTACCTTATTCCTAGACTTGTTTACATCCACATCCATTGTCATATCAAATTTCTATATTACAACACATATACATATCACTTCAAACAACAACCAAATCATTCTACACATTCGTTCATTCCATAGCACCGTCATTTATCCCATCACGCATCAGATCACCTTCTAGAACACAAGAGAAAAAAAGATTCAAGTCGTTCATTATTTATTTATATAGGCCTAGGTTCAAACTAATAGGAAAATAGTGCACCAATGGACATGTTGGCACAGGCTGGTGCATCGGTGTACGTTATTCCTGCAGTTTTCATACTTTGGGATTTTCAAGTTTTCATCGTCATTTCCGCCTCTGCCCGCCACCACTTCACCTCCAATCATCTGAAAAACTATTTGTATCCTAACTTTAGGTTTCTAAGTCGGATTTTGTTATTTATTTCACAAATTTTAGTATAAAATCCTCAGGTTACCATATTATTATTAAACGTAGTTTCTAAGCATTATTATCAGTCACATCCCTCCAAATACCGTTAAATTTTGAATTTAACTTTTAGAATGTGTTTGCCTACTTTACTACAGCCTACATATCATTATTATAATGTTATAATTGCATTATATGGGAAGGAAAGAACAGATCACTCACTGCAATGCTTATTCTTGTCTAGATCCTCGCTACCTGGGCTGCCATGTCTCCTCTCTTCCGATTTCCTCCTCTAAATTGCTACTAGTATGTAGCCTTGTCCACTAGCTTTGCAACATTCTTATCTCGTTTTATTCAGTGGAGTTTTGATTGAGATATTTGTGTTTGATTGCAAGTTGGTTTTGAGAGAAAGATGGAGGAGGAGGAAGAAGTGTGAGGGTAATTTTTCTAAAGAATTATGTAATTTAGTTTTAAATCAGAGGAGTGAAAATACTTTTTCTACTAAATTTGAATTCCAAATCTTATGTTTTTGGCCATAACACCTCTATATAGACTCCAAACGAGAGAAACCATGATGCTCATGAAGTAGAAAAATAAGATGGTCATAATGGTACTAGTTTCGTTATAAAATTCTGAAGTCTTAAAAATAATCATTTTGCCTCTCCTTATACTTAGTTTATTTAATTAATTCATAAATTCTAATTATTTTCATATTATTATATTATTAATATTTAATTAAAATACTTATCAAATTTCCAGGTATTATAATGGTTGTGAAACTCAAAGGTTTAAATTCATTTAGCAATTAATATCTAAGAATTTAAACATCGTCCACGTTCAACTTGATTAGTCTAAATACGAAATCCTTGGTTCAATAACAATATTTATTATTACCATACAACTCTAGTTAGAGAATTTGACTTTAAGTTGACTATATTTGACTGTAATATTAGCCTCATATAACCGATGAGTCAAATTCTCTATTGAATAGTATTTCACTTTCGATGCTTCAACTTGGACCCAACTATAGTCATTTTATGGATGTTATGCCATGATTTAAATGTAATCAAAGTGTACTGTTTACATTAAGTTCAATAGTATTCTTAATTCGAGATAACTGTGTAATATCGTCATTTCGAGATTCTCCGTTTGACCTTAGTTATAATAACCAATAGAAAATTCTCAAGTGAGTCATTCCATAATTATCCAATAAAAATCAGTATGTAACCCTTTGGTGTCTCTAGTGTCCATGAGTAATACACTACCAACATTTTGAGAGAGTTACAAACTCTGGTCTCAACGGGTGAATTAATATCCTTCTCGAAACATCTTGACTAGGAATATTTTAAATTATATGTTATTTTTAATGTGATAAATTTCTCATGATTACAACACATTGCAATTACTGTCACATGGCATATCATTTAAGGTTTTTCTTTTCAATATACTTAAATTAAATTATTAATAAACATATCGTAATATAGTAAGTATATAATAGAAAGAATAACGCCTTTTATTATGAATAAGATTGGCTACCAAGTTAGATATATACAGCTAATTACACAATCACCCCTATGGCATACACCTAACTTTATCATTGCGTACTTTGGTTTCAATAGATGTATCGATATCCTATCTCAAAACGTATTGATTAGGAATTTTTAAAACAAATTGTTATTAAATATTGTGATTAATTACTCACGATTGCATTTGCAATTATAATCAAACAAAATTTTACGTGAAGATTTTCATTTTAATATACATTAAGTTGATTACTTAATTAATTATATCACAAAGTAACAAAGTATGTAACAAAAAACACCTTTATTAGAAACACGATTGATTATAGCAATAGATATATGAAAACAATTGCTTAATCAACTCGAGGGCATACCACTAACTATTTCAATCTCTCACTTGCAATTGGGGTCAATTATGGAATCTAAATCCTATTCTTGCGATCTGTTTTCTCAGGATAAATTGAACTAACCCTTAGTGAATGGATCTGCTATATTGTTTTTGTTTGAAATACAGAATACAGATATTAAGGCTAGATTAACACTAGAAGGGGGGTGAATAGTGTTTAATGGATTTTATGGAATTTTTGACATCTTTTCAAATTAAACACAAACAGATGTAATTCAAACACAGAGAAAATCACAGAACTAGATACAGATGCAAATAGTAAATAAAAGCAGTAAAGGAAAGAACACACCAGAATTTTATACTGGTTCGGAGTTACCCTACATCCAGTCCCACACAATTTCTTGTGCAGATTTCTTTTCCAATATAATGCCGATATTACAACCTCAATTTCAAGGCCACGAGATACACCCTCCTGTCTCCGAGTCTAGGGCAAACTCTCATGATTTAACCTGGTTACAAGGTCATCTAATTGATTTACGGGCTACAATCACACCCAATTGATTTACGGGCCACAATCACACCGTGTCCAATCACACTTTGATAGAGAGAGACTCAATACACTTCAATATTTTGATATTTGATTACAAATGATCCTATAACTCTGAATAACACTGAGATCTTTGAGAGAGAGTGGCAAAGAATCAAACTAGAGATGATCAAGTTTGATTCACTTAGGATTTTGGCAGAATTTTGTTAAAGCATTTGAAATATAAGAGAATATTTGAGTGGAAAAGAAGGAGTGAAGAAATGAAGTAAAACTAACTGAAAAATCGTTGAAAACAACTGGTATATATAGGAGAACAACTGTAACGCTACGGGATTTTCAACTTCCAAAAATCGACATCAATACATCCACTGTATCAACTGCCGAGCAATCGAATGCCGGAAAACCGAATTGTTATGGTTAAAAAGAAGAGGTAGAAGAAGACAGAAAGAAAGAAGAAACAACAGAAAAAATATCAGAATCTCACATATCGCAGTGGAACAACATATAATAGATCAATGAATAATCTTTAAATCGAAGAACTATATCAGTTTATACATTACAGCATCATCAGAGTTTACAACAAAAATATACACAATACAACACTGGACAGTTATATAAACTTGTCCTCATACAGAATACACAGCGGAATACATAATATCATATACAAATGCTACGCCTCTCCATCTAGCTCGCCACTGAGCTCCACAGCATCTCCTGAATCCAGAATGACCTGATAACCTGACTCTAGGCTGCCCGTGTGAAAAATTATGGGCACCCGGAGTTTAGGAAAGGAACAATAAACTCCAGGTCAGTCATGGGACTGGTGTGAGAACTAAAAATAGTTATTATCTTTAAAACAACAACAAAGGAAGTAAAAGACATCCGCAATGCTTTTTGGAAAATGAAACTACCATAAGGCCTCCCGCCACACACACAATGCAAACGCAGAATTGGAGGAGATTTCTCCTTATGATAGTCAAACATGCTTACTACGCAAAACAAATCATTTTTGATATTATTATTAGTGCATAGTGCAGAAAAACATTTCGAAAGTATAATATAAATCTTAGCCAGCATAGGTACCATTATATTATGCCTGCTATAGCTGCCACATTAAATGGCAGGTTCTACAACTAATACCATACAAGGTTCGTATTGTTTGATTGGATTTCCAACAAATGGTCAGGCTAAGGAACTTCCTACTGCCAATGGGTACGCCTCTGGCGGGACGTCCCGAGAACTAACTAGCTCTCTGCCAACACAAGGCCGGGTTACCCCTTACACTGGGTAACTACTACACGAATATGCCACCCCCCGGTCCTTTGGGACCTTTATCCAAGGCGCCTCAACAAAACAATAATCACATAGTAAATGAGATTGGAGTAACCACATAGGTTAAATACCAGGGCTCCATACCTGATACCATCCATTTCCAGAAGGAAATGACATACCCTAAAGGGAGCGACCCTCATAACCTTGCCGCATATTCCTGTTTTGACCATTTCCAGGTTGTGAGGTCCGAAGAGGTCTCGTCCACAAAGCAACGCTTTTTCACAAAGCCATGCTTTGATCAACAAATGATCAATAAATAATCATCACACAACAACACTCAACATGCCACACTACCAAATTGGGAGTATATCACTGATAACTTTCAACTACATAACCTCTGAGTTCGTACGTCTTAGAGAAGGGTGTTAAGCTAAGAGAATAAATTCTCCGCCACCAACAGAAATGTATTTGAAAGAAATCAGCTTTATATCTCAAAATGTAATGTCAGACATGTAACCATACAAGTCTGTTCCGGGTTCGAACAGAACCGAAGGCACATCCGAAGAAGCCCTTGCAATCTGAGTATTCACAATCCCGATCGAACTTCCCATCACAAAGGAAATCTCTATACCGTAGCTAACGGTGCAGAGACAATCGATAGGTCATCCTATCGTTTTCACAAATACACGGTCTTCACCACCGGTCTTCAAATGTTATCCATATCGTCATATCACTTATTCGGAATGGGTTATATGACACAAAGGTCCTTTCCCGGCTAAACCGAATAGTGAGCATAATATTTAAAACATATGGATATAGGGATTTCAATTAAGTCACAACTTATTATCCAAATCCTTTCCTTTAAATGGTTTAAACAAATTACCATTTTTAAATCTTTAAACAAAAAGATTTACTTCACAAAGTTTACCCAGTTTCACAAAGATTCATTCACAGACTTCCAAATCAATTTCCATTTCAATTTGATTAACCCATTAAATTTTTAAATCAAGATTTAATTTATAGCTTTCAAAACTATTCATAATTCAAGTCTTTTATAATATAAAAGATACACCATTTTAAAATCTTCTTTAATTTTCAAGATAAAGCTTAATCATCTTCACAAAGGTTAATTCATAGTTTTTCCAAACTATTCACAATTTCATTTCAATTTGAAATGTTTCGATACATATTGGAAATCTCTTCACTTTATGAAAGCTATTATTATTTGAAAACAGATAGTTTTCATTTTGGGAAAAACTGGTTACAATTACACAGGTTAAAGCCATCCAAGTATAAAACTTGAATTTAAATTTAAATTTCCAAAACCATATTTTAAATGGTTAAAAACCCATATAAACACCTTTTACACTTGTAAAATCTTTTAGACCATAATTCCCAATTTATTGAATTCAATTTCAAGTAGTGAATTCAAAATTTAAATCAAATCATTCAAATTTCAATTTTATTAAGTTATTTAAAATAACTTTTATTTCTGAAACTCATTTTCAAAAGCTTTCAATTCCAATTCCAAAACTATTTTGGATTCAAGAATTCAATTTTCAAAATTGATAAAAATCTGTGACTTAACCGATTTCCACGTGAAATCCACATTTGTGTGTGTATTGTGTAGTCCAAGGGTTTAACATAATAGTGCAACAACATTCAACCATCACAGATCAAATATAACAATATATTTGATAAGCGGTATAAACTATAACGCTTATCTTCCATTCACAGATCACAGATATATATATATATATCATAGATAAATAGATCACAAATCACAACACAAAACAGGATATATCACAAAGCATCGCATATCAGGGATATCAAACAATTCAACATCCAATATAATCCAAACATCCATAAGTAGGATTACTTTAATTATCTGATTAATTCAAAGTCAGATAAATTTCTATAAATAAATTTTGCCAGTTATGGTAAATTAATAATCAATTAATTTCAAATTGATTTTCAAATTTATTTCAAAACACCAAATCAAATTTTCAACGAATTTCCAAATTATTTCCTTTTTAAAATAAATTTCTTTATCTCTTCAAACCTATTTAAAAATCCAAATTTTACATAAAATTTTCAACTTATAAATAATATTATTAAAAATCCCTTTAGTAAGCCCTTTTCCCAAAATTTGAAATTTAATTCAATATAGTTCAAAAATAAGACTTTAACTTTTCAAAACTCCTTTTAAATTTATCCAATTCTCAAAAATAAATTTTTTCGATAAATTTCAACTTGAATTTCAAAAATCCAATTTTATTTATTTCTGGTATCCAACGATACCAAAAATACATCCGGCTAAACCGTAGTCTTCAACACTTCCAATCACAATATAATCACACAGAGATTATAAATAATCAACCAACAATATTGAAACAAATTCAATTATTTGAGGAATCCAGTTGGATCTCTCCAACCTGTTTCCCTGCATCCACAGATGTTAGCACAATACCAATTCCACTTCGAGGTGGAATATCGCGGTATATGGGATTTATAAAATACTATCCGCTATTATGCGGCGCAATAGGGTCTCATCCGCTATATAATGCGGGAAATCAACTCCAAATACATATATAATACCAATTCCACTTCACGGTGGAATATCGCGGTATATGTTTCTAATATAATAACCTCCGCTTAATATGCGGCGTATAGGGTCTATTTCAACACAATAGATAACAATTATCATTCAATTCACACAATCAAGAAATTTTAAATTTAACTATTTAAAATTTAAATCGAAACAAATATTCGATTGAGTGAGAAGTTCTCACCTTGCTTTCAATAACGGTTGTAGTATTTTATTTCGAATAAAATTAAACACGCGTTTAATTTTACTCAAAATTATCACAAGCTCCAATCGACTCCAAACCAGTTCCATAATGTAGTGCTCGACAAAACGAACCCAATGCAAGTCGTTTCGTCAAAAACAGACCTCGTATCAAAAAGATATAGCATTTTAAAGTTTGAACGAATTTTAATATATATAAATTTACAAATTATTTTATTTTTAAACCTAGAATAAATCGCAGCCGTTCGATTTTGCAATAGGAAATCTGGGCCGAGCGTTATATCTCCTCCCCCCTTCCAGGTTATCACGCTCGAAACAACCCATACGCCGCCACCTTGCCATCAATTAACGCAACCACCTCGTCGACTTCAACGACGATCCAACACCTCCAACTCGAAGCATACACTCGACTCCACCCTCGCCTCGAACGGCTCGAAGCTCGGTCAACTCCCTGCCTAGAAAAACATGCACGAATAGCAGCCATTCGAGCTCGATTTGCCATTGATTCGCTGCTCCAAATTCGATCGTACCCGTTGGATCGCAAGATCTCGTCTGGCTCTTTAACTTTGTAGTTGATCGTTTCTTGAATTGATGCATGGATTAGAAGAGATTAAAGGAAGAAAAATTACAAATTCTAGCCATTGAATTGGAGATGGCGGCCAGCCCTAACCTCTCTAGGGTTTTGATGCAAATGAAGAAAAATAGGTCCTTATATAGAAAATTGCAAAACACTATTCATCTCGAAAATTTCCGAACTCCAAACGAAGCGTGCCGGCTGGCGTTTCTAAGGTTTTACCCGCATTCCGAACACAATGGAATGTGTTTTAGAAGCTAATTTGATCATATGCTCGAGTTACGAAATTAAACGATCAAATTTAAATTAAATCGATTAAAACGATTTTTATGCGTTTTGGCTTGCCCCGGACAAACCGTAAATCCGATTGACACGAAATTTGAAATCTTACAATAATTTCACATTACGGATCCGATGAAAATCCGAGACTGTTTGAAAAATGACTATTTTCACTCGTCAATTAAATATTAAAATATTAAATTTCTACAATTTAACTTTTAATTCAATTTTAAAAGTTTACAAACATCATTCTAACTCCAATATAATTTAAAATAACTTTATAAATCATTTTTATACACATTAAACCCAATTTCCAATTATTTCTGGAATTTCAAATATTAAATTGTAGATTTAATTATCCAATTAAATCTAGATATTCGAAATAAAAATCTATTTGACTTACAAATTTCACTTGTTAATATTTAAAATCAATTAAATATACGAATTTCAAATGACAGAAATTCTGGGTCGTTACAATCTTCCCCTCTTAAAAGAATTTCGTCCTCGAAATTGCAAAGTAAGAAAAATGCCCCAAATCCATTAACTTTTCAAAAATCCACTTAGTGAAAATTTTATATTCACCTTTTCCAAAATCTTTAACTTCAACCAAAACAATGGTTTCCATTTTCTAGTTCAATTCCTATATTTTCATTACAATTTAGAAATCAACTTTTCATTAACCAAATTTTTTTTCCAAAAGTTCAAAAATTTTCTAACTCCCAAAATTTTCCCAGAGTCTCCTTTGTACGGAGGAGCTTTTACAATATCACAATAGATATAAATATATATACATCGACCCACACGGTCGGAAAAGTAGAAAAACAGTTCATATTTCCTATTTTTATTACGTAGGCGTACCTTTTTAGCATTTTTAAGCAAAACAGTTATTTATTAAGCATTTTAGCGCGACCCAACCAGCCAAACGGTAGCCACGACACCTGTACTTACTCAATTTAAATATGTAAGTGCCACATATATAAAGTTATTAACAATTTACTCTTTTAAACAACTACAACATATGCATATTAAAAGAAATGGATACTAAACAAGGTTTATAAGCAACTTATATAATTTCGACATTACTTGTAATCGTTTACAACCAATTCATATACAACGACATTCAATTCTTCATTTTCAATTAGTTTACATTCAGTAATTTAAATTCAAGTTGGTTCACTTTCAATTTGGATTCAATTACATAGCTTTCAATTTCACTAATTCAATTTCATTAACACTTAATGAATTTATATACAATTAACTAACAACCATATAACAATCAAATCATAACCAACATAACCAAATTATTAAATTTACATTCAATTTGGTTCAACACTTTTTAATTCCAATTGGTTTAATATTAAGTTGACTTCCATTCGATTCATTCAAATTCCAATTTATTAGCTTTTAAATGAATTAATACTTACATTCATTATTCCATATCAATTTATTTACATTCGATTGATTAACATTCAATCCATTTATTAATTCAATTGCTAATTTATTTTACAAATAAAGTTGAATTTCATTTATATAACTCAAGTTCATATTCATCACTTCATTTCATTAATTCACTTATTAATTTACTTCGATATCAAAATCAACTTCATTCATCATTACTTAAGTTATATTCCATTTCAAATTTCCACTTATAAATCCAATTCAATTTATATAACCTTCCTTTAGTTAAATTCACATCATATATTTTATTATGCTAACTCAATTTCATTTCAACTTTACCAAAGTTAAATTTTTTATCTCATATTATAAGTTCAAAACTCGTTTCACTTATATTTACCAATTACAACTTGGATTTTTATTTCAAATTTGTTTATCACAACAAAACTTCAATTTTCTTCAATTTATTATGGTAGCAAATCCATCACATAGAAACTCGAAAATGATACTGATGATGCTGCAGTCATCACCCTTATTATTTCCCAGCAACACTAGTGAATTCGGTGCTTTTTATTCTTTCAAAAATTCCCTTTTATTTATAAATCACATTTATAAATCTTTTTCTCATATAATTTCACCGTTTAACTTTTAATTTTGAAAAATAACTTCCAAAATAAACAGGATTCAAAATTTTCAAATTCATAGTCCAAATTCATTTTTATTTACAACTCACATTTATAAATATATTCATATAATTTCACTTCTTATATATAAGACTATTTCACAACTGCAAATCATATTAATTATAATTCCATACTTAATAATTCATTTGCTTATATACTTCATTCTTTTACAATTGTTGTTTTTATATAATTTATTCAAACAACTTTTATTAACTCATATATATATTCTTACATTTTCAACAACCAAACAATTAATTTATATACACTTTAATAATTTTTGAAAAATTATTTCCTTATATACAAAATATAATCGAGGTAAAATTATTTCATTTACCCAATTTAAAATGATACTGTGTCGGTTTATCTTGTTTAAGAGTTTAGAAATCCCTATCGATACAGTAAGCTAGACTGCACCGACCCGAATCCATAAACAATCAACCGATAAGTCAACACAATACAAAGCAATTTCATATTCACTAACAAATACGCGCTTATATCTAGTATTACACTCAACTCATTCTAGAGTACTACTGACTCTATCTCTAATGAGTAACACCCAATAGAGCCAAGGTTGTCACTTAACCATATGCTCCGATACCATATGTAACGCTCCGAGATTTTCAACTTCCGAAAATCAACATTAATACGTCCACTGTATCAACTTCCGAGCAATCGAATGCCGGAAAACTGAATTGTTATGGTTAAAAAGAAGAGGTAGAAGAAGACAGAAAGAAAGAAGAAACAACAGAAACAATATCAGAATCTCACATATCGCAGCGGAACAACATATAATAGATCAATGAATAATCTTTAAATCGAAGAACTATATCAGTTTATACATTACATCATCATCAGAGTTTACAACAACAATATATACAATACAACACTGGACAGTTATATAAACTTGTCCTCATACAGAATACACAGCGGAATACATAATATCATATACAAATGCTACGCCTCGCCATCTAGCTCGCCACTGAGCTCCACAGCATCTCCTGAATCCAGATAGACCTGATAACAAGACTCTAGGCTGCCCATGTGGAAAATTATGGGCACCCAGAGTTAAGGAAAGGAACAATAAACTCCAGGTCAGTCATGGGACTGGTGTGAGAATTAAAAACAATTATTATCTTTAAAACAACAACAAAGGAAGTAAAAGACATCCGCAATGCTTTTTGGAAAATGAAACTACCATAAGGCCTCCCGCCACACACACAATGCAAACGCAGAATTGGAGGAGATTTCTCCTTATGATAGTCAAACATGCTTACTACGCAAAACAAATCATTTTTGATATTATTATTAGTGCATAGTACAGAAAAACATTTCGAAAGTATAATATAAATCTTAGCCAGCATAGGTACCATTATATTATGCCTGCTATAGCTGCCACATTAAATGGCAGGTTCTATAACTAATACCGTACAAGGTTCGTATTGTTTGATTGGATTTCCAACAAATGGTCAGGCTAAGGAACTTCCTACTGCCAATGGGTACGCCTCTGGCGGGACGTCCCGAGAACTAACTAGCTCTCTGCCAACACAAGGCCGGGTTACCCCTTACACTGGGTAACTACTACACGAATATGCCACCCCCCGGTCCTTTGGGACCTTTATCCGAGGCGCCTCAACAAAACAACAATCACACAGTAAATGAGATTGGAGTAACCACATAGGTTAAATACCAGGGCTCCATACCTGATACCACCCTTTTCCAAAAGGAAATGACATACCCTAAAGGGAGCGACCCTCATAACCTTGCCGCATATTCCTGTTTTGACCATTTCCGGGTTATGAGATCCGAAGAGGTCTCGTCTACAAAGCTACGCTTTTTCACAAAGCCATGCTTTGATCAACAAATGATTAATAAATAATCATCACACAGCAACACTCAGCATGCCACACTACCAAATTGGGAGTATATCACTGATAACTTTCAACTACATAACCTCTAAGCTCGTACGTCTCAGAGAAGGGTGTTAAGCTAAGAGAATGAATTCTCCGCCACCAACAGAAATGTATTTGAAAGAAATCAGCTTTATATCTCAAAATGTAATGTCAGACATGTAACCATACAAGTCTGTTCCGGGTTCGAACATAACCGAAGGTACTTCCGAAGAAGCCCTTGCAATCCGGGTATTCATAATCCCGATCGAACTTCCCATCACAAAGGAAATCTCTATACCGTAGCTAACGGTGCAGAGACAATCGATAGGTCATCCTATCGTTTTCACAAATACCCGATCTTCACCACCGGTCTTCAAATGTTATCCATATCGTCATATCACTTATTCGGAATGGGTTATATGACACAAAGGTCCTTTCCCGGCTAAACCGAATAGTGAGCACAATATTTAAAACATATGGATTTCAATTAAGTCACAACTTATTACCCAAATCCTTTCCTTTAAATGGTTTAAACAAATTACCATTTTTAAATCTTTAAACAAAAATATTTACTTCACAAAGTTTACCCAGTTTCACAAAAATTCATTCACAGATTTCCAAATCAATTTCCATTTCAATTTGATTAACCCATTAAATCTTTAAATCAAGATTTAATTTATAGCTTTCAAAACTATTCACAATTCAAGTCTTTTATAATATAAAAGATACACCATTTTAAAATCTTCTTTAATTTTCAAGATAAAGCTTAATCATCTTCACAAAGGTTAATTCATAGTTTTTCCAAACTATTCACAATTTCATTTCAATTTGAAATGTTTCGAAACATATTGGAAATCTCTTCACTTTATGAAAGCTATTATTATTTGAAAACAGATAGTTTTCGTTTTGGGAAAAACTGGTTACAATTACACAGGTTAAAGCCATCCAAGTATAAAACTTGAATTTAAATTTCCAAATCCATATTTTAAATGGTTAAAAACCCATATAAACACCTTTTACACTTGTAAAATCTTTTAGACCATAATTCCCAATTTATTGAATTCAATTTCAAGTATTGAATTCAAAATTTAAATCAAATCATTCAAATTTCAATTTTATTAAGTTATTTAAAATAACTTTTATTTTTGAAACTCATTTTCAAAAGCTTTCAATTCCAATTCCAAAACTATTTTGGATTCAAGAATTCAATTTTCAAAATTGATAAAAATCTGTGACTGAACCGATTTCCACGTGAAATCCACATTTGTGTGTGTATTGTGTAGTCCAAGGGTTTAACACAATAGTGCAACAACATTCAACCATCACAGATCAAATATAACAATATATTTGATAAGCGTTATAAACTATAACGCTTATCTTCCATTCACAGATCATAGATATATATATATCACAGATAAATAGATCACAAATCACAACACAGAACAGGATATATCATAAAGCATCGCATATCAGGGATATCAAACAATTCAACATCCAATATAATCCAAACATCCATAAGTAGGATTACTTATCTGATTAATTCAAAGTCAGATAAATTTCTATAAATAAATTTTGCCAGTTATGGTAAATTAATAATCAATTAATTTAAAATTGATTTTCAAATTTATTTCAAAACACCAAATCAAATTTTCAACGAATTTCCAAATTATTTCCTTTTTAAAATAAATTTCTTTATCTCTTCAAACCTATTTAAAAATCCAAATTTTACATAAAATTTTCAACTTATAAATAATATTATTAAAAATCCCTTTACTAAGCCCTTTTCCCAAAATTTGAAATTTAATTCAATATAGTTCAAAAATAAGACTTTATCTTTTTAAAACTCCTTTTAAATTTATCCAATTCTCAAAAATAAATCTTTCGATAAATTTCAACTTGAATTTCGAAAATCCAATTTTATTTATTTCTGGTATCCAACGATACCAAAAATACATCCGGCTAAACCGTAGTCTTCAACACTTCCAATCACAATATAATCACATAGAGATTATAAATAATCAACACACAATATTGAAACAAAGTCAATTATTTGAGGAATCCAGTTGGATCCCTCCAACCTGTTTCCCTGCATCCATAGATGTTAGCACAATACCAATTCCACTTCGAGGTGGAATATCGCGGTATATGGGATTTATAAAATACTATCCGCTATTATGCGGCACAATAGGGTCTCATTCGCTATATAATGTGGGAAATCAACTCCAAATACATATATAATACCAATTCCACTTCACGGTGGAATATCGCGGTATATGTTTTTAATATAATATCCTCCGCTTAATATGCGGCGTATAGGGTCTATTTCAACACAATAGATAACAATTATCATTCAATTCACACAATCAAGCAATTTTAAATTTAACTATTTAAAATTTAAATCGAAACAAATATTCGATTGAGTGAGAAGTTCTCACCTTGCTTTCAATAACGGTTGCAGTATTTTATTTCAAATAAAATTAAACACGCGTTTAATTTTACTCAAAATTATCACAAGCTCCAATCGACTCCAAACTAGTTCCATAATGTAGTGCTCGACAAAACGAACCCAACGCAAGTCGTTTCGTCAAAAACGGACCTCGTATCAAAAAGATATAGCATTTTAAAGTTTGAACGAATTTTAATATATATAAATTTACAAATTATTTTATTTTTAAACCTAGAATAAATCGCAGCCGTTCGATTTTGCAATAGGAAATCTGGGTCAAATGTTCTATCTTCTCCCCCCTTCCAGGTTATCACGCTCGAAACAACCCATACGCCGCCACCTTGCCATCAATTAACGCAACCACCTCGTCGACTTCAACGACGATCCAACACCTCCAACTCAAAGCCTACACTCGACTCAACCCTCGCCTCGAACGGCTCGAAGCTCGGTCAACTCCCTGCCTAGAATAACATGCGTGAATAGCAGCCATTCGAGCTCGATTTGCCATTGATTCGCTGCTCCAAATTCGATCGTACCCGTTGGATCGCAAGATCTCGTCTGGCTCTTTAACTTTGTAGTTGATCATTTCATGAATTGATGCATGGATTAGAAGAGATTAAAGGAAGAAAATTTACAAATTTTGGCCATTGAATTAGAGATGGTGGCCAGCCCTAACCTCTCTAGGGTTTTGATGCAAATAAAGAAAAATAGGTCCTTATATAGAAAATTGCAAAACACTATTCATCTCGAAAATTTCCGAACTCCAAACGAAGCGTGCCGGCTGGCGTTTCTAAGGTTTTACCCACATTCCGAACACAATGGAACGTGTTTCGGAAGCTAATTTGATCATATGCACGAGTTACGGAATTAAACGATCAAATTTAAATTAAATCGATTAAAACGATTTTTATACGTTTTGGCTTGCCCCGGACAAACCGTAAATTCGATTGACACGAAATTTGAAATCTTAAAATAATTTCACATTACGGATCCGATGAAACTAGTTTCGTCGAAATCCGAGACTGTTTGAAAAATGACTATTTTCACTCGTTAATTAAATATTAAAATATTCAATTTCTACAATTTAACTTTCAATTCAATTTTAAAAGTTTACAAACATCATTCTAACTCCAATATGATTTAATATAACTTTATAAATCATTTTTATACACATTAAACCCAATTTCCAATTATTTCTGGAATTTCAAATATTAAATTGTAGATTTAATTATCCAATTAAATCTAGATATTCGAAATAAAAATCTATTTGACTTACAAATTTCACTTGTTAATATTTAAAATCAATTAAATATACGAATTTCAAATGACAGAAATTCTGGGTCGTTACAATAACGGTCATGTCCATTCGCGAAAGGTCATGACGAATAGACACTTCTTTTGAAAATTTGAAATCTACGGCTACCATGTCGACATGGGGTGTATAGGGATGTCGACATGCCTATGTTATTTTTAAAAATTGATTTTTCTTTAAAATGATTTATATTCTAAAACTTATCAAAACAATTTCTAAACTTTGTAAACCATTTTGAATATAGTATAAACTTATAAAAAAGTTTTAGAAAGTAATCTTAAAATATATAATCTATAATATTAAAAACTAAGTATAGACTTCTTTAAAATATATTTTTGAGATTTAAAGCTAAAATATTAAAATCAAGAGATAGTTTTTTTTAAAACAAGAGATGATTTTTAAAAAGATAGTTTTTGAAAAAAATGGTTAAAAAAATTACTTTGAACATTTCGTGGATTCCATTCCAGTAGAGAATGTCGTGGGTTCCATCCCACTAAAGAAGTCGTGGGTTCCATCCTGCTATTAAAGCGAGAAGGTGGATTCCATCCCACAATTAAAATCCAAATAAAGATTTTAGCGCTATTATGAAGTTTTAACATAAATCTAGACTCTATTACTTATCTTGATATCTTGAACTCTTGAACTCTTGATACTCATGAGTCTTCAGTCTTGATTTCTTCAACCTTGAATTCGTCAGTCTTGAATCTCTATACTGTACAGTCTTCATTCTCAGTTCCTGCGTATATATACCCTGCATATACATAAATATCTAGACAAGAATATTAGTATTTATATTTTATAACAAGTCCTAAGGTTGTTGTCATCAAAACCATCATCTCAGGAACTAACAGTTTTACTATCTATTTTATCAGCTAACTTTTCTCAATCGCTGATAACTACCTTTGTCATGTGGAACTTTCAAAGTATGTGTCCAGACATCTGTGATCCATAGGTTCTTTCGTGGAATATATTCATCATTATTTTGACAAAACAATATCATGGGATTCTCCACATTTGGAATCACCCCTAGCTCAGTTATAAATTTCTGCATATATCTAAGTTAATCTGAGTGGGGTTCATTCGTAGAAGCATATTTGAGTGGGATGCACCTGTAATATTCGCCATTAAGGCAGATGGCTCTTTGAGGTTGTGTATAAATCTGTGCAGTTAAAGCCCCGCTAAAACCCTGCAAAATCTCTGCTATAGCGCATAACGCTCTTCGACCGCTACGCTTTTTCAATTTAGTGCTATTAAATAGTAGCTCCACTTTAAGCCCAGTTGTTTTCTGCTACTCACTAAATCAGTGATTTTTAGCACACACTTTAGCAAAATTAATGTAAAAGGTTGATTTAATAGTTCACTTTTAAACCAAATTAACAAAGTTGGGTCAAAGACTCAATTTTAAGGCATGAATGCATAATATAAGTTAGAAATTTGTTTTAGTCACCAAATTTGGACTGCACAAATTATGATATTCTTCGGTTTTGTTATGTAAGATTAAAAAATATTTTTTTCTACACAAATAATGTAAGAATGAAAATAAATTTACTTTAATTTTTTGTTTTATATCTAATGAAGCTTTTTGCACCTTCACTATTTTCCGCTATATCCCGCTTTATCTCCGCTATAACTTTTTACACCTACACCGCTATAGAACCGCTAAGCGCTTTTAACTGCATAGGTAGATTACTGGGAGCTAAATAAGGTAACGAAGAAGAACAAGTATGCACTCCGTGTATTAACTACTTGTTCGATCAGCTCCATGATGCTAGGATGTTCTCTCGGTTGGACCTTGCGACAGGTTTTATCAACTAAGAGTGGCGAAGGAGAGTGTGCCGATTATAACGTTCTGTATGCCGTTTAGGTTCTATGAGTGGATGATTATGTCATTCGGGCTAACCAACGCATCGGCATACTTTGTTGATCTTATGAACCGTATTTTAAGGGATCAGCTAAATAAGTTTGTACTTGTGTTCATGGACGATATCCATGTTTACTCGAGGATGGAGGATGAACATAAGAAGCATTTGAGGATTGTGCTTGAGGTGTTGAGGAAGCACCAACTGAAGGTGAAGTTTTCAAAGTGTCACTTCTAGAGGAGGAAGTGCGGCTTTGTGGTTACGATATCTCTAAGTAGGGTATTTTTATAGATCCTACAAAGATGGCAGCAGTACAGGATTGGGATCGACCCAAGGCCGCTACAAACGTGAGAAGTTTCCTTGGATTGGCGGGATACTATAGGCGTTTTATCAAGGACTTGTCTAAAGGTTGTAGTGCCATTAACCAACTTAACAAGGATGAATATGACATCTATTTAGGATGCAAGGTGTGAGAACATGTTCGTAAGTCTGAAGGAGAGGTTGACGAGCGCATCAGTGTTAGTCATTCTAGGCGGAAATGAGGAGCTAACAGTTTACACAAAAGCCTGTGGTACTGGATTAGGTGCAGCGTTGATGTAGAGGAGAAAGGTTGTTGTCTACGCTAGTCGACAACTAAAATCGCACCAGAAGAAGTATCCAACTCACGATTTGGAGTTGGCAACGATAGTATTCGCTTTGAAGATGTGGATGGATTATTTTCTTGGGGAGTGGTTCCAGTTATATGTGGACCACAAGTCATTGGAGTATCTATTCTTCGAGAAGGACCTTAACCTTCGTTAGCAGCGATGGTTAGAGTTTGTAAGGACCCGAAAATTTTAACGGTTGAATAACGTAATTAACTGAATTTTTGTGAAATTTTAAATAATTGAATTTGGAAATAAAAAATTGATATTTGGAATGCGTCTATTTAAACATAGCAACTGGTATATTTTCATTGGAAAATATGGAAGTTAGTTCTGTTGTTTAATTTTCAATTTCAATTTAAATCAGTTAAAATTGATGTAAATAAAATATTATTGAAACCTGAATATTTTTGTACAATAAATATGTAATTTATTTTTTGAGTGTTACGTCATAATTCGTTTCGTCAAATTTGGACTTCTCTATCTTCGTTTATCTTATTTCCAGTGAATTTGCAGCAGTTGGCACCGGATATCGACATTTGATACGATGATCATATCACTGATATTTGTGTACCATTCTGTTTGTCTCGTCGTGCTGATCTCCGTAGTATATTCATTTGTGTGTTTCGATGTTCGGTACGCAGCGAAATCCGCGAAATGGGTAGTTGTATCGATACCCATTTTGGGTTCTACGTTCTGTGACCTTTCAATTTTCAACCGTTTGAAAATCAACGGTCATTTGCTTTTATTATTCCTTGAATTCTTCTGCCTGACCATTTACATTTTCACCCATTTGACATATATCTACTAGTTTATTTTTGTGACCCTTCATTTTCGTTCGTACCGTTGAAAAAAATTAATATCACAAAGCTATATGAATAATTTGAGGCTTACACGTGGTATGCTTTCATTTCTATCTGAGATAACCTGCTCTTCCTCCATTCTTTCTCTTCCCTGACCCTTTCAATTCTTATTTACTTTTGCTCTGCTATTTGAAAACATAAATATAATAATATATATGCTTTGTCTTGCTCGTTCCCCTGAACCCAACCCATGCTTCCATGTTTCCTACCATTTTCTTTTTCTCTCTTGGATCTGATCTCCTCTCCACCATAATCGCCTCTTCCACTGCCTCAAGCCTTCCCTCGCCTAAACACTCGGCCACATCCGCCCTAGATGCCACGCATAGCCATCCTCCTTACCGTTTTCCCCTACGCCCTCCAAACGAACAGCCGCGCCAACAGCCCGCCTTCACCCTAGCACGACATGCCACCATCTGCCGCAACCACCTCCGCGCTTTGCCCCAGCCATTCTTGACCTTATCTCTTCCCAAACCTCCCTTTCTTTTTGCAAGCACAGCCGAGCCTCCCCATGAGCTTGCTACCTGCCACGTCCCCGTTTTTCTTCAGCCTTTGTTTCATTTTTGCCGAGCATCACCTGCACCGTCCCCCTCTCTCTCCTCTCCTCCGCCCAAAGCTAGCCTACCACCTTCTTACCGCAGGCACCCTGACCGAAGACCCCATACCACAACTTCCTCCTCAAGCCAGCGACACATCACCTCCCAGAGCAGCCTCGCCACCACATCCGGCCAGTTCGGCCGGTGTTCCCTCCAAGGAACCGATCACAACCCTTATCTCTCCAACCACTTGCATTCATTGCATGGTCCTTTTTTACTATTACATATATAATATGATTTAAATATTGATATTTTAAAATTATATTTTATAACAACTAATATATATACTATGTTTATTTGAAAAGGAAGAATTTTATATATAGTTATAATATATAAACTGTTTACTTCGGTTTCTTTTGTTTCACATATTTTATTTTACTTACGGTTGTATATATAAAAGAGTGTATTATGTATAGATTATATTATATAGTCCTAGCGTGTGTTTAATTTATAATATAAAGTATCTACGTATATATATTGTCGACGCTATATATATATTGTTTCCTTATACATCTATATTTTTATAGATATATTCCATATTTTTGTGAGTGCTGTCCTTGGGAAAATATATATATGTATATATGTTATATGTTTTAAAAGTATATGAATATGTTTAAAATGTTTTATTATAAATTTTGTTATAACATAATATATATACATTATGATTAAAGTTATATTTGAGAATTTTGAAAGAAAAATATATGTATTTTAATAGATATTGATATTCAATATAAAATGAAGATGTTTTATTTTAATACGTGTTTAAATTAAAAGTTGATTTCAAATTATACGATGATTTTATTCTAATACATGTACTGAATTGAATAGTGATTTTAAAATATAATTTATATAGATATATATAGTTCATACAAATACGTATATATTTTGTTTCATAAATTCATGTTCGTCATGCTCTGTTTTATTTGTCGAACTCGTTTTCATCATACTTTACTTTGGAATTCGTTGCTCGGATTCGCAGCTCAGTTCGTTATCAAATTCCTCTAGCCTCGAAAGGTGAGCAATCACTTACGATTAACATTCTTATAGTTAGTAAATTTTATTTCATTTGAAATGACAATAGAAATATGCTGTTAAATTTGAATTGTTAGTTATTTAATTTTTAAATATAATATGCCATTATCTGCAATTGTTCACCTATGATATATGACACCATATCCTATTGTATATTTTATTTGTTACTGATGATATATGCCTATTGTTGATATGTTATATTTTTATCATAATTGTTCTCACTCTGCAAGTTCCCTATTAAGTAGAATTCCCTATGGGTTGAAATAATACATACTCGAACGATCTTATAGATTAGGGGAAAATCGTTATGGGTTGAAATGATAAACCCAAGCGATTTTCATTTATTTTGAAATTTTGGGATTGCGGGTTGAAACGATATATACCCGTAGATATTTAAATTGCGGATTGAAATGATAAATATCCGTATCACTTGACCATAGGATAGAAAATTATATACGGACACCGTTGGTCTATATTTTGAAAACGATTCCTAAAGTTTTGAAAGGAAATATATGGGTTTCAATAAATATTGATTTTTTTAAATATAATATATAAATGTATTTTATATATGTATAAATTTTAGATTTTTAAATTATATGTTTTGGAAATTTTAAATTTATAAGTTAGTTTTGAAATTATAAATTTTAATATTTTTCTTATAATTTTATTTTTTTAAAATATATAAAATAATATTTAATATAAAATATACATTTAATAATAAGTTTTAATTTAATAAAAATTAATGTAATTAGTATATAATACGTTTAAGTATTTACTTAAATTTATATTAATATTTTAAAAATAAATATTTTTATAACTTTAATAATAGAGGTTGGGAAGATAAATTAATTATGACTTGGAATTTAAATGGGTTAATAATTGAATTTGAATAAGAATTGATTTGAACTTATTGAATTTGAGATTTTGGAAGATATGATTGATAACTTGATTTGATAAATAGCGAGTAAATAAATAGATTCTCAATTTTATATAAAACTGGGATTGAACATTTGATATTGATTTAAATTTATAAATTGAGATTTTATTTAATTGTTACTAAATTGATTAAGTGAATATTTTCAAATTTGAATAAAAATTAAAGTTAAATGTTGAAATATAAATGAAATTTATATATTGTAAATGTTTGAATATTTAAACTTGAATCTTTGAACTTTAAATTGAAATGGTTAAATTGGAATCGATTCAAATTGAATTTTTGGAATTTAAAATGATTTGAATCGATTTCCGAAATTAGAGGAAACTATATTTTATTATATAAGGTATTTTAATATATAAACTATTTTAATATATAAATTATTTTAATATATAAACTATTTTAATTTATAACTACTTATTATATATACTATTTTCAATATCTAAACCGTTTAAGTCGAAAGTGTTATGATTTCCAAAGTGTTATGATTTCCAAAGTGTTATGATTTCAATAGTGTTATGATTTCCAAAGTGTTATAATTTTGAAAGTGTTATAATTCTGGAAAATAATATTATTTAAAGTGAATAATGATATTTAATTGATATGATTTTTGAAACAAATATGATATTTTGATATGAAGTATGAACTATTTGAAAGAAATGACCACGGTGTGAAATAAGCGTTTGGTTGTTAAAGAGACCGAGATAGGATATTGTCATACTCTCTACCAATACCGAAAACCACTTTAACAACTGTGTATGTGGTGGAGATTCCAAAATGAAGAAGGATGGTTGGTGGCGATTCTATATGAGGTATTAGTGCAGCCCTAACTCCCATGAGTCAGCTTGATGTGGCTAAAACAGGAGCCACGCCGGGCCAAGTGAGGTCATTCCTCCGATCTGGCACTTTCCTTCGATACCATTCTATTACTTTGTGATTTGATTGGGTGCACCTTTGATTTGGGAGTGTGTCACGAGGTGGGCGGTAGTAGCTGCTATGCGTTACCACCAGTTCGGATACGCAAACGATATATCTACCCTGGCATTGCCTCGAGTGCCTTGTCACATGCCCTATCGCGCCTTCTACGAGTTTGTTTTGTGTCGTACCTATGGAGTGCTCCCTGATAGCCCACCTGTGGGTGGAATTTATAGTATCTGTATAGACTACGGCATTATAAAAATGTGTTAAGGGGGATATGGGTAACGCCTTAACGCTATTTTAATAGTTTACTTTACTATAGTCATATTATAATAGTGTATATTACTACATAGTAGATAGTTCCACAGATCCTTAGAGGATGGAAATCCCAAACATCCTTTAAGTTACTTGTATTTCAGTTGACATTTCACTTGAGTTGAATTTATTAATATAAGAATGTTAATCCTGACTCGAGTGTTTTGTGTTTTGCTTTATACTCGGGTCAGACTGAGTGTCACAGCATTTGAGACTCACCTTTGGAGATTAGAGTTTTGCTTGAAGATCTGTCTTATCTATTCAGCTTTTCCAGTTGTTTTGTTCAGACTTATCATCTGTTGTATTCGAGACTACATTGTATTTGAGATATTCTGTTGTATTTTATTTCAAACTTTAATGTTTATATAGTAGTTTCATGAACTACTATTTATCTATTCCACTGCTTATTGTTATATTACTCTGTGTCTGTGATTCTGTGATTGATTTATTTACTATATATGATAAGTTTTGCCAAATATAAATTAACAATCTGTTGTTTCGAGCAATTCAAGTCTGACATGTGCGGATGCGAATGGTTCGAAATACCGGGTCGTTACAGAGTTATTACCCTCTTATGACTTTGACAGTTCCTATACCCTCGGTAAGGAAAATGCAATGGTCGACACATTAAGTAAGAGACATGACGGTTTGGGAGCGATGTTCCTAGAGTGGAAGCAGTTGGAGTTTATTGCTAGCTATGATTTTAGACCTTGATGTGAGCTAGAGCCAAAAGTGTTGACTAGCCTGACGATCATACCTACCCTAATTAAGCAGATTTGTACTAATTAAAGGCAAGATGGTAGAATAGTGGAGATCATGTCAAAGATAGATGATGGAGTAGAGTTTGAGGAGATGGAAGTAGTATGGGATCGATCATGATGGTTGGCTCCATAAGAATGGAAGATTATTTGTTCCTGATGTCAATGGGTTGAGGATTAGCTGCTACACGAGTGCCCTCATTCGAGATTGATTATACATCCTGACGGTAATAAAATATACCATGACATGAGGCAGAGATTTTATTGGGAAGTGATGAAAAAGGATGTTGGGACATTCATCTCGAAGTGCATGAACTGCCAGTTGGTAAAGGAAGAGCTGAAGAAGCCGAGTGCTTGCTGCAACCGCTCAAAATTCTAGAGTGGAAATGGAAACAAGTTTTAATGAAATTCATTGATGGATTGCCAAGGACAAGAGGAGGGTACGATAACATCTGAGTCATAATAGATAGATTGACGAGGAGGGTTAGATTTGTACTTGTAAATTCTAGTAGAACGACATCTAATTTGATTGATTTGTATATGAAATGGGTTATGCAATTACATGGTGTGCCGAAGGGCATTGTGAGCGATCAAGACCCTATATTCACTAGCGGATTTTAGAAGAGCTTACAAGGGGCATTAGGGATGGAGCTGCATCTTAGAACAACTTACCATCTGCAAATGGATGGACAGAATGAGAAAGTGAATCATATCTTGGAGGATCTCTTGTGAGCTTGCATTCTCGATATCGGTGGCTCATGGGATGATAATCTGCACTTAATAGAGTTCACATACAACAAAAACTATCAGTCTAGCATTGGTATGGCACCATATGAGGCATTGTATGGTCGATCATGTAACGCTTCTTCATGTTAGTGGGAGGCGGGTGAGAGGCTGATACTTGGGTTAGATATGGTTAGAGAGACTTCGGAGAAGATCGAGACCATTCGGCAATGAATGAAAGCTACTCAGTATACATAGAAGAGCTATGCCATTTGAAGATGTGACTTAGATTTCTCTATTGGCGATATAGTATTTTTCATGATCTCTCTACTGAAGAATGTTGTTTAATTCGGTACTAAAGGGAAGCTGGTATCGATATTGGTTGGTCCTTTTTTGATACTTGAGAGAATTAGGAACTTGGCTTACAAAGTCGACTTACCCTAGAAGATGGCGAGTGTGCACAACATGTTCCACGTCTCACTTGCAGAAGTTTGTGCATAGTTCAGGAGTAATAGTTGAACCGAATCAGCTTGATGATATTGAGATTGAACCAAAAAATAATCGAGACCTCATAGGCCTATTCGTATCGTTGCATGTGATATGAAGCATCTTAGGAGGAAGACAGTAGAGCAAGTTAAGGTTTAGTAGAGTAAGAACGAGTGCAATTATACTTGGAAGACCAAGGAGAGCATGACCGCTTATCTGGATCTCTTCACTTGGTGAGGCTTCGGTTTATGGCATTTACTTTCACTTTCGATATCATGTAGGGTAGTTTACGCTATGCCACAAAGTGAAACAGATAACAGTGATCACACGACATAAGGTAGATATTATTTTATCCCACTTTTTCACACAACACATGACAAAACCATTTGTTGTCTGAAGAGCCACAGAATCTTTCATCTGTTGTCTGAATAGCCCGTGAAATCTCTATGAAAAAGTTTGTTATTCCAATAACATTTTATATGTCGTCTGATTTAAGTTATCAAAAATTTTGTTTTTAGCTCCATCCTTTCCCTCTCATTTATTTCGTGGCCGCTCCTTTTATTTTGTTTCCTCGGTGTATATTTTTGTTCCATCCTTTCTATTCTATTTTTTACTCGTTTCTTTCTTTCTCTCCATATCAACAATTCTTTCTGGAATTAAGGTTTCAGCCGCTTTGAAATTTGTTGAATCGTCTTGCTCCTTCAATCGCCTTTTTTTGCGGGCTCGTTACTAAGTTGATTGCATGCTTTGATTTTAGGTTTCTGATTTGAAAACCACCGCTTTGAAATTGTTGAAATGAATAGCCTTTTTCTTTAATTGATGCTCGCGTTCATCAATTAGTAGGCAATTTATGGTTGCAGCTGCTTCTGGTCAAGAGTTCTTCGATTTAAACTGGCATGATTTCTATTCCTTTCGATTTATATTGTTCTCGACTTCTATGTCTAAAGCCAATGATGATTTGGGTATATTTATAGGGTTTTATTCCCTATATTTTCGGTTTTGAAAATTTCATGCTTTGATTTCTACTGTTCCAAGTCCACACTCATGTGTTTGCTTGTACTTGTTGTACAATATTGTATTTTATGCTTAGTTGATGATGAAGGTAGTTTGGTTGGTTCTTGCTTTGATACTTATGGTGGCTATTGTTTGAGTTATTTGCTATGTTGAATTCGATTTTCCTGGAGATTTGCTTGTGTGTGAGTACATTTAATTCTGTTTATGCTTATGTTATTGTTGTTTAGGTATATTTATAGGATCTTTCTCGGATGTGGCTGCTGTTTTAATTTTCTTGTTTATCTTGGTGCACTTTGATGGTCCATGTTGCTTTTGCTCTCTTGGTTCGTCCATACATGTTGTTGAGTTTCCTTTCTACTCACTATGTACATATACACATGTATATACATATGTGTATATTAGTTTGCTTGGTTATGTCGAAATGTGTGTGCTTGGTTATGTCAAAATTGTCCCTTGTTTACTGCATTTGCACTGGTACTTGTATATACATATGTGTATATATGTATGTGTATGTTTATATATGCATATCACTAAATATTTATATATCACTACATATGTGTATATATGTGTGAACTTCCATGTATATACATACATATGTATGTGTGTATATATATGTGAATGTTCTTATATCTGCATATATATGTTTTAATTTGTGGCGCTTGCTTTTATACTATGATTTCTGATTACACTTTCAATTTGCTGTTTTGATGTGTGAATTTCCATGCTTGAACCATTTTGAGGTTTAGTTAAAATTATTTTCAGTTCTAAACCATTTCGAATTGCATTTGAGTCAATGTGTGTGCTTGGTTTTGCTGCCTAGTTTAAGGCAGTGTTTAGATACTTTTGACACTTTTGAGCTGAACCAATTCTAAATTACTTGAGCTCGAACCATTTTGAGTATGTACATATATACAAGTATATACATATGTGTATATATGTATATCGCTTGAGCTCTAAAGCTTGCTGTTTGGTTTGCTTGTACTTGTATATGTGCCTGGTTTGTTTTGATTGACTCCATGATGCTTGCAGTTGGTTGAATCTCTGAACATGTGTTGCATATATACATGTATACATGTATATACATATGTGTATATGTGTGTCGCTACAGCACTTGTTATTTTGCTTGAGCTTGTTTATGTGCACTATGATTTCTTGTTACACTTTCAAATGTAAATCTGTTAATGTTCAGTTCTTGTAAACTTGTATGTGCTTGTATATACTTGTATGCACTTGTATATACCTGTATACGCTTGTATATACTTGTATATATATACTTACATATGCTTGTATGTTCCTATGTACACTCGAACTTATATATACTTGCTTCAGCACTTGTTGTTTTTCCTGAGCTTGTTTATGTGCACTTTGCTCTATAGTTTATTCCAGTGCATTGTCCATGTTGCACCTGAGTTGAATTGTTGAATTGTTTTCTACATATACATCTATGATTACTGCATACACATGTATATACATGTATGCTTTGAACTTGCACTTGTTGCACCTGAGCACTTGAATTGTTTACTGCATATACATGTATGTCCATGTTGCACATGAGCACTTGCACTTGTTTACTGCATATACATGAGTACTTTGAACTAATGCATGTATGGTTTGTTGTTTGGTTTAAAAATCAAGTTCTCATTGTTTGCCTTATCTGTTTTGATGCTTGAACCAATTGTTGAATTATTTTTCCTGAGCTTGTTTGCTCCACTTTTCTCTATTGTTTGTTCCACTTTGCTCTTCTAGTTTAAACCTGGGTTCAGTCTTGTTCATGCTTTGTTAAAGGCAGTGCACACTGGACTTATTTGTGCACTTATTTATTATGGCCTATGAAATTGAACTTGAACCTTTTTGAACTGTGTTGCTTCCTTTAGTTTGGTTTTCTGATTTGAGTTGCATTTCCTTGTGCACTTGAGTTGAGCCCGAGGAGGCTTAGGCTTGACCTTGTGCACATTTGCATTGTGTTGAGCCTTCAGGCTTGACCTTTGCAATAGTCCGTGAGATTTAATCGATGCCCGACCTTGTGATATTCAAAGTGCTACAATGTGCATATCATAAGTTGTCCGTCCACATTTGTATTTGTCCTTGTCGAAAACATGAAAAGAAAAAAAACCCATAAACCTAGGAAATATTCATATTATATTCAATTTTATTTTTGCAATTTAGGTTTGTTTCCTTTTCCATTTTACTACGTTGTTTATTTGATAGGTATAGGTGATGGTTGGACACAACTTGGAGCAAGAAAATCAAGAACAACATCAAAAACAAACTCGTATGGGTCTAAGTGAGTAAAAAAAATGTTATATATATATGAGTGTAGAGAAATGTTGTATATATGATAGTGAAGTGAAATTTATATTTGAAAATGTAAGTAGAGTAATAGTGAAAGTTGTATTGTATTTGAATTTGATTTGAAATAATATATTTGAATTTCATTATGTGAACAATTATTCATATTAGATAATATTTATATGTTGTATAATAGGAATTTCTAGAAATGATATTATAACATTAGACAGCATATAGTGCGTTTTTTTGTTGTGCCGGTGCATATTAGACGACAGGGCATCTTTGTGGTCTGATGTGCAATGAGATGGCACAAAATTTAACACAGATAGATATGCAATCAGACAACGGAGCATATCTGTCGTCTGATGCGTTTTTCCTGTAGTGTTAGTATCCAACATGTTGGGGTAGGCGTAGATATCATTTACCTGCTTTTATGTGCATCTTTGATGTTTGATATGTTTACTCATGGATGTTAGATATGCAGGGTGGCTATGTCTGATTTCACATTGATGGTTTTGGGAGCTGGTTAGGAATAGGGATGGATGACTCCATGATAGCTCATGGTGACTTTGGGATGACAACCAAGGATGTATGATGACATCGATGACTTGATGTGGTAAGTGGCTATAGCATCTGGTAATGGACCAAAAGGATGAGTCTAGCATGATAGCTCATAGAGTAGAACATGAGGTTGTAATGCTCGTAAGTAGGACATGGTAGTCTGCTATATATTTGAACATTTGCGTGTACCCATATATTTGGAAGTCTGCATGTGTCCAGTCCTTAGCCATCTGTGTGGGCAAGAGTTGAGCATTTGTAAGGTAGTTCGCTATCGTTATGTGTGCTAAAGGATTGATAAATGACTTTGTGGTTGTGATGATCATTGTTGGGATAGGGTAGTCCGCGTGTACTCATATATTAGGACGTCTACGAGTGTCCGGTCCCTAGCCATCTGCGTAGGCAATGAGTTGAGCATTTGTAGGAGTTGTCGTATACCTGAAGCACTTGAGTGAGAGATGAAAGGCTATGTGATGGATGCTATATTTGCCGTATACTTAATATGTTGTGTGATATCCCTATACCCTATATTTTCCACTTGTGATAATAGTTTAGCATATGCCGTGTTTATATGCTAATTCTTTGGATGCAGGAAAAAGTCAATATAGCTATTCATACCCTATGTCCCTATTTACTGTAACAACCCGAGTTCCAGTGGGTCCGGATTTTTCACAAAAAATGCTAAAATCCAAGCCCACTGAAGCCCGAGTTGGGTATCTGGTATCCCGCAAATAGGCAAAGATAAATATATCAGAGCTCAAATAAATATCTCACAGCAGAACTAACTAAAATATAATAGTAAGTAAATACTCACCAAGGTAATAACACTTTCTAAACAAGTGTCATAAAGCTGGAAAATCCCTGCCATCTATCTAACCCGTGGGATGATATGAGGAGGGAGTCAGAACGAAAGTTCTGGTGAATGGACAAATTATACACTTCTAAGCATAATTCTAAATATACCGTTTTATTTCCATTTTCTGTTATATTATGTTTATAGGGTTTATAATACTCTCGTCACTGTGCGTGAATCATACCCATCTACACCATAGTAGATTAAGACCTAATAACCAATATATATATATATATATATAGCTACATGCCCAAAGACCGCATCGGTCCTAGTACTACCCATAGTACCTTTTGTATCCTCCTCGAAAAGGACTCGATCATCTCACTACTAAAGCGTACTGTAACTACATTTGTAAAGGACAGCTTCGTGAGGCCTACAATACAGATGTTCCATCGTCTACTATGAAAATGTGAAACTGCATCCATACTATCTTATACTAGTGCTTGGACATCCACAATGTACCACCCAGTGCGTACCTTGAGGACTACATGTAATTGTTCTGTCTACTCCCTGAATTCCGCCAACAAGGTCTACCTTGTACGGAACTAAGTCGGGGATTTTCTATATCTGTAAAGGTCCGCTTTGTTAGGCCTACAATACAGATATTCTACTTGGTCTGTCTCTTTTCTCATCGTGGCTATGGGCCCACGCAGTCCCCCCTCAACTAATCGAAAGACCTTTCAAGAGCTAAGGGGCCGTGCCCTATTGCAAACAATCTAAACATTCAATTGGCTATGCCCCTCATCCAATGTCTCGTAGTGAAAGAATCATTGGCATGTTGGTTTAACTCTAGTCTTTCCCGAACTCGCTCTGACTGATGATGGCTGATATCCGCATGCGACTATCCTTATGGGTCCTGTCCACTATAACCTACTCGCAAACTAGAGTACAGTGTCAGACGAATATCCTACTCCATCATCAACCTTTTGACTACCTACAAAGGTCAACTTCGTTAGGCCTGCAATGCAAAAGCAGTCAAGGCATACTCTCTTGATGGAACACCTACAGATCTACCTCTGGGGGTGCAGCTTCGTTAGGCCTACCCCAGAGGGCCATCCTAAAGTATCCTCACAACCCGTTGAAGTCTCTTACTTCCTTCTAGCCCAAAATAACTAATTTGGACGTGCTCTTCTGTACTAAAAATCTGTGATGAACTGCTTTGTTAGGCTCTTTATCCAGATTCCCTTCGGGTTACTCCAAACGCACTTTACCATTTTATTAGACCCTACGTCTAATCTTTTATTATGCGTTTAGTTTACTTTTCTTATTCTGTTGGCTAATTATTTACCCTAATCAACATGTCCAGCCCCACTTATATGTGAGACCATCAGTCCTAGACCTGAAAGGGAATACTGCCCGTACGGGCCACTTCTATTATTTTTGCTTATTAACTTAATCCAAGATCTAAGTTTGATAAAATAAGCCTCTTCTATTTCTTTCTTTTTAGTTGTAACCTACGTGTTACAATTATGCTTGTAATTGTCACTTTTATATTCTTTTCTTTCTTTTATAACCTACATGTTATAAATGTAATTGCAAGTGTCTCTTTTCTATTCTAGTCTGTCTTCTTTTATTATGATACTGAATTCTCTTTAGTTCTCTTATATTATATGACAATCTTAGCTTGGGACTACGTCCAACTGTCACAAATTACTTATCATAATAACTGCTTTACCTTTTGTTTTACTCTCTGCACAGTAAATGTAGATCTAGTCACATTTTCTGTTTATTATTTTTAGTCTTGTCAAATATTTAACTTGATTATTTCCTCTTCTTTAATTTCTTTAACGCTTCACATTATTCTCTTTTATTCTAGGAAGTAGTTCTATTCTATTTGGTTGGTTACAAAAACTGTACTAAAATCCATTTCCATATTTTTATACTAAATAATGCCATAAACAATAACTCGTAACTGCAAGATATTTCTTTTATTGTTCCTTTAATTGTTGGATAATGCAAAATACAGTAATGTCTCTATTTTGCACTAATTCCATTTTTCTTGCTTTTATTCTTGCAATTTCGTTTACCATTTTTCTTACAATATTAAACTATGGAAATGTATTCCCTTTTCTAAATCAGCCAACTAATCTATCACTAACTTCCAAATCAAGTTATTAGATTTTCCCTTTTTATTTCATTCCCCGAGTTTTAATATAATTTACTGTAAATTTCTCACTTTTAGGCTTATGCCTTTCTCTATAATTTTTAAGCCTAATATTACTTATATTTAATTGGATTCCTTTCTTTTTCCATATAAATAACTTTTAAATAGAAGTACACTTCTCTTATAAAATTTACAGTTTCAACATAACTAACTGGTAGAACTAATTACTGAAATTAGTTCAAATGCTGAATTAAAATATTTAAAGGGAATCTAACAATAATATATATCATCAATATAAAAGATATATAATTTAAATCCACTTGCCTGAAAAGAAAACACTCCAAATTCCAGATCTGATTTTTAGTCCAGTTCTATTATCCATAGCTTTCCTCTTTGCAACCTTATTTGGATCCACAAACCGAATTTGTATGGATTTATAAATCTTGATCTAATTGAAGAAAAATAAACAGATAAACTAGAAAACCATATTTGAAAACTCACCTCATATGGACGACTTAATTTGGACATCTCTTCTCTAGAACTACAGCTTCTACCTCTAAATTGCAAATTAGAAAACCTAAATCTAATATATTTGATTCCTAAAGAATTGGAGGAGAAAGAAAAGTGATAGGGCTTCCGCACCCATTCAGAAAAATATGGGTTTGAAGGCTAGACCTGCACGTTTATTTATAGAGAGCCAAAGCAACATCGTTCATTTGTTTAAAGCGATTGAAATCTAGCCGTTAAAAACAAGCAAAACACGTCAGTTTTGACGTGTCTACCCTTTTTGTTTTATACGTATTAATTTATTTTCTCTATTTTTAAACGTTAACTTTAACCGTTGCCTATTCATTCTATTTAATTTCCATCAATTGCAAATTTAATTCCCTTTATAACACATGTTTATTTTGAAATTCAAACGTTGCTAACTAATGTAAATTAATTTCCCTTAATTGCTGATTTGATTAACATTACCTACTAATGTTAATTAATTACCTTTAATTTCTGATGTCAATTATTTTCCTTTATGATGCACGTCTATTTTGAAAATCAAACGCGCGTTATTTCTGGAATTTATACGCGCATATATTTATAAACAAATGTATTTACGCACATTTACACGTATAATTATTTTTCGATAGGGAACTTCGAACGTCAATAACTTTTTCATACGAAGTCCGCTCGAGGCATATTATATATGTAACTTAATCAGAAAATTGCTACGAACACAATGGTATAAGTTTCGAGGCCATATTCTGATAATTCAAAAAACGCTCATTTCCACTGTTTATAATTATTTGATTACTTAATTATCCAAAAATGCAGGGTGTTACATTCTCCTCCCCTTTAGGAAATTTCGTCCCCGAAATTCGACAAGTGTAAAACTATGTAATTCCTCGCATCAGACACATCCATCTTGTGTACATCCAATTTTTGCAACCATCTATGCCCTTGTGCAAAGTGTCGTATAATAATAAATATATACATGTTCATGAATTTCTAAGCGGTACCTCCTATATGAATGCTTTTCTCTTTTGAAAATTCCTTTTAAAACATGATGCACACATCCTAAATATACTTGCAATTTTTATATGAATGCAATATTTTGAAAACTCAAAGCACTTTTCATTCAATTTTCCCACACTCCTATTGAATAGGGGCGTAGTTCAACAAATTTTTCATCCAAACTCTACCACACAACTTTTAATATACGAATTTCAGAAAAATCTAATTTTTCGAACTATATTTCTTATGTCAGAAAGAAGGTAGAAAACGGAAAACCTCACATTTCCCTGTTTTACTTTTGCACACCTCTTTGTCCGTACTTGGAACTTGTGCCACTATTCGATAAAAATCTCTATTTGCTTTCCCAAGCACAGTTCACATAAGAAAATTTTTCTTTTCAAATTTTTCTGTTGACGTTTCTATCGCCTTCTTTAAATTTGTTGTTTTCCTTTTAGTTACTCTTTTTGGCTTTTACTTTTCTTTTGTTACTTACAACCTATGTTTTTATTCTCTTCTTGTGAACATCACAGAAAAAGAGCATCATACAAATCAGTACTGACTTGCAATAATAAGGACAAAATGCTTACATAGGAGTACGATCTCATAACTAAAAGAGAAAACAAGTCCTATTACAAAGCAATACTAGATAAATAAATATAGCAGCTAAACTCAGCTATCATCTAGGGCTAGGAGGCCTAGGACCATATCCACCCTGACACAGAAAGGTCCTACTCTAGGAATCCATGTAACTCATATGCTCCTCCTGCCGCCTATTACTCGTTACTAACTTACGTTGTATTACTCATGATGAATAAGATCTATTCATCTCTTCCATTCCATACTCAAAATGGAATAACCAAGTATCATTTACTGCAATGAATAAAGATTTCGATCTATGCAGTCTCTATCTAAGGCAACTAAGCTTGGGGAAATTTTCTCTTTACCTTTACCTTTCATTTTTACCCAACTAAGGTCTACCTATCCCAACCACGTGTGTCTTACTGTCTTACTAATATCACTTCACTATTTTTCTATAGTCTACACACATGAAGCAACATTCATAGGTTCTCACTAGTGTCCTATACACTTTACGGGAACTTTTATTATTACTACTAAAAGTAATCACTGCTATTTCCTATATAGCCTTACACTTTTCCCGTCACACCTATGAAATGATTCCTATCTACTCCATATTTAAAAGTTTGGTTTGGTATTTATCATTTAATTTCAAAAATTAAAGCTTCTGAGTTTTTGAAACATCAAATCCCAAAATCCTTGCCTTTAAGAGTGTTTCTTTGAAGTTTCTATTAAATTCAAAGGTACTTGGTTACTTAGCATTTTATCTTTCAAGACTTGCATCTTTACAGCTCTTTGAATTTAAATTATTCCCCAAACCTAGAGGGGAAAACTTACAAATTCTAAGTTTAAAACTTATTCCTCTTTTCCTTTTAAAGACTTTTACAGCTTTCCATAAAAAAATTGGATTTTTTAAATTTAACTGTTTACTAAGTTTTTCTCTTCCAAAAATTTATTTAATTTTTCACCAAACCATTTTTCTTTAAAACATGCCTTGCTTGTCCTTAAAACATTTTTTTTCTTGACTTCCAAAAATGTCCTCACATGTTTTCAAAACATCTTCTTTTCATAGATTTTCAAATTTATGAAAACTGGAGTAGATAAGAACAATTATTTAATCAAAAATCGCTTAACTTTCCTACTCTTCCAATTACCTAACCTTGGAGGAGTTTCTAACTTATCACAAATGGAGACTTCCTACAAAGGCAAGCAACCAATGCGCATAATCAATGGAAAAATATGAAATTTCCATTGCTTAGCTTTCCTACTAAGGCTCTCTATAATATCCCTCCTAACTAACACTGTCTCTAATTATTACACTTCTTATTACACCTAATGGTTTTATACCTTAATGTATTGGAACTACTTTCTCTTATGAGAAACCATTAACACTAAAACCTTCTATGAATCCTTTAAAAGAGGATTTCATGTTTATGTGAAATTATAAGGAACTTATTTAATAATTTATCGAAATAGGCTATAAAAAATATGGTGCTTTCCATACCTTGTACATCTCTTTCACGTATTCCTTATAACTTGCACAAACCATCTTTATTTATGATTTGATTTCAGAGAAAATTATATCATTATTCTTTTCATTCCAATAGATTAAAGTATGGTTAATCTATATTCACCTACAATAAACATTTTCTACGTAGTTTATTAATTTCCTAATATTTAATTTACATTATTCTCAGAAGAACTTATTTGCAAACTGTTTTAATATACTATAAAATATTTCCATATACTTATTTAAATAATAAATGTACTTACAAACCACTTTATTTCTATACTTAGAAATTATCTTCAAAACACATTTTTATTTAGGTCAAAACAGATGATGCGTAAAACACCATTACTAAAATTCAAAAATACTAGTATATAGATTCAACTAAAATAAATATTAATAAATCCAATATGTTATGTAAATCATTTCCTTTGGGAGTCACCTACTATAACAATAGTGCCATAGTCTATGTTTCCTTTATTTTTCATGAAAACATCTATTACAACAATAAATGTTGTAACCTACGCTTTCGGTACTTAACACACTAAGTTTTTATATTTAAAATCTTTGTTTACCTACAAAGAAACTAGCAAGCTATACATGCTCTATAATTCTTCAAAAAGAATTTCACTTTTAACAAAATTTACATCATATAAAAACCAATTTAAATTTCATACCACTTTTTTTTCTTCAAAACCCAATATTTACTTACTAAAACATATTAACAATTATATTTTTCAACTTTTCAATTCCAAAAGTTTCATTTTGTCGGGCTAGACATAAAGTGGATTTTCTTTTTACTACCCTAGGAACACCCTTCCTAAACCTTGGAAATCTCATTTCCTTACTAAAATCTCTTATTCCTTTCAAAATAAAAATACTCTCCCTACTACCCCTAGGGAACTTTCCCACTTCCTATAACATATGGATACCAATCTTCTCTCAAAACATAGCTTATTGTACACTATAAATCGGCAATAACATAGGGCACAACATCCTTGGGTCATCGCAAACCCAACTAGCAAACTGTGCACAAATATACTTCTAAAAACTTTCCACATGTTAAAATCTATAATTGGGGACTATTTGGTTTTTAGTACATAATATATTTATATTTTATTCAAAAATACAAATACGATCACTCATATTTTCTAATGCGGGGTGTTGCATTTACTATATATGATTTTTGTAGTACTTTGAGATGATGCAACGCTCACACCATATTGTTTTTTGACTTGAGGTTTTATGCTTTGCTTCTTATTATTTTGGGTACTCTTAAATGAGTAGATTAAGGATAATATGTCTTTATAGCACATGGAGTTATACGGAGTACGAGCAGGAGGCTACACTTTGATATATTATACTTTGGAGCTTACCATCACTTATATTCCTTTCCGCAATACCGTGGAGCTACGTCGGTACTTGTATTTTGAGAGACAGTTATAGAGTTTATTTTGGAGACATGGGATGTATAAACTCTTTTATTTCAGTTTTTGTAAGATCTGTGAACCTGATGCAGTCCGATGTTCTTATTTATGGTTCAATTGATTATATTATTGTATCACTTATTTTAAATTTATGTTATTATATTATATTTTTTCTGTGCGCTATAAGATGTTCTATAGGTTTTTGGCTTGGATTTTTGCTACTTTACACCCTTGGCTATCGTCCTGCATTGACCGAGTACCTTCATAGCGCAGTATACATGTATATTAGGTATTAGAGGTGTAGGGCGATCGTCACATTTGGTATTAGAGCTTAGGTTGGGTAGATGACCTAAGTTGATACTTGGATCCATTCGAGATAAGGAAGGTTTAATCGCATTACAACGGATCGAGCGATACATGAGAGAGCAACTTGTTATTTTTGGTTTTTGAAATTATATATATATATATAGTATATTGGTCGCATTGCATTCATGTACACCACTTATTCCTCTTAGAGAGACCGATCATTCTTATTACAGCTTGTAATATTGAGTCGGCTAACGAGGAATGTTGCTAGGAACTCCGTTTCTGGATTTGAGGAAGCGGTGGGATCGAGAGATGCTAACCCTGACTTGTAGAACATGTTCGTTAAGATGGTGCGAAACATGGTTCAAAATGCCCAAGTTGTCCCTACTGTCACTATTAGTGGTGGTGCTCCAATGCAAGCACTGATGGCTGATTTTCCCAAATTAAAGAAGGATTACTCTACTCTGAAAGGAAAACTGTTCCTTAGAATGGAACCAGCTATCGAAGTGTAGGATTGGTTAAACACCTACGAATACATCTTTGAAGGTATTTAGTTAGAGGATGTGATGAAGAAGAAGCTGGACACTAGATAGCTTCTAAGACAAACTATGGGATGGTGGAATGCCATCAATATTACCACTCTCAAGGATCAAATTACTTTGGAGCAGTTTAAGATGACATTTAAAGGGAAGTATAAACCGGTCGCTCGAAAGTGGGTGCTCTTCCAAAAGTTTTCTGACTTGATACTTGGGGATATGTTTGTGTTGGAGTAAGTGGTCGAGTTCGACATGCTATCAATGTGCATTTTATCAATGTACACTATATCATTGGCTTGAATGATTATCTTAAAGAGAAACCATTAGGCCATATTGATGAGCCATTTGAGAGGTTAGTGGAGAAGGCACTTTGACATGAGAGTCTGTATCCTAAGCCCAAGTTGGTTATTGCTCCTAAGGATGAGCCAAAGTCGCAAGCTGGTAGGGAAGGCAAGAGGAAGTGGAACAACAACAATAAGAAGCAGCTTTAGAAGGATGACCAGAAAAAAGAAAGTGGGAGCCTACTTGCAATAATCGTGGAGAGAAGGTCCATCTTAGCAAGGGTTGCAGAAACGAAAAGAAAGGATGTTTTAAATGCAACATGCTAGGGCATATGAAGAAGAATTGCGCAGAACCACTAAAAAATAAGCAAGTTGTTAATGCTTATGCTTTAAACATTGTTCCAGCTTCGTTTATTGCTCCATCAGTGAAGGAGAAGGAGAAGAGCGTTGTTATATAGGGTATGCTTTCTATTTTTGATAAACTTATACGTGTTTTATTCGATACCAGGGCTTTACGTTCCTTCATATGTACTGATTTGGTAGATAGATTGGGATTGAAAACCGAGATAGTTGACCGACCTTCGATTGTCACAAACCATGTTGGAGGATCGACTAGCCTTTGCATGGTTTGTTGAGACTTAGGCTTATCAAGTCATGGATATTTGTTTGCTTATGATTGCTTTGTTTTAGGTTTTGTGGGGTTCAGTATTATTCTAGGGATGGACTAGCAGTGGATGTACGGAGCATAGTGGTTTGTAAGAGGTTGTTGATGACGATAAAGATGGATGGTAGGCATAAGGTGGAGATAGATTGCATGCCTAAGGATGATGTGATGGTTGGCTTTCTGTACTCGCTCGAGATCCTGGATGACAAGTTGTCATCTGTGCCTATAGCGAGGGAGTATTCAGACATATTCAAGGAGGTGACCAGATTACCACTACACAGGGAGATAGAGTTCCATATAGATTTGGTAAAGGATGTCAGACCGATAGTTGTTCCTTTAAGGCATATGTCATCCAGGGAGAAGAAGGAGTTGGAGGTGCACGTGAATGACCTGTTGAGGCGAGGGTTCATTCATAGGAGCATATCTGAGTGGGGTGCACCTATAATATTCGCCATCAAGGAGGATGGCTCTTTGAGGTTGTGCGTAGACTACCGTGAGCTAAATAAGGTAATGAAGAAGAACAAGTATCCACTCCCGCGTATTGATGACTTATTTGATCAGCTCCATGGTGCTAGGGTGTTCTCTCAATTGGACCTTGCGATGGCGTTTCGTATGCCATCTTGGTTCCATGAGTGGTTGGTTATGCCGTTCGAGTTAACTAATGCACCGACATAATTTGTTGATCTTACGAACCATGTTTTCAGTGATCAACTAAATAAGTTTGTACTTGTGTTCGTAGATGATATCCTTGTTTACTCAAGGACGGAGGAGGAACATAAGGAGCATTTGAGGATTGTGCTCAAGGTGTTGAGGAAGTATCGATTGAAGGTGAAGTCTTTGAAGTTTCACTTTTAGAGGAGCGAAGTGTGATTTCGGTCATGTTGTCTTTGAGTAGCATATTGTTATAGATTCCACGAAGATGGCAGCAGTATAAGGCTGTGATCGACCCAAGACTGCTAAAGACGGGAAAAGTTTCCTTGGATTGGCTGGATACTACAAACATTTTATCAAGGACTATTCTAAGGTAGCAACACCATTAATCAACTTGACGGTGAAGAATCGGACTTTTATTTAGGATACGAGTTACGAGCATGCGTTTGTAACTCTGATGGAGAGGTTAACGAGCACACTGGGGTTAGTTATCCCGAGATAGAATGAGGAGCTGACAATATACATAGATGCCTATGGTACTAGACTAGGTGCGGTGTTGATGAGAGGGGAAAGGTTGTCGCCTATGCTAGTCGATAGCTAAAACCGCACGAGAAGAAGTATCCAACTCATGATTGGAGTTGGCGGCGATAGTATTCACTTTGAAGATATGGAGGCATTATTTGCTTGGGGAGAGGTCGAGTTGTATACGAACCATAAGTCGTTGAAGTGTATATTCTCCTAAAAGTACCTTAGCCTTTGTTAGCAGCGATGGTTAGAGTTCCTAGCCTCCTATGACTTTGACATTTCGTAAACCACTAGTAAGGGAAATGCAGTCATTGATGCATTGAGTAGGAGACATGCCAACTCGGGAGCGATGTTCTTAGAGTGGAAGCTGAGCAAGAGCCGAAAGTGTTTCCTAGCTACCTTGATTGAGCTGGTCGGGACTAGTTAAAGGTAAGATGCTAGACCAATGAAGATCATGGCAAAGATAGAGGAAGGAGTGGAGAGAGCTGAAGTAGTATTGGATCGACTATGATGGTTGGCTCCGTAAGGATGAGAGATTGTTTGCTCCTGATGTCGATGGGTTGAGGGATGAGATGCTATGTGCGTATCATCGCTCGAGATTAACTATACATCCCGATGAAAATAAAATGTACCATGATATAAAGCAAACATTTTATTAGGAAAGGATGAAGAAGAACATTGGGACATTCATCTCTATGTGCATGGATTACCAGTTGGTAAAGGTAGAGCAGAAGAAGCTGAGTGGTTTGTTGCGACTATTCAAAATTCCTTAGTGGAAATGGGAACAAGTTTCGATGGACTTCTTTGATGGATTGCTGAAGATTAGAGGAGGGTATGATAGCATCTAGTTCATAGTAGATAGACTGATGGGGAGCGCTAGATTTATACATGTAAAGTCTGGTAGAACGGCATCCAAATTGGCTGAGTTGTATGTAAAGTGAGTTATGCGATTCTGTGGTGTGCCGATGAGCATTGTGAGCGATCGAGACCCTTTGTTCACTAGCGGGTTTTGAGAGATCTTACAAGGGGTGTTGGGGACGGAGCTGCATCTTAGTGCAGCTTACCACTCACAAATGGATGGGCAGACCGAAAGAGTGAATCATATCTTGGAGGATCTCTTACGAGCTTGCATTCTCAATTTTAATTCTCGTGGGACGATTATCTGCACTTAGTAGAGTTTGCATACAAGAAAAACTATCGGTCTAGCATCAGTATGACACCATATGAGGCGTTATTTGGCCGACCATGCAATGCTCCTTTATGTTGGTAGGAAGAGGGCGAGAGGCTGATACTTGGGCCAGATATGATTAGAGAGACTTTAGAGAAGATCGAGATCATTTGGTAATGAATTAAAGCAGCTCAGTATAGACAAAGGAGCTATGTCGATAAGATAAGACGTAACTTAGTGTTCTCCGTTGGTGATATGGTGTTTGTCAAGAGCTCTTCGTTGAAGAATGTTGTTCGATTCGGTACTTAGGGGAAGTTGGCATCGAGGTTTGTTGGTCCTTTTCCGATACTTTAGAGGATTGGGAACCTGGCTTATAGAGTCGACTTACCTCAAAAGTTGGCGGGCATGCACAATGTGTTCCACTTTTCTCACATGCAGAAGTTTGTGTATGGCTCAGGCGTAATAGTTAAACCGAATTAGCTTGATAATATCGAGATTGAACTAGAAGCATCGAGACCTCGTAGGTCTATTCGTATCATTGGACGTGATACAAAGCAGCTTAGGAGGAAGACGATAGAGCCGGTGAAGGTTTAGTGGAGTGAGAGTGAAGGCGATTGTACTTAGGAGACTGAGGAGAGCAGGAGGACCACTAATTTGGGGCTCTTTACTTGGTGAGGCTTATGTTTATCGCATTTACTTTAACTTTTAATATCATATTGGGTAGTTTAGTATTCCCTATGCTAAGGTAGGTGTAGATATTATTTACCTACTTTTGTGTACATGTTTGTTGTTTGATATGTTTGCTCGTGGATGTTAGGCATGCGGGGAGGTAAGTCTGATTTTACATTGGTTGTATTGGGATTTCGGAAGTGAAATTCTTAAAGGGAGGGAGAGTGTAACGACATGTATTTTACACATTGGATGATCGTAACTTTTTTCAATTCATACAAGGTCGTATGATTTTATAAATTTGGGAAATGCCCGCTAGTGTCATTTCTATATTTAGAATGTTTTCGGACGATTATACCCCTAAAACCTTGTAATGGCTACAACTTTTGATAGAAGCTGAATTAGCGTCCAAGACCACTTCCATTGGAAAGATATGATGGTTTCCCTTTTCATAGAGTGGTCATAATAGTCAGTTGAAGTTTCTAGCTAAGAGACATGGCTGTTTGAAGATTGATACTTTTTGGAGCAGCTTATTTGGTAATTAGTGAGTTTGGGGATAGGCTCATTAACTCATCTCAGGTTTACACCTATATTGGCTGAAACAAATTCCCCCAAACCATTTCTACCATTTTCCAAATAGATCTAAGCTTTCATTAACTCATTTTACAACCAAAACATTCTCTTTCTCCTCTAAATCAGGTCTAAATTATAGATTATGGGTAGGATAGCAAGGGGATTCATAAGCGATCTTCATATCTACATTTTGACAGAGGGAAAATTACATATTTTCTATTCACTTTTAGATTTGCATCGATTTGGGTGCAAAACTTAGATTATGGAAGGTTTAGTAAGTGACTTATCATCTCTCAACTTATTATATATATGTATGTATAGGTTTTAACATGTTTTGGATCCATTTGTGAAGTTAAAATTATGTTTTATTGCTATTTTAAAACTCTATTTATAGTAAAAATGTGAACAAATGGATTTTTGGTGTTCTGTACATGTTATTTGGATATGTGTTTGCCTTGATATATGTTAGGTTATGTTGTAGACACCTTGTATGATGATTGTCATGATTGATTGTGTAATGCATGTTTGAAAGTTGTTTGGTGCATGTACGGTATTTTTTGTATGCTTGTATGGTTAAAAATGCTCATCGGAGCAAACTAGAGGTAGGAGCCGTGGAATCGGACTCTAATGGATAGGCATTAAAGCGTTTTGAGTCATATCATTGCATACGCAATGCATGAGGGTCAAAGTGTTGGGTGTAGCGATAGAATTAATGCAAAGTTGACGTGCTGAAGGGGCTACATGTTTCTGGTTTGGTGGAGCTTGGTTCAGCATGGATTAGTTTGGTGAGGATTGGTTCGGTATGGGATAGCTAGGCGGTTGGCTTAGCTTGGTAAAGGGAGACCGGACAGGAAATCCTGTGCGGTAGCTCCTTGATTCGATAAGTGAAAGACCAGATAGAAAATCCTATATGGTAGTTGTCGGTTCGGTAGTATGGGACCCGATAGGAAATTATATCTGCTAGTTGTTTGTGTCGGTAATGATGAGCTGAACAGGAAATGTTGTTCGGGGGTTACGTGGGTTTGGCTATAGGAGAAACTGGACCGAATTTGGGAATGGGATTTCTGGCTAATGGCTTAAGGTATGGTGACTGTTGCTTCGAGGCAACACTTAGGGTTTGCTTGATGGTTTTGGGAGCTGGTTAGAAGTAGGATGGATGACTCCAAGATAGCTCATGGTGACTTTGGGATGGTAACCAAGGAAGTACGACGACATCGACGACCCGATGTGGCGAGTGACTATAACATCTGCTAACATACCGAAAAACAAATTTTGCATGATAGCTCACAAAGCAGAACATGAGGTTGTGATGCTCGTGAGTAGGACATGGTTGTAACATCCCCCTACTCGGAGGCCCAAAACTAACGGCCATGGATGTTGCAGTCATCCATAGTTATTAATCTTCGGCGACCAAATATGGCGATGCTAGATACATTGATAAAAAGATCACAAGAATATGGAAAAATTTAACAATTCAAAAACATATTTCCACATTCAGATTAAAACATTTCATATTCATTACATAATCCCAAAATGTTAATCACGTTCAGCAAAGTATAAATATTACACGTACACCAAGAGCGACATATAAAGATGCCCCCTAGGTTGACCAGAGTATATAATAAGGCTAATAAATTTGCCTTTACATCCAAAAACACAGCGGAAAAGAAAAACTCTAAATAACTATTTGTCTCCTGTATGCCTCCGGAAGCTTTATTCGTCTAAGAAAAACCTCAAAACCCTAAACCTCAAACTACTCAAAATCAATTGAGTACCCGAGAGTTTAAGGGGAAAACAACAACTTTGAGTTAGACATAAGCCTGGTATGAATAATACTCTATCATCTCAAACCAAATAGATATCTAGTGAGACCACGCCGCTTAGCAGAATGGGTTTTCCCCTCACCAGTATCCTAAAACCTTTATAAAACCATATACTGTGCTCCTGCATCCACAATGGTTTAAAACATAGTATTTCAAAACATTATGATGATATGAAAAACAAGCAAATCAAATATGGATTTCCCATTCCCCATTTATTTCGACTATCTGTCTCAATTAAAGTTTCTAGGATTACTATTAACCTATTAGTTTTCATGGGCCAACTAATAACCGGTTAAACATTTAAGGACTCCCTGTCTAATTACATAATTTTCATGGGCTAACATGAATCTGTCTCTCTGACATATTCATTTACACATAGTTTTCATGGGCTAACTATGAACCTGTCTATCTAACATCTTCAATTACACATAGTTTTCATGGGCTAACTATGAACCTGTTGGCCCCTGCCAATATCATACAGTTTTCATAGGCTTACTAGAAACCTATCAGCCCCTGCCAATATCTTTCCTTTATATTTTACTCATTCAGAAGTTTGTCTAATTTATATTCACTACTGGGTTAACCTAACTGGTTCTCCAACCTTTTTTTCCAAATTACAGTTATTGGTCCTTTATAAAGTGAATATGTTCATATTAGAAGAAGCAATATAACAACATAGCAATACCACTCATGTGGGTTTAATTTATCAAAGATAGATTCTTCTTTAACCATTGTAAAAACTCCTTTAATATAGCCATGGTTTTTTACTTCAAAAATATAAAGTTTCGATCATAAAACCTTTTGATAACTTAGAAACCTAGCTTTCGACTTCATAGGGTAACCTCGTTCGAAAGCTCTTAAAAACCATTAGGCTCCTGCCTTATAATAGTTTACATTCAACCTTTCGAAAATGTAAAACTTGGTCAAAATAAAACAATTTTACAACCCCTTCGAAAGTATCTCATTCGAAGGCAAAAAAACCAAGCAAACATATTCGAAAGCAAAGAAAAGAACCTTCTTCGGAAATATAAAACTTTGTTTGAGCCATAAAGTTTTATAGGTGTAGAATTAAGTTCTCTAACCTATTCCATCGTGTTCAAATGATGGTTTGCCTTTCCATAGAGTGGTTACAAAGGAAAAATGGGCTTACGGTTAAAAAGTTATGCCTATTTGAAGTTTTTAAAACAAAGTTGAAAAAAACTGCTACAACAGAGCTTCCATAGCGTTTACAACTACTACCGAAAGGTTGCTTTGGGCAAGGCCGAAGGGGCAACTAAAAACGCTGCAGAAAGGTCCAGAAATGCTGCGGAAGGTTCTATGACAAAAGGTTTAGGTTCTATAACGAAAAGTTCATCAAAAACGCTACAAAAAGCTGCAAAAATGCTGCGAAAGGTTCTATGACGAAAGGTTTAGGTTCTATAAAGAAAGGGTCATCAAAAACGTTGCAGAAAGCTGCAGAAATGCCGCGGAAGGTTCTACGACGAAAGGTTTAGGTGCTATGAAGAAAGGTTCATCCAAAATGCTGTAGAAATGCTACGGAAGGTTCCATGACGAAAGGTTTAGGTTCTATGATGAAAGGATCATTAAAAACGCTGCAAAAAGCTGTAGAAATGTTGCGGAAGGTTTTAAGGTGAAAGGTTTAGTGGCAGGGTCGTAAATAACTTGAAAACTGGTTATTTGCTAATTAAAGTATATTCTTTTCACAACTCCTATTCTTTGTCAAATTCCTATTGGTTAAAGACATACTTTAACGCTTTCTCTGCAGAAAACCTGTTATTGATCAGATTTTTTATTTCAAAAATTATTTTCAAAATAATTAATTATATTAGTATTTTAATATGATTATTAAGCCTTTTAAGCTTAGAAAATTCATAATAAATCGAAATCACTTGGGAAAAATCCCAAAAATTCACCAAAAATCTGAAATAAAATTTTCTTCATCATATAAAAATTTCAGGGCAGAATTCATTATTTTATTGTTTTTAATAATTAAAATCCAAAATAAATGCCTTTTTCATCTTAGGAAATTCATAAAATATTCCTATTAACTCCAAAAATTATGAAATTAAAATCCCATCTCTAAAATTACGTTTTACACAACATATCCAAAAATTAATCCGTTTGGAGGTTTTTTATTAAGGTTTTTACTGTAAAACCCATCATTTTAATTCCATAAAAATCCCAATAAATCACCATAAATCATTATTCTATCAAAACAATGATTATCATATCCAAACATCATCAACCCAGCAAAATAAATTCGGTTACTATCTATAACCGAACAACACAAGTAAAAATGAAATGATTTACACTATTATTCACCTTGCTTGAGATAAGGAGATTAGAGATTGTTTGAGATTGATTTTCCTCTAGCTTGAATCCTAAACTTTTAGTTGATTTTCTCTTCTCTTCTAATGGTCAGCCTTACTTCTCATGGTTGCTATTGTTTTTGTTTGAGAATAATGAACATGTAAGACTAAGAAGGATGGTATAAGGGTGGGAAATATGGGTGACTATTTACCCTAATGCTCTTGTATTTAATTTCCAAATCATTTATTTATGTTCATTAGATAAGCACGGCCACCTAGTTTCTTAATCAACCTCAATCCCCTTATCTACATTATTCTATTTAATTTATTCTAATTAAATCCCCTAAATAATGTCAATACAATTAGGGGTGTTACAGGCTCCCCTCCTTGAAGAATTTCGTCCTCGAAATTCAGTTGGACTAACTAGCAATCATAGCAATCATCTGTAACATCTCCTAGTAACCATACTAGCCTATCTGACTAGCAACCAATCTATATACATCTAATATAGAAATACCATCAAAGCAGATTAGGATAAGTCTCTCAGATCCTATCTTCTGTCTCCCAACTACGGTCTTTCTCGTTGTCGCTCCACTGAACCTTTACCAACTTGACTGTCTTGGTCCTCAATCTCTTCTCATCTCTCGCAACAACCCAAACTGGTTGTCTAACAAAAGTCAAATCAGGCTCTACTACCAAGTCTTCCAACTCTGTTTGAGGAATAGTAGCCTCTGGATCATGCACATACTTGCGAAGATGAGACACATGGAATACATTATGGACACCTGCCATACTGCTTGACAACTCTACTCTATAAGCAAGTTTTCCAATCCTTTCTAAAATCTGGAATGGTCCAACATATCTCGAGGCCAACTTTCCCGACTTTCCAAACCGTACCACACCCTTCATTGGTGATACTTTAATGAAAACCTTGTCTCCCACTGAGAACTCTAGGTCTTTATGCCTCTTATCTGTGTAACTCTTCTACCTAGATTGAGCTTCCTTCATCCGTCCTTAGATTAATTCAATATTTTCTGATGCCTCTCTAACCAAATCCAGACCTAAAACCAATCGGTCTCCAGTCTCCAACCAGCATGCTGGCGATTTGCATGGTCTTACATACAAAGCTTCAAATGGCGCTATTTTTATACTAGTCTGATAGCTATTATTATAGGAAAACTCAATCAGATGTAGGTGGTCCTCCCTAGATCCACCAAATTCCACTACACGAGCCCTTAGAAAGTTCTCAAGTACCTTGTTGACTCTTTCTGTCTATAGGTGATAAGCTGTACTCATCTTGAGCTTGGTACCTAATACCTCTTGTAGACTCCTCAAAAATTCGCTAGTGAATAATGCATCCCTGTCGCTGACTATGCTACTAGGAATCCCATGAAGTCTAACTATGTTCTTCATGAACAACTTTGCTAAAATAGGTGTCGTTCTGGTCGACTTTACTGGAATGAAATGAGAACTCTTGATCAACCTATCCACAATAACCCATATACTCTCATTTCTTCTCCTTGACCTTGGCAACCCATCTATAAAATCCATGGATATCGAATCCCATTTCCGAACTGGAATATCTAGAGGCTGAAGTAACCCACTCGGCTTTTGATGTTCGGCTTTCACTTGTTTACAGTTTACACACTGCCTTACCCACAAGCCAACATCCCTCTTCATGCCTTCCCAATAGAAGCTCCTCTCCATATCTTGATACATCTTGCTCCCTCCAGGATGAATCGTAAACTTGGATCGATGACATTCCTCAAGAACTTCTCTTCTCAAGTTCTCCGCATCTAGAACACATAACCGTCCCTTCTTTCTCAACCGTCCTCTCTGGTCAAGACAAAAATCTTTCAAATCATCGACCTCGGTTCCAACCCCAAGCCTTTTGATCCACTCAGCTAATAATGGATCCTCCTTCTGTTTAGAAGCAATTCTCTCGATCAATACCGGTCAAACTTCCAAATAGGACAACATGGCAGTACTTTGACTAGAACTAGCAGTCGATCTTAACTACACACCACAACTGGTCAAAGCTTCTAGATCTTTCCACTTCACCAACATAGCAAACACCATATTCTGATGTCTTCTTTTGAGAGCATTTGCTACTTTATTGCCTTAGAAAACCTCAGGAAAACCTTCCCTCTAAAACCTTTCGAAAACCTTGGGTTATACTTTTCAAAACAAGGGATACCACCTAAGTAGTAAGCTTTCCTCCGAAAGAATTGGAGAAATGATTAATTTTTAAAACAGGTAAACCTTTCGACTGGGTCGGAAGGTTCAAAACAAAATCTTTATAAAAAGCAGTAGAAACCCTTCGGCGATGCCGAAAGGTTTCAGAACAGAGTAATGGCGGTAGCAGCTACAACCTACCACTACATCGGAAAGTTTTAAAATCTTTCTTTTAAATAACTTGACTTGGGCAGAAGTGACCAAGTCGAAAGATCAAATTTGAAAGCAAAGCAGGCGAAAGCTTTTCACTTATAAAACAATTATATTCCAACCTTTTGGGCCATCAACCTTTCGGCTATATTCAATCCATTACGTACCAATTACTTGATACCTTATGCATTCAACTTTAATCTTATCGAAAGCTAACCTTTCGACTGGGACGAAAGGTCTAGGGCGGAAGGTATACGGCTGTGTGGGTTGAAACATGAAAAAAAAGAGTGATTTTTTGTTTTCAAACTAAAAAAAGGAAACTTTTCAACTAACCTGCCTTTGTTTGTCAAATTATCATCGGTCAATAAAATGCTTTTCAGAAATGTGCTGCCACAATTACCAAAATTTATAAATCCTTTTATTTTGCAAAAGGCCCCTTCTCCTTTATAAATATATAAAACATTAAGTCTCATACCTTAAATAATTTTATATATTTGTCCCTCAAATGACTTAGGAAAACTCTAGAAAAATCTCAGAAAAACTATTTTAATATATTTCCTAACATATTAAAATCTCAAACCCAAATAATTATTATTTTAGCCGAAAATAATTTATTACCCAATAAATAATTTCCTTCATCTCTGTCGGCGACATTCAGCTAGGTGGACTACTGACAGGTTCAGCTCTCGGTACAAGGTCTATCCGAAACTCTACAGCTCGTTTTGGTGGTAATCCAGTGACCGGCTCAAATACATCTACAAATTCTCTGGCTACATGAACCTGACTAAGGTCATCTCCCACCTCCAAGGCACTTAACAAAGCACAAACACTCTTACTGAAATTCTCCACTAAGAAAATGTTTCGGTTATGACTATCTGAGTCACTCAATGATATTTCCCGATCCTGGCAACATATCCTAGCCTCATACTTACCCAACCAATCCATACCCAAAATGATCCCAAAATCAAAAACATACAAACTGCATGCAACCCTTAAGTAAGTAACAAGGTATGTGGGTTCTATACATAACCTATCAACCAAAAACTATGATATAAATGAGTGTGATGCACCGGTATCAAAAAGTACTCTAACTGGTATACTCTGAATCAAAAGCGTACCTTCCATCACAATTTTCCCTTTCTCTGTGGCAGTAGGTCTAGAAGAAGATGGTGATCCAATAGCAAACACCTTCACTCTGTCCGCCCGGACTGGCTCTGGACATTGGTTTTTATAATGCCCAACTTGGTCACAGTTGTAGCATTTCACATTCTACTTCTTTGCAGGCTTCTTTCCTGTACCAGATCTTCACTTGTTGGCACTATGGCCCTTCTTATCACACTTATAACACACTAAATCAGCCATCGCTTTCTTGGCAGCATCTCCTTTCTAGGCTCCTTTTCTCTTGAAGAATTTCCTTTTCTTTCCCTGAAGGCCTTGGGACTCAAATGGTTTCTCCCTAACAGATACCGCAAGCATCTCCTCAGGCGAATGGCCATCTCTACCACTAATGACAAGGCTCCCTAATATGAGTCATAGCCATTCTGCCAAGCTCCGGCCTCAATCCTCTAATAAATCTTTCATTCCTTCTAACGACGGTGTCAACCAAAGCATAACCATATCGAGATAGCTCATCAAACTTAGCAGCATACTCGATCACTGACAACTTTCCTTGTACAAGATCCATGAACTTCCTCATCAATGCCGACTTAGCAACCTCGGACAAGAACCTCTGCTCAAACCTTCTTCTAAAATCAGCCTATGTCAGCTCTTCCTCCGGAACTCTAACTGTCACACTGTTCCACCAGTGAAGCGCTAACCATTACAACTGACTAGAGGCTAGCTTTCTTTTCTCTCCATCATCTTTTGCTCCAACAACTGATACACCATCCCCGCATCTACTGGCATTTCCAGCACTTACATTGGCCTTAACATTTTGATTAACATTAGCCAGTCGACCTTGGTTTCTCCGGGTGTTAGGTCGACCATTTCCATTGGTAGTGGTCCTTCCTCCACCTAGGTTTCCTCTTCCATTTCCTGCTTTCGTATCCTCTTTCTCATAAATTTGCATACGAGCCTTAGTAAGATACAGAAGAATGGTCTAAGAGATAGGGGAATACGTACTTATATATATAGCAAATACAAGTATGTTACTATAACGTTAACCCAAACCTCAATCTTATTCTTTAATTCATTAGGATTATGTTTGAAAACATTTGGTTTATTTTATGTTTTATCATAAACCTATGCTCTGATACCAACTTGTAACATCCCCCTACTTGGAGGCCCAAAACTAACGGCTACGAATGTTGCAGTCATCCATAGTTATTAATCTTCGAGCGACCAAATACGACGGTGCTTGATACATTGATAAACAGATCACAAGAATATGGAAAAATTTAACAATTCAAAAACATATTTCCACATTCAAATTAAAACATTTCATATTCATTACATAATCCCAAAACGTTAACCACGTTCAGCAAAGTATAACTATTACACATACCTCAAGAGCGACATATGAAGATGCCCCCTTGGTTGACCAGAGTATATAGTAAGGCTAATAAATCTACCTTAACATCCAAATACACAGCGGAAATGAAAAACTCTAAATAACTATCTGCCTCCTGCCTCCGGAAGCTTTATTCGTCTAAGAAAAACCTGAAAACCCTAAACCTTAAACTACTCAAAATCAATTGAGTACCCGAGAGTTTAAGGGGAAAACAAAAACTTCAAGTCGGACATAAAGCCTGGTATGAATAATAGTCTATCATCTCAAACCAAATAGATATCTAATGAGACCACGTCGCTTAGCGGAACGGGTTTTCCCCTCACTAGTATCCTTAAACCTTTATAAAACCATATATTGTGCTCCTGCATCCACAATGGTTTAAAACATAGTATTTCAAAACATTATGATGATATGAAAAACAAGCAAATCAAATCTGGATTTCCCATTCCCCATTTATTCCGACTATTTGTCTCAATTAGAGTTTCTAGGATTACTATTAACCTATTAGTTTTCATGGGCTAACTAATAACCGTTTAAAAATTTAAGGACTCTCCAATTACATAGTTTTCATGGGCTTACTATGAACCTGTCTATTTGACATCTTCATTTACACATAGTTTTCATGGGCTAACTATGAACCTGTCTATCTAACATCTTCATTTTCACATAGTTTTCATGGGCTAACTATGAACCTGTCTATCTAACATCTTCATTTTCACATAGTTTTCATAGAATAACTATTAACCTATTGGCCCCTGCCAATATCATACAGTTTTCATGGGCTTACTGGAAACCTATCGGCCCCTGCCAATATCTTTCCTTTATATTTTACTCATTTAGCAGTTTATTCAATTTATATTCACTACTGGATTAACCTAAATGGTTCTCCTACCCTTTTTCCTAAATTACAGTTATGGAAACATAGCAATACCACTCATGTGGGTTTAATTTATCAAAGATAGATTCTTCTTTAACCATTGTAAAAAACTCCTTTAATATAGCCATGGTTTTTCCTTTAAAAATATAGAGTTTCGGTCATAAAACCTTTCGATAACTTCGAAACCTAGCTTTCGACTTCATAGGGTAACCTCCTTCGAAAGCTCTTAAAAACATTAGGCTCTTGCCTTATAATACTTTAAATTCAACCTTTTGAAAATATAAAACTTGGTCAAAAGAAAATAATTTTACAACCCCTTCGAAAGTATCTCCTTCGAAGGCAAAGAAAATCAAGCAAACATATTCGAAAGCAAAGAAAACAACCTCCTTCAGAATTATAAAACTTTATTTAGCCATAACTTTTTATGGGTGTAGAATTAAGATCTCTAACCTATTCCATCATATTCAAATGATGGTTTGCCTTTCCGTAGAGTGGTCGCAATGGAAAACGGGCTTACGGCTAAAAAATTATGCCTATTAGAAGTTTTTAAAACAAAGCTGGAGAAAACTGCTACAAAAGAGCTTCCGCAGCGTTTACAACTGCTACCGAAAGGTTGCTTTCGGCAAGGCCGAAGGGTTCACTAAAAACGCTGCAGAAAAGTCCAGAAATGCTGCGGAAAATTCTATGACGAAAGATTTAGGTTTTATAACGAAAGGTTCATAAAAAACGCTGCAGAAAGCTGTAGAAATCCTGCGGAATGTTTTATGACGAAAGGTTTAGGTTCTATAACGAAAGGTTCAGCAAAAACGTTGTAGAAAGCTGCAGAAATGTTGCGGAAGGTTCTATGACGAAAGGTTCATTAAAAATGCTGCAGAAAGCTGCGGAAATGCTGCAGAAGGTTTTAAGGTGGAAGGTTTAGTGGCAGAGTCGTAAATAACTTGAAAACTGGTTTTTTGCTAATTAAAGTATATTCTTTTAATCAACTCCTATTCTTTGTCAAATTCCTACTGGTTAAAGACATACTTTAACACTTTCTCTGTAGGAAAATTGCTATTGACCAGATTTATTATTTCAAAAATTATTTTTAAAATAATTAATTATATTAATATATTAATATGATTACTAAGCCTTTCCAGCTTAGAAAATTCATAATAAATCAAAGTCGCTTGTAAAAAATCCCAAAACTTCACTGAAAATCTGAAATAACATTTTCTTCATCATATAAAATTTTTAGGGCAGAATTCATTATTTTATTATTTTTAATAATTAAAATCCGAAATAAATGTCCTTTTCACCTTAGGAAATTCAAAAAAATATTCCTATTAACTTCGAAAATTATGAAATTAAAACCCATCTCTAGAATTACGTTTTACACAACATATCCAATAATTAAGCCGTTTGGAGGTCGTTTACTAAGGTTTTTACTCTAAAACCCATCATTTTAATTCCATAAAAACCCCAATAAATCACCATAAATCATTATTCTATCAAAACAATGATTATCAGATCCAAACATGATCAACGCAGCAAAATAAATTTGGTTACTATCTATAACCGAACAAAACAAGTAAAAATGAGATGATTTACATTATTATTCACCTTGCTTGAGATAAGGAGATTAGAGATTGTTTGAGATTGATTTTCCTCTAGCTTGAATCCTAAGCTTTTAGTTGATTTTCTCTTCTCTTTTAATGACCGGCCTTGCTTCTCATGGTTACTATTGTTTTTGTTTGAGAATAATGAACATGTAAGACTAAGAAGGATGGTATGAGGGTGGGAAATATGGGCGGCTATTTACCCTAATGCTCTTGTATTTAATTTCCTAATCATTTATTTATATTCATTAGATAAGCATGGCCACCTAGTTTATTAATCAACCTCATCCCCTTATCTACATTATTCTAATTAAATCTCCTGAATAATGTAAATAAAATTAGGGGTGTTACAATGGTAGTCTACGTGTACCCATATATTTGGACGTCTGCGTGTGTCTAGTCCTTAGCCATCTGAGTAGGCATGAGTTGAGCATCTATGAGGTGGTTCTACTATCATTATGTATGCTAAGGGATTGATAGATGACTTTGTAGTTGTAGTTTGCGTGTACCTAGGGTAGTCTGCATGTACCCATATATTTGGACGTATGTGTGTGTCTAGTCCATAGCCATCTACACAGGAAATGAGTTGAGCATCTATAGGAGTTGTATATTTGAAGCACTTGAGTGAGAGATGCAAGGCTGTGTGATGGATGCTATGTTTATTGTGTTCTTGATATGTTGTGTGATACCATATACCCTATATTTCTACTTGTGATAGTAGTTTAGCATATATTGTGTTTATATGCTAACTCTTTGGATGCAGGGACAAGTCAGTATGGTTATGCATACCCTATATCCTTATTTACTATATACAATTTTTATAATATTTTTAGATGATGTAATGCTCACACCAGACTGTTGTTCGGCCTTAGATTTTATGCTTTGCTTTTTATTAACTTGGGTATTCTTAAATGAGTAGATTAGGGGTAACAGGTCTAGATAGCGCATGAAGTTGTATGGAGTACGAGCAAGAGGCTATGCTGTCATATATCTATACTTTGAATCTTACTATCACTTATATTCCGCTATGCAATGCTGTGCAGCTATGTCAGTACTTGTATTTTAAGAGCAATTGTAGAGTTTACTATGGAGACATGGGATGTACAAACTCTTTTATTTCAGTTTTTGTATGATCTGCAAGCCTGATGCACTCTGATGTTCTTATTTAGGATTCATTTGATTATATTAGTGTATCGCCTGTTTTACATTTATGTTGGTATATTATATTTTTTCTGTGCACTATAACATGTTCTACATGTTTTTGGTTTGGATTTTTGCTACTTTATACCCTTGGCTATCGTCCTGCATCGATCGGGTACCTCCACAACGCACTATACAGGTATACTGGGTACTGGAGGTGTAGGGCGGTCGTCACATTTAGTATTAGAGCTTAGGTTGCGTTGATGACCTAAGTTGATACTTGGATCCATTAGAGATAAGGAAGGAGCTATCGCCTAAAAATGGATCAAGCGATATATAAGAGAGCGTACTTGTCATATTTTGGTTTTTAAAACTATATAGTATACAAGTTGCATTGCATTATTCCTCTTAGAGAGGCAGATCACTCTTATTACAGATTGTAAGAATAAGCCGGCTAACGAAGAATGCTGCTAGGAACTCCATTTCCGGAGTCAAGGAAGGGGAGGGATTGGGGGCTGCCAATCCTAACTTACAGAACATGTTCGCTGAGATGGTGCAAAACATTGTTAGAATGCCCAAATGGCTCCTGTAGCGGCTGTTGGTGGTGGTGCTCTAGTGCAAGCATCGAGGGCTGATTTTTCCAAACTAAATAAGGATTACTCTACTTTGGAAGGCAAACCGTTCATTGGAATGGAATTAGCTATTGAAATGCAGGATTGGTTAGACACCTGCAAATGCATCTTTGAGGTTACTGAGTTAGAGGATGCGATGAAGAGGAAGCCGACCTCTAGAAAGCTTCAGAGACGAGCTATGGGATGGTGAAATGCCATCAAGATTACTACTCCTAAGGATCAAATTACTTGGGAATAGTTTAAGGTGAGATTTGAAGAGAAGTATATACCGGTCACTTAGAAGTCGGTGCTCTTCTGAAAGTTTGCTGACTTGAGACATGAGGATATGTTTGTGTCGGAGTACGTGGACGAGTTCGACATGCTATCAAAGTATGACCTACCTTTTATCGATACTTCGCTCAAGAAGAATGAGAAATTTGTCATGGACTTAGATGATTATCTTGGAGAGAAGCTAGTAGGGCATGTTGATAAGCCATTTAAGAGGTTGGTGGAGAAGGCTCTTCGACATTTCGTATCCTAAGCTCAAGTTGGTTTTTGCTCCAAGGGATGAGCCAAAGGCATAAGCCGGTGGGGGAGGCAAGAGGAAGTGGAACAATAATAAGAAAAAGCAAATTCAAAAGGGTAACTAGAAAAAGGGCAAGTGGGATCCTACTTGCTATAATTATGGAGAGAAGGGCCATCTTAGCAAAGGTTGCAGAAACGATAAGAATGGATGTTTTGACTGCAACAAGGCATGACATATGAAGAAGGATGTCTTGGAGCCACTTAAGAATAAGCTGGTTGTGTATGCTTACGGTTTGAATATTTTTCTATGTCCGTCTAGTGCTCCATCGAAGAAGGAGAAGAGGAAAAGCGTTGCTATATTGGGTATGCTTTTTATTATGATACACTTGCACATGTTTTATTCGATACTGGGGCTTCAAATTCCTTCATATGTATTGATTTGGTTGATAGATTGGGATTGAAACCTAAGATATTTGACCGACCTTTGATTGTCACAAAACCCGTTGGAGGATTGACAAACCTTTGCATTGTTTGTCAAGACTTATCCTTATGAAGTCATGGATGTTTGCTTGCTTGGATTGCTTTGTTTTTGGTTTTGTGGGGTTCGGTATTATTTTGGGGATGGACGAGCTGTAGAAGTCTGGAGTAGTAGTGGATTGTGAGAGATTGTTAATGATGATAGGGATGGATAATAGGCATAGGTTGGGGATAGGCTACATGCCTAATGATGAGGTGATGGTTAGCTTTTAGTACTCGCTCGAGATCCCGGACGACGAGTTGTCATCTATGCCTATAGCGAGGGAGTATCTAGAAATATTCGAGGAGGTTATCGGATTACCACCACACGGGAAGGTAGAGTTCCATATAGATTTAGTGAAGGATGTCAGACCGATAGTTGTGCCTTTGAGGCATATGACACCCATGGAGCAGAAGGAGTTGGGGGCGCAAGCGGATGACCAATTGAGGTAAGGGTTCATTCATAGGAGCATATCTGAGAGGGGCACCTGTAGTATTCACCACCAAGGCTGATTACTCTCTGAGGTTGTATGTAGATTACCATGAGTTGAATAAGGTAATAAAGAAGAACAAGTATCCACTCCCGCATATTGATGACTTATTCGATCGGCTCCATGGTAATAGGGTGTTCTCTTAATTGGATCTTGCGATGAGGTTTCATCAACTGAGAGTGGCAAAGGAGAGTGTGTTGACTATAGCATTTCGTATGCCGTTTTGGTTTTATGAGTGGTTGGTTATGCCATTTGGGCTAACTAACGCATCGGCATACTTTGTTGATCTTATGAACTGTGTTTTCAAGGACTCGCTAAATAAGTTTGAACTTGTGTTCGTGGACAATATCCTTGTTTACTCGAGGATGAAGGAAGAATACAAGGAGCATTTAAGTATTGTGCTTGAGGTGTTGAGGAAGCAGCAACTGAAGGCAAAGTTTTTGGAGTATCACTTCTGGAGGAGGGAAGTGTGATTTGTGGCACGCTGTCTCTGAGCAGGGTATTGCTGTAGATCCTACGTAGGTGGTAGCAGTATAAGATTGGGATCGACCCAAGACTGCTACAGATGTGAGAAGTTTTCTTGGATTGGCTGGATACTATAGATGTTTTATCAAGGACTTCTCTATGGTAGCATCACCGTTAACCAACTTGACGAAGAAGAATCAGACTTTTATTTAGCACGCGAGGTGCAAGCACACGTTCGTAAGTCTGAAAGAGAAGTTGATGAGCATACCTGTGTTAGCCATTTTGAGCAGGAATGAGGAGCTGATAGTATATACACACATCTGTGGTAGTGGACTAGGTGCGGTGTTGATGCAGAGGGGAAAGGTTGCTAGCTATATTAGTCGATGACTAAACCTGCATGAGAAGTAGTATCCAACTCATAATTTGGAGTTGGCAGTGATAGTATTCTCTTTGATGATATGGAGGCATTATTTGTTTAGGGAGAGGTTCGAGTTGTATACGGACCATAAGTCATTGAAGTATCTATTCTCCTAGTTGGACCTTAACCTTCGTTAACAGTGATGGTTAGAGTTCCTAGCCTCCTACGAATTTGACATTTCCTATACCCTTGGTAATGGAAATGCAGTCCCGATGCATTAAGTAGGAGATATGCCAACTTGGGAGTGATGTTCCTAGAGTGGAACCAGTTGGAGTTTATCGCTCGCTATGATTTTAGAGCACGATGTGAACTAGAGTCGGAAGTGTTGGCTAGCTTGATGATCAGACCTACCATGATTGGGCGAATCAGTACTTGTCAAAGGCGAGATGGTAGACTAGTGGGGATCATAGAGAAGATAGAGGAAGGAGTAGAGTCTGAGGAGATGAAGCAGTACATGATCGACCATGATGGTTGGCCCGATAAGGATAGGAGATTGTCTATTCCTGATATTGATAGGTTAAGGGATGGGATGCTACACGAGTGCCATCATTCGAGATTGACTATACATCCCGATGGAAATAAAATGTACTATGATATAGGGCAGGCATTTCATTGGGAAGGGATGAAGAAGGACGTTTGGTCATTCATCTAGGAGTGTATGGACTGCCAGTTTGTAAAGGCAGAGCAGAAGAAGCCGAGTGATTTGCTATAACCGTTCGAAATTCCATAATGGAACTGGGAACAAGTTTCGATGGACCTCATCGATGGATTGCCGAGGACTAGAAGAGGTTATGGTTATGATAGCATCTGGTTCACAGTAAATAGACCGATGAGGAGCGATAGATTTATACCCGTACAGTTTAGTAAAACGACATCCAAATTGGCCGGGTTGTAGGTAAAGTGGGATATGCGATCTGTGGTGTGCCTAAGAGCATTGTGAGCGACCGAGACCTTTTGTTCACTAGCGGGTTTTGAGAGAGCTTACAAGGGGCGTTGGGGATGGAGCTATATCTCGGTACAGCTTACCACTTGCAAATGGATGGATAGACTGAGAGAGTGAATCGTATCCTGGAGGATCTCTTACGAGCTTGCACTTTTAATTTTGGTGGCTCGTAGGACGGTCATCTGCACTTAGTAGAGTTCGCATACAACAACAATTATCAGTCTAGCATTTGTATGGCACCATATGAGGTGTTATTTTGCCGATCGTATAACGCTCCTTTATGTGAGTGGGAAGTGGGCGAGAGGTTGATACTTGGGCCAGATATGATTAAAGAGAATTTGTAGAAAATCAAGACCATTTGACAATGAATGAAAGTTTCTCAGGATAGACAGAAGAGCTACACTGATAAGAGAAGACGTGACCTAGTGTTCTCTTTTTGGCGTATGGTGTTTGTCAAGAGCTCTTCATTGGAGAATGTTGTTTGATTCGATACTAAGGAGAAGTTGGCGTGAAGATTTGTTGGTCCTTTTCTGATACTTTACAGGATTGGAAGCCTGTCTTACAAAGTCGACTTACCTCATAAGATGGCGGGCATGCACAATGTGTTCCTCATCTCTCACTTGTAGAAGTTTATGCATGGCTCAGGCATAATAGTTAAACCAAATCAGCTTGATGATATCAAGATTAAACCAGAAGAATCGAGATGTCGTAGGCCTATTCATATCATCGAACATGATATGATGTAGCTTAGGAGGAAGATGGTAGAGCTAGTGAAGGTCCAATGGAGTGAGAGTGAAGGCGATTGTACCAGGGAGACCATGGAGTGCATGAGGATCGCTTATCCGAAGCTCTTTACTTGGCAAAGCTTCTGTTTATTTCATTTACTTTCACTTTCGATATCATATTGGGTAGTTTAGTATCCCGGATGCTAAGGTAGGCGTAGATATCATTTACCTGCATTTGTGTGCATATTTGATGTTTGGTATGTTTGCTCGTGGATATTAGGCATGCGGGTAGCTATGTCTGATTTCACATTTGTATTAGGGATTTCGAGGGCAAAATTCTTAAAAGGGGAAGAGTGTAATGACCTATATTTTATGTATCAGATGATCGTAAAATATTTAAAAAAATTCATCTGAGGTCGTATGACTCTATAAATTTGGGAAATGTCTGCTAGTGACGTTTTCTATATTTAAAATTTCTTTTCAAACGATTTTACCCCTAAAAACTTGTAACGGTTGTTATTGACGCCAAAAATGGGCACAACGGCTAATAGAATCAAGTAGAGATTAAATGAAGAATGAAATTAAAACAGAGAAAATATCATAAATGAGCACACAGATTTTTATAGTGGTTCGGCAACCTTGGCCTACGTCCACTTCATTTTTTATTGATCTTGCACTTGATTACAATTACAAGATTGTTTGGATCAGCTAGGATCCATTAGTACAAGAATGAAGAATAAAAATGGAAGAGCCTTTTTAGCAAAAAGAAGGATCCATTTTCTGATGCCATGCATGCTGTACTTATTGGGGAAGATGTCCACGGATCGGACTAAAATTTCGGTAGAACGTTCGGGAGACCAAGACGAGACCACCTAACAATTTCCAGGCCCATCGAGGCCCACAATAGGGATCGATACCGATCCCTATTAGTGTCTCCAAATGGGTGGCGATCCTTATGAGCGATATGCCATGAAGTTAGCTACTTTCTCCCCAAATTTCATGCAATTTAGACATACAGTTTGTGAGATATCGCATTTTCCGTGAAATAGTGTTGCTTGAATTCTGATTGCTGCTAATTCCTCCAAAGGGAGTTATGCCGATCCTTCCAACTTCCTCCAATTGGAATGAGATCTATAAGGGGTGTTCCATATGTTGTAGTAAGCTTGTACTTCATGTTTCATGTTGATAGCATTTGTAGATTTTGAGTTATTGACCAATCATCGCTGCAAAATTGATTTGTGGAATCGTTACGATACGATCCATAGTGTTGAATATGGATTTTGCCTGATCTATCTTCAGGGAGTAGTGAGCTTTATGCTTCTGCTTCATATTATCATCTATGCTTGATTTTTGGACCCCACAATCATCGCTCTAGGCTACTGGCCTTGATAACAGTCGAGTCTAACTTGTCCAGTTAGTTCGGATATAGCTGGGTCAAAATGTCGGATAACATTTGCCCCCAAAGTACGTCTTATTGCATACATGACGTATTTAAATTGAAGAAAGTTAGAGTCGCTGGAAAGAAATCTATCCAGTTTCCTGAATAGTCGCTATCCTTTCCTTGAATCATCTTCCCAACGTGTTGTACCCCTCTTTGATCGTCATGATGCTTGGTCGATTTTCTATGGTATAAATTCAGGATTGTATTCCATTAGTTGCTATATATGTCCGGTTCTACATGGCTAGTAAGCTTTGGCTATCTGATCCAGTCTTTTCTTTAATAACTCCAGGTGAAAATTCAATTTCTGTCGATTTTAAGAAATCAAATTTTTTGAATATACCATGCATGTTCAGGTGCATGCTCTTGTCATTGGCTCCCGGATGCGTTTGTACGCTCACGAGTTGTCACCAATTCCTTCTAGCTTAATTGCAATTGGATTGAAATTCCTTGTTTATATATTATTTTAAAATGAAATAGGGTTTGTAATAAGTCATTCGATGAGAGGGGACTTCAAGTTCTACAAGGATAACAACCTTAGAGCCATAAGCAAGGGCGAATGGAGTATGGCTAGTCGCAGACTTGTGGGTGGTTCTGTAAGCCCATAATGCTATTGGGAGTTCATCTACCTACTTGCCTCTAGCCTTTTCCAAACGTTTCTTTAGAATGGACTTTATGATTTTGCTCACAGCTACAACCTGTCCATTTCTTTGAGGGCGAGATTCTGCCGCAAATCCCTTTTCAATATGATGCCGACGGTTGAAGTCTTTAAATTTAGCATTGTCGAATTGGGTTCCATTATTAGTTATAATGGTTCGTGGAAGGCCAAAATGACAAATGATGTTCTAAACAATGAAGTTGATTATTTTCTTCGTCGTGATCGTGGTTAAAAGTTCTGCTTCATCCCATTTGGTGAAGTAATCAACTACAACGATCGTGTATTTTGCACCACCTTTAGAATCGGCAAAAAGTTGATGATGTCAATACCCCAAGTGACAAATGGCTATGGACTGACCATTTAAGTAATTTCCATCGGCGGGGCTCTCGGAATTTTGGCAAACATCTAGCACTCGTTGCATTGTCTAGCGTGATCAGTTGTATCTCGATTGAAAGTTGGCTAGTAATACCCGTAGCAGAGTATTTTCTTTGTCAGGGTTTGCCCCTTGGTGTGATCACTGCATTCTTCTTCATGGACTTCTCTCAAGACTCGTTTGATTTCATCATGGGCGATGCACCGAAGCAGGGGAACGAAGAAACCCTTTCTGTATATGACTCCTTCTTGAATGATGCAGCATGAAGCTTTGGGAGGATCTATCATTTTTCATTCCTCCATCTATAAAGGATCGCCCATTGTAGATACATTTTGATAGGAGTCATCCATGACTCCTTTTCTGGCTCCATCTCGAAGATCTAGTCGATCTCCATCTGTCAGCACTTAGAATGTTAAGTACTTCAACTGGGACAAAGTCTATTTGTTGCGCATCCCCAGAACTGGCCAGCATGGCTAGTGACTCTGCTTTTTCATTTTGTTCTCTGAGGATGTGTGTAATGGTGTAATACTCGAAATCGGCTAGTAGCTCTTAGACTCGGCCAAAATAAGGTGCAGGACGCTCCCCCTAGCAAGATAATCTTCCTTGACTTGACATACCACTAACCAGGAATCACAAAAGATAAGTAAAGTTTCCACTCCCAGTTCTCTAGCAAATTTGAGCCGGGCGACCAAGGCTTCATACTTAGCTTCTTTATTTGTTGCTGGGAAGTCGAGTTTCAAGGCGTAGCAGATTGATTGTTTCTCAGGAGTCATTAACACAACTCCAACGCTAGAAAACCGATCATTAGAAGCTCCATCCATGTACATTTTCCATCGGTTGGTCAGCTCTCCGCTGCTCTTCGGGTAGTTGTCTGATGCAGTGAATTTAGATATAAAGTCTGCTAATGTTTGTCCCAGTATAGCTCTCCGAGGGAGATAAGTGATATTGAATTGGCTTAACTCGATATTCCATTTGAGACCCCTTCCAGACGTCTAAGGTTGCTGTAGGACCTTTCGTAACGATTGGTCAGTGTAGACGTTTATGGGGTGTGCCTGGAAGTAATGGCGATGCTTTCATGACACAATCAACAAGCAGTACGTGAGCTTTTCCAGTTTTGGGTAGTTTCTATCAGCACCTATTAATCACTTGCTAACATAATATACATGCCTCTGGATTTGATTCTCTTCACATAATAGTGTGGCACTTATGGTGTGTATCGACACCGCTAAATAGATGTATAAGTCTTCACGATCATGTTGCTTAAATAGGATGGGAGGTCTCTCTATGGGATCTACCATAACTTGAAACGCATCATGCAATCCTGCATCCATTCAAAGTTCCTCTTCCCCCATCTGATCAAGTCGAAGAGAGGATTACACTTGTCGGTGGCCCTGGAGATGAAGTGGCTTAGGGTGGCAACCTTCTCATTTAAGCTCTATACGTGCTTAATCGTATTGCTTGAATCTTCTCGGGATCGGCTTCAATTCCGCGAGAGTAGACAGTAAAACCTTGAAATTTTCCTGATGCAATGTCGAAAGAGCATTTCAAGGGATTTAGTTTCATTTCATATTTTCGTAGAACACCGAACATTTTCGCTAAGTCATCGATGTGGTCGTTTGATCATCATGACTTCTCGAGCATATCACCCACATATACTTCCGTTGATTATCTGATCTGGTCTTTAAACATCTTGTTGACCAGTCTCTGGTAAGTAGCTTCGACATTATTTAGTTCAAACGACATCACAACATAACAATATAGGCCTAGATCGGTAATGAAGTTGGTGTGCTTCTGGTCGGGGACATGCATCGGGATCTGGTTGTATCTAGAGTACACATCCATAAATGAAAATGGTTCATATCCAGCGGTTGAGTCTACCAGCTAGTCGATCCTCAAAAGTGGAAATCTGTCTTTCGGGCATGCCTTGTTTAGGTCTGAGTAGTCGACGCATGACCGCTACTTGCCATTAGTTTTTCTCACAAGAACTGGATTGGATACCAATTTCGGGCAGAAGGCGTCATGGGTAAACCTGTTTTTTTTGAGTTTATCCACCTCCTCTTTAAGTGCAACATATCCCTCTGGATCTATGTCGCGTTGCTTTTGCTTCACCGGGATATGCCTCGGGGCGATATTCAATGCATGGCTTGCTATGGTCGGTGAGATCACACATGTCAGAATGGGTCTAAGCAAACACATCAAGATTCATTCAGATAAAGCCAACTAATTCCTTCATCATCGTTGCACTAAGCTGTGATCCGATCTTCAGTACCTGTGATGGGTCGGCATGGTTGACTGTAATGTCGATTGTCAGCTCAGCGGGTGCAGTATTGGACTTCTTGAGTTCAAATGTAACTATTTCACGTAACAATCAACGTGAAATCTAGTTGAGACGGTCAATGATGACGGTTAATCCGGTCGAATCCCAGAGCCTTGTCATGAGTTATTGAGTCTGATAATGAAGGGCTCTAAATGCTTTGAGCAATTATCTACAAATGGCCGAAGATCAGGCTTAGAAGCACGTTGAATCAAGTGTCGAGTAGGGTTCAGCCTCGTGTTTGCACGCAACTGCATAGCTGGCTCTTGCTTTGAGTTTGAATCTTCTTGTATATTCGATTAACGTGCTTTCCATTTAACATACTCTTGATCCGTTACTCGTCGTTCGGGTTGGAGTGATGATCAGTTGCCCATGAGCTTAGGCATTGATTCAATGATTCTATCTATAGGCATCCTTTCGGTCATAGCCTCGAGTCATTGTAATCACTAGGTATGAATCACAGTATTGAGCTATCACAGTCAGTCTTTGGATGATCACACTTCCACCCCCGGTTTCAGGTTGATAAATGTACTGCATGAACAGTCGAGTCACGTTCGTTTGTATTGCTCTTCTAGTTGGATAATGGTAAGAGTCAATGAACGAACGGTCGCATCACATTCATTTAGAGCTGGACGGTTAACCACGTCTATTTTGATTCATATTCTCCCGCTAGTTCAAGGGTTAGAGTTGGCTTAGGTGCAGTCGGGTCATGCTTATCCGGTTTCTTACTCCTCCTGAAGGATCGAAGGAAGGTGCTAGAGAATTAATGATCAAGTCGCACTCATTCGTGGTTTATTCTTCTATCCATGCTCTGGTGATCGGAGTTAATCAATGGACGTTCGGGTCACATCCATTTGTGGTTGGTGCGGATCGATATTGACCCTTGATCTAATGATACGATATAGTCGGTCATCCGTAACTTCGAATGTCATTCCAATTGGTTTTGTATTGAGGCCTCCATGCAGTCCTTGCCTTAAGTTGTGAAGATTGTGAGGAATGCGGAATATGGATCTTAAGGCTAGAATGAACACTAGAGGGGGGTGAATAGTGTTTATAAGAAATTACTAAATCTTTTTGAGTTATTGTTGATTTGTACACAAATGTATGCAATATTCAGACAGATATAATCACAGAATCAAACACAGATGCAGAAATAAAGTAAATGCAGTAAAGGAAAGAACACACCGGATTTTATACTGGTTCAGAGTTACCCTACATCCAGTCCCGCACAATTAAGTACGGATTTCCTTTCAAAAGCAATTGTACAATTACACCCTCGGTTTCAAGGCTACGAGGTACACCCTCCAGAATCACAATCCTCTGGGTAGAGATACTTGATTTGCGAGGCAACAAGTTCACCCAATTGATTTCCAAGGCTACAATCACACCATTTCTCGCTTGATTGATTTCCAAGGCTACAATCACACCTTTTCTCGCTAGATAGATTACAAAGAAGCCTATAACTCTGAATAGCACTGGGATCTTGTTGAGATAGTGATAGAGAATCAAACCAGAGATGATCTAGTTAGATCCAATATTGATTTCGGCAGAGTGATGATAGAATTTTGAATAAGAAAATGTGGAAGAAGAAGAGAAGTGATAAACCAGAAAATCTAATCTAAAATTCGTTGAAACCAACCCCTATTTATAGAAGAACAACAGCCATGTTTATTCATGAAAGGTTATGGCGAATAGACACTTCTTTTGAAATTCAAATTTTTGGTCCTAACTGACACTATGTCGACATAGGGTACTAGGGGATGTCGACATCCCAAAAGAAATTTTGATGTTTTGTTTTTCTTTGAAAATAACCTTTATCTTATATTAAAACTATTTTAAACTTTATTAATATACTTGACTATAGATAAAATACATAGATAAATATAGAGAATAATATATATATAATTTTACTATAATTTTATATTTAAGTCTAAGTAAATATTAAAAGTTAAATATATTAAAAGATAGTTTAAAACAAACAAAGTTTAAAACAAGAATTTATTTAATAACAAAATCAAAGAATATTTTATAAGGCTAAAACAACTTTTTGAAAATCATTTGAAAAGATAATTTTTAAGGCTAAAACATTTTGAAAAGCAGTTTTGAAAATCATTTTGAAGTAGTTTTGGAAGTTTCTTCCTGCAGAATATCTCATCACATCAGGACTCGAGAACTTGTACAAAACCAGGATGTTTGTGGGTTTGTAAGCCACTTGTCGTAGGTTTGTAAGCTACTTATCGTGGGTTTGTAAGCCACTAAAAAGGTAGAAATGGGTTCCATCCCAAATGAAAATACGGAATGAAGATTTCAGTGCTATTGTGAAGTTTTAACATAATTCTAGACTCAATACTGATCTTGAAATCTTGAACTCTTGATAATCTTGATATTCTTGATACTCATGAGTCTTCAATCTTGATATCTTGAATTTCTATACTGTACAGTCTTCATTCTTGGTACCTGCATGGTTAAATCCTGCATATACATATATATCTAAACTATAATGTTAGTATTTATATTTTATAATCTTATTCTAAGGTTGTTGTCATCAAAACCATCAACTCATGGACTAACAATCTCCCCCCTTTTGATGATGACAACCTTTGTTTATAAAATATTACTTCTATCCTAATAACTCCCCCTAAAACTGATAACTGCCCCTTAATCTATGCCTAACTCTCCTATTTTATATTTCTCCCCCTTTGTCATCAACAAAACAAACTAACTCCAAACTATATAACTCCCCCTCATTCTTATACTTAAGTACCTGCATTTAAACTATATAATAGAGTATATAATAGATAGATTAAGAAATAACTATACTTATAGACATGATATTCAATTAATATATCAATGTATATTTATACATTCATCAATCCACACCAAGTGTCAATCAAACCAATCAAAACACACAATTTCAATCAAAGCAATCAAATCAAACAAAGCAAACAAACCAACATCAAACGTTTCGAGGAACTTCCACCCATCCTTCTTCTCCGAAAATAGGGTCTGCTTTAATGGCATCCCAATTTTCATTGTCATTTGTGAGAGAGACAGGAGGATGTGCTTCGTTATCATCCTTGTGCAGTGAAGAAATCATCCATCGCATTGCATCGAAATGCCTTTCTTGCTCCTTGATCATCTGCATTTGACTCAACTCTAAGTGTCGCTGGTTACGAAGATTGAACGAAAGAATATTCTTGAACGAATTAAGAGTCTCTTCAAGATTCTCGGTTAAATTGTGAATAGGATTTGCCATTTTTGAATTTGTGAGAAGAATGAGAGATAAAGAAGATAGAAAATAATATTGAGTGAAGAATTCTGGAAGAAATAGGTATTGATAGGTGTAGGAATTCGTTTGAAATGAATAGACATAGGGTAGTTATTCAAATTTCAAATTTGAAATGAAATGTCATTTCTGACCAGTACATGTCGACATGGTCAAGGCGGGGATGTTGACATGGTCCAGTGAATTTTGATGACTTTTTTTGATTTTATGAATAATTGTGTATATATATATTTATATAATATACTAACATTTATTCAGGAGATAAGATAAGCTAGATAACAGAAAAGGAAATCAATTTCATTGCATAATAGGATAATACAATGATTAACCATAAAGAACTACATAAACATTCAAACTAAAGCAAACTAGAGTAATACATCATGAAATGAAAAGATACAACTAGTTAGAGGATGATGAAGATGAAGATAATCCAAGTTTCTTGCTGACTTTGGAGAAAAACTTGGTCAACTTGGATGACATTTTGTCCAACTTCTTACTAACGGATCTTTTAAGAATCCGTTGATTCTTAACAATTATCTTTTGGTTTTTGAGAAGGGTTTTGTTGGTAAGATTGGAGGGATATTCAATACTTTCTAGGGATGTTTCACCTTCTTCTTCCTCTTCTATTTCCATTTCACCCCCTTCTTCTTCTTCTTCCTCTTCCTCCTCTTCCATTTCTTCATGAGCCAAACGCTCTTCCTTTTCGGCAAGAGTCTCATAAGGTTGAAAAACATATGGGATTTTCATGAGAGAAATGTTTGAGATATTAAAAACATTTCTTGAAATAAATTCTTCTCCTTTGAAATTTACTCCAAAATAGTTGAAAATCCGAGTAAGGTAAATTCCATGATATAAAGTGTTTTCTCCCATTTCAAAATTTTTAGGACGAAGTTCATCCAAAATAACTTGCGCCCAATTGATATCATAATTTCCGAAAATAGCAAAAAGTGCTTTGCACACTTTTGAAGTAGGATTGTTAAAATTTCCCGATCTTGGGGTTAAAGTATGTTGTAAAAGAAGATTGACAATTCTTGCTTTAGGACGAAAGTTTCGGTTTTTAAATTCAAAGTTTTCATCTCCTTTAAAAATATGATGAAATGTCTCACGATCATGTTCATCGATTTGAAAACTAGAAAGATCCATTCCCGTGCTTTTGCAATTGAGAATGGTACCCAAAAGATCACAATTCAAAACAATTTTAGTGCCTTTGACACTACTCCAAATTTCATTATCATTTCCTTCATAAAATTCTCGATTGAGATTTGCATAGAAAATTTTAACAAGATTTGGGTAACAGACAAAATCATTTTGAGAAGAATCAACAAGACTAAGAATTTGATTGTTTGCAAAAAGAGTATCAATTTCATAAGAAGCAAAATCTTGAAAAATAGCAAACTTTACGGGATGGACTTTTCCATAGTTAGCATAATTGATGTATGCTTTTATTGCCTCTGGATTATTGAGGAGTTGCTCTTTCAAGTTTCTGGAAAGTCTCATGGTGGAGGGGTTGCTTGAAGAAGCCATTAAAGTAGAGAGTAGAGAGCTTGGAGTTTTGAAGAGAGAGTTTGAATTTGAAAATGAAAGTGAAAAGTTGTGATAAAAGATAGTGAATAAATAGATTTTTGAAAGACATGTTTTCTGGTCAAAAGATGCCTTTTCAGAGTATTGAATGAAGTGAAAAGGTGGAGGGAAATTCAAGCATTTGAATTCAAATTTTGAATTTCAAAATTTGTACCCATGTCGACATCATGGTAGGGACCATGTCGACATGTGCCTGAGATATTCTATGATTTAATTTTCCTAACTACTCTAATATATATATATATATATATATATATTTATGACTAAATATATATATATCTGGAATAATATTATGATTATATTATATTCCATAAAATATATATATATATAATAATAAAAATAATAAAAATAATAAAATTATAATAAAATAATAGAAAATAAATTTAAAATTCAATCAACACACCAATTCAAAAAACAATCAATCATCTAATTCTAAGCATGCAATTTCAATCAATTGTATTGTAAATGTGTACCTTTTTCTGAGTTCGTTTCCTTGAATTTGTTGAAGTCGTGAACTGCCGTGAAACACAAATTTGAGTTATCTGTCTTCTGATCATCATCGCTTGAGGACGAGTCTGAGTCATCTAGAGTAGCAGTAAATGCACGCTTCTGTTTCTTTACTGATTCATTGTTTATATGAGGATTCTGCCTTTCTGGATACGGACAGTCTCTTTTGATATGGCCTGGTTCGTCACAGTTGAAACATTTGACATTATTTGTTACTACATTCTGATTTCCCGGATTCTTATAGTTGTTTCTCTTGAAATTATTCATCTTTCTGTATTTAAAAAATTTCCGAAAATTTATGGTCATAAGAGCTATCTCTGCATCATTATCACTATTTGAGTCTGATTCATCGGTCAATGCATTGAATGCCATTAATTTCTTTTCAGATGCTTTGCTTTCTCTTCTCCCGATCATTTGGACTTCAAACGACATCAGATTTCCAATCTTCTATCTTTAAAGTACTGATGTCATTTGCCTCTTCGATTGCAAGTGTCTTTTGATCCCATTCTGGAGTGAGAGAGTTTAAAATTTTCCTGACTTGATCTTCTTCGGAAAACACTTTTCCCAAGGATATGAGAGAATGTACAATATCCTGAAATCGACTATACATATCAAAAATAGACTCATTAGAATTCATTTTAAATAACTGAAACTAATTTGTGAGCATGGAAATTTTGGTCTGTTTAACTTTGCTTGTTCCTTCATGAGTAACTTGCAAAGTTTTCCAGATTTCATATGCAGACTTACAAACTGACACTCTATTAAATTTATTCCTATCAAGTGAACAAAACAGAATATTCATTGCTTTAGAATTATTTTGTGCAACAGCCTTTTGCTCAGTGGTCCACTGTGCAAAGTCAGTTGTGGGTTCAGAATATTCATTCTGTGTGATATTCCAAGTGTCTAATCCTACAGATTGTAAATATATTTTCATCCTACATGCCCAATATGCATAGTTACTGCCATTATAAATTGGTGGTCTGACAGTAGACTGACCTTCTACAAATGAACTAGTGTTAGAAACAGTACCAGTGTTGGTAGCCATTTAGAAAACTTTTCAAAATTCAGATTATGAAACTTTTGAAAACCTTGCTCTGATACCAAATGTGAGGAATGCAGAATTTGGATCTTAAGGCTAGAGTGAACACTAGAGGGGGTGAATAGTGTTTATAAGAAATTACTAAATCCTTTTGAGTTATTGTTGATTTGTATAGAAATGTATGCAATATTCAGACACATATATAATCACAGAATCAAACACAGATGCAGAAATAAAGTAAATGCGATAAAGGAAAGAACACACCAGATTTTATACTGGTTCGGAGTTACCCTACATCCAGTCCCGCACAACTAAGTACGGATTTCCTTTCAAAAGCAATTGTACAATTACACCCTCGGTTTCAAGGCTACGAGGTACACCCTCCAGAATCACAATCCTCTGGGTAGAGATACTTGATTTCCGAGGCAACAAGTTCACCCAATTGATTTCCAAGGCTACAATCACACCTTTTCTCGCTTGATTGATTTCCAAGGCTACAATCACACCTTTTCTCGCTAGATAGATTACAAAGAAGCCTATAACTCTGAATAGCACTGGGATCTTGTTGAGATAGTGATAGAGAATCAAACCAGAGATGATCTAGTTAGATTCAATGTTGATTTCGGCAGAGTGATGATAGAATTTTGAATAAGAAAATGTGGAAGAAGAAGAGAAGTGAAAAACCAGAAAATCTAATCTAAAATTCGTTGAAACCAACCCCTATTTATAGAGGAACAATAGTCATGTCTATTCATGAAAGGTTATGGCAAATAGACACTTCTTCTGAAATTCAATTTTTTGGTCCTAACTGACACTATGTGGACATGGGGTACTAGGGCATGTCGACATCCCAAAGGAAATTTTGATGTTTTGTTTTTCTTTGAAAATAACCTTTATCTTATATTAAAACTATTTTAAACTTTATTAATATACTTGACTATAGATAAAATACATAGATAAATATAGAGAATAATATATATAAAATTTTACTATAATTTTATATTTAAATCTAAGTAAATATTAAAAGTTAAATATATTAAAGGATAGTTTAAAACAAACGAAGTTTAAAACAAGAATTTATTTAAGAACAAAATCAAAGAATATTTTATAAGGCTAAAACATCTTTTTGAAAATCATTTGAAAAGATAATTTTTAAGGCTAAAACATTTTGAAAAGCAGTTTTGAAAATCATTTTGAAGTAGTTTTGCAAGCTTCTTCCTGTAGAATATCTCAACACATCAGGACTCGATAACTTGTACAAAACCAGGATGTTCGTGGGTTTGTAAGCCACTTGTCGTAGGTTTGTAAGCTACTTGTCGTGGGTTTGTAAGCCACTAAAAAGGTAGAAATGGGTTCCATCCCAAATGAAAATACAGAATGAAGATTTCAGTGCTATTGTGAAGTTTTAACATAATTCTAGACTCAATACTTATCTTGAAATCTTGAAATCTTGAACTCTTGATAATCTTGATATTCTTGATACTCATGAGTCTTCAATCTTGATATCTTGAATCTCTATACTGTACAGTCTTCATTCTTGGTACCTGCATGGTTAAATCCTGCATATACATATATATCTAAACTATAATGTTAGTATTTATATTTTATAATCTTATTCTAAGGTTGTTGTCATCAAAACCATCAACTCATGGACTAACAAAGATCACCCAGCCGGAGCTATAGTAAGATATCGTACTCAGCTTATAGTAGTTTGTACTCTCATTCCCATTCTTGGGTTAGCAGAATTAGTTTGTACGGTCGAATTTCATCCGTAGTGAGAATATACTCCTCCTATCGAGTTTAGGTCAGAGTTTATGGAATTTGAGTGGTCGAACCACACTCATCTTTTCTTTATACTTGTATCCGCACTCTAAGAATAAGAGTTTGTTGGCGAGTGATCGAACCGCACCCATTTTGTGTTTATACTCCAATCCGCACAGGGGGACCAGAGTTATTTGTTGGACGATCGAACTGTGTCCATGTCTTGGTTTGGATTTTGGGCTTGTCGATGTCCAGGCAAGGCTTGGATAGTTCACCGTACCTCGGGCACAAACAAGGTAGTGGATGGACGTATCATACCCTCCTTGGATTGGACGGTCGAACCACGTCTAATTTAGGCGTGGGCTCTCAAACTGCCCCCTGCATCCAGGGCAGGAGTCGATGCGTGGATGATCATACCAAGTCCACTTCCATTTGGATCATGTTTCTACCGAGTCTTGGGAGTAATATGAGTGTTCTGAAGAACTTCAAGCTCAAGCAGGGAGGAGATGGTCAGATCGCATCCACTTTGAGTCGTGTGTTTGCCTCCAAGTACAGGGCAAGAGCTGAGGAGCGGACGGTCGAACCATGTCCACTTATTATGGTATTTATACTCCAAACTGCGCTAAGGGACTAGAGTTGATCAATATACAGTCGACCCATGTCCATCCTTTTGTGTTTATACTCTGGTCCATGCTTTGGGGACCAAAGTTTTATAATGGGTGGTCAGTCACACCCATTTGATGTTTATACTCCAGTCTGTGCTTTGGGAACCAGAGTTGGTCGATGGGTGGTCAGTCACACCCATCTGGTGTTTATACTCCAATTTGCGCTCTAGGGACCAGAGTTGGTCGATGGACGGTCGTACCGCATCCAATTTTTTGGTGTTTATATTCCTGTCCGCACTCTAGGGATCAGAGTTAGTCAATGGGTGGTCAGTCACATTCGTTATATTTTTTATTTATACTCTAGTTGTCAAGTCGAGGTAAGAGTTGTCGAATGAACGGTCGAACCACGTTCATCCATGGAATGGAATTCTGCCCCCAGCATCAAGGGAAAAACTTGACAAATGGATAATCGATTCACGTCCACTTCGTGATTGTAGCTCCTCCAATCAAGTTGAGGGAGGGAATAAGTGATGGATGGCTAGATCACATCCATGCATGTGTTGGACGATCAGGTCTCGTCCAATTTGCTTAGTACTCCTCCCAGCAAGTCGAGGGAGAGAGTTTTCGGGTGGACGATCAAGTCACATCCACCTCAAGCTGCAGTTGTGTCCACATGTTGAGGGCGGTGGTTGATGAGTAGGCAGTCAGTCATGCCAACTTTAAGTCGAGCTTCCAAACTGTTTCTTGTTTCCAGGGCAGGAGTTAATGTGTGGATGGTCAAATCATGTCCACTTTAGTTGGATCTCGGTTGTGCTGGCCTTTGGAAGAGGTATAAGTATTTTGGCGAACTTTAAGTATGCGCTAGGATTGGATGGTCGGGTTGCATCCACTCCAAGTGTTTCTCCGGTCTTCAAGTCAAGCGTGGAGGTTGATGAGTGGACGGTCAGTCATGCCCACTTTGTATTAGATTATGACCTTGTTGGGCTCTGAATAAGGCATAGATGTTCTATCAAAATTGAAGCACGGAGTAAGGAAGTGGATGGTCGAGTCATACCCACTTTCCATTTCGAGTCCTTGCCCCCAAGTTATGGGCATATGGTAGCTGATGAGTGGTTGAATCACGCTTGTCTAGATGATCCTCCAAAGGCCTGATCATGGTCCGTGGACGTTGGTTGGCACCAAAATCTAATTACTTGGTCACTTGCATCGTTTGGAAGTAGTTTAGTTCAATTTGGTCGTAGTTCGCAACATAATTGAAAACAAAATAAACCTTATTGATAAGCAAAGAAGACTCGAATGATCTCTATTCTACTTTGCCCTAGCCCTTCTTAGCTGGAAGTCAACCGTACGTGGTCCAATTGATAATCAAAGGTCATTATTGGTAAGAGTCGGATGTTCCCTCCCGCCATTCTGTGGGACTTGCACATATTGTAGAAGCTTTCCTTTCTGGATCTGCTGTATGATCACATCTCGAAGGTGTCTGCAATCGTTGGTGTTATGACCGTGTGTATCTTGAAATATACAACATTTCTAGGATTTCTTCTCGGTTTCGGTGGACTCTCTCGAGGCTGGTTTTCCGGTACTGCTTCGAGTCATGAGTCTCCAAGTAGATGTTTTTGATTGAATCATTCAAAGGAGTATATGACTCGGATGGAATTCTGGGTCATCTCCTAGAATCTGAGTCCTCATCTGAGGCATTAATGCTGCCCTCGCTCTGACTTCCTTCAGCCAATGGGCCTGGATCGTTCTTTCTCCTAGTATGCTCTACCTCCTCCTTGCTTAGATTTTGGTTCACTTTGTAACATAAATGATTCAAGGTCATATGAGGCTCTCCACGTAACCGATCACCAAAGTGTGTCTCATGGTCGATTCCCTTTATCAACGCCATCAGTATGATATTCTCGCTGAGATTGCTCACTTTAGTGATAGTGGTGTTAAGTCGCTGCCAAAAGTCTTCGAGCAGATCGCTTGATGCTTGGGATAAGTTGGGGATAACAACATCGCATCATTGGGGTGAGTCACATGCATTCTAAATTGCTCGGTGAACTTCTTAGCCAACTGATTAAACGAGGAGATGGACCTGGGCGGTGTTCATGTAAATCACATGATCGATCGCTACTCCCCCGAGGAATATGGGAAAGAATCAGCAATTTATTGCTTTCGTCGCTCTGGCGGAATTCATGTGCCCTTCATATTTAATGAGATGCTCTTGAGGACTGTGTTTCCAGAATACTTCGGCATAGTTAGCATATTCAATCTCTTGGGATATTCTGCATATTGAATGGCTTCAGTGAATAGGCTTCGAGTGGGGGAAATTCTCCAATCGTCGTTAGTTCGGTCCGTTTTCAAGTTACGGCTGTTTGTAATGCTTGTGAATGTTGTATGCATGATTGTCCAACGTGTGACGAATTAGTGATAATTTACTTGGAGTCCGACCCAATAAAATTTGCTATTTGCTTTGAGTCAGGCCCTGGTTGGCTTGGAGTCATTGAATTTGAAGTGCTGGGTTAGTGACGAATGGTGCTTGGAGTCATACTGGTGTTTGCTTGGAGAAAATCTTGGTTTTACCCGAGTTTTACCTTGGGCCAGAACTTCTTGGGTTTGCTTCAAGTCGAATGGGTGTCTACTTCAGGTTTGACTTTGATGATGTATGGCTATACTTTGAGATGACATAATAAGCGCTGTAGGTAGGTCATCACACAAGCCATTGTATCATAGTCGGCAAGTCAGGCATTTGGAAGCTGGTCAGTTGAGAGCAGTTATAATCTACCTAAGAAGCCTGATCTAGTAACCAATCCCAGTTCCTGTCATATCTTCTTGGTTCTCCAGCCTTTGGATGTACCATTTAAGTAGCAGTTCCTTATCCATTCCTTGGCTGTAATTCAACAGTTGCCGCTTGATTCCCTATGCCCTGGTCAGTCACAGGATGTAAGGGAAGTGGATAGAAAGCGTCGTCTTTTGAATCTATTTTTTAAAATGGATCGTACCCGATCCATATTTTTTATGTGCGGCAAGGAGGGGACAGTCCCGATCCTTTTTGCCCTTGGGAAGGAGGGTTCGGTTACGTTCCTTTTTTGAATGCGAAGGGGATTGGCTGAGGGATCGGTTAAACAAGGGTTTGGTTTTGGACGAATGTGGCATAGGGATCGGTGTTGAATGTTTTATGAGAGGGATTGGTCATACGGAGTATGGAGGGATCGGTAGTGAATGTAGGGATCGGCTATAAACGATCGATGGAAGGGGTCGGTCATGAAAACAGTTGTTGGCATGTGATCAGTTGCAGTGTTAAGGAGGGATCAGTGGTATAGGGATTGGTATATTGACCTTGCAGAGGGATCAGTCTATACACCTTGCAGAGGGATCGGTATATACACCTTGCAGAGGGATCGGTATATACACCTTGCAGAGGGATCGGTATATACACCTTGCAGAGGGATCGGTATATATACTTTTTGGAGCGATCGGTATATATGCTGGAGGGATCGGTATATATATATATGTTGGAGGGATCTGTATAGCTGTTTTGGAGGGATCGGTATTGATGTCTTTGGAGGGATCGGTATTGGGCATTTATATGTATTTAAGGGTCAGTCATGAAGGGACCAGTGCTAGACTTTAAGAAGGAGGGATCGGTCATGATGGCCTTAACGGAGGGATCGACCATTCTGGCCTTGAGAGAAGGATCGGCCATTTTGGCCTTGAGAGAAGGTTCGGCTATTTTGGCCTTGAGAGAGGGATCAGCCATTTTGGCCTTGAGAGAGGGATCGGGCTTTAGCTAACTTGAGTGCAAACTTCAGCATATGATCCCAAGAACTTGCATACTGAGTGAATCTGGTCCCTTCCAAATGGACATAAACACATGAACAACTCCAAATAAGAACACTAGCATCATCATTTCTTTCATCTCCATAGGAAGTTGATTTAATTCTTTTAACCATGGCTATCAGCTTCTTTTAGATTTCCTTCAAATCTGAGTAGAATAGGAAGTTTACCGGTAGAACGCTGGATCTATCTCGCAAATATGGGAATCCACAAGTAGATGATGAGATCCAATTAAGCCGAGAATTCGATTCTCAGTGAAAGCACCAAAATGTTGACGCCAAAAATGGGCGTCAACACGCAATAAAATCTAGTAGAGATTATATGAAGAATGAAATTAAAACATAGAAAATATAATAAATAAATAGACAGATTTTTATACTGGTTCGACAATCTTGGTCTACGTCCACTTCATATTTTTATTGATCTTGCACTTGATTGTGATTACAAGAATGTTTGGATCAGCTAGGATCCATTAGTACAAGAACGAAGAATAAAAATGGAAGAGCCTTTTCAGTAGAAAGAAGGATCCTTCCGACGCTTTGCCTGCTGTATTTATAGGGGAAGAGGTGCATGGATCAGACGGAAATTTCGGCAGAAGTTTCGAGAGACCAAGACGAGGCCATCCAAAAATTTCCAGGCCCATCGAGGCCCACAATATGGATCAGTACCGATCTCTATTAGTGTGTTCAAATGAGCTTCGATCCCTATGTTGGGTGTCCCATGATGATAGCTACTAGCTCCCCAAATTTCGTGCAATTCCGACATACAGTTTGTGAGATATCGCATTTTCTATGAAGTAGTGTTGCTTGAATTCTGATTTCTACCGATCCCTCCAAAGGGAGTTATGCCGATCCCTCCGACTTCCTCCAATTGGAATGAGATCCCTAGGGGATCTTCCATATGTTATAGTAAGCTTGTACTACAAGTTTCATGTTGATAGCATGTGAAGATTTTGAGTTATTGACCGATCATCGCTGCAAAATTGAGTTGTGCAATTGATACAATATGATCCATAGTGTTGAATATGGATTGTACCTGATCCATCGTCAAGGAGTAGTTAGCTTTCATGCTTCTGCTTCATATTATCATCTATGCTTGATTTTTGGACCCCACAATCATCGCTCTAGTCTACTGGCCTTGATGACAGTCGAGTCTAACTTGTCCAGTCAGTTCGGATATAGCCGGGTCAAAATGCCGAATAACAGCTATAACTTTTGATAGAAGTTGAATCAACATCCAAGACTACTTCCATGTGAAAGATATGTTGGTTTCCCTTTCCGTAGAGTGGTGATAATAGTGATTTGAACTTTCTGGCTAGGTGATATGGCTGTTTGAAGATTAGCAGCTTTTGAAGCAACTTATTGGGTAATTAGTGAGTTTTGGGATAGGCCCATTAACCCATTTTGGGATTTACACCTATATTAACTGAAAAAAATTCCCACAATTCATTTCTATCATCTCCCAAATAGATCTAAGGCTCAATTAACCCACTCTACACCTAAGACCTTCCCTTTCTCCTCCAAATCACGTCTAAATCATAGATTAAGGTTAGGTCAGCAAGGGGATTCATTAAAGATCTTAATATCTACATTTTAGCGAAGGGAAAAATTACATATTTACTGTTCACTTTCGAATTTGCATTGATTTGAGTGCAAAAATTGGATTATAGAAGATTTGATGAGTGACTTAGCATCTCTCACCTTATTATATATGTATATATAGGTTATTTTGGATCCATTTGTGAAGTTGTATTGCTATTTTAAAACTCTATTTACAGTAAAAACATGAAAAAATGGATTTTTGTGTTTTATACATGTTATTTGGATATGTTTTTCCTTGATATATGTTACACTATGTTGTAGACATCTTGTATGATGATTGTCATGATTGATTGTGTGATTTGTATGTTTGAAAGTTGTTTGGTACACGAATGGTGTTTTTTTGTATGCTTGTATGGTTAAAAACGCTCATCGAAGCAAACTAGAGGTAGGAACCATGGAATTGGACTTCGGTGGATAGGCTCTAGAGTGTTTTGAGTCATATCGTTGCATATGTGATGCATGAGGGTTGAAGTGTTGGGTGTAGAGATAGAATTGGCGCAAAGTTGATGTAATGAAGGGGCTACAGGTTTTTGATTCGGTGGATTTTGGTCCAGCATGGATTAGTTCGGTGGGGATTGGTCTGGTATGGGATTTCTCGGTGGCTGGCTTCGCTCGAAAAGGGGAGACCGAACAAGAAATCATGTCCGGTAGCTGTTTGTTTCAGCAAGGGGAAGACTGGATATAAAATCCTATATGGTAGTTTTTGGTTCGGCAGTAAGGGACCGGACTGAAAATCCTATCCAGTAGTTGTTTGGTTCGGCAATGACGAGCCGAATGGGAAATGCTATTCGGGGGTTGCCTGGGTTCAGTTATAGAAGAAACTAGACAGAGTTTGGGAATGGGATTTCTGGCTAATGGCTTCGGGTATGCTGACCGGTTGCTTTGGGGAAACACTTTGGGTTCGCTTGATGCTTTTGGGAGCTGCTTAGGAGTAGGGATGGATGACTCCAGGATAGCTCATGGTGACTTTGGGATAGCAACCAAGGAAGTACGACGACTTTGATGATCCGATCTGGCGAGTGGATATAGCATTTGGTAATGGACCGAAAGACGAGTTTTGCACGATAGCTAATAGAGTAGAACATGAGGTTGTGATGCTTGTGAGTAGGACATAGTGGTCTTTGTATACCCATATATTAGGACGTCTACATGTTTCCAGTCCTTAGCCATCTGCATGGGCATGAGTTGATTATCCGTAAGGTAGTTCTAATATCGTTAAGTGAGCTAAGGGATTGATAGAATGACTCTACGGTTGTGATGCTCATTATTGGGATAGGGTATTCTGCGTGTACCCAGGGTAGTTTGCGTGTACAATATATTTGGACATTTGCATGTATCCAGTCCTTAGCCATCTACGTGGGTATGAGTTAAGCATCTGTGAGGTGGTTCAACTATCGGTACGTACGTAATGGGATTGATAAATGACTCTATGGTTGTGATGCTCATTGTTGGGACATGGTAGTTTGCATGTACCCAGGATAGTTTGCATGTACCCATATATTTGGACGCCTACGTGTGTCCAGTCCCTAGCCATATGCATGGGCAATGAGTTGAGCATCTGTAGGAGTTATCGTATAGTTGAATAACTTGAGTGAGAGATGAAAATTGTGTGATGGATGCTACGTTTGCTTTGTGCTTGATATGCCGTGTGAAATCCCCATACCGTATATTTTCCACTTGTAATAGTAGTTTAGCATATACAACGTTTATGTGTTAACTCTTTGGATGCAAGGACAGGTCGGGTATGACTATTCATACTATATGCCCCTATTTATTATTTTTGATTTTCATAGTATTTTGAGATGATGTAACGCTCTCGCCAAACTGTTATCTAACCCGAGATTTTATGCTTTGCTTCCTATTATCTTAGGTACTGTTAAATGAGTAGATTGGGGATAATAGGTTTGGATAGTGCATGAAGATGTACGGACTACAAGTAGGAGACTACGCTTTCATATATCTATACTTTGGAGCTTACTATCGCTTATATTCTACTATGCAGTACCGTGGAGCTATGTCAGTACTTGTAGTTTGAGAGACAGCTATAGAGTTAATTTTTTAGATATGGTATGTTTTAACTCTTTTATTTCAGTTTTTATATGCTTTGTGAACCTAATGTACTCTGATGTTCTTTACTTATGGTTCATTTGATTATATTACTCTCTCGCCTGTTTTACATTTATGTTATTATATTATATTTGTCTATGCACTATGAGATGTTCCATGGGTTCTTTGTTTGGATTTTTGCTACTTTACACGCTTGGCTACTGTCCAGCATCGATCGAGTACCTCCAGAGCACTATACAGGTTTACTGGATACTGGAGGTTTAGGGCAGTCGTCATTCTAAGGTTGAACAAGTATTTAGGATCGAAAACTATATTGATATTACTTATGAAGTTCAAGTCCTAGCACTCCTTTACAAAGGAGTTTTTTTTTGAAATGGTACTTTATATAAAACATGTCACTGGGACAACATATCACATGTCAATAAACGTTCGAATCACGCTACGCAAGTTTCGAACTTGTGACCTCTCGCACCAAAGCCGAATCGCTTAACCATTTGGACAATGGTGCTTGTCTATAAAGGGGTTTGTTGTTTCCACAAACATTCTACAATATTTTGTAAATACTCTAGAATACTCTTACCTACCATTTAGTGATCTTAATTTGGATTTCATAATCTCTTAATGCACTAATTATATAAAAGAAATGTGATATAGAAGATACCATAAATATATGATAATTTCGGCTGTCGATGCATAAGGTGTTCATCTCATATGTTCCATGTTAAACATTTTAATATGGTGACTATGTATATCGTTCAGGATAAACCCAATATCCTATTATACCGATTATAAAAGATGTCATTTTCAAATCCAATATCGAGTATTAAACCACTGGACTAAAACTATTTTAATATAGATACATAGTTAACAATCGGTAGTATGTTTTTACTAGTAATTTCGAAACATCTTAGTAACTTTTAATATTCTTTCTAACAGACGTATGCTTCCTCTGCATTTTTACTATAAAATAAACTATTAGATTTCTCTATCAAAATATTTGCTCAAATATGAAGGTTTTCAAATGATATTGTCATATTAATTCTTGGATCCTATCCAATACTTACAAACTTAGTTATCAGTCCCATTGACTTCGCGACATTTTAGTTATTATGTGCAAACTGTCTACTATCAACCATTATTCAAAATTTCTATTTCAATATAGATGTATCAAAACTCAAAGTCATATTGGGCTATAGTTTTGCGAGTAGATTCCGAATTGACTAAAGCACATTGGTTTATGATTCTGTTATACTAATTCCAACAATTGAAACTTACGAGATTATTCTCATCAATGTTACTTACTATCCAACTACACCAGTCTTTCTTTTAAAGACACACCTATGACTGATGGATCATATCCTTTAGGTGCAACTATCAAAATCATATCTTGATATTGTACTTGGAATCCATTTTGAATTTAAAGCATCATGTCATGTGGTAGAGTCTATACTCTTAATGGCTTATCAACAACGGAGGGAATTTTTATTACTAATAATTTTTATTCTCAATATTGATAAGAAATTCATTATTTCTCTTTAATGTACGAGAATTCTTATTAGACATTCCAATGAGCTGTGTATGTTTTTGGCTTGGTTAATTTTATTTCATCTTATGTAATCGGTTTCCATGTTAGAGTCTTTGGATCGTATCCAAGCACGTTATACTCCATAATTTCCAAGAAATCCGTTCTCCATGAAAGTGTCGTTTCTTTAAACAAAAATTATTTCTTAGTATGATGCAATATGCATTTAGAAACATTTTATGAATCACCTTTATACATGTATAAAAGTGGTTTAGTTTGAGTTTACGAAATTTATGTTCATAACATAGATTAGTCAACCACACATCTTAAACTATTTATTATTGGGATTTCTTATCAATTCATATCGTATATGATCATGCAAACCATGATTTAGATGAAATTAAATTCGACATAAGTACTTACTCTTAAGTACATATCGTTATAGAAAGAAATTAACTCAATACAACAAATCATCAATTGTATTTTTTCCTACAAAGTTTGATTACTCCTTTTAACACATCGTTATGTACCATAGGGAGGAGTGACTTTAAGATTGAAACTTATTTGTTTTAGGTACTTTTGGAAAAAATTTCCAATATACTCACATATTCGATAAAATCGAATTATTTTTTACCTTTGCGTGTTATGTTTTGAACTTTCGCTTTGTACTATATGAAATTATCACATATATACTACTTGTGTATCAAATACATATGTTTATGTCTAGATAATTCATTAATGAGTCTAACGAGTAAGTGGACCTGTGTTGGTATCACTGGACATTAAACTGCATATATATATATATATATATATATATATATATATATATATATATATATCAAACCGAAGAGTTTATTAACTCTTTTGTCACTCCCACTGAATGGGTGCTTTGTCCTTAGTCGTTTGAGATGCATGCATCAATATTATCACTACAAGAAAAGTTGTCTTTTATTACGTTAATAGATAACACTTTATTAATAACGTTATTGTTTTTTGGTTTTGTTATTTAAAATAGGGATTCGCTGGGTAATGCTGCTTCACAAAGCAGCCTCCCCCAAATTATTTTCATTCCCGCTTTCTAAATAAGTTATTCCCACTTAAACTCTAAACCTAATCCTTTCCCTAAAATTAAGTTGCATTCCCTAAAATTAAGTTTCTTTTTCTAGTAACCCGATTGGCTTTAAAGACTCTCCCATCACAATGCCACCCTCTTTGTCGCTAAATTCTTAAATTGTACCAACATGGTCTCCACTCTCTCCTCTATTTCCCTTTCTCAATGCTTTGGTACCTAATTTACTTTAATTTAATCTCGATTTATATAAAATACGAAGCTCCATTCCAATCTTTGTTTTATGAAACATGCGGGCGAACAATGAATGGAGTAACAGGCTCCGTCGGACTGCTATGGAGCGTGAGGTGGGACACATGCGAGGTGGTTGTCGAAACTGTGTTGTATACTACTGATGCCTAAGCTAATTAAATATTGCCCCGCAATGCTATATATACACCACGGATAAATCGTGGAATGTGTTTTAGCTTGTACATTTCACAATAAAACACAAACAACACAGTTAAAAAGGGCACATGCTCTTTTGCTGGTATTAAAGTGTACTTGGGAAGCAATGCTCATGGCTATTTTTTCTACTATAAATAAGATCATGATTTGCATTTTTGTTAAAAAAAATATAAGTGGCATGTTTTACTTCAACATTTTCTTAAATCTTAATATTTGATATTACACATAATTAGTGATTTTAGATTTAGACCATGAGGCAATGGTGATGATAGTACATATATTCAAACATTGCGTCCCTATCTATTTTTTAGTTCAATATTCTCCTACCCTAAAATTATTGCCTTCATGTATGCATTTATTTTTGAACATTTTTTCTTTTATTTTATCGTAAATGAGTCGAAATTTATTATTAATAGATTGTTGGGATAAATTTAGCCATTGGGTACTTTGTATTTTGGGATCGATAGAGAATCGAAGTCGGCTTAATTTATCATACATATGCTTAATTCATTTAGTCTTGGATCATAGTTTCTTCTCATTTTTCCAATTTTGCACAACATATGCTAAATAAGATGGAAATTTTGCTTTTTTCCACCGTCATGTTCATTGCTTCTTAAAAGTGCAATTCGATTGGCAAATACAAGTGGAATATATTTTTTTTGTAACATTTTGATGTTTTATCGCGAATAATGAATGATATTTGATATAAGTCACACTACTATGTCTAAGGCTTGATTTTGTTTCAGTTTTTCTTATTTCTTGAAATCATAATTTTTTAAAAAGTTCATGAGGTTTTCTACACAAGTCTATGCTAATCAACTATCTTGTGTGTTTGAGTCTCACAATCACTAAATAAGAATAAAAATTAGTGAGATAATTTTTTATAACTGCAGATATACTTATTGTGAAGAAGTGAGAAAGCATCTTTGGTTAAAACATTGTGTCCTTCCTTTGGTTGTCTATACTAGATGAGCCAATGGTTAGTACTATAAAAAAAATCTACTGAAACATATATTATTATGTTGCATATTGATTTTCAAATAGTATCATCAAATAATCATAAACAACCTCCCAGGTTGTATGCCCATTATTTGTTGCGGCTATGTAGAATTATAAACTTTGTACTTATAAATCCACTTTCCATTACTACATAGTACTTTCAAATATTTTGAACATTAATGTTCAATCCTCCTTTATGTGTAGTGTTAGCCATTAATTTACGTTTGGTATATTTTTTACCTTAATGTTCAATCCTCTACAGGGCGGCTTAGGCCCAGTGCAGACTGTGCCCATGCACGGCAGCACGGGGCATCAAAAATTAAAGGGCATAAAATTCTCTATCGCACAAAGCATAGCAAAGAAAAAATGGAAAAAAGAACGCGAAGAAAGAAAAAGAAAATTGCAAGCAGCGACGCAACACACTTTAGAAGCGAAGCGAGGCGGAGAACCACACGTCGCAAGCAGCGGTGCAACACAAGCTAAGAACCCTAACCCTAAAGCCTAAACTGACTAATTTGCAAAAAAGTTGATTTTTCTTGTGCCAGTAGATTTTTGTTAGATTTTTAATTTTGATAATTATGGTTAGCTAGATTGCCTTGTCCAAGAATCGTGCGGCTACAATTTCTTACTGCCGTTTTGCTTTGAATCAGGTTTTATCTTCTTTTTCAAGCATCTCCTTATTTTGGTTGCGAAGATTTCCTCAGTGAAGGCTTTGTTTGATTTAGAAGGCCGTAAAGGGCTAGAGATTTCAAATATGATTAACAAGCGGGCAGAGGAAGTCCTGTCGCAGTGGGAGGTTTAAGTGACATTGCAAGAGAAGGGGCAAATGAATTTTGCAAAGTGTGGTTTGTTTGGGTTGAATGAAAGTTTTGATGAAGATGATTTGAGGAAGATGGATTTGGAGAATGCTTCAATGGAGGACTTGGCAAAGATACCTGCAGGTTTAAGGTTTGGGGAGAAAATAGAAGGTATGTCTTAATTTAGTGGCACCTACATATAGCCCGGTAGGCTTGTCCTAGTTCGTTTAAGCTATATTCTACATGTTTCGCACTGATGAGTAAATATAATATATTTTTTAGCTCTATTCTACATGTTTCACAAAACTTAAACTGCTAACAGAAGCTAATTGTTTGTATAAAAAAGTGATCTAGGAGTATCCGTGACCCTCTATATCATTATGATTAAGTAGTTGGAGTCCTTAAACTTGAAATATGTTTCTCAACTTCAGATATTTAGCTAATTAAAGATTTTAATTTGAGTGGATGTATTTTTTATGTAAATAAACTCTGATTGAAAATTGTTTTTGTCATGATTAATGATGAGTCATTTAGCAGCTATAAACGATGTTGGATACTTTTGTAGATTTGATTATCGTTAAAAGTGCAATATTCTTCCTAGGAAAGTTGGACACCTTTTAGTTGGTTGCTCATTTATCTTTTTGAGTCTTTGGATCAAAATGTGTATACTTGTTTCTTTCTAACTATGAAGGTGTATTGGAATCATGTTCAGACTGTCAATCGTGTCTAAACAATCATTAATATATTTCCATGCATGAAACTGCAAGATCAAATTTTGATTTAAAGGTTTTGTTAATGATGTTCTTGTAGGCTAATTAGATGTGCAGAAATAAGATAAAAATGTCAAATGTAAATATGGAAAGTAATCCCACATGTTAGGTCGTATCATTGCTTGTTTATGTTTCTACGTCGCTAGGCAGCATTATCAATTATAGCATTATAGCCTATAGCATAAATACCAAAAATGAATTAGTGACGCCAGATGATGGTCATATGTATGCGAGAAATATAGCAACATAGATAATTTATTCTATTTTTTGATGGATTTCAAGGTCGATAGACCGAAAAGAGAACATGTTTCATTTCCAATTCAACTTATTATTTGATTTGCTAGCTTTCCCTAGTTGCTTGAATAACTGGATGTATTTTTAAATGCAATTTCTTTTGAAAATATTACAATTTTTTTTTAAAAATAAGTTATAATTTTTATTTATGCTTAGAGTTACAATTTTTTTAATGTTACAATTTGAAAAGAAAATGTATTTAGCTACAATTTACGCTAACCCAATTTTGAAAATTATTATTTTTATGTAAATAAATTATATTTTAATTCAACTTATAGTTAAATCTGTTTAGCAAATCACACAATTTAATATTACCGTAAATATAAATTTTATTTCGCATAAATCATATTTTTAAACTGGGAAAAGTAAGATTTATAAATAAGAATTTTATTTAATATTGTTGAACAATTTTCTACAACAAATGACATCATTCAAAAGTTCGTACTAGGCATTATAAATCCCACAACCGGCTCTGATCCTATTGCACGTTGTGTTAGCCATTGATTTATGTTTGGTATATTTTTTTACCTTAAAATCTCTAGTATTTCAGTATTTTATTCAATATCAATTTAGTATTTTATATATAAATTTATGCCAAAGTTATAAAATTACGAATGTTAATTAATAAATAAGATAGTAAATTTTGTTTAGTATAGGTAAATTGCAAGTAGGAGTTACTGAAAGAGTCTATAGAAATGTCGACGGTGATTGAAAAGCAAGATTGTTGAATCTGGTTGAAGGAGATCAACTGAAGTGTGCCACACACTACAACAAAAATACCCTATTACAACGTCCTTTTTACAACGGGCATTGGTTGCCCGTTGTAATAGAAGGCTATTACAACGGTCCATTTGCGCCCGTTGTAAAAGATGTCATATACAAACCCTTTTTACAACGGGCATTGGTTGCCCATTGTAATAGAAGGCTATTACAACGGTCCATTCCGGCCCGTTGTAATAGATGCCAACTTTACAACGGTCCCATGCCCGTTGTAATAAAATTTTAGCCGGCCAACATCAAATAATAAATCACTATCCCTTTTTCATTTCTTCGGCCGCATCGTATGTGAAAAATGGCGTTCGTCCTCTTTGCCAAAACTAGGGTTTTTTTGAGAATTGAGTTGCCGCTTCAATTTGCCGCGTTCGTCCTCTTTCCCGCTCGACGAGGCTGCTCGACTCACCTCCAACGACCAATTCCAGTGCGATTCAATTCAGCTCCAATTGCTATCGTTACGTATAGTTGAATCCTCCTTCAGTGCAATTTTCGCCTTCTTCTTCTGCGTTATATTAGAATTTAAGGTATTTCTCATCTTCGGCAGTGTAAAATTTCATTGTATATTTATAGTAATTTATTGGCTTGCGTTTTCATTTTTCCACTACCCAATCTATTTCGACCCTGCTACTATTTCTGGTTACTTCCCTGGATTTCAATTTCTGGTTGCGGTTTAAAAAAAAGGTATAGATACATCATTGTAAATAGATGTTTTTTTTAATGTATGTAGGATATGGATGAGCTTATTAGCTTACAGCTTGAAAAGATGCTATTGAAGTGGTTCAATTTTCATCTTCAAAAAGTAGGCTACAAGGAAATTGGAACTAATTTCCCATCTGATGTTAAGGTAAGTTAAGCACTGTCTGTCATTGCATGCTTCATTATGTAAGAAAGAAAGCTTGGTGCTTACTTGTAAACTATAAACGAGTTTCATTCGTGTCTGTTATTGCACATGTTTTTTGGCTCTTAGGATGGAGAATCATACATATATCTTCTCAATGCTCTAGCACCTAAACATAACACTGTTGCAACATTAGATGCTAAAGATCCTACTGAAAGGGCTAAGATGGTAATTGAGAAAGTTGAGAAACTAGATTGTAAAAAATGGTATTAAATGGATAACATATGTATTCTAGCTCAGATACTCCCACAAATATATGTAAAGTGACCGCTAACATTATTAAATTATTTGCGATGCTGTGCATGGCAAAAAAAAATGGTATTAAATGGATAACATATGTATTCTATAGCGTGCACAATTAAAACAAGTATGACTAACAAGTAAGTGCATTTCTATGATATATAAAAGAACATCACAAAGATTTATTAGACTAACTTATCATTAATTACTATTATCTTTAATTACTATATGTATACAGTCGCAGTTTTAATGATTGAGAAATACTTATCTAGGAAAGAGAGTAGAGAATTATATATATACATTCAAACTGGAATCTAAGTTTATATTAAAGAAAATAAACTAAACAAATATACATATAGATTTAATAGATTGAATGCCTATAAGTATATGATATATAATATATAAATGAAAAGTTACACAATGATTTATGAATAAGCAAAGAAAGTATATAATATATATGTAATTGTGTTTAGATAAGTTTGAGACAGTGAGATGAGATGTTTTCTAAGTCTAAGATTCTAAAGTTTAAAATACTCAGTGTGTGAGAGTGAAATATGGTTTGGGAAGAATAAGTAACCTGTTGTCAGACATACTATCCGAGAGTGTGTGTGTGTGTATTTCTTTAGTTTATTAACTTTTAATATATATGTGTAAGAATAGATTGCATTTGAATTGTATGTAAATAGTCGTACCACTACTACTTCTTACATAAGAATTCACCTTTCTTTCCTGGCCTGGCACCTATATCTCCCTGTACGTGTATTTGATGAATAGGAGAAGAAAAATATATATAATACTAAGTCTTGGTTCTTGCGTGTGTGTCCAGCCTAAATGTATGGAAGGGTGAGTATGTATGCATTTATGTGGGATTACTTTGTGTGAGAGAATGTGCGTGACCGTACGCATGCAACTGTGTGTACGCACTATGCTTGCTTCTCCTATTTGCCTGACTACACTACTAGTCTAAGAACTTGCTATGTCATACTTTGTGATGTCCAGTTTTGTACAATTATGTGCTTTGCTTCTATTTTAATTTGTTTGGGACTGCGTATCCTGTGCCTCCACCTGGTAAATTCTAAATATACATTTTGGAGTCAGTTGTCTGTTTGTTTATTTATTTTTATTTTTTGTGCTTATTCAATTAGTGCTAACGTAAACTAAAAATAATAATATACATTGGTATTATTGCTATTTTCAGGCATGTGGTAGAAAGTAGTCTATATTTGCAAATAGCTCGGAAGCTAATTTAAAATTGAAATTAGTTTTCAAAAGTGTCATATTTTGATAAATTCTTATTTTCTTTATATAGTTCTTACGATGATTATTTGTTAAGGTTCAATTAAAGCTCCACGGCTTGAAATTGCATTTCACTTCATAATATTAGAGACTGATGCTCCTACTGAATGCTTCTGCAGGCACAGAAATGGCACAGTTGGTTTGTAGAGGCTGCCACACGCTACTGATGTATATACGTGGAGCAACAAGTGTGCAATGCTCGTGTACAGGTTTACACATTCTTTTAGTGTACTATGACTGAAAATAAGTGCACTAAACTATGGCTTCTTAACAAGAACATAATACATCAATGAATACTGAATGATTTGGGTGTATGTTTTATATTTACAGCAAATCAAGTAGCACACGTGAACTGTGGAAACTGTCATATGTTGCTGAGGTATCAATATGGTGCCAGATCTGTAAAATGTGCAGTTTGCAATTTTGTGACTTCAGTTGGGGTAAAAATTTGAAACTTCCTGCTTTTTACATACGTTTTTTACATTTGCACCTGCAATCTCACCAATGCATGATCAACTGTACTGTCCATGTTCATGGTTTCAAGAAATTTGTTGTCCATAATGTATCCGAGTTGGAATTGCTTATGATGCACAACAAGTAAATTTCTAGCATTCTTCTTTTTTCACTTCTGTCTGTTTTGACGAAAAATGTCTAATGGCATCGTTTAAAATTCTGATGATACGCCAACAACTTTAAAAATTGATCAGCATTCATCTTTTTTTCAAATTTGGAAATACTTGTTAAATTATAAATAAACTTAATTTGTTATATTGTTCTTGTTATATCCAGAACTTACTGTGCTGAAATTGCACATAACGTGTCTACGAGGAAGAGAAAGGACATTGTTGAACGTGCGGCACAGCTTGATATTGCTGTTACAAACAAAACTACTAGGCTGCGCAGTCAGGAAGATGAGTAAAGAATTCGATAATATTTTAGAGAGTTTGGCTGATGAGGTACACGTTCCATGCATGCTCCATCTATAGCAACATTCACTTGCTTATCAAAAACTCTTTGTAATAGTTTGACTCAACAAAGTAATATCGCCAGAAGCATGGGAAGGAACACGATCAAGTAAGGTAGAGTCATTCACATTAGCAGTACTTATGTGTTCATGAGTTTTGTCCATAGTAATATATGTTAGTATATACATATTTATACATTAACAAAGATCCAGACTAATTGTGTTGTAATCCTTGCTATTACAGTAAGCATTTTTGAGAGAAATTTGATTTCCCTCCATTAAGTCCAAACTACGTGTTGGTGATTGAATGGGTATAATTATGTTGCCAAATTCAAAATTAAACAAGCGCAAATGAATGTAGGAAACGTATGTACGTATACGTTTCTATTTTATCAAACTAACTTCTGATACTCAATCGACATATCAATATGACATAAATTTCATCAATTCGTATATGTATGCAGTCTGTAATATATATCATTCATCAATAGATTCATTACACACGCCACACAAAGTAAGAAAAGATTCCCGACACTAGTTGCAGTCCTACATTTATTCGTTCACTACCATTTCAAAATTTTGTATAATTTTCCTAGGATCATTTTTAGATTTCTTGAATGAGACATTTATTTCCAAATTTGAACACATATGTAAATCACACACTGTGCTACTGAAGAACTCAACCACTCTTCTATACGCTACAGTTAAATCAATACATTGTACATTCTCAATATAACACGCAAGTATCTTCTTTTCCAGTCCACATTTTTGGCCCCGGTCATACATTTTGTCATACTTGCATGTATTCAACTTGAAACAAAGAAAGGTTTAGAAATCAACACATATTTATACACTTGCATGTTTTCAGCTGAAATTCTTTGAATCCAACTAGTCAAAATTACAAAGCAACTATTTATTTATGTTCACAGAATCACAAACGTAAGCAAATAGGAAGATAAATATCAAAGTTGCCAAATTCAAAGATGCAGACTATCAAAGAGGCCATTGGATCAACCGTCGTGTGGCATAAAGACTTCATCTCTGTGGTATAGTATGATTGTATTTAGAACATGATATTTGTAGCGGACTGTTATGTGTTAATGTTTTATGTATTTGACATGTAAACTTATCTAACTTTTTGGAGTGTTAGAATTCTATGACTTTAGCTTTTAGGCTTTCTGTATGTGATTTTAATTATTTTACGACAATATTTAGTATTAGTATGGATGTATTGCATGGATGCTGTTGTCAATTTTTTTTTAAAATTTGCATTTATTTTGCAACGGACAATGTACGTTGTTATATGAGCTTATTACAACGGTCACTGCACGTTGTTATATAAGATTTTTGCAACGGTCAAAACACGTTGTTAAAAGTTTTATTACAACGGGCATTGCCCGTTGTAAAATATGATCAACCTATTACAACATCGTCTATTACAATGGTCGGCTGCCCGTTGTGGAACACATATTACAATGGGCATTGCCCGTTGTAAAAAGCCTGTTTTGTTGTAGTGACAACATCAAACCTTTGGCCACAGGTCAGCACATTATTTTCCAGTTGGACAGTAATGGTAGAACCTTTCATCTTGCCCTTTGGTTTCACTATCACCCCCGCATTTTCTACACATTACACATAAATGGGTAGGACACTGATATTCTATGACTACTGCACAACTTCATTTACTTGTTTTTGTTATCACTTGTACTGTGTTGACATAACACTCAAAAATAAACCAAAAGAAAAATGAAAACTTACCTTTAATAAAAGGTTATTTTTATGCATTTCTGGTTTTTGTAATAAAAAGTAAGATTCTGATTACTTTATTACCAAACATTTTGGGTATTTTTGACCATACGTACCCGCTACATTAGGTATTTTAGCACGGTAGATATTTCCTATTCTCCATCCATGATAATATTGAAATTTACACAACCATTGTTGCTACTGATCATTGATCACTAAAAAACTGACACGTGTGCTATCAATGAGGGCTATCTAGAACAACAAACATGATTTTTAGTACTTCTAAAAGTGAATTTCCATTGTTTTTAACAAGAAAAAATAGAGAGGATAAACACGAAACTGAATTTTTATGTACCTATAGCAAGCTTATTCATGCCAAATACATAATTCTCCACATATGTATTTGAGAAATATGTCGTAATAGTAAATGAATGGTAAAATATACACACCATCGACTAACAAAGATGTAGATTTAATTAATAATATATAAGTGAAATTTGAAAATCAATTTTATCAGTAGTATAAGTTAACTATAAGTTTTATAGAAATTAACTAAGTTTATAATAATAATAATAATAATACTAATAATACTTGATTATTAAATATTAGCCCAAGTAACTAAGTTTTATAAAAAAATAACCAAATTTATATAATAATAATAATAAATTAACTAAGATTATAAATTAACTTCATTTATTAAGTTTTATAGAAATTAACTAAGTTTATAATAATAATACTAATTGTTTGTACCAAAAATGGGCACAACACTCTTCGGAAGTCTTTGAAGAGATAAACGCGCAGAATGAAAATTAAAACTGTGGATTATCTAACAAAAACTCCAAATAACAGAAAGTAAATTGCAAAGACAAGCGATTTAGAGTGGTTCGGCGTTTTGCCTACGTCCACTATGAAGTTTGATGATTTTATTGCTCGATTACTTGAGGATTACAATAATTAACAATGTAATACAACTGAATTTCAATGCTAAGTGTCAATCTAAAGCAGCGGTGGTGTTCTGGAGTAAATCTAGCAGAATCTGGGCGCTCTTTAGTACTTAGAATTGTCCGACCCCTTTTCTGAATGACCAGGGGCTTTATTTATAGGTGTAGGAGGCTGATATTTCGCCTAAAATGAGGGGAGACCAGTTCCGGTACGTCAGGGGGCCCACATGGCCGAAATCTGGAGATCCGGGCCCACTTTGGGATCGATTCGACCCTTGGTTCGAATCGATCAAGAAATCGTCCAATCGAGCTGAAATTTGGTGTGAACATTCTTCATCATGTGCTTAAGCTTCTGTGAAAATTTCATGGCATTTGGATTTGTAGAACTCGAGTTATGATCGATTCAAGTTGGTGTTTTTCGAATCCTGGAGTCGTTCGAATCGATATGCTCAGATCGATTCGTTCGAATCGTCCCTCCTGCTCGTGGAGATGGTGACGTGGTGCGCCTTCTTCGCATCGGTCCGCTTTGCACTCCGCATTGACTGGGTCGAATCCACGACTTGGATTCGAAGATGGTGGAGTCGAGGTAATGGATTCGAAGGACCTCTTCCTTCGAATCGATGAGACTAATGTTCGTTCGAATCGAGTTAGACTCGTAGCTATGGACCGGTTCGAAGTTGTCTTGGCCTGGGGATTCGAACGCATGGATTCGAAGGTAAGCTTCCACCGATGGATTCGAACTATGGTGTTAGGCGAGGGTGGATTCGAACTCAAGGCACATGAAGGCTCGCTTGATGTAGTCGAACGTAGTGAATGCCTCAATCGATTCGAAGCTATTGATTCTGCCTGATGGAGTCGAAGCAACCCTCCTCTGATCGATTCGAACTGGTCTCTTCTTCATGGATACGAGGTAAAGCTGGTCTGTTGGATTCAAACATAGAGTTACAATGGATTCGAACTAAGGAAGCCCTACTCCACCCTTCGTCGACAATATCTCGAGCATACGAACTCAGATTGTCTTGAAACTTGGATCGTTGGTTCCCACGGCCTTACTTGACGTGCCTTACCGATTATAGCCCGATCCGGACTCGAACAAATTTCATCGATATCCGTAGCGATCCTTACGTGTAACCGACTTCCAAGACGATCTGTTACTGTTTTCTAGTTAAGTCCTTGGTGTCACGGCCTTGCCTAAAGGCGGGATAACATTTGCCCCCCAAAGTATGTCTTGTGTAAACATGACGTGCTTTGAAAAGCTGCAGTCTCTCATTGGATTGCTACAACATGCCTTATCGAAAGTTGCACTCTGTATTGCAGTAATCGACTGTCGTATAATTGTGACTGGCTGTCTGGGATTTTGAGTCAGGACGAGATGAACATTTGATTCCTGTTGATGATAAAGACCAAAACATTAGTAAAAAATACGTGCATTATCTTGACCTTGGTTAGCGTTGCGCGCTCGCAAGTTGTTGTCAGTTCGGTTTTGCTATCGAAATCTGCATCGGTCCTCTCCTGAACCGATTTGAGATCTGAGTTAAATCGTTACTTTTATGATGGTCTATGGTCATCCTCCCGCATCGATCCTCTCCTGAATCGGTATGTAGAGTCGACAAGCAATTTTTAACATTGAGACTATTCGTCCATTTTCATCAGTGGTTGGCGATGGATTCGAAGCTATGCCTCTTCGAATCGATATTGCGTGGATTCGATGTTCCCTGAGTTGATGGAGTCGAAGTTGTGAGTGCTCGAATCAATGCTGCTTTGCTTCGATGTTGCTGGAATGGATTCGAGGTGGCAAAGGATTCGAAACCGGATGGATTCGAACTAAAGGAGGGATTCGAACTGGTGGAACGACGCTGTGTCGTGATGGATTCGAACTAGTGGTTACAATGGATTCGAACATGCCGCAACGAATCGATTCGAGTCGACTCTCTCACCTATAGAAGCCGGTCAGATATACCGGGAGGCGAATCGTCTGTTTTCTCCTATATATACCGGGGTACTATTCTCCTCTCACTTTTTACCATTTACCTTTGCTTCAGCCGTTTCTTCGAATCGATCTCTCAGAGCTAAAACTAACGGGCTTTCCTCGAAACGTTCGACTTCGTCCCCGCTTCTATTTGCAATCGAACCAGGTAACTAAAGGATTGATTCGAGATGAAAATGTTAGAACTATCTTCGTCTCAAAAAATTCTGAGTGATGAGATTCGAATGGAGTGGGTCGACTCGGTGGGCACCGATCCAGGAACAAGTGATTCGAATCGTTTTCTGATGCATAGCTTCGAATCGATTCTTGTAAAGGAAGAAAAAGCTTCGTGTCGATCGATTCGATGTAACTATATCTTGATCGAGTCGAAGGTATCGAAGGTCGATCGATTCGAAGTCACTCAGTGCCTATGGATTCGAGGCGCTTCTCCATCCCGAAGTATATCGAGTCGACCTATATGGATTCGAAGCACATCGAGTCGATCCTTATGGATTCGAACGCTTTCAGTATAGAGAACCCAACTTTTATGACTTGCTCCATCATACGAACTACGACCAGTTTCAAGTTATTCTCTGACGAACTTAATGAATTTTAGCATACTTGACTCCGACGAGCTTCGGCCTTGCATAATCGAACTTGACTGAAAAACTTGAACTTGAATTTCCTTTGAGGCTCGTCGATGGAACTATGACTTAACTAAAATTTCAACAGACCTAAACTTGAATTGGTTGATAGCATTTGGATGGTGTGGAAGTGACGGTCAGCGATGACGGTCGTTTTCCTTCTCAAATTCCCAAGATATGTTGTACGAACATCTTGCTTTATTCTGCTAAATTTGCTTAAGTGATGCACAACACTTGCACCGCACGACACGTTCATTCACACCACACTGGGGCACGCACGGGCTAGTTATGAACTTAACGTTGCTTTCTGATGAGCTAGCTAATTATGGAATCTTCGAGCTCCCAACAACAAGAGGTACAGAGCTCGACTCCTCCGGTGCTTGAGATTCCCGACATCCCTGCCGATGTAATCGATCCGGCTCCAGACGAATTGTCAGAAGCTATATTTATAGAGGACCCTGTCGATTCGGTTCAGTCTAACATCTCTGAATCTTTATTGGGACGAATATGCCTAAAGCACAACATATCTCTAGGTGATGTATTATTGCCCGGCGCCACTGATAGACCGCACAATCCGCCTGAAGGATATACAGCATTCTACCGTCATGCTTGTGCGGCTGGAACTCTTCCTCCTTTCAATCAATATATCAGAGGGATGCTATCATATTTAGGAATCGCTCCTTCACAACTTCATCCCAACGGGCACGCGTTGCTGAACAGTGCCTTTATCATATTTATGGACTGTCTCTTTCGCCCGCCGAGGCCTTCCGAGATCAGACACATATTCAACTTCAAGAGCAGGGGTGATAGCCCGTCATTTACATTTTTGGAGGCAGTTAGAAATTGCCAAGTTGTAGTTGGAGCTTGGACTCGCCTGAGCTATTTCAAGAACGAATGGTTCTACGTTCGGTGCCCTCCGGGTTTCGCTAGGCGATGGTTGTCTAGACGTAAGCGTCTTAACCTGTTTCCTTGACCAATAACTCTTCGGTGTTAAAATTGACATTTGCATTCCTTTTACAGCTATTATCTCTAGGCCCGATGGAGGGCGCTTCAAGAGTACCGTCCGGAGTCTTCAAGAAGTCCCAAGCGAGCTGAGGCATATTGACTCGGTGCTGAACGACTACAACTTAAGAGTCCTTGGTTTGATCGACATCAATCAAAGCATAGTCGTTGAAGGCTTTGCAAAGTCTGCCTCCAAGAAGGGAGATAAGAAGAAGACCAAAAAGAAAAAAGTGAAGAGGTCACTCGGAATCAGAATAATTGAGGCGGGTGATGAAGAAAGAACCCACACAGATTCAGAGCCGATGGCTGATCTCTCGGGAAACTTTGAAGAATCGGGAGAAAAACGGAAAGGTAAGGCCGCCGTTTCCAAAAAACTTAAGTCCAAGGGGGGAAAATCTGTAGATGCGTTTCTTCCCGCTTCCGGGGTCATGATTTCTGAGGCCGCCCCTTCTCATTCGAGAGATCCTCTCAAAGGGCTTGACGATATTCCTATCCCAGATTATATATCAATCTCTCATAATCCTGGGTTGGAAGAATTACAAGATGTACTAAATATGAACGAGCCCTTTCCTTTAAGTATGGTCAACACTTCCGGTCGGTTTGGGGGTTTACACATTTACACACACTTCTACGGCACTTCATGACTTATGCATAGTAAACATTGCTTTATGGGATTTTAATTCGTAATCCTTTCTTATCGCAGGTGAGATGTCAGGACGTGGCTCCACTCTAGATAGGCTCCGGAATGTGCGCCAATCTTCTCCATTTTATGATTCCCGTAGGAGAGAGACAGATAGGGACTATGGGCGAGGCTACTCGAGTCAAGAACGTTACGATAGAGACAGAGATTACTCGCGTAACCGTTCTGGTTATGATTACTCTGATAGAGACCGAGGATACCAGCACCGACCCCGATCTCGTTCTCCTCCGCCTCCCAGGGCTCCAGTAGACCTCCCAGGGCCATCTCATCAGCAACAATTGCCTTCTCAATCTTCTCGGCCTGACGCTCAACGGCCAAGAGTGGAACCAACGGCAGCCGCTATAATTGAACAAGTTCCGGCTGAGTTGACAAGCGAGGGAGCTGCTAAACTCGCCCAAATGAAAAACGACTACCCGGAAATTTGCATGGATGGCTATATCTTCCCTCCTAACTTCAAAAGAATCCCTCCGGAAGCTGAGACCACTGCTCATAACTACATTCACGACTTCTATGCTCAGTACAAGGAGTGGTATAAGGCAGCCGTGAAGGCTTCTAGAGTAGCTTTCGACAGGGCGAAAGTTATTGCCGAACGTGATGTTGACATTGCGAAGCATAAACGCATCATTCAAGTTCTTCAATCCGAAGTGGAAACGTCCCGAAAGTCAGAGCTTGAAACACTTAAGAAACACGAGGGTGTCGTGGCCAAATTAGCGAGGATGCAGCAAGAACATTGCGCCACAGTGGAAGAGATGGGCCATCGTAATACCACCGTTGCAGCTGAGCGAGACTTAGCCGTTAAAGAGCTGAACGAGCTCAAGGCCAAATTCGCTGAAATGGTGAAGGAGAAGGACGATGCGAACGCTACTGCTCAAGAGGCTTGTGACCAAGCAGTATCCCTCAGGGCCGAACTTGCTGCGGTGGTGGTCAAGTCTAAGTTTGCGGAAGCAGAAATCCAGGAAAAGATTTTGGAGGAGAGGTCCAGACTGGATGCTGAGTTCGACGATCTCCTTGTCACGTACAACGCTAATGTGCTGGAGCATAGAAATTTAGCGTGGCTGGGAGATGACTCCATGATTTTGTACAATGCCTGGACCCGACTGGTGAATGAGAAGAAGGCAGTGCATCCAGATGAAACATTTGACGACTTTGAGCTGGAGATGCGTTTGCTCACCGACGATGAGAGGAAGACCCTTCATGAGGTGGTGATCTCCATGGCGAAAGAAAAGCTTGGCGTTCAATCTCTAGAGACAGGCGAAGGTTCGGGGACCGCGCATCACGAGGCAAGTGTTGAAGCTGTACTCCCAACATTGCCTGAAACCACCGGTGCAGTAGACCCCCAATCTGTTCCTGCATATAATCCTGACCAGCCGTTATTATCTTCTGCCGATGATTCCACCCATGTTTCGGTCCAGACCAAGGAAGGTATTTGAACGCTTCTCGTAGTTTAGTCGTGAAAAACCTTAAGCAACACACTTGGCTAACAATCTTTGTTTTGTCGCATTTCAGTGACTGAAGCTATTGTGTCTGCGCCCCTTGCTCTATCAGTTCCTCAACAAACACAAGGGGTTGTTTTTTCTGAAGCCGTCACGACTTCCACTTTGATTGGCGAGGAGGGAGATGCGAATATGTTTTCTTTCAGCGCTCAAATGATTGAGGAGCTTCTCAATGAACCTATCGACCCCTCTGCCAACCCGTCCGATATTGTGAGTGAGGCTGCTCCGGCTGTTAGTTCATCTATGCCAGCTATTGGCACATCTGATGCGGCCCAAGTATCTCGTGAGGACGATGTTATTGCTGAGATTGCTGCCGAGATGGCAACAGGAAATGTTGGTGTGAATCCGCCCGGGCCTGCCCCGTTAATGGTGATTTCACCGGGCGGTACTGTAATGATTGAGACCGCTCCTGCCCCTCCTCCTGCTACTACTCCTATGCCTCCAGCTCGTCCTCCTAGAAGGACTTCCGTCGCCTCCAGCTCTGAGGAAGATGTCGACATTATATCGCTGCCGGAGGGCAAGCCTGAAAAGAGCAAGCGATTGAGGAAGAAATCGGGCAGCGGATCGGGTGGAGCTACCCCGAAGAAGAAGATAAGGAAGAAGAAAGCTTGAACTCTTTCTTTAAATCTCTGTTGTGTAGGGTAGCATTTTGTTGATTCTTCTATAGCCGTGTATAGATGTGGATTCGGCTCCCACTAGTAGCAATTTCTTGAACCATTTTGTAATCAGATTCTTTTTGTTGATAATGGAAATGAAAATGTATTCACTTTTGTCTCCAACTTGCTATGTGTTATGGTTCTGCCCCCAGTATTGGGGATTAGTGTGGAGTTGATGTATGTTTATACTCTGCCTTGCGTACTGGAAGCACGGAGTTAGTTAATGTTTATACTCCAGTTCGCGTTCTCGGAAGCTGGAGTTCGTTAATGTTTATACTCCAGTTCGCGCTCTCGGAAGCTGGAGTTTGTTAGTGTTTATACCCAGCTCGCGCTCTCGGAGTACTCTGGGATTTTTAGGAGAATGTTTATACTCCGCCTCGCACTCTGGGAGTACGGAGTTAGTTAATGTTTATACTCCAGTTCGCGCTCTCGGAAGCTGGAGTTTGTTAATGTTTATACTCCGGTTCGCGCTCTCGGAATCCGGAGTTAGTTAATGTTTATACTCCAGTTCGCGCTCTCGGAAGCTGGAGTTTGTTGATATTTGTACCCAGCTCGCGCTCTCGGAGTATTCTGGGATTTAGAAAAATGTTTATACTCCGCCTCGCACTCTGGGAGTACGGAGTTAAGTAAAAAGTTTTGTACCCAGCTCGCGCTCTCGGAGTTCTCTGGGGTTTAGGAAAATGTTTATACTCCGCCTCGCACTCTGGGAGTACGGAGTTAGTTAATGTTTATACTCCAGTTCGCGCTCTCGGAAGCTGGAGTTAAGGAAAAGGTCGTCGTGTATCAACCCATTTCTGGCCTGATGTGATGGCTTGCCCCCGAGCTCGGGTTTCATTTGGTGAGTGGTTGATTGCTTCATAGCCACTCCCTACTTGAATAAATTCCATTGCGTGATGGAATTTAGCTCTTCATGCATCGTGATGTTGTACATTGTATTTAATGAATCACAGCTCTGGCTCAAAGAGATGGCATTTTATTGCTGAAATAAGAAAACATGGCAAAGTCAGTTGCCTTATTACAAATTCTAATTTCGAAATGCAGAAACAAATTCTAAAACAAAATTGAAACTAAATAGATAAACACAGCCTGTTATGTGCGATGGCGACGAAGTCTTTCGCTATCCAAGGCCTCTGGTGAAGCTAGACCATCAGCGGTCGTCATCTCATATACATCATCCCCGAGCTCTTGCTTAATCTCATGTGATCCCTTCCATGTTGGTTTCATGTGCAGCAGTGCTGGGTATTCTTTTTTAATGACGATCTCATTGCGTTCAAAAGTTTTAAGTCGGTTCTTGGCATCGCGTAATCGGGCGATTCGTTTTCGGTGTATGACTGTTCTCAAGTCAACCTGATCGCCCTGGACGACTCCAACTCCGTTGACAGTGGGAAACTTTAAGGTCAAGCACCATGGGGCAATTACAGCTCTGAATTCAGTAAGGGCAGGTCGTCCTAAGAAGGTGTTGTATGGCGAGACTATGTTCAACACAGTGAACTGTAATGTTTGAACTCTCCTATGTTCCTTAGATCCCAACCTAACTGGTAACTTCACCACCCCAATAGGTACGGTAGAGCTACCGTTGAATCCATGGAGGTGAGTTTGGCAAGGTTCCAAATCCCTGGGATTCATCCTCATTTGATTATAAGCATGTATAAAAAGGATATTCACAGAGCTCCCGCAGTCAATTAGTATCCTCTTCATCCAAGCTGGACCTACTTGTGCCGATATCACGAGTGGGTCCGTAGTCGGGCTTCCGACATAACCAGTATCGTTGTCTCGGAAAGTGATGTCGTTAATTGTCGCTCTCTTTCGTTTGGTCGAAGGTTTATTGTCTAAGTTATCATCGTACTCAAAGTCTGTTCGTCTAACCAAGTTGTTATATGATTTCATTTCTCCCCAGCTTCGCTTCGCTGTACGAGGACTATCACTTACAACATTAATTACCAGTCTTCCTCCGACACGACCTGGTTCTTCCTGTCTTTCTGGATTCTGTGCATGATTTTGATTTGAGGGGCCCGCCCCCTCAGACTACGGTGCCCGCACAAACTGGTCTAACTTCCTTTCTCTGATCAACTTCTCAACGAGGTCTTGCAAGTGTCGACATTCATTGGTGTTGTGGCCACAACTTTCGTGGAATCTACAGAACTTCCCTGTTTGAATCTGCCTCTCCGACGATTGCTTCGGAGCCGGTTTCTTGTATTGCATAGTATTGCAAGTCTGTAGGTACACATTTTCCAACGATGTATTCAGTGGTGTGTAATTATCGAACATTGGGGCCTCACGTCGTGGACCCCGATTTGGATCTCTTTTCTTATTCTGACCATTGTTTCCTCTTGGCTGCGTTTGCTTGTTTTGTATGTTCAACTGAACGTTTCCGGAATTGTCACCGGACTGTTTTACCGCTACATTGCTCTGTATCCCTTCACTCTTGGGTCCCGCATCGTCTTGCTTCCTGGACTGTTTCGCGTCCTCTTGTCGTAAGAATTGCGCGGCTTTGGAGTAGAAACGGTCCAATGATGCGGGCGGTTTTCCAGCTAACCAGTTTCCAAATTCAGAATCAGGGTCAATCCCCTTTGTCAATGCCATTAAGATTGAGTTGTCGTTGGGATTACTAATCTCCACACATGCCGCATGAAATCTTTCTAAGTAACGCCTTAGCGTTTCCCCTCGAGCTTGGGTAACACTGGATAGGGTGTTGACATCTTTGGGTCTAGCGACATGCATGCGAAATTGTTCCACAAATTTCTTAGCCAGTTGATCAAATGAAGAGATAGACCTAGGTGGCAATCTCGTGAACCACATCGTTGCAATTCCACCTAGAGAGATGGGGAAACTGTGACATTTTACTGCGTCATCGGCCCTTGCGGCGCTCATTGACCACTCATATTTCAAGATGTGTTGATTGGGATCAGAATTTCCTTCGTACATAGGAAGGGTTGGCATTCTGAATCGCCGGGGAGGTTCAGCACTCAGTATCTCGTCTGTGAAGGGAGTGTGACTACGGGAAAGTCCCCAGTCATCGTTGGTAAGGCCTTGGCTTTCGCGGATCATCTGACGTATCATAGTCGAGATGTCTGGCATTGCTACATTTTGAGCTTGCCGAGCTAAGGTGTGGTCGGGTTCCACAGCGCGAGTTCGGACCGGGCGCTGTCGACGGTCCAAATTTTGCCTCCTTGGCTCAGCGTCATCCAAGACGTACGGTTCAGGAGTACGTCCACATTGCCGATTATTTGGCTCTGAAAGATTTCGGGTATCAACCCTTGTTTCTATTGTGGCAGCTGCGGCATGATTGTCCGCAGTATGCTGGGTAGTAGGGCCTCCTTGTGTGGAGGGCCCGGCCTGAAAGCTGGTAGACGGTCCTGCCATCAACTGTCCAACAGTTAAAGCGGGTTGATATCCGGTCGTTTGTGCATGACTCCCATCTAATCGAGGACGGGTAGATCTGTGATAGTAGTCTGATGAAGCAGAACTTTCAGTGGATGAGTGGGAAACAACATCCCTTCTGGACCTCCTACGGCCCTGGCGGTTCAGTTGGTTCGTCAATTCGATATTGGCACGCAACTGTTCGGCTAATTGCTGCCGACTCTGAGTCAGCTCTTGTAGCAATACTTGGAATTCTTGTCTAGTGACTGCCCCAGACGGATCTGAGTGGGCAGTGTTGTCTTGGTTGGATGGCTGCTGTTGAGCAGGATTCTGTCCATCCCTACCTTCTTGTCCAGCAGCTGTAGAAGTGGTTCTTGTGCTAACCATTTCGAATGATGAATCCTTTTCCTAGATTTTACGCAAATCTGAGTAGAATGGAAGGACTGTGAATCGAAGATCTGGATCTTCCTCTTGGATTTGTGCAATCCGGTATCGATGGTAGATCCAAGGAGCAGGAGAAAAAAGCTGGTTTTTTCTCAGTGAAAGCACCAAAGTGTTTGTACCAAAAATGGGCACAACACTCTTCGGAAGTCTTTGAAGAGATAAACGCGCAGAATGAAAATTAAAACTGTGGATTATCTAACAAAAACTCCAAATAACAGAAAGTAAATTGCAAAGACAAGCGATTTAGAGTGGTTCGGCGTTTTGCCTACGTCCACTATGAAGTTTGATGATTTTATTGCTCGATTACTTGAGGATTACAGTAATTAACAATGTAATACAACTGAATTTCAATGCTAAGTGTCAATCTAAAGCAGCGGTGGTGTTCTGGAGTAAATCTAGCAGAATCTGGGCGCTCTTTAGTACTTAGAATTGTCCGACCCCTTTTCTGAATGACCAGGGGCTCTATTTATAGGTGTAGGAGGCTGATATTTCGCCTAAAATGAGGGGAGACCAGTTCCGGTACGTCAGGGGGCCCACATGGCCGAAATCTGGAGATCCGGGCCCACTTTGGGATCGATTCGACCCTTGGTTCGAATCGATCAAGAAATCGTCCAATCGAGCTGAAATTTGGTGTGAACATTCTTCATCATGTGCTTAAGCTTCTGTGAAAATTTCATGGCATTTGGATTTGTAGAACTCGAGTTATGATCGATTCAAGTTGGTGTTTTTCGAATCCTGGAGTCGTTCGAATCGATATGCTCAGATCGATTCGTTCGAATCGTCCCTCCTGCTCGTGGAGATGGTGACGTGGTGCGCCTTCTTCGCATCGGTCCGCTTTGCACTCCGCATTGACTGGGTCGAATCCACGACTTGGATTCGAAGATGGTGGAGTCGAGGTAATGGATTCGAAGGACCTCTTCCTTCGAATCGATGAGACTAATGTTCGTTCGAATCGAGTTAGACTCGTAGCTATGGACCGGTTCGAAGTTGTCTTGGCCTGGGGATTCGAACGCATGGATTCGAAGGTAAGCTTCCACCGATGGATTCGAACTATGGTGTTAGGCGAGGGTGGATTCGAACTCAAGGCACATGAAGGCTCGCTTGATGTAGTCGAACGTAGTGAATGCCTCAATCGATTCGAAGCTATTGATTCTGCCTGATGGAGTCGAAGCAACCCTCCTCTGATCGATTCGAACTGGTCTCTTCTTCATGGATACGAGGTAAAGCTGGTCTGTTGGATTCAAACATAGAGTTACAATGGATTCGAACTAAGGAAGCCCTACTCCACCCTTCGTCGACAATATCTCGAGCATACGAACTCGGATTGTCTTGAAACTTGGATCGTTGGTTCCCACGGCCTTACTTGACGTGCCTTACCGATTATAGCCCGATCCGGACTCGAACAAATTTCATCGATATCCGTAGCGATCCTTACGTGTAACCGACTTCCAAGACGATCTGTTACTGTTTTCTAGTTAAGTCCTTGGTGTCACGGCCTTGCCTAAAGGCGGGATAACACTAATAATACTAATAATACTTAATTATAAAATATTAGCCCAAGTAACTAAGTTTTATAAAAAAATAACCAAATTTATATATATAATAATAATAATAAATTAACTAAGATTATAAATTAACTTCATTTATTAAGTTATATAGAAATTAATTAAGCTTAAAAAACCAACTAAGTTGATAATAATAATAATTTAACCAATGTTTATGAAAATTAATTGAGTTTATGATAATAATACAAACAACAACGATTATAATAGCAATAACGACAATAAATAAACTAAATTTTATAAAAATCAACTAAGTTTAAAATAATAATAAAACTAATATTTATAATAAATTATAAAATATTAACCAAATTAACTATGTTTATAAAAATTAACTAAATTTATATAATAATAATAAATTAACTAAGACCATAAAAATTAACTTCGTTTATTAAGTTATATAAAAATTGAATAAGCTTTTAAAAATTAACTAAGATGATAATAATTATAATAATTAAACTAATGTTTTGGAAAATTAACTAAGTTTACAACGACAACAACAACAACAATTACAATAGCAATATTAACAATAAATAAACTAAGTTTTATAAAAATTAACCAAATTCAAAATAATAATAATAATACTAATACTTATAATAAATTATAAAATATTAACCAAATTAACTAGTTTTCTTAAAAATTAACTAAATTTATATAATAATAATAATATTAAATTAACTAAGATTATAATAATTAACTTTATTTATTAAGTCATATAAAAATTAATTAAGCTTATAAAATTTAACTAAGTAGATAATAATAATAATTTGATTAATGTTTATGAAAATTAGGTAGGTTTATAATAATAATACTAACAACAACAACAATCATAATAGCAATAATAATAACAAATAAACTAAGTTTATAAAAATTAACTATGTTTAAAATAATAATAATACTAATATTTATAATAAATTATAAAATATTAATCAACTTAGTTAAGTTTTATAAAAACTAGCTACATTTATATAATAATAATAATAATAAATTAACTAAGATTATAAAAATTAACTTCGTTTATTAAGTTATATAAAATAATCTTATAAAAATTAACCAAGCCAATAATAATTATAATAATTTAGCTAATGTTTAAGAAAATTTATAACAATAGCAGCAGCAACAATTATAATAGAATTAGTAACAATAAATAAACTAAGTTCAAAATAATAATAATACTAATACTTATAATAAATTATAAAATATTAACCAAATTAACTAGGTTTTATAAAAATTAAATAAACTTATATAATAATAAAAATAATAAATTAACTAAGTTTATAAAAATTAACTTCGTTAATTAAGTTTTATAAAAATTAAATAAGTTTATAAAAATTAACTAAGTACGACCGAAGTAAATGACTCTTCAATAATAATAATACTACTACAACAGATAATTTGACTATATTGCCGCTTTATTTTGTTTCAATTGGATTTTGAAGCCTGACTATAAATTAGCTAAAAACAACAGTTTAAAGAGTTCCTTAAAAAAGCAAAATCGTGTATCAATTTTTTAAATGAGAGAAGTGTCGTTAATAGTAGAAATAATAATGCCTTAAGACTTATCCTGGTAGATATAATACACACTACCATTTTGATTCACGGCTTTCATTAGAAAACTAGCTCTTGTTTAGAATTTTTGTTCTTTACCTACAAAATTAATGTTGCTCAAAAGTCGTGGTCTTTCTTCTACAGGTTTAGTTGTATAATTCCATAAATATATGCGCACATATGTTTGTTTGAGTTAAGTGTATGTATTTGATAGCTCTTGACTTGCTTTTGGTTCTTTTCATGATCATATTTCTTTGGAAATGTTAGCGAACTCGCTAATATTGTTGAAAGGTATATTTTAATGCTTAACAGGTGTATATGCTATGTGACATACACACTTTATAAGGTATATATAAGTAAATATTTGGATATTTTACCCGTACGGGTGTTTGTGATTGATATATCCTGATTTCAATCATGTTCCGATCATGTATATCCATTTCTTATGTTTGGGACTTTTCCTAGTGCTAGCGTGCAAAGGAGATTCTGCCAAATTTTTTCAAAAATTTAGAAACTTAGAATATTTTTGGTAACAAATCTTTAGCAAAATGTTTTTGATGATGTAGATACTTTATTTTCTAATTTATTCATATTCATATTTATATTCATTTCTAATGTAGATATTTGTTTCATTTGCAGGTGAGAGAATGAAAGATTTGGTGTATTTTATCTTTTTATTGCAAACAACTAGCTACTTGTTTGTGGTGCAACGTTAGCTACTACTTTGTGGTTTGTGCTTACATATATAATAGAATATTATATGGTTAAAATTATGGGATATTATGTGTACGAATATTTGATTATGTTTAATACAATGTGTGTATCTTTATGTCTAATATTTTCTATGATTTTTCATTATTTAAATGGATTTATATCTTAGAAATATCTTTAATGCAACATTTTGATATGTATTGACTATCGTGATTTATAGGGATGCAGCAAATTTTAAAAATGCAAAAAAAGTAAACCATAACACTCAGAAAATGGTATATGGAACTATTAATATATGTATACATTTTGAGGTGATTAAGAGATATAAGCTTGTATCGATGGGGACTTGGTTCCTCCTCTATTTTGCATTAATTTCCCTCATCAAATTTGTCTCTTTCCTCCAATTTTTTGTCGCATTCTTATTGTCTCTTCTCCTACCCACCCTAGCTTTCTCCAATGCTGTAATTTCTCTCCCTTTGCACTACCTTTCGCTGCATTCGCTTCTATAGCCTCCCGTCTTCTTTTGCTGCAATATCTGTAGTCGCCGGCCTCCGATCTCCCATGCACCGTTATCCAGTTCTACTAATATTTTTTGGAGTTTTTGTTGGCCTAGATCTTGAGGTGGCAGTTTTGGACTTTAACTTTGTTCTTGTTTTGAGATGTTGTGTGAATGGTCCTTTATTCAGACTTTGGGTGAGTGCTATTGAACTTCGATAGAGGCCTTTATGTCTGCTACTTTATGATTCATTAGGGTTCCCGCTATTGTCTTTTAGCGCGTGTTTTTCTAGATTCCCTATTGTGCAAATGGTGATTTCTTTAATATTGTAATAGCTTCCCTTTTCAACCCCCGAATGTTGACACTAATACATCCACAATATTCATATGCCAAACACCCAAGTGCCGAAAAGAATGATTGTTGTGATAAAAGAAATAGAAGAAAAGAAAAGGAAAAAGAAAGAGGAGAACAAAAACATCAGAATCTCACAACGGAATGGTAACATATAATATCAAAAGACAGTATACAGTATTAATCTAATATATATATCATTTCAAAGTTACAGATCTAAGTACTATCATCAACCTGGACAGTTAATAACTTATCCTTGTAGTTGCGGATATATACATAAAGTAATGCAGCAGGAATAAATGCTACAGTGGGTAAACATCTAGCTCCTCTCCAATAACTCCAATGGACATCAACGAAAACCTACCTTTCTCAAACTGCTCGAAAGAGCACCTAAGGAATTAGGGGAAAAATAAAATCATGGGTCAATAGAAGTGTGATTTGATAAATTCAAGAAATATATGTGATATATAACAACACCTTTAAAGACCAATCGAATCACTGAATTGGTTTTCCCCTCAAAAGAGCCAACCATCAAATATGTATATATAGTGATATAATAGATAATGTCTAGGGTGTAGAATATAAGTAAGAAAATAGATGTGTTATGTGTACCCAATAACAATAAATAGGTATACAATCAAAAATAGCTAAGGGGCGCGTTCGCATACTTGTGTAGGTTTTCTATGGAGATCTCCTTGGATCTAAGTCGACTCTAGTCTCCTGCACAAAGATAAGAGATATCCTTCTGTTGAGCTATTTTCTCACCACCGAATCAGCTAGTGCCGGTCCAAACTTCGTCTCCAACCACCGAACCAACTCGTGCCGGTCCAGGCTCCATCTCCAACCACCGAATCAACTCGTGCCGGTCCAGGCTCCATCTCCAACCACCGAATCAAAGCCCTACCGAGCCCGAGCACTGCCAGGCCAGATTGTAGCAGCCCAGGCCCACCAGTTGCTATTTACCTCCAAGACCCCTACCCCCAGCCTCACTCTATAAATAGAGGGGCAGGGGTACAACAATGGGGGACAAGTTTGAGAGCTCAATCACGGAAGGAACTTTCAAACAACTTTCTTTTACTCGTATCAAAGCTTTGTACTTGTAATCAAAAGAAGAGAAGAGAAATAACATATAAAGTGGACGTAGGCACATTCTGGCTGAACCACTATAAATTTGTGTGTCTTTTTACAGTTTAGCCCTTGCTTTTCATATATTTGCATACAACTCCAAAATCACTAAGAACAACATAAGGAACAACATAAGATCTACTAAATCATACGACTTTGAGGTGTTTGTCCGTTTTTTGTGCAAACATTTTTGGTGCTTTCATTGAGAGAATAGAAGCTCGAAGCTTCAGCTTCATCCACTTAACAGTTTTCCTAACAACCATCGTCCGCCACTTGGAAAACATGCCTCCCAAACAGAGAAAAGATGTTAGCAAAGGAAAAAACATCGCATCCAGCAGTCTTCCAGATCCAGCTGTCACGAATCAAGTAAATCGTCCTCCTCCAGCAACAGTAACAAATGAAGAACAGACTAACCCGACTACTCCTGCCACAGAACAGCCTGCAGCAATTACTAGAGCAGATCTGGACAGAGTTGTGGTTGAAGTAACTAACCGCTTCACGTCCCAGCAGGAAGCCTTGGTGGACCATCTCATGTCACGCTTAAGGGACGCTGAAGAATCCAACCGCAACACTGAATCATGGGGCGAGTCCCAGTCTGGAGGATCTCAGAGACAGCAAAGATCTTCCTTCTTCGAAGGAGCTAACGGCAGAAGTAGCCGTGGTAGGAGCCGAGATCGAGCACAGCCCGAAGTTAGGCCTGAGGAAACGTTTGGTACCGAACCCAACGGGGAAGGTACCGGGCGAAGGTCAACTGTAGCTGAGCCTGTCATGCTGCCTAACCACAGAAACACCAGTGAACGGGGCCGAGCTAGAGTTCAGCCCGAAGTTTGACCCGAGGAAGTGCTTAGATCAGAACCCAACAGGGGGAGATCAAGGCAAGGGCCAACTGTAGCTGACCCAAGCGTGCTCCCAGAAGATCAAAGGCAGCCACTGGAAAATATGAGGAATGATAGACGATACCATCCCTACAGGTCTTCTGGACGGAATCAATCCCACAGAACAGAACCAAACTCATTTCTATCTGCTCCAAGTTCTGATGAAAGGATGGCACGCTTATTCAGAGAGTGTGTCCAACGGGAGCAAAGAGATCGAGGGATAGGCGCTAGGGTAACCAGCCCTTTCGCCCGCAATATCGAAATTGCTATCACCCCCCGAGAATGGAAGATGCCAACAATGGAACCCTACAAAGGAACCTCCGATCCCGTTGTACACTTACAGAGGTACACGCAGCATATGCTCATGAGTGGAGCAACAGAGGGAGTACTGTGCAAGTGCTTTCCGCTCTTCTTAGCAGATCTTGCTACCTCCTGGTTCTGTCATCTACCCCAAGGATCCATCAGCTCGTGGGAAATGTTGAAAGAAAAATTTATCAGTCAGTTCCGCATTCATGTGGAGCAACCTAAGGACGCTTATTCCTTATCCAGCGTCAAACAGAAACCTGGAGAAAAGCTGCAGCAATACCTAACCAGATTCAACGCCGCAGCAGCCGCAGTTCAAGATGCCGATGAGAAGCTTATCCTAATGGCCCTTTGCAGTGGAGTGCATCCGAACACTAAATTTGCTAGAAGATTGACAAAAGAAAAACCAGCTACTTTACCCGATTTCTTCCATGAAGCCGGGAAATACATGAGGCTTGAGGATGCTGCCGTTGAGGGGCAGTCAGGACAGCAAAATAAGACGACCCATGGCAACGCCCCTGCTGTGGCGAGGGACGTTCGAAGAAATGATTCCAGAGACAATGCTGGGGGCAAGAAGGTAGAAAAGCGCCTATATCGGCCAGGACCAAGATTCGACACTTACACCCCTTTGAACGAGACCGTCGAAAATATCTTCCTTGCCACCCAAGGCGAAGTTAGATACAAACGCCCACCATACAAGAAAGAATCAGATAATGCACAGAAGTCTGGAAAATTCTGCCGCTTCCACGAATCTCACGGACATGATACCAACGAATGCCATCATCTCCGAGATCTGATTGAGGAACACATCAGAAGGAAGAAACTGGAACGTTATGTAAAAAGTCAAGACAGGACTCCAGCTCCTGCCAATGAAAACCCAAGGCTACCCTCACCAGGGACCGACAGAGGAAATCGCAACGCTAGCAGCTCTAGTCAAGAGAAGATAGTGGTCCATACCATCTCAGGAGGTCCGCACATCGCAGACAGAAGTTGGAGAGAGATGGAAAGATATGGGAAGTCGCTTAGAGACAATAAAGACTGTGTCAATACGGTTATAGAAGAGCGCCACCCAAAGCGGAAAGAAAGTGATGACATCACATTCAGTAAACGTGACCTAGAAGGAAGACAGTACCCTCACATGGATCCCATGGTTATCTCTGCCCGACTCGGTCCCGCCGAAGTTTACCGAATCCTGGTAGACACTGGAAGCTCTGTAAATATCCTGTTCAAACACGCATTCGACAAAATGAAGCTATCAATGAAGGATGTATCTCCCTGTGATAAACCCCTACACGGTTTCACTGGAGATGCGAAGATGCCCCTCGGGCAGCTGGACCTCTTTGTTGAGATTGGAAGCCATCCCCGCTCCGTTGTGAGGAAACAGACGTTTGTGCTGATAGAAAACCATTCGGCCTACAACACCTTCTTAGGAAGACCAGCCTTGTCTGACTTCCAGATTGTCCTAGCCCCATGGTGCCTGAAAATGAAATTTCCAACAGACAATGGGGTAGGGGAAGTGGAAGGAGACCAGGATATTGCACGAGACTGCTATGTGACCGAACTTCGCAACAACCACAGGAAAGATAAAGGGAAAGGTGTAGAGATTGCCCTCTGCACAAAAAGCCTTGAAGCATAGCAACTAAAGAAAGCCCCTCCTCTTCGATACACCAGCGACCCTTTCAATGAATTAGACCCTAGGGACAAAGAGGAGGAGGCCACCGCCGAGCCTGCAAAGGCTATGGAGTTTATATCTGTAGACAAGCACGACTCAAGTAGGCTACTGAAAATTGGGTCCCAGCTGAAAGCTGAATTGAAGGAACAACTCATTGATTTTCTCCGCCACAACTTGGATGTATTCGCTTGGTCACACGCTGACATGACCGGAATCTCCCCCGACATAGCATGCCACGTATTAAACATTGATCCTACCAAGGCGCCTGTAAAACAAAAAAAGAGAAGTATGGGGGCAGAGCGATCAGCAGCCCTCGATGAAGAAGTAAAGAATCTACTCGCCAATGACTTCATACGAGAAGCTGTTTACCCAGAATGGATCGCCAACCCGGTACTAGTAAAGAAGGCTAATGGGAAGTGGCGGACCTGCACTGACTTCTCCAACCTAAACGACGCCTGCCCAAAGGATTGCTTCCCGCTTCCCAGAATCGACCAACTTGTCGACAGCACAGCCGGGCACGAACTCCTATCTTTTATGGATGCATACTCAGGATATAACCAAATTCCTATGCATGCTCCCGACCAAGACCACACTAGTTTCATCACCGACCGGGGTTTATACTGCTACAAAGTGATGCCTTTCGGACTTAAAAATGCAGGAGCCACCTACCAGCGCCTCGTCAACAAGATGTTTGCAGGGCTAATAGGACAAACTATGGAAGTATATGTGGATGACATGCTGGTAAAGTCAAGGAAGGCCAAAGATCACGTAAGCCACCTAGGCGAGATGTTTCAAGTACTTCGGCAATATGGAATGAAGTTGAATCCACTAAAATGCTCCTTCGGTGTGTCGTCAGGGAAGTTCTTAGGATTCATCGTTCATTCCAGAGGGATAGAAGCAAACCCTGAACAAATCCGAGCGCTAAGGGATATCAAGATACCTTCCACCCGAAAGGAAATGCAAAGCCTAAATGGAAAAGTGGCCGCCCTAAGCCGATTCATCTCCAAGGCAACGGACAAGTGCGTCCCCTTTTTCGAAGCCCTAAAGAAAGATAAAGGAAAGTTCGAGTGGACTGACGAGTGTCTGACCGCTTTCCTTCACTTAATCGAACACCTCCAGAAACCACCGGTGCTCTCAACTCCAAGCGAAGGAGAAGAATTATACCTATACCTCGCTGTGTCATCCCACGCCCTGAGCGCTGCCTTGGTAAGGGAAGACAACCGCACGCAACGACCAGTTTACTTCGTCAGCAAAAGGTTTACTGGGGCAGAAGTTAGATATCCTAAGCTTGAGAAGTTAGCATACTGTTTACTAATCACATCGCGAAAACTGCGTCACTACTTCCAGTCCCATTCCATCAAAGTTCTGACCGATCAACCATTGAGGCAGGTACTCCATCGTCCTGACACTTCTGGGCGACTACTTAAATGGTGCATCGAGCTAAGTCAGTATGATATCACCTATCACCCTCGCACCGCCATCAAGGGACAAGCCATGGCTGATTTCATTGCAGAATTCACTACCAACGAGGATAGGGAGCAATTGGAAATAACAGAAAATATCAAGTGGAATCTCTTTGTGGACGGTGCATCTAACGAACAAGGCTCGGGGGCAGGTGTGGTAATAATCACTCCCAGGGGAAATAAACTGCACTATGCTATAAGGCTGGAGTTCGCTGCCACCAACAACGATGCAGAATATGAAGCAGTGATAGCTGGACTAGAAATTGCCATAGAAATCGGAGCCAATTCTTTGTGTCTTCACAACGATTCTCAGCTTATTGTTAATCAAATACTAGGAGAATTCCAAGCTCGAGAAGAACGACTCATAGCATATCTAAGGAAGACCAAGTTACTTCTCAGCCGATTGGACCACTACTTAGTCAAACACATCCCTCGGGAGGAGAACCGAGAGGCCGACGAATTAGCAAAGCAAGCAAGTGTGAGAGACATCACCATCTTCGGGGCAGTAATCATCTCAAAGCAACTGGCCCCGAGTTTTGAGCAAGTGAATCTGATAGCTGCAATCGAAGAAGCAACTTGGATGACTCCCATCCGAGACTACCTACAAAGTGGCACTCTACCCTACGGGCGTAACGAAGTCAAGAAAATCTTGAGGAGAGCATCCCGCTACACAATACAAGAAGACATCCTCTATTGGCGTGGATTCTCTAACCCGTTATTAAGGTGTGTCGCTGGGAGAGAAGCCAAGGAGATCTTATCCAACATCCATCAGGGGAGCTGTGGAGATCACACCGGAGGGCAAACGCTAGCAAAAAAGATACTCCGATATGGATATTTCTGGCCCACCTTAAGCAAGGACGCCTTAGATTTCGTCAAGAAGTGTGACAGATGCCAAAAATTTGCTAAGATCCCTCGGCTACCAACAACCGAGATTACTCAAATGACCAGCCCTTGGCCCTTCGCGATATGGGGAATTGACTTAATCGGCGAGCTACCAATGGGCCGAGGCGGGGCCAAATATGCTATAGTGGCAGTTTATTATTTCACCAAATGGGTGGAAGCGGAACCTCTAAATAAAGTATCTTCAACAAAAGTTATTAACTTCTTGATCAAAAATGTTCTATGCAGGTACGGAGTCCCACTCAAAATCATATCAGACAATGGACTTCAATTTGACAGCGAGGAATTCGCAACTGGTGCCAAGAACACAGAATTCATAAAAGCTTCTCATCCGTAGCATATCCCCAGGCAAACGGACAAGTCGAAGCAGTCAACAAAATTCTGAAAACTCTAATAAAAAAGAAGCTCGAAAAGTCAAAGGGCGCTTGGGTGGATGAACTTCCTACGACACTATGGGCCTATCGCACATCTTTCAGAACATCGACAGGGCACACTCCTTTCTCTTTGGCATACGGATCGGAGGCTATGCTCCCAGTTGAAACTATTGTGCCTTCCCATCGTCGGATCCACTATAACCCAGAAGAGAACGAAGAACTCCTTCACATGTCTTTGGATCTAATCGAGGAGAGAAGAAACGATGCAGTCCTCAAAACAGCAGCCCACAAGCAAAAAGTGGCAGCACAATACAACTCTAAAGTCAAGCATCGTACCTTACAGGAAGGGGATCTTGTCCTCAAGCGAATCTTCCCTCGCCCCGGAGCACTAGACCCAATCTGGGATGGACCATATGTAATTCATAAAGATCTCCACAACGGAGCCTATATTTTGTCAACAGTGGATGGAGAGGTGTTCCAGAGGGCATGGAACATCCAACACCTCCGTCGATACTTTTCTTAACTTGTATTGCCTATATGAAGTGAATTAACAAAGAGAATCAGTGGACGTAGGCATTTTCGTGCCGAACCACTTTAAAAAACCTTGTCTCTTTTTTAACTTGTTCCTTTGTATCTTGGCTGCTTGTTAACTTTATCCTTTTCTGTTGAACAAAATCCTGAGTATATAGCATTTCTATTCAAAGCACTACACAATGCAACTTCACGTGGACAAGACCCAACAGGTACTATGTGAATCTATGCCCTCGCCAATGAGACACTTTCGCTCTAGCATCCCTCTGCTGCGGGTTAACTCATTGCTCGCGACGACCCTTAAAGCCAACTGTAATGAGCCGATTATAAGCCACCGAGAAGGCCGACTATAGCCGAGGCAGCTCATTACGGCGTTAGGCTTGCCGGCAACTGTGAACCGACTATAAGCCCCAACATAAGGTGTGGCCAGCCAGGGGCAGTTCACAGTTGACGATCGGCACCCACGCTAGCCGGCCACAGTAAATCGAATAATACCCACGATTACGGGCCATAATGGCCCGGGTAGTTACTGTGCGCGATCTCGGCTCCGATGTGTCTTAAGTGCGGCTGTGGTAAAAAAGAATTAACTCCCCGCGGAGGCGTAAGATGGGTGACAAATGTCTCCAAGACCCACAGCTAGGGAAAGTGACTACAAAACCCGTTTGCCACGAACTTAAGCACATCGAAGGCCTTCCGTGATTGGAAGTTTTACTATTTCACATATTTCAATTTTACTTAAATAGCTTTCCTCCTATCCTCTATAACAATCCATAAAGTACAGAATACGGAGCAGAAGACACTCGCCAATGGATGCGTGGATCCACAATCAGATGGCAGGGCATTCAACTACTTTCCATGCTCAGTCATACAAGATATTCGAAACTGCCATCTACAAACAGAACATGAAAGGCGGTATTTTCTTCCTTTATGTACAGATGCATAACTATAATTTGTTCACACCACACACTAATATTACAAGTCATGAAATTATGTTTTAAAACCAAAACCTGACATCAAACACGACTCAATTGCAAGAATACGCATAGCTATATTTCTCATACAACATGTCGAAAAAGCAACGAACATTCAAGAAAATCAGCCCAAGTTAAAGAATTACACGTCAAAAATAAGACTATTTATTACATGTGGCAAACAACCAAAGGTTTTGAATGACCATAACAAAGATAAGACTATTTATTACAAGTGGCAAAATATTATAACCCAAAGGCTACTTTACTATTTTTTCGACTAACATATACAACCCTGTCAAACCCACAAAAAGAGTTTTTTCAGATATAATCAAGGGGCTGGCTGCAGTGGAGCTTTATCCTTGTCCTGTTGACCCCCTGTCCAGTCAAAGAAAGGACTCATTAGCAATAAGCAACCAAGTTGATGGAGAAACTAAAAAGAGAGACTTACCAGCGCCTGCTTCCTGACTATCCTGATCGTCATCCTCTACCTGCACGCCAACCTCCTCAGCAGCAAGCAACCGCATACCTTCCTTCACCGCCACCTTCTCCTCCTTGGCAAACTGGGCAGTGACCGCATCCATGCTGAAGGCCACACCACCATCTTTATCCGCATCGGCCTTGGCCTCCTCCAGAGCCCGAAGATAGATCTTAGCCATGATCCTGGGATAATCATCCATCCAGGATAGGTTGCCCTGCTTCCAGGTTCGGAAGTACATATCCTGAAGCATTTCATCCATCATCCCCTCATTCTCCTCAAACTCCCTCGTCCGGGCCTCGGAAGCCAACAACCTCCTAACGGCAGCATCTCTCTCCGATCGGTATCTCGAGCAGTCGGTTAGAAGGGATCCCCGCATTGCCTCCATCTCCTCCCTCAACTTAGCTTGAGCAAGCTCTGCAGCCTCAAGTTTCCCGGACAATTCCTCCACCTGCTCAAGATCCGCTTTCCGAACCTCGTCCACCGTGGCAATAGCCATGTCAATCCGTTCTTTGCAAGTAGCTTCCATTTTTCGCAATTCGGCCCGACTGGCCTCTTCCATGGTTTTCCTTAATCGTCCAGTAGCAGCCTCATGCTGAGAAATCTGAATAGCCTGATCCGCAAGCTGTTTGGCCTGATCCGAAACCACCAATCGAAGTCGGATATTGGCGCTCCCAATCTCCTCTCCGACCTTAACCAGCCGGGCATGATGCCCCATCAGCTTCTTGGTCTCCTCCGCCACCCGATCAATATTAGCCTTGGCCTCGTCTCCCATAGTGACTATACGAGTAGTGAGTAAATCGAGATCTAAGGACTTAGCTTCATCAAGCACCCGTACCATGGGATTGCGGGGAAGAAGGTGCTCACCAGTAACCTCATCAAAGGTAATGTCGTGGGAACTTGGATCCAGATCAGGATGACCCGCAAATGGATTACGAGCCAAGTCAGGACGGTCGATATGAGTAACGGAAGGGTTTCTGGACGGGTGCGGAGAGGGTGCAAACTCGCTACCCTCTTCAGTGATATCATGAAGAGGCTGAGCCGAAAGCTGAGGACCGGGTGAAGGTTCGGATAAAGGGTGACTCCTCTTCCTCTGCTGAATACCCTCTTCGATGACCCCAAGAAGAGGACGGTAGCCGACTACATCCCCGGAGCGTTGGGTCGAGGGCTTCGGCTTAGCAGAAGTTTTGGAAAGCTTATATTGCTCAAGCCTGTGTCGAAGGTCTGAGGCTTTGGACGTCTTGCCTGCTCCTGATATAAAGAACAAGCGTCACAAACTTACATCACTATATGATTCAAGAAACGCGGTAAATTACAAGTTAAAAAAGGAAAAGAAACACAACTGTGGTTGTACAAACCCTGGGGAGGAGTAGGATACTGCAATAAGTCCTGGATTTCATTCCAGGACGGGAGCGGGTCATAAAATATTCCTAAGTCCCTATCATTAATGAAGCATGCAGGAGTCAAGAGTTCACCTTGAGTCGTCGGAGCCACCTTGGTTGGAATGGTCGGAGAAGACTTACTTGCACCAGTCCCGGCCTTGTCCGCCTTCCCGGTTTTCTCTACCAAAGCCGGATCTTCATCCAGCCCCTCGAAAGCCTGGTGGAATGCATCATCCGTCCACTCCTGAATCTCGCCCGCTTGCCCAGGAAGTAGGGCCCCGATGCCATCGCCACCTTTGTCACCATCCCGACCATCTCCACCCTCGCCTTTTTCCTCCTCTATATCTTCCTCCTCCCGGGTAAGTGGACAATTGCTGGGGGAGGGACCGTCCGACTTCTTGAGTTTCTTACCTCCGACAGCTGGAGGTCTTGTGAAAGGTTTCCTCTTGCTACTCTCCACCGAAACACCTTCTTTAGTCTGAGCAGCCGCCCTCTCCTCCGCCGTCTCCCTCAGCTTAACTACTAACTGCTGTGGGAGGATTAAGTTGTACTCCAGAAGGATCGCATTTCTGATCAGGAAGGCAGATGATCTATATTTCCCAAGAATAGCTTCTATCTCAGCCGCCGTCTGAACCAGGCGGTCAGTCTCCACAATCGCAAAGCCACCTGTCGCTAGCAAAAATGAGAGAGTATGAGAAGAAGCATCGCAATCAGAATGGAAATTATAAGTAAAAGCATCAACTTACATCCAGAAGTAAAGCGCCGAATTGAAACGGAGTCGTCCCTGACAAAGAACCCTCTTTCTTGAACATGCTGAATTTAGAGTACAAATCCAAGACCGGTTTGAAGGTCACGGCTGACTCCAAGCTGATGTATGGTGACCCCTTCTTATAGCCCCTCAGATTATACAAGTACCGGATCTCCCGGTTGGAAGGGGCACGACCATACTTCCTCTGGAAAATAACGAAGAGGCTCACCAGTATAGCATAGGAGTTGGGTTGAAGCTGGAATGTGGCCACCTTGAGATATGTGAGGAAGCTGGTTACCCAGGCGTTAAGAGGCGGAATGGCACCACACATGCAGTGGTATCTGCTGTAAGCAAAGAACCCTTCAGGAGGGTCGTATGGCATAACATCTTTCCCTGGCAACAGCATTCGCGCCCTGTCAATTCCGAAAGAGCGAGAGATGACATCAAGCTGCTCTTCCTTAAGGGAGCTAGGAAAACAATCGGGCGGGGAGTTTAGAAGTTCCTGAGGATCGTACCCGTCCACTAGTGATCTCGGGGCAGGTCCGTGACGTTCTGGATTCGGCTGAGCTGGGGGCACGGCAGAGGAACTTCCTTCGCCCCCGGATTTCTTCTTGTCTGATCGAGTTTCCACTTTACGAGACATTATCTGCAGACACAAAGAAGAATGTCGTTAGACTAAAGGAAGTAAAGAAGCGAGTGTGTGCGTTCTAGAGTTGCACTCATAAATGCTCAAATTTCCATTATCATTCGGTAGAAGTCCCATCCGGTATCATTTTCGTTCGGATATAGACAAGTATATAACTTCATTCGGTAGAAGTCCCATCCGGTATCATTTTCATTCGGATATAGACAAGTGTATGACTTCATTCGGTAGAAGTCCCATCCGGTATCAGTTTCATTCGAAAATAAACAAGTATGTGAATTCATTCGGCACTCAGAGCCCCCAAGTCCATTCGGTGAATAACATATTCGGCAGGAAAGTATAAGATCGATACCTGATTCGGTGAAAAGAAGTTCTTTGGTTCTGCTAAACACTTTGATTCGGCAAGAGGAGTTGGCTCGGCTGTCGTGTTTGGTAGGAAATATCGGAAGCCCTAATCCCCTACTTATAGTCGAAGGCGAACTACCGGACCAACAGACTCGACATAAGGACCGGATAAGAATGACCGAACCAAAACAAAGCGAGACATACGCTGGCATATGCCCCGCTTTGGGGGGCAAATGTTGGGCTATTTTCTCACCACCGAATCAGCTAGTGCCGGTCCAAACTCCATCTCCAACCACCGAATCAGCTAGTGCCGGTCCAAACTTCGTCTCCAACCACCGAACCAACTCGTGCCGGTCCAGGCTCCATCTCCAACCACCGAATCAACTCATGCCGGTCCAGGCTCCATCTCCAACCACCGAATCAAAGCCCTACCGAGCCCGAGCACTGCCAGGCCAGATTGTAGCAGCCCAGGCCCACCAGCTGCTATTTACCTCCAAGACCCCTACCCCCAGCCTCACTCTATAAATAGAGGGGCAGGGGTACAACAATGGGGGACAAGTTTGAGAGCTCAATCATGGAAGGAACTTTCAAACAACTTTCTTTTACTCGTATCAAAGCTTTGTACTTGTAATCAAAAGAAGAGAAGAGAAATAACATATAAAGTGGACGTAGGCACATTCTGGCTGAATCACTATAAATTTGTGTGTCTTTTTACAGTTTAGCCCTTGCTTTTCATATATTTGCATACAACTCCAAAATCACTAAGAACAACATAAGGAACAACATAAGATCTACTAAATCATACGACTTTGAGGTGTTTGTCCGTTTTTTGTGCAAACACCTTCCGAGTAGCATAAATCTCTAGGTGAAGTACCATAGGAAATACATGGTTGGCCCATGCCTAGCCAAGTGGAACCGAATGCATCACCCACGCATGCATCCATAAGCAACACTAGATGGAGTCTCCTACACCCTTGGGTTAGCTAAACCCATTGGCTATGCACCCTACCACTGGTTTCTATCATTACCGACGATGAAGTCATGTTCAACATCCCAACACACGAGCCATAAGTCGAACATATCTTGAAACCACCCATGGATTCCAACATCTCGAACAGTCCACGAATCTTTACATGGACTCGAACATCTCAAACATACCATGAATCTCCACATAGATTCCAACATCTTGAGTAGATACACTTCTAAGAGATCGAACACGTATCTCAATCTTGAAGTGGTTTTCGGTAAATATTACCTAAGTATACTTATCTGATCTAGGTCTCTCAAAGACTGAATGGATGAATTTCCGGTTAACATAACTTCGGTTTTTTCAGAAATAAACAGAGAACGATAAGGATGGAAATCATCTGCTATTCGGATGGATTTCCTTATCACTCGCCCTAAAAGAGCAAGACGAGTTTACACGTAGGTTATATCATCACCGACTGAATGACCGTACCATATAATTTTCGTGTTTCTTCTAGATATATACTAAGTTAATTTGGTCATATTCAACAACAATGAGAACTTCCTTTATTTATTAATACTCCTTTATAAATTAATACTCCTATTTTAATTAAAATTTCCTTTATTAATTAATTGTAAAGACCCGCAAATCCGTCTTCCGAAAACTCGACATCGATACGTCCACTGTACCAAATGTCGAAAAATCGAATGGCGAAAACGCGAAACTTTAGGGTTAAAAGAAGAGGTAGAAGAAAAGATAGAAGAAAGAGAAAGAAGAACAACACAGAAAACACAGAACAGGAACAATATCAGAATCTCACATATCGCAGCGGAACAATATATAATAGATAAATCAATAATCTTTAAAACAAAAGACTATATCGGTTTATACATACATCAATCATCAGAGTTTACAACAATGGACAGTTATATAAACTTGTCCTCATACAGAATACACAGCGGAATAAATAACAAGTACGATAGTACGCTTCGCCATCCAGCTCATCTCCAAAGCTCCAGAATATCCAGAATATCCTGATAACAATAACTCTAGGCTGCCCGTGTGGAAAATTATGGGCACCCAGAGTTTAGAAAGGGAACAATAAATTCCAGGTCAGTCATGGTGACTGGTGTGAGATCGTAAAACAGTTATTTTCGCAAAGAAAATAAAACGACTTCGCAATGCTTTTGGAAAATGAAACTACCATAAGGACTCCCACCACACACACAATGCAAACGCAGAATTGGAGGAGATTTCTCCTTATGATAGTCAAAAATGCTTACTACGCGAAATTAATTGATATTATTATTAATGTCTAGTGTGGAAAACATTTCGAAAGTATAATATCAATCTTAGCCAACATACAACAATTGTTGTATGCCTACTATAGCTACTACGTTCAATAGCAGGTTACCGCCACATTCCATAGCAGGTAATACAATTAAAAATCGTACGGGGTTCGTATTGTTTCTTTGGATTTCCAACAAATGATCAGGCTAAGGAACTTCCTTACACCGAAATAGAACGCCTCTGGAAAGACGCCTCGGATCCTAACCGGATCTCTGCAAACAAAAGGCCGACGCTACCTCACGCTCTAACCGAGCTGTAACTAGGTAACTAACACACGAGCTATGTCATCCCCCGGTCGTTACCGACCTTTATCCGAGGATCCTCAATCGAAAAGCAACAGCCACAAAATATAATCAACATAGGTAAAATATCTGGGCTCCATACCATGATATCACCTTTTATCCAGAAGGAAATGGCATACCCTAGGGGCGCTACCCCTACAAACCTTTGCCGCACATTCCTGTTTCGACCATTACCGGGTTGTGAGGCTCGACGAAGTCTCGTCCACAAAGCTACGCTTTTTCACAAAGCCACGCTTTTTCACAAAGCCACGCTTTGATCCACAATTGATCAACAGCACTTCGTGTGCCACATTACCAAATTGGGAATGTATCACTAGTAACCATCAACTACATAACCTCTGAGCTCGTACGTCTCAGAGAAGGGTGTTAAGCTAAGAGAATAAATTCTCCGCCACCAACAGAAATGTATTTGATAGAAACCAGCTTTACATCTCAAAGTGTAACGTCAGACACACATCCATACAAGTCCGTTCCGGGATCGAACGGAACCGAAGGCACTTCCAAAGAAGCCCTTGCAATCCGGATATTCACTAATCACGTCCGGACTTCCCATCACAAAAAGAGTGATATAAATCTCTATACCGGAGCAACTCGGTGCAGAGACATTCGACAGGTTGTCCTTTCATTTTCACAAATATCCGGTCTTCACACCGGTCTTCAAATGCTATCCATTCGCGACGTATCACTATTCGGAATGGGTTATATGACACAAAGGTCCTCTCCCGGCTTAACCGAATAATGAGCGTTTGTTTTAAAAACAAATCAAGTGTCATTTCAAAGACAAATATTGATAGTCGGTTATTTAACTATCAATAACATTCACAACAAGCATCCAATTTAAATAATTTTTCCCAAATTATTAAATTTCAAATCTTTTCACAAGATATACATATTTCCACACTTCACATTTGAAAATTCAATTTCAAATCACATTTCATACTTCACGTTTGAAAATCAATTTCAAATCATATTTCATACTTCACGTTTGAAAATCAATTTCAAATCATATTTCATACTTCACGTTTGAAAATCAATTTCAAATCATATTTCATACTTCACGTTTGAAAATCAATTTCAAATCATATTATGGTCCATTTAAACCAATTTGATAAATCCTTATCGATTTATTTCAAATTTACATTTCAAATTTGTAAATTTATTTCCACACTTCATCACTTTGAAAATCCGATTTCAAACCATATTTTCCGTACTTTAAAAATAAATCAATATTTATTTTTTAAACAAATTTCCCTTACCTTTACATTCGGAATTTACATTCCTAAAAATCCACTTTTACACGATTTTCAAATCGTTTTCCAAACATTCATTTTCAACCCCGAATCAACTTTAAAAATTGATTTCTCCATTTTATTTCAAATCCCAAATCGAATTTCAAATTGATTTCTGAATTTACTTCAACACTGAATCACATTTCAAATTGATTTTAACTTTTAATCCCAATTACCAAATCATTTTACAAATCGATTACCAAATTTATTTTCAACACCAAATCAATTTTTCATTCAACATTAAATAAGTTTTTCATATCGATTCCTCAAAGATTTATTTTAAATACCCAATCAATTATCACTTTGATTTCAAATAAATTTATAGCCTTTAAAATAAATTCTTTTATTTTCCCAAACCATCAAAAATTCAATTTTAATTTCAGAAATCCAATTTCATTTATTTCTGGTATCCAACGATACCAAAAACACATTCGGCTAAATTATAGCTCTCAACAAATTCAATCACAGATATAATCATACACAGATTATAAATAATCAATTAAACAACATATGAAATCAATTCAAATGTTTTGAGGAATCCTGTTGGATCCCTCCAACCTGTTTCCCTGCATCCACAGATGTTAGCACAATACCAATTCCACTTCAAGGTGGAATATCGCGGTATATGGGTTTTATAAAAATATCATCCGCTTACTAACGGCGCAATAGGGTCTCATCCGCTATACGAGGCGGGAAATCAATCAATCCAATATATACATATGCCAATATGTATATATTGCTATATATATAGATATATCCTACTATATCTAATATCACATTCAAACAGCAAACAAACAATAACTGAAAATTCCACTTTTCAATTTGAGTGAGAAGATCTCACCTTTGCTTTTATTTCGCAGTCCATTTCCATTCCAGTTTATTTTCTCCATTTTTAGACCTTGTATAAACAGTTTTATATGGTTTATTAATATTCGGAATAATTAAATTATCAATTACTATTTAATAAAATTTGATTTACCAATCATTTCATTCGAACCAATTTTCCAAAAATAAGTAATTATGTTTACTATACAAACAAATACTTATTCACCTTTAAAATTGGAAAATAGCAAAATGTTGTCTTACTGTTAAAATAAAATAAAAATGCCTTTATCTATATATATATCTATAAAAATGCAGACTTCATTATTAATATATATTTTATTTTATTTTTGAAACCCTACTGTAATATATATATACACACATATATTCTCTCCGAAATCAATACAGCAATTTTCTTTCTTTATATACGAATATATAAACATTGATTTATTCAATTTAAACTTATAGCAAGAAGAAAATCATTACCTATCAGCCTCGACACGGCAAATCCATCATTGTCTTAACGACCCAGTTCGCAAACTCTGCTTCGAATCTACACCCACCCACGCCACTGCGTTCTTGACGTCGACGCCTCGCGACCATGCTGCTCCTCCTCGATCTCGCGACGCTGCCTCGAATCGCATGTGCATCTGTCGCCTTCAGTCGCGAAACCCTAGCTGGAATCGCCTCGCCTGACCTCCGAAGTTGCGTGCGCGTGCTATCCCAGATCGAACGCCGCTCAATCCCACTGCCTCGCGACTGAAATGCCTCTACCCTCACGCGATTAGTCGCGACCCCTTAGCCTGAGTCTCGAAATTGAGCTCGAATGAAATTTTCGAATTCGCGCCCTCCTGAGCCGGTGATTTTGAATAAGGCTAAGTTGTTAATTTTTTTTTTCGTTTTGATTTCATTTTGAAATAATAGAGGAAGCTGCAGTTCTTTTTCTCTCTGGCGAAATTGGAACGAGAAAACGGGGTTTCGTTTTAAACTTCGGCCTTGATTTATTAAAGAGGAATGGCAGCCATTAATTTTCTTCGGCCATTTAATTTTTGATTTTGAACGAAATGATATGCTTTTGAACTGCTTGCGTGATAGAGAAACAGAAGGGAACAAGAGTAGACGTTTGCGTGCTGAAGTTAACAGGCTACAGTACTTTGAATGGAAAGGAAAAAGTATCGATGTGAAAGAAGGCAGACTGAAGAAAGAATCTCTACTGGGTTGACTAATTCTTCAATTCAAATTCAAATTCAAACCGTCCCGAATTTGCAACTCAAAATCTCGATATCCTATCGAGACGTGCCGCCAGGCGTTCGTAATGTTATACGCCTATTCCAAATGCGATGGAAAAGGTTCCGAGTCCAAATTCGCTCGTATGGAGAAGATAGCTTTTTGGACCAGTTATAATATTAAATTTTCGATTTAATTTCAGCGCGTTTGCTTATCGTACGGCCAAACGATCACTCCAAACATTACGAAAATTGAAATCCGATAATAATACAATATTACGGATCCAATGGAACTGGTTTCGTCGAATGCCGAGACTGTGCCTCAGATGCTATTTTTAAATTCAATTTAAACGATATAAATTTAAAACTGAACAAAACAGTTTCAATTTCAATTCTGAAACTTTTATTGTCTTCGGTATTATCAATATAAATTTTCTAAGCCTTCAGATTATTTTTAATCTGCTTAAAACTGAAGATTCAAATTTTTATCCAGTTTCAATAATTAAATTCAATATGCTAAATTCATTCTAATATCTGAATTTCAAATTAATCTATCATTCGAATATTTAAACTCAATTAAATATTCACATTTTAAATGTCAAAAATTCAGGGTCGTTACATTAATACTCCTTTATTAATTAAAAATTCCTTCATTAACTAATACTCCATTAATTAAACCTCTTTTAATTAAAGCACGATTAAGTCCCATAAACGACTTCTAATCCCCTTTTTATTTAACTAATCCTTTATTAATTAAACCTTTAGTATTAGTAAAACTCCTTTTTATCTAATAAAACTTCTTTCATAAATCAAAACTTCTATATTAATTTATACTCCTAATTAATTAGACTCCTAGCTAATTAAACTTCTACTTGATTAAACTCCTAACTAATTAAACTCCGAATTAATTAAAACTTCTTTTATTAATTAATATTCCATATCAATTAAAACTTCTTTTATTAATTAATATTCCATATCAATTAAAACTTCCTTTATTAATTAATATTCCTTATTAATTAACCTCTTTTATATACTTGTGTGTGTGTGTGTGTGTATATATTTAATTTCTCTTTTCAAAACATATATACTTGTATTCTACTACTTCCCTATTCATTTATACTATTTTCAATACTTCAAAAAGTATTCATATACTTATCCCAATGGTATATGTATATTCACAAATCACTTAACAAGATTTACTTACATTAAAATATAATCAAAGAGGTTAAAAACAAATTTTACTTAAACATTGTTACTATAAATCCATTTTATCTTTTATATTTTAAACATATACTTTTTTCTAAGTATATTCATAATCATTTAACAATACTTTTCCTTTTTAAAATATAATCCAAAGGTTTAAAAACAAATGTTACTAAAACATTATTTACTACAAACCTATAACATTTCATTACTTTAAACATTTATCTTTAAAACTTGTGTTTTAAAGATTTAGTTATATTTATAAGAGTTTAAGACAAGTGTTACTTAAACAATGTCATAACAAACCCAAAATATTTCATGCTTTAAACATTTATCTTTAAAAATCTCCTTTTAAGATCTAATAACATTTATAAGGGTTTAAGATAAGTGTTACTTAAATATTATCACAACAAACCCAAAACATTTCATTACTTTAAACATTTATCTTTAAAAATCTCTTCTAAAATCTAATTACATTTATAATGGTTTAAGACAAATTTTACTTAAACACTGTCACAATAGACCCAAAATATCTCATTACTTTAAACATTTATCTTTAAAAATCTCTTTTAAAGATCTAATTACATTTATAAGGATTCAAGAAAAGTGTTACTTAAACATTGTTACAACAAATCCAAAACATTTCATTACTCTAAAAAAATTTCTTTAAAACTTGCTTTTAAAAGATTTAATTATATTTATAAAGGTTTAAGACAAGCATCACTTAAGCATTGTTACAACAAACCCAAAACATTTCATACTTTAAACATTTGTCTTTAAAAGCTATCACAACAACCCAAAACTATTTACTTATAATTATCCTTAAAGTATTCCTTAATAAAGTCCTAATTCTTTTCCTCATTATAGTCCTAATTATAATCCTAGTTATAACCCTAATTATAGTCCTTATTATATTCCTCATTATAATCTTGATTACAGTCCTAATTATATTCCCAATTATAATCTTAATTATAGTCCAAATTATATTCCTTATTATAATCTCAAATATAATCTTAAATATAGTCCTAATTATATTCATAATTATAATCTTAATTATAATTAATAAGGGTTAAAAACGAATGTTCCTTAAACATTGTTTATTACAACCCAAATCCATTTTCTTATTTTATTTGGTCAAGTTCGATGGCTGACTAATCGGCTATCCAGTTCCAAAACAATTGCTTATAGAAATCAAGGTTCGTGTACTTAACATGTTTTTGACATTTCCAACTTAACTATTCCTCGGTCAAGAGAGAAGCCGGCAGGTTAGACCATTATTGCTTCTATCCCTACTCGAACATCAATCTTAACTCCCATAAATAAATAAACATAATTCGTATGCTTTTAATGTTAAATATAATATTAATGAATTTCCATAAACAAGTTAAACTAACGAACACATCTAAGCCACTAAGCACTCTTAAAACACTTTGTGAAACATTTTTTACGGTTTAAAAACTTTTTTAGAACGACATTTGTGTATATATATACTAATTTATTTATAAGATAAGATATTAATAATAAAAACAATTCAAAAGGATATATATTACATAAGCTTTTATTTATTTTAATAGAATATTTAACTAATTTTCTAAAAACTATATATAATTAAAAATACTTATAATATGGCTTAAAAAACTTACTAAAAATATTACTGAAAGGTACATTTTTATATTTAAAAACTTAAAAAGAACATGTTTTCTTCATTGAAAGTAAGCCTTCTACTTCAAAAATTCATAATTAATTATAAAAATACATAAAAATTCCAAAATACTCTAATATATGTTAGAAAATACTTGTAAAAATATTGAAGAAGGATACTTAAGTTTGAAGTCATTGTGAAGCATTGAAAGTTAAGAACAGATTTTACAACATTTTACAAGTGCTGTCGTTGAGTATTATAGTAGACCCAAAAATTTGTAGTTTTACGCACTTTAAAGTTTTGTCGATTTTCGACAAGCTATCGGACTTTTTAGAGTCCAATTTTTTACAGAAAGTAATACAAGTATATTAAATTATAATTATGGTGAGAAACCCTTAAGGAGCTCCCTACAAAAATTCATAGAAAATGCTGAACACAACGCATTTACAAAGTGTGTGTATAGCGACTATCGCTAGAAAACCATAACCAAATCAAGTCCAATTCAAATCAATCCCCTAATACATCTTATGTTCTTTGTTCCAAGGCTATACAACAAGTCATACAAAGTCATACAAGTCCATATCCATCAATTATATATGTCATTTGCTTTCCAAAGCAAATATCATACAATATCATAACACAAATTTCAAACAACATATTATTGTTTCAACCAACAATACAAACACTTCAAATTCATTTGAATGGTGAGATAACTCACTTTAATACCAAGCTAACAATCATAACAAGCCACGAGAACCAAGGAACAACTTCTTACCATCGCCTAAAGCCCAAAGCTACCACCTTCCTTCTTCCCGAGCCAAGCCAATACCCCCCTAGATCCTTATGGCCTCAAGCCCAATTTCCTCATATTTCTTCTCTTACATACTCTTTAGAAGATAAAGCATGTTTCCTAGATTTTTTTTATGAACTTTGATAGAATTTGGAAGAGAAAGGAGTTGAGTTGAATTTATTTTAAGGAAGTTAAAAAGGAGAAAGACACAAAAATAGTGGATTTCTTATAAATGAATTAGCAACCAAATAAGAGAGCTAAAAGGTGTGTTTATGTAGAGTTGTGTGAGTGGAAAATGACCTCAATTACCCCCTCTTAGAACAGCCCAAAAGGATGCTTCCTCCACCTTCCTCTCCTTTGAGCATGCCATGAGACAAGCCTTTATTCTCTCTACTTTTCATGCCTTAAATCAAGGGTTTTTGTCTCCTTAATTAAATTTAGGATTTAATTAATTTTCTTAAGAACTTATGTGATTTAAATTGCTGTAAATGTCTTCTTATGTTACTATACAAGTGCTAAAGAGTTCAAATAATTTTTATTGAGCAAAAAGTCATTTATCGATAAAGCGATTTTCGGCCATATTATCGATATTTCTTTGAACTATTTATTTTTGTGAACAAATTTCAAAAACAAGTTTTTTATCATTAATTATTACTTAAAAGGGGGTCAATAAGATTATAAAATCATATTTTATTCATATTAAATCCAAGATTCAAATATATAAATAATTCATATATTTAAATACCAAGTGCTGGAAATTCCAGGTCGTTACATTCTCCCCCACCTAAAAGATTACATCCATGAAATTTCAACAAAAGCAACCAAAGAAATAATCAAGCATCAATACTTAATTATATTACAATCACTAGAAAATATTGCTTATAGTTTGCCCAAGTTTAAAAACCTTCTCACAGCACAAGGATAATAAACAACCTACTAAGCCTACCATACGCTAAACAGCCTTCGGTTATTACTTAGTCGATTATTCATGCTACCTCAAACAATTCAAAGAGTCATCCCTCAAACTCTCCATGTGTCAACAAACATAGCATACAAATATTCTAAAGTCTGTACGATGCACATGTACCATCCATACACAATATCAAATCTGATCGCTTGCTTAATCACATAAATTCTGCTTCCAAACTAATATAGATCAGTTGACTTCTTTAGTGCAGACTCCGGTCAGATTCCTTGATTAGAAAACTACCCTTACATAGCCATATACTATGATATAAAACCTCAGAATCATATCAAGAATCTGTATCAAGTGTTCGCCGTGAAGTATCTTGCGACAACGCACCTTTCTGATCCATGAGAATGACACTTATTACATCCATGGTATTCGTTTTTCATTTCTCAAGCATATGAAAGATGAATTGTCCTAGGATAAAAAAAGAACAGAACATAAAATCTCATAACGAAACGGTTAAATATAGCATAACAATGAAATAGTACATAAGGTTACTCCCTAACATGGAGTTATCAGAGTTACACAAAAGTACTACAATCAGTTTAGGCAGTTATAACAACCAGGCTTTATGCATCTTGAAACAAAATACACTTACATGAATTAAAAAATGGCGAAAATATATAACTAAATAGATAAAGGCCTCCTGCTTGGATGTCGACTTCAAAAAAATCCCATAAAAGACCTGCTACTCTCGGACTACTCAAATAAAAAATGAGCACCTGAGAGTTTAGGGAAAATAAACAACTCGAGTTAGACAATGTGTTTGGTATGAGTAAAGTTCTAAAACAGTAGGTGTAATTAAACAACAACATGTAAGACCATGTCGCCGAATGTGGAACGGGTTTCCTCTAACAAGATCAACATCCAAATGTAAAGAATGGATACAAATAATTAAACATCGCGAACAGTGCTAGACTCTTCCCGATGCAATAAAGAAAACAAATTTTAAGGTTCAAATTAATAAGGAAAAAGGGAATTTTCTAACAATGACTAGGAGGGTGCATCTTATTTACAGAAAGTATATCTCTAAAAATATACTTGAGAACTCTGATGACTCTCAGACACGTCTAAGCTGGACCCCGCAAACGGTTACCAAGTATCCAAGTATTTCACATCTTGGTGCACAAATATCCAAACCAAATCTAGAGTAGATGTGACAATACCTAATGGGAGCAACCCCACATAGCTTGGCTTCCACTCGCTCTTTGGGTTTAGTCATTTCTAACAAAGAATAACAAAGTAAAAATGAGCAACACATCGTCATAGAATAAAGAAATACAAAGAAGGCTGAGGTAATCGATAGTCGACAAATCGACCACGAAGATAACAAAATGATTGAATATGGAAATTAAACCTCGTATACCCATCACAATATATCAATTTCAAATTTGTACTATCCCTTGAGTAACAATGATTTCAGACAAGTTAAGGTAGTGTTACCTCAAAGTCATGTCTCGGCTTACATTCTTAACTTTTGGGATGGAGACGAGTCTCCCACATTGACGTTTGTTGTTAAGTATACAACTAAATGCTTTCCATATAAGTGATATCGCTTAACAGAAATTAATTCATTTCCATAAACGAATCAAACTTTTACTTTTAAAACCAGATTCGTGCTTAGGCTTCATATTATAAGCATTAACTTTAAAACAACTTTGTTAAAATGTTTCATAACTTTAAAAACACAATTTTTAAAAAGATTTAATGACTTAAAACATCCTTATTAAATTGGTTAATTGGATTTACCTATCTTTAATAAGAATGATTAATTATCTTTAAACTTTGTTAATAAATTTGACTAATTAAATTTAAATACCCTTAATTAAAAAGGGTTAATCGCTTTTAAAAACATCATAAATAAAATTAATTAACAAATTTTAACACATCATTAATTAAATTAATTAATAAAAATTAAATATCATCAATTAAAAAATATTAATTAATTTCAGACATCATTAAAGAAAGAGATTAATTAAATTTAAACTAATTAATTAGCTTTAAGAGTCATTAATTAAAAAGGGTTAACTAGTTTTAAACACCATTAATTAAAATGATTAAATAATTTTTGTCACGCCCCACCTCTATACTCACGCTAGCCAAGGACACTACGGAGTAATGCCGTCGACTAGCGCGAAGAATAAGGCTGTTGAGGAGCGACCATCCGTGTGATTGCTTTGTGCGAGTACCGATACGTCAGATAGTATAACATGCATTTCATTTCATTAGGAAATCCGACATACCGATACAAACTCAAAGCTACCACACAGTGGCTAAGTGGACCTCGAAAACAAATATAGAAATAAACATAACATAAATCAGTCACAGATGTTCATATCTCAAAGGCGGAAACAAATATGAATATAACACATAAAAGTGTGCATCAGAGTAGTGGTCAAACAAGATCCACAATATCACAAAAGAATAGATACAAGTGCTAGACAAAAGAATATGTATACATCATAGAGTCTCTATTTCAATGTATATCAACAAAAACTACCAATCTAATGTAGTTAGGCAAAAGTCAGAAGATGATCCCAAATAAGGAGTCAAGCAGAAGCACCTGGAACATCTCGGTCTGACCCGAGTATTATTTAATAAGAAAATAATAAACGGATCAGTCTAGCTATAAATATCAGATAAAGGAATGAGATATAAGCAGAGATATAATAAGAACATGTGATAACAATAATGTCATACCCGAACAAATATGATATAAACAACAACAAAATCATACAATATCTTAAAAAAATCTCAAAGCACCAAAAAGAATGTCATATTCTTTATTTTATTCACCAAACCACAAATATTGACAAACATATCGTTGCCAATCACAAAAAGAGGTGAAACCCAAATTCTAGAAATCATCAATTAGAAATCCAGAAATCACAAAGGGGGAGGCCTATCACAAACGGGAGCATGAAAACTCACCAACACGTGTATCACAAACGGAACGCTATTCCATGGTCGCTAACCATAAATTTTGAGCCGAAGCTCCACAAATGGCCCGAAGACCACGGGTCGCTACCCCGCCAAATTGAACCGAAGTTCCATAGAAACGGGGTTTAGTCTCCCTCGCAGACAAATAGATATCACACATCGCTAGTCTAAATCACAAAATGATCATCATTGATCAATAAAAGTGTCGATTACACTAAGCTAGTAAATATATGAGTTTAGCTTCATGTCCCATAACCACTAGCTTAACTTAAATATTTACGAACAAATTGTAGATTCCCACTCGAAAATTGTCACAAGAATTTCAATCGAACAAGTCCAAAAATTAACCGATGAAGTAAACGCAAGCGTTTCATACCACTTGTTTTACTAAGCCGTTTAATTAGATTTTCTCATACGAATGAGGTAAAGGTTTGTATATACTAATAGATTAGAAAATGGTTTTATAAAGAGCTTTGTATTAAAAATAGAGTTGAAATCATTTTGATGAAAGAGATTGAATATTTACTACTAGTATAGAAACCTTTGTATTTAGAAGTGACAAATCACAAAATGATTGTAGGAACAATCAATCACAAAATCCACATTCGAAGACGTGAATTAAATCCAAGGAATCGATACCGAATCCATCAAAATGGATATTCTCAAAAGTCCCGAAAAAAAGAAGTCATCAAAGTCAATAATAAATGATAACAATAAATCGGACAATCGCGAATCGGTAAAAATTGGAATCCCACACAAAATAGGTAAATTGGGCTGAGACAAGCAGATTCAGACGTCTGAATCGTATATTTCAGATGTCTGAAACTGGTGTTCAAGCAATACTTTGCCTAGGCCAAAAATGGCCAAATCATATCGGAAGCAATCGGACGAGTGATGATAGCTAGGGGTTTACGCCAAACGACTACCCAACCTTAGAGACTCATCAATACATTCCGACCAACATGTCCAAACATCCATATAAGGATTTTCATAGATTTTGATTTCAAAACACCAAAATTGGAATATTCATCAAACCAATTCAATTCAAAAGCAAATAGACAAGGAATAGATGTTAGGAATTCATACCTAACAATCAAAGATAGTTATAACATAGATGTGAGATAAAAATCTCACCTTTAAACCCAAAAACTAGGAAGGAGAAGCTTGAAAGCAAAGGAAGATCAACTACTCTTCAACTTCAACTCTAGAAGCTTGAATCTAAGCTTAAAAGAAGAACATTTCATAAGTTAGGTTTAGGAAATTTCTGAAATTAAAGAGAGAATGAGTTGGAGAAGAAGAAGGAGATGCTCACCTAAGCTTCTCTTTGAATTTTGGAGTAAGAACTTGAATTTGCAAAGAAGATTAGGGCTTGGAATTTCTAATTTCTCATTCCTCTCCCCATTTTTAGTTGAGCTTGGGTGTTTAAGAAAATGAAATGAAATGAAGAGGAAAGGAGGGGGCTGAACTAGATTATAGAGTAAGTTGGGGTGAAACCCAAAACCCAAAGCCCAATAGAGAATAGCAAAATTCAACTTACTCCAAATATATGGATGCTTATACTCAAAAAAGTCGCAAATACCATTTTGAACACAATGGAATTGGTCTCGAGTCCAAATTGTTGGATCTCAATTTCATTCCTCATTCAGACATCTAAAATTTCCAATTCAGACGTCTGAATCTGGAAAAATAAGAATTTTCCATCTTCATTCAGACGTCTGAAATGCACGATTCAGACGTCTGAATCTGGAAAAATAAATGTTGTTCCAGATCAATATTCAGACGTCTGAATGGTATATTTCAGACGTCTGAAAATGGCTATTTTAGCCTGTTTCCTTTCTGGATCGATTCGAAGAATTTCAAACGTCTGAATTTCTGGAAAAATGTGTTTTCAAATATGCACTTCTAAATAACACTATCTGTTTCCTGGAGATTTGACCAGGCAACTAGCACTCGGCATCCAGTTCAACTCGGCATCAGAGAGTGTCCGGCATCAGAGAGTGACCGGCATCAGAGAGTGTCCGGCATCAGAGAGTGACCGGCATCCAGGAGTGTTCGGCGAAGCGCTTGACATCCAGGAGTACTCGGCGTAGCACTCGGCATCCCAATGGAACTCGGCGTCAACTGGCACTCGGCGACAACCAATGCTCGGCGCTAGCGTTCGGCATACATGGGTGCTCGGCATCAAGGCTGCTTGGCATACAAGAGCGCTCGGCATCGAGACTACTCGGCATACAAGGGTGCTCGGCATCAAGGCTGCTCGGCATACAAGAGCGCTCGGCATCGAGACTACTCGGCATACAAGAGCACTCGGCATCGAGACTGCTCGGCGTACAAGAGCATTCGGCATACAGGAGTACTCGGCGTAGTACTCGGCAACAAGAGTACTCGGCGTCTAGCAGAGCGTTCGGCTTCGACTGTCTAACATCCTGCACTTCCCAAACCTCAAACCACATCGTTCGGCATCAGAGCGTTCGGCGTACCTGGTTCGGCATACAGCGACCACTGTACTGGGGCTAGAGCGTTCGGCTATCCAGCCCACTTGGGAAGTCCAGCCCATATTTGCCTATAAATTGAGGGGCAGGGTCACAGTGAAATGGATCCTTTTTTGGAGAGAAAACACCGGGGAGACTCTGCCATTTTCAAGACTCATCTTCTCTACTCAACAACTTCACTTAAGCATTTGGTTCACGAATTGTATTTGTAATCAACCATAAAGGAAATCAATAAAGTTGAACAAAGTGGACGTAGGCAATTACGCTGAACCACTATAAATTTGGTGTTCTTACTTTCTGCATTTAAATTAGCATTGTCTTCTCTGTTTAATTTACTTTCATCACTTATATCTCTACACAATCTTTCTGAACGAGGTTAGTGACCAATTTTGGTGCTAACACTTTGGTGCTTTCACTGAGAATTGAATTCTCAGACCTCAAGGATCTACTTTGAAGCTACTGGATTGAACAAATCCCCCAAAGAAGATCCGACTCACTGATAGGAAATCCGTTAATTCTACTTAGAGTTCATACCAATAACTCTACAATGGCAAGACCACGTACCAGGTCAGCTTCTCACAATGCGGATGCCCATGAGACTGCTAGCGTGCAACAAGCAGGGCCTAGCAATCAACCAGCAATTCCAAATACAGGAGTTGCCACTCAGGACCAAACTCCAGTTGTCACCAGAATAGAGTTCAACGACTTGATGAGAGAGCTCAGGGAAAGTAGGAGACAACTAGGAGAACCGATGCAAGCCAATGCCAACCTGATGGCACAACTTACTCAACAACAGCAACATAATGCTGGGGGCAATCCCGCTGCTTACTCCTCATCTGACAGCTCTACTTTCTCTGATGAACCTCCCAGGCGCAGACGCCGTAAGAATGATGCTGCGCGAGCAGATGCTGCTGTTCGAACAGCTGGAGACCGCGACCAAGCAAGAGCTGGAAGCTTCAGGACCGGGATACAGATGGAAGATAGAGGCCCAGATCATCAAAGTGCTAACGATGTCGAACCTCAAGACGCACGATTGGCAGATCGCCAAGAGAGGAGCATCAGCATGGACAGGCGCGTAGAATAGACTCCAACCTTCCACCTTCCATACAGACACCCAATCTGACAGCCATGATCAAGCAACTGATGAAAGAGAATCAGGGCTTATCAAATGATGACTGGGGAGTGTCAAGAAGTCATACTCCGTTCACGGATGTTGTGTTGCAAGAGGCATACCCCAGGAAGTTTAGTATGCCTACTATTCCTTCATATGAAGGAAAGACTGACCCTAGACAACATGTCATGAGGTACGAATGGATGATGGATTCAGCCAGAGCGAATGATGCCACCAAGTGTAGGAGCTTTCCGATTACTCTATCTGGGATCGCTACTATGTGGTTCACTCAACTTCCTCCGCGATCCGTATCAAATTTCGAGGAGTTGGCAAAGAAGTTTATTGAGCAGTTCAGGATACACACTACGCACCCAAAGGACGTGATGTCTCTGTCAAGTGTAATCCAAAATCCTGGGGAATCGTTGAAGGAATATTTGCAAAGATTCCACGTAGCAGCAACTGAAGTCAGTAATCCCAATGACCATGCAATTCTGATGGCTGTAATGAGAGGTGTGGATCCAGACTCTGAGTTTGGAGACTGGCTGGCAAGAAAACCTCCAGCTACGCTAGAGCGTTTCTACTCTAAGGCACACCAGTTCATAAGAAGAGAGGAAGCTAGGTGGGTACGACGAGATAAGGCGCCAGGGCCTGTCCCAGAGTCAATAAAGAGCAACATCGCTGTGAAGCAATCTGGAGACAGCTCGGGAAAGGTCCAAGTCAATGTCCAGAACAAGCCTGGGCAACCCAAGGAGTCCGGAGGAAGGAGTCAAGGGAAAAGAAAAGAAGCAGGAAAGTGGAAGTCGAGAATTCCAAGCTACAGCGAGTACACTCCGCTAAACGCCCCACTTGAAAACATTTACCTATCCACCTGCAATACTTTTCAGTACAGAAAACCACGTCCAAAAGAATCAACCGAAGAACAGAAGCAGACCGGGAAATATTGTCGCTTCCATGAGACTTATGGACACAATACGGAAGAATGTAGACACTTGCACGACGCTATCGAGAAGTTGATCAGGCAGAAGAAATTGCAAGAATTTGTGAAGGATCCACAAGAAGGAGGACAGGGAACGTCCAACCCAGGTCGTGCACCAGCTCCACGTCATCCCGAGGAGCCTGCCCGGACCGTTGGTAGACTGGTCATAAATACAATTATCGGCGGGCCTCACCACGCAGATAAGAATTGGCAGGAGATGGAGCGATATGCAAGTTCCTTGAAGCATGCAGATTTTGAGTGTTGTTCGAACGTGGAGGACGGAGCCCCTGCTAAGCAGCAGCGTGTAATGACAGACGATATTGTGTTCAGAAGCAGAAACGCTGATCAGGTAGAGGCTCCGACCATCGACCCCATGGTCATATCTACAACGATCGGACCAGCATATGTAAAAAGAATTCTGATTGATTCTGGAAGTTCAGTCAACATCATCTTCAAGAAGGCCTACGATCAAATGAAGCTAGAAATAAAAGACTTGAAACCATCCAAAGCTCGTATTCACGGCTTTAACGGCGCTGCAACTGATGCAGTGGGATATGTCGAGTTACCAGTTGAACTAGGACAAGGCGAGCGTCGGAGAGTGCGAATTCTACCCTTTGTAGTTTTGGATGTGGACTCTCCGTATAACGTTTTCTTGGGTCGGCCGGCCCTAGCAGAGTTTAGGGCAGCGTTAGCCCCGTGGTGTTTAACTTTGAAGTTCCCGACTGACAAAGGAGTAGGCATTGTTCACGGCGACCAAGCAGCTGGTCGTTCCTGTTATGTGGCCGAGCTCCGAGAGGCCCACCGGAGGGAGAAGGGAAAGGTTGCGGACAATCCCGTCCGCATCCTCAATACGGATAATTGACAAGTAGTGCCCGAGCCCTGGCTCGGGCATAGTTCTCGGATCTACGGAGATATAGATCCGAGAGACGACGATGAGAAACCCAGGGAAGAGAAGGCGGCACCGGCTGAATTAACAATTGACATTTCAGTTAGCCGTGACGACCCTTCGCAAATACTGAAGATCGGATCACAGCTAGGCCCCGCAATGACTGAAGAACTTAGCGACTTCCTCCGGGTGAACCTTGATGTTTTCGCCTGGACGCATTCTGATATGTGTGGGATTTCTCCCACCATCACGAGTCATATGTTGAACATAGACCCGAAATACGTCCCAGTCAAGCAAAAAAGGAGAGGAATGGATCCGGAGAGATCCGCCGCTCTTGGAGAGGAGGTGGACAAACTCAAAGCGAATGGGTTCGTCCGTGACGCCCTCTACCCTGAATGGGTATCCAACCCCGTGCTAGTAAAGAAGGCGAATGGGAAATGGAGGACTTGCGTAGATTATTCTGACTTGAACAAAGCATGCCCTAAGGACAGTTTCCCGTTGCCTAGGATCGATCAGTTGGTCGATTCCACCGCAGGACATGAGTTACTGTCATTCATGGATGCGTACTCAGGATACAACCAAATCCCAATGCATATTCCGGACCAAGAACACACCAGCTTCGTTACAAATGTCGGACTGTATTGCTATGTAGTGATGCCCTTTGGATTGAAGAATGCTGGAGCAACTTACCAACGTCTGGTGAATCGAATGTTCAAGGACCAGCTGGGTAAAACCATGGAAGTCTATGTGGATGACATGCTCGTGAAGTCACGACGGTCAAACGACCACATTCAAGACTTGGTTGAAATGTTCGACATACTCAGGTTTTATGGCATGAAGATCAACCCGTTGAAGTGTTCTTTCGGCGTTGCATCAGGGAAGTTTTTGGGATTCATCGTCAACGCTAGGGGAATCGAGGCCAACCCAGAAAAGATCCAAGCTATTCGAGATGTACAAGCGCCCAGGACTATAAAGCAGGTACAGAGCTTGAACGGAAAGGTAGCTGCGTTGAGTCGATTTATATCCAAGGCAACTGACAAGTGCATCCCGTTCTTTGACATAATAAAGAAAGGAAAGAGAAATTTTGAATGGACGTCTAGCTGTGAGGAAGCATTCCGGAATCTGGTGAGGCATCTGGAGAGCCCACCAATGCTATCAAAACCAGTTGACCATGAGATGTTGTACGTCTACTTGGCTGTATCCCCACATGCGATAAGTGCGGCTTTGGTACGAGAGGAGGATCGAGTCCAAAAGCCGGTGTATTATGTCAGCAAACGTTTAACAGGGGCCGAGAGGAATTACCCTAAAATAGAGAAATTGGCTTATTGCTTGGTGATTGCATCACGAAAGCTTCGCCCGTACTTTCAAGCACATTCAATCGATGTTTATTCCGATCAACCCTTGAGGCAGGTACTCCAACGGCCGGAAACTTCTGGAAGATTGCTAAGATGGAACATCGAGTTGAGCCAATTCGATATCGCGTACTTACCACGGAGAGCCATCCGAGGGCAAGCGTTAGCAGACTTCATCGCTGAATTTACCATACCCATCAAACCGGACGATCACGACATCATTCCCCCCGTTCGATGGAAATTATACACTGACGGTGCATCAAACGACCGTTGCTCCGGCGCGGGCGTAGTTCTTGTAACTCCGGAAAACTGATCGATCTGTTATGCCCTGAAGCTCGATTTCCCGGCTACAAATAACGAAGCCGAATATAAAGCACTGATCGCTGGCTTGAAGCTCATCAGGGAACTCGGGATCGAATCAGTCGAAATCTTTTGTGACTCGCAGTTGGTGGTTTACCAAGTACGGGGAGACTACCAAGCAAAGGGACGAAAGCTTGCTCCGTACCTCATTCAGGTCCAAGAACTACTACCAAATCTTGAGCGTTATGACATCTCACATATCCCGTGCGAACAGAACAAAGAAGCCGACTTATTGGCTAAGTTCGCGAGTACCGACGATGCACAACAAATGGGATTGTATCCCGTCGAAGTCTTGCGTGCCCCGAGCATAGACGAAATGAAAGTCGATCGCGTGTTGGGAACATAAATCGAGAAGGAATCGTGGATAACCCCATTCAAACTATACCTGACGACCGGGGCTTTACCAGGAAAAAGAAGCGAAAGACGGCAGGTCCTTCGAAAGGCCGCACGATACATAATGCAGGATGGATCAATGTATCGAAAAGGATTCTCAGTCCCGTTATTACGATGCATCGCTCATGATGAGACAAAGCGAGTCTTGAGAGAGGTTCACGAAGGGGAATGTGGCGACCATACTGGGGGGCAAACGCTAGCAAAGAAGATCCTCTGCTATGGATATTACTGGCCCACCGTAAACCGGGATGCCGCGGACTACGCAAGAAAATGCGACAAGTGTCAAAGATATGCGAAAATCCCGAGGAATCCATCAACGGAACTCACACAAATGATCAGTCCCTGGCCATTTGCGATCTGGGGAATCGACATAATCGGCTCTTTGCCTCTATCCAAAGGTGGTGCGAAATACACAATAGTTGCAGTCGACTATTTCACGAAATGGGCTGAGGCAGAACCTTTGGCCACTATCACCTCTAAGAAGGTCATTAACTTCATTGTACGAAACATTATATGCCGCTTTGGCCTTCCACGCACCATCATTACGGACAACGGAACGCAATTCGAAAGTAGAGAGTTCAAAGAGTTCTGTTTAAAGTACGGCATCGAGAAAAAGTTCGCCGCCGTTGAACACCCAAAAGCTAACGGACAAGTCGAGGCCGTTAACAAAATAATCAAGTCCATACTGAAGAAGCGTCTGGAGAAGGTTGGAGGCAAGTGGGTAGATGAACTCCCGACAGCATTATGGGCGTATAGAACTACCCACAAGTCCGCGACCGGCCACACTCCGTTCGCCTTGGCATACGGCTCTGAAGCCGTTATACCCGTGGAACTTGAAGTTCCATCGCACCGAGTGACATACTATGACCCCAAGACGAACCAAAACCTCTTGCTGGAATCACTGGACTGCATCGACGAAAAGCGTGAAGAAGCTGAATTAAGGGCGGCGGCGCACAGACATCGAGTCAAGCGTTACTACGACGGCAGAGTCCGCCCAAGAATCTTTGATGTGGGTGATCTCGTTCTGAAACGAGTCTTCCCGGTACCATCACGCATGAATCCCAGCTGGGAATGTCCATACGCCATTGAACGGAAGCTTGGAGAAGGAACATTCAAGCTAGCGACCGTTGATGGCGCGACACTCCCCCGATCATGGAACAGTGAACATTTGCGACACTATTACATTTAGCATGTTTTCCTTTCTTGTTGTTGGCACTGTTATTTCCTGCATGTTTCCATTCAATAATGACTTAGTTTCCTTTTAAAGTTGTAATCAAGCAATTTAGTTGATTTTCATTAATAAAGGCTTGAAGCCATATTTTCTATGAAGTTTCTATATCTCTTAATTGGATGATAAATTACATTATCCTGCACGACATACAGACTCGTACGAACGATTCCAAATCTCCGAATCCCCAGAGCGCGGAGCAGAGTACTCTAAGTCCCCAGAGCGCGGACTAGAGTATAAACGATTTCAAATCTCCGAATCCCCAGAGTGCGGAGCGGAGTACTCTAAGTCCCCGGAGCGCGGACTAGAGTATAAACGATTTCAAATCTCCGAATCCCCAGAGTGCGGAGCGGAGTACTCTAAGTCCCCGGAGCGCGGACTAGAATATAAACGAATACGAATCTCCGAATCCCCAAAGTGCGGAGCGGAGTACTCTAAGTCCCCAGAGCGCGGACTAGAGTATAAACGATTTCAAATCTCCGAATCCCCAGAGTGCGGAGCGGAGTACTCTAAGTCCCCAGAGCGCGGACTGGAGTATGAGCGAATACGAATCTCCGAATCCCCAAAGTGCGGAGCGGAGTACTCTAAGTCCCCAGAGCGCGGACTAGAGTATAAACGAATACGAATCTCCGAATCCCCAGAGTGCGGAGCGGAGTACTCTAAGTCCCTAGAGCGCGGACTAGAGTATAAACGATTTCAAATCTCCGAATCCCCAGAGTGCGGAGCGGAGTACTCTAAGTCCCTAGAGCGCGGACTGGAGTATGAGCGAATACGAATCTCCGAATCCCCAGAGTGTGGAGCGGAGTACTCTAAGTCCCCAGAGCGCGGACTAGAGTATAAACGATTTCAAATCTCCGAATCCCCAGAGTGCGGAGCGGAGTACTCTAAGTCCCTAGAGCACGGACTAGAGTATGAACAGTCTCAAGTCTCCAAGTCCCCGGAGCACAGTGTCAGCAAACCAAATAAAGACAAGAGAATCATTCAAACAAAAAGAAACTAAAATTTTATTCGATAAGTCCAAAATGGGGATACACGATCACTCCTACAAAATTCAGACCTCTCTATACAAACTGCAAGTTGTGGAAGATAAAAGCAATTACAAGACTTAAGCAAAAAACTCGTTGAACGAGTGTATCGATTATTTCTTCGACTTCTTCTTTTTGTCTTCCTTCGTTGTTTCCGACGACTCCTCTCCCTCACGCTTTTTCTTGGATTTTTTGCTTGCTAGAGAAACGGAGTCGGGAGTAGGAGACGGAACATCTAGTGGTTTGGACCTGCCCGGGAGAATGATTTTCAAAGGTCTGTTCCGCGGGTCAGTGAGTTCCAGTATTTCAGACTCAACTTTGACTTTGACTTTTTTCTTCTCCTCGTCGGCAAGACGGTCCTTCATGCTCATCTCTGAAGTATGCTCAGAGGCGCCAGTGATTTCAATTTCATCGCTTCCTTCGGCAGGAGACGAAGTATCAAGTTTGTCATCATCTAGCGCCCCGATCACTTGAGCGTCTGGACCGGGAGTTACTCCTGCGTGAGCAACGTCGCTTGTTTTCTCTGCTTCCTCCTTTGCGTCATCGCTCCTCGGAGTTAGCTCGGCGTTAGAGCAACCTGCACGAAAACATAAGGAATGATCATTAGAACGAGTAGCCACTGCTGAAAAATGACGGGATCTCTTCAATTTCTAAAGAAAGAAGAATTTCCTACCAAGGTCCGGTTGGCTATCGGTGGCACGAGGGGTTTCACCCTCCAGAATAGGTGACAACACATGAACACCAAGCCCGGGATCTTCGGGATCATAACTAGCATGCTGCTCGAATGGATCAAGTGTTGGCCGACCGGCCGATTGAGCAGCGTAAGGAGCGGCAATGTGAGGAGTAGTAGCATCGGCCCCAGACGGGCCAGCTTCGTCATTCTTCTCTTTCGGAGGGGAAGAGCCTTTGCCATAAAGTGCCAATGCTGTGGATAAGTCCGATGGCTCATTCCCCCTTAGGAACTCCTTCACCAAGACATCCTCATCGACCTCGTTGGAGCCCGACTCGACCTTCCTGATCCTTATCAGAGTTTCCCACGCCTCAGCTAGGGATTCGAGGTAGCCGTCACCCAGAAATGTTAAGTCGCGGTGCATAAGGACGCGGGCTCCATACTCAGCGATCAACGGGTCAAACATACTTTTGACCTCTTCCCTGCCGGCTTCTGCGACCGCCTCGAGGCGAGAATCAAGCTCTTCCACAGCCATTCTCTTACCCTCCTCACGGGCCTCGTCCTTCATTTTCTCGACCCCGGCGAGTTCGTCATCGAGCTTTGTCTTCAGGAGTCGGGTAGCAACAATCTCATCACAGTATCGCTGCGATTCTTCTTGAGCGGCTACTTTGTCTTCCTTCTCCTTGGAAAGTAATTCCTTCAGCTCCTTGACTTGAGTAGCAAGTGCGTCCCTTTCCTTTTGGACAGAGTCTTTTTCTAGGGCGAGGGCACCGCTGCGCTGGACTGCTTGGTCAAGCTCTTTTTTGTGAGCCGCCTCTAAACGAGTAACTGCCTCGACAGTATTTTTTGCGCTTTGTTTAGTGGCTTCTAGCTTTGACTTATACAAAGCGAGCTCTTCGTCTTGGAGTTTGATGATTTTCTTATCGCTGTCAGCCTCTAGATTCAGACGGTCAATCTCGTGTTGATGCTCAACAGATACTTCCGAGACCTTCTCCACCAAGTGCACAAACGCGTCATGTTGAACATAGACGTCGTTATTGCAGGCAATGGCACTCTGCTTCACATGCCCGGGAATATGATGAATGGCCGGGAGCAACTTCAGACCATCGAAGCAAATTTTTGGAAACTTGGCCTTAAGATCGACCATCTTTTCCGCAACAGTTGGGTCCACCGCAGGAGTAGGAGGAGGAGGCTTTGAGAATTCCGTTCTTTTACGTTGCTCTCGAACTTGCCTCGTACTCGATGAACTGGAGTGTTGTTCTCGAGCAGCATCAGACTGATAACCCTTCTGCGAAGACTTCTCTTTATCCGGCTTAGTTGGAGGAGGAAGATCGCGGGACTGGGAAGATTGAGAATGTGCTTTCTTGCGGTGAGACGACTCGCGAGGACGATTGTCCCTATCTTCATAATCACCTCGGTCCCTGCGTCTGCCTGAACCGGAATCCCGTCCAGAGTGATGGAATATAGAAGACCCCTAAAGGCGATCAAGTCCGTGAGAGCGGCCCATATCACCTGCAAAGAATGGAGATAACAACGAGTTAAGGAGAATTCACGAGTTAAAAAGACTTGAAGTATATTATGGAATGCGCATGTGCGTGTGTGTCCTAGTGTTCCCCCCGACGGACCCGTTCGTTTATCTTTGCTAATCGGAGTGTTGTCTCCTTGAGCCGGGAGTTGAACTTCTACATTGCCTCTAGCGGGCGAAGAGAATTTGAGAGCTTCAGGATCATCGAACCCGTAATTAAGTAAATCATCGGGGATGGACAGGTTGGACAGACCCCTCAGAGAACTTTCCAGATGCTATGAGGAAGCCTCTTTCTCAGGCGGAATAAGCGTGACTTTTGAAGTGCCACCAACTTTCTCCTTCTGAACTTTATATTTTAACTTCTTCTTTCCCTTCGAAGGGGAGGACGACGTCTCAATGTCGTGAACTTCGACTGCCGGATTCTGAGCGGGACCCGCATTCTCACCCTGAGTTTCAGGGGCATCATCCTCTTTGCGCTCGCCTTCTTCGTGCGTGTCGGGAGCGCGGCGCGATGACGATCCGACAAGTTTTTTCCCTTTACCGGACGGAGGTTTGGGAATGGTAACACCTTCTGGAAGGCTGATCCGACGACCAGGAGCCAGCAAGCCGAACCCCAATAGTGATTCATTTGAAATGATAACTCGGATGTCTCGATCCTCGGCAGGAAGAGCTCTAATGGCATCGACAGCCTCAGAATATCCTCGGCCTTCCGGGCGCGGGTTGATACCTGAAAAGATGAAATGAAGAGTTAGGAAAAGCATGACTCCGATCAAATACGAATAGTGACTCGGCAGAGAGACTTACTACCTTCAACCCATCTCCTAGCGAAACCAGAAGGGCAGCGCACATAGAACCATTCCTGTTTGTATAGGGCGAATTTGCTACAGGCCCCTGTCAAGATCTGGCATTTGTGGTATGGCTCGAGGAACATAAAAGAAGGACTGTCTTTCCATCTCTTGAACATGTAAATATATCTGATATCACCGGCGGTTGGAGGTCTGGAGAAGACAGCCAGGAAAAGTAGATAAGTCCCATATAGAAATGCATGGCCGTTCGGGTGCAGCTGCGACGGAGCTATGTCTATGTACTGCAGTACATCCTGGAGAAATAAGTTGAATGGAGGCACGCTGCCCATCCAACACATGAACTTGTTGCAGGTAGTGTACCCGACTGGGGGCAAATGAGGGCGATCGTGTCTTGAAGGAACTAACACGTCGGCAAAAGGAATCCCATGAATGGAGCATATTCGTCGCAGAGCAGCTTCGTTGATCTTCGAGGCTTGAGAATCGATCAGATTGTCTAGTAAGATGGTTGCCTCCAGAGCATCAGGCGCCAAGTTATGAGCAGGAGAAGTCGATGGGTTAGAAGTATCAGCAGCTCCTTGCCTTGATGACGGCCCAGGCCTGTCGGATATAGTGGCGGAGCTAGATTTTCTCGACATCCCAAATAAATAACGAACCTGGCTAAGTGCTTGAGAAAACTATACTTAAAAAACGTTGAACGTTAGAATTAGCAACACGAGTTTTCCCCCCACGTGGTGTGTGAACTAGTGCAAGCAATTGTGTACAAGCAATAAGATTTCAAGGATATAAAAATGAGTTTCGAATCGTGGCCTTCGAAGACCGTCATCGCTGACCGTCTCGAAGAGCCCGCCTAGTAGTGATTACAGTTCCAGATTCAGAAGACATATGATTTCTAAAGTAACCGGCCTAAGTGTAGTTTGACATTTATACTGTTCGGCATTTAAGTAGTGATCGGCAATTGTATTGTTCGTCCTAAGTATAGGTCAGCAGGCATTCCGTTCGGCATTCAAGATTGTTCGGCCTAAGTATAATGTTCGGCTGTGTTTTGCTCGGTCTAAGGAATGTTCGGCTAAGTCTATGTTCGGCTAAAGGCCTCGTTCGGTTAAGTCATCGTCCAGTTAAAAGTTCTGTTCGGCATGTGTGTGTTCGTTCGGCATGTCTAAGTTCTGTTCGGCAGGTATGTAACTGTTCGGCATGAGAGTTGTTCGGCAATTATGTCGTTCGGTCTAGATGTTATTCGGGATATATGTCTTTTCGGCATAAGGGTAGTGTTCGGCCTTAGTTCGTTCGGCTAAAGTAGCGCTCCACCCTCGATCATAACTCCGCCCTGCTCTTTCTCCATTTACGCCGAACGACAGAGACATATCGCCCGGCGAAGGTTACGCCGTTCGACACCCCATCTTCCTTTTTCTTCCAATCTTGATCAGCACAAAGGGGCTAGGTCTAACTACCATGCACCGTTCGGCGACTCCGAACGTGCGAACCACTTCTACTAGCCACACATTGTACAACCATAGAAATACCCCGTTCCCATGTGATGAACCTAAAGTTGAAGTAACGTAATCGTGGAGGGAATGATACCTAGTTCGACGATCGAAGTTGAGGAAGGATCAACTAGACTTTATATCTGATAGGGTGGCAAGAATTGCAAGTCTCTGGGAATGACAGAAGAGAAAGCGTAAAGGGAAAATGGTGGAAGGGCGCCTGGTTATATAGAGGGAGGTAGAAGTCGAAAAGGCCATGACCGGTAGAACCGGTCAAGGTCATAGCGTTCGGCCTCGGCGCATAACGGTTCGGCACTGAAGCATCACTCGGCAAGGAAGCACCGTTCGAACGCGAATGTCTCGTTCGGCATTTGGAACACGTCCGGCACACATCGGTCTCACAAAAGGGGCGTCTCCGTTCGAGGTTAGCCAAGGGTTTAAGACGTGACGAAAAGGTTGCACGGTTCAAAGCGTACCACGTTCGGCCACGCGATACACTTTGGGGGGCAAGTGTTTCCTGTAGATTTGACCAGGCAACTAGTACTCGGCATCCAGTTCTACTCGGCATCAGAGAGTGACCGGCATCAGAGAGTGTCCGGCATCAGAGAGTGACCGGCATCAGAGAGTGTCCGGCATCAGAGAGTGACCGGCATCCAGGAGTGTTCGGCGAAGCGCTTGACATCCAGGAGTACTCGGCGTAGCACTCGGCATCCCAATGGAACTCGGCGTCAACTAGCACTCGGCGACAACCAATGCTCGGTGCTAGCGTTCGGCATACAAGGGTGCACGGCATCAAGGCTGCTCGGCATACAAGAGCGCTCGGCATCGAGACTACTCGGCATACAAGGGTGCTCGGCATCAAGGCTGCTCGGCATACAAGAGCGCTCGGGATCGAGACTACTCGGCATACAAGAGCACTCGGCATCGAGACTGCTCGGCATACATGAGCATTCGGCATACAGGAGTACTCGGCGTAGTACTCGGCAACAAGAGTACTCGGCGTCTAGCAGAGCGTTCGGCTTCGACTGTCTAACATCCTGCACTTCCCAAACCTCAAACCACATCGTTCGGCATCAGAGCGTTCGGCGTACCTGGTTCGGCATACAGCGACCACTGTACTGGGGCTAGAGCGTTCGGCTATCCAACCCACTTGGGAAGTCCAGCCCATATTTGCCTATAAATAGAAGGGCAGGGTCACAGTGAAATGGATCCTTTTTTGGAGAGAAAACACCGGGGAGACTCTGCCATTTTCAAGACTCATCTTCTCTACTCAACAACTTCACTTAAGCATTTGGTTCACGAATTGTATTTGTAATCAACCATAAAGGAAATCAATAAAGTTGAACAAAGTGGACGTAGGCAATTACGCTGAACCACTATAAATTTGGTGTTCTTACTTTCTGCATTTAAATTAGCATTGTCTTCTCTGTTTAATTTACTTTCATCACTTATATCTCTACACAATCTTTCTGAACGAGGTTAGTGACCAATTTTGGTGCTAACACTATCCACATAGATTTCTCACTAATTCGACTGTTCTTCTTCGAATAGTGACTTTTTCGGACTTTAATCCGACTAACGATGCTATATTTAAATAAAACATTTAAATATACAATCGTAAAATATGCGGGTTGTTACAATTTTAATCCATCATTATTAAATGATTAGTTAACCTTAAACATCATTAGGTAAAATGATTAATTAATTTTAAGTATTATTAACAAAGTAATTAATTAATTTTAAACTCATCATTTTAAAGATAATTAATTAACCTTAATCCTCATTAATTAAGATGATTAACTAAATTTAGAAATTATTATTAAAGTGGTTAATTAATTTTAAACTCATCATTATTTAAAAACTCAACTAACTTTGTAAAATAAAACCCAAGCTAGAGAATTAACCAAAAGGTTTCGAAGAGATAGTATTTTCCAAAAGTGCCAATATAACAATAGTCGCTACACGGACACTTTTATAACTACTTTCATGTCATTTGACTTACATCCAAACATCACATCACATAGCACAAGTATGACATATAAACAATGGTAAACCTATTCATGAACAAAGAGAAAGCATGACGTAAACAATTTACATCAAACTTTTCAACTAGTTTAAGTTACTAACTAACTAAAGGTGTCATCTTTTTAGATCTCAAACCAAGTCAACAACATTACGTCCAAACATTACTAACCAAGCAACAAAAAATAGTGACAAAAATATGAAAAAAAATTCAAAATTTAGTTTAAAAAGGCAAGCTTTACTCACCGAAATGAACACAAACTTTACCCGAACTTGCAACTGACACTAGAGCTTGTATTATTTTTGCAAAAGGTGGAGTTGTGGACCCTTGAAGGGCTAGATAAGTTCGGCCATGGGGTTTTGGCTCGACCAAGATTTGTTTGGGTGGATATGGGTCTTGTTTTAGTTAGTGGGGATGTGTAGAGAAGAAAGGAGCAAACTTTAGTGATTTTACTTAAGATAGAAGCGAAAAAAAGAGAATGGATTTTTGAGTTTTGAAACTTAGGAAGCCATTAAAATGTGGAGGAGCATGAATGAAGTTTTGAAAATGAAAATAGAAATGAGAAATGAGAAAAAAGAATTAGGAAACTGTTTTTATATAAAATGAACTAAACGAATTATTAAACCACCCTTAAAGTACTTATCCTCCTCCCCACCAAGTACACACGCGTAGCTCTCCATTTAGCGCCCCCGATCAACATGCATTAAACCCATTAGTACTAATGTGTCCAAGATGTGACATTTACTTTCTGTTTAGAGTTTAAAATTAGGAAATTGTCACATCACACTTTTTAATATTCTTAAATTATATATAAATATCTATCATCATTTTTAAATCCTAATTTGTTTACAAATGTTTATTTTTATGTAAAATAAAGCGTTCACAACATTTCAGACAACTTTTAGATGACGAAAATACGAAAAATGATTTTCGATCATATTTTTTATTTTTTTCTTCAAACCAATTATTTTTGTAAACAAATTTTGAAAACCATTTCACCATCACTAGTTATTATTTAAAAGATTTTTATTTTAGTTATAAAATCCATTTATTAGTTATTTAAAATTATATTAAATTCACATTTTAAAGGGGTTAAATTACGGGTCGTTACACTCTCCCCCTTAAAACAATTTCGTCCTCGAAATTCACGCACAAGGAGATAACTCAGAATAACTCAAAAGGGCACACACACACACAGATATATATATATATATATATGTATGTATGTATGTATGTATGTATGTATGTATGTATATGTATATATCTCAAACCTATAGAACAGATATACACTAAGCAACTATATTACGAACAGTGCATTACATAATTCATACAATAAGCAAATAACTATCCTAGCATCAACTTAGGGTAAGAATCCCTAACATTATCCTTGGTTTCCCAAGTACAATCTCTATCATTCTCACTCCACTGAATCTTAACAAGATTTACAACCTTTGTCCTCAATTGCTTTATATCTCGATCGATGATCCAAATAGGTCGTCTAAAAATGGTCAGGTTCGGCTGAACTTTCAAATCCTCCTGTTGGGCCAGTGCTAGTATTGTCTAAGGGTCGTGTACGTATTTATGCAAATGAGACACGTGAAATACGTTATGCACATTTGATATTCTATCTAGTAACTTCACTCTATATGCAAGTCTACCAATCTGGTCTAGTATGGGAAAAGGGCCGATAAATCAAGGGGCTAGCTTCCTTGATTTTCCAAACCTTACAACACCCTTCAATGGAGAAACCTTCACAAACACTGAATCTCCAACTGAGAACTCAAGATCCCTGCGCCTTTAATTCGCAAAATACTTCTGCCGATCTTGCGCCTCCTCATCTTCCTTCGGATATCAACTACCTTCTCCCTAGCTTCTAAGATCATGTTAGGTCCAAGAACAATTCTATCACCAGACTCAACCCAACATGAAGGAGAATGGCACGGACGGCCATAAAGAGCTTCAAAAAGGGCCATGCCGATACTTGCCTGATAGTTGTTGTTGTAAGTGAACTCGACCAAGGGTAAATGATCTTCCTAAGAACCTCCAAAGTCGAGAATGCATGCCCGCAATAAATCCTCCAAGATCTGGTTCACTCTCTCTGTCTGCTCATCTGTTTAAGGATGGTAAGTTATACTCTAACTCAGCTTGGTCCCTAAGGCAGTTTGCAGTCCCTCCCGGAACCTGCTAGTGAATATTAAGTCCCGATCACCTACCATACTACAAGCAATACCATGAAGCCTCATCATCTTCTTAACATACAAACTAGCCAGACTCTCAATAGTCCTAGTCGGCTTAACAGGAATGAAATGAGCACTCTTGGTCAACCGATCAACTATAACCCAAATATCTTCGTTCCCTCTTCTTGACCTAGAAAGTCCATTAATAAAGTCTATATAGATCTACTCCTATTTCCACTTCAGGATCTCAAGTGGTTGAAGCAATCTAGCTGACTTCTGTTAGTCACTGTTAATCTGCTAGCACTTTGAACACAGACTCATGAAGAATGAAACAACTCACTTTATCCCCTTCCACCAAAACACTCTCTTCATACCCTTGAACATCTTGGCCACTCCTATATGGATAGATAACTTTTATCAGTGAAATTCAGCTAATACTTCTCTTCTAAGACCATTAACATTCAGAACACAGATACGCCTGTTCATTCTCAATACTCCTTGGGGATCAATCTCAAAACTAGAAACTATACCTTCTTAGACGTCCTTCTTGAGTCGAGCCAAAATAGGATCTTCTTCTTGACTTGCTACAATCCTCTCCATCAACACTGGCTTAACTTCTAAGTTAGCAACCATTGCAATATTCCTACTCAATGCATCTGCAACAGCATTCGCTTTCCTAGGGGTGTATAGAACATCCAGATCATAAGAAGCAAGAAACTCCAGCCATCTCTGCTGCCTCAAATTCAAATCTTTCTGGGTAACAAGATATTTTAAGAATTTTTGGTCCATTTATAACTCAAACCTTTCACTCAAAAGATAATGCCTTCACATCTTTAATGCGAAGACAACTGCCAAAAGTTCCAAATCGTGTATAGCATAATTCTTCTCATGTAGTTTTAGCTGTCAACTTGCATATGCAATAACTTTCCCATTTTGCATCAGAACTGCCCCCCATCCTATTCTACAAGCAACCGTGTATACAGTTAAGCCTTCGCTCCCATTTGGGATAGTTAAAACTAGAGTGCTAGTCAATTTCTCCTTCAACTCATTTGCTTGATTGCACTTGATCTCCATACAAACTTAACATCTTTCTTTGTCAACTTCGTCAGATGAGAAGCAATCTTCGAGAAATATTTGATGAACCTTCTATAAAAACCAGCCAATCCCAAGAAACTTCTGACCTCCATTGCATTTTCGGGCTTCTTCTAGTCTTGAACCTCAACTACTTTAGTTGGGTCCATTGATATGCCTTCTCCTGAAAGTACATGCCCCAGAAACCATCTTCGGATTTGTAGAAATGGCACTTAGAAAACTTTGCTTTGAACACATGACTTCTTAAAGTATTTAGAATGACTCGGAGATGATATTTATGTTCTTCCACCGTCGTAGAATAAACAAGAATATCATCAATGAAGGTAAGAACAAACTTATTAAGAAAATCTCGGAACACTCGATTTGTTAAGTCCACGAAATAATCAGGTGTGTTAGGCAGTTCGAACAACATGACTAACCACTCGTAAAAACTATAGGTGGTACTGTAACATCCCCTACTTGGAGGCCCAAAACTAATGGCTACGGATGCTGCAGTCATCCATAGTTATTAATTCTCGATGACCAAATACGGCGTGTTAAATTCATTGATACACAGAAACACATGAATATGGAAAAAAATTAAAACATCAAACAAGTTCACATTCCATTTCAAAACATTTCCAATTCATTACATAATCACATAATCATCAACCATGTTCATAGAAACTATATTTATTACAATATACGCCAAGAGCGACATATGAAGATGCCCCCTTGGATGATCAGAGTATATATTGGCAATTTAACAGCTTTGCCATTACAAACAACACGACAGAATCAAAAGAAAAGAGAACTCTAAGTAGCTATCATGCCTCCTGCACGTCTCTGGAAGCTTGTTCTTCTAAAGAGGTACCTGAAAACCTCAACCCTCAAACTACTCAAAATCAATTGACTATTTGAGAGTTTAAGGGGAAAACATAAACTTTGAGTTAGACATAAAGCCTGGTATGAATAATAATCTACCATCTCAAATCATTTAGATATTCAGTGAGACCACACCGCTTAGCGAAACGGGTTTTCCCCTCACTAGTATCCTAAAACCTTTATAAAACTATATACTGTGCTCCTGCATCCACAATGGTTAAAATATAGTCATTTAAAAAATGTTATGATGATATGCAAACATATTAAAACATACTGGATTTCCCCTGAATCTATTGGTGACTCCAATAACTTCTCTCTTATCCTAGTTTTCATGGGTTGACTAGGAACCTATTGGCCCCTGCCAATATCTTTTCTTCTTATCCTAGTTTTCATATGTTGACTAGTAACCTATTGACATCTGTCAATAACTTAATCCGGATATAGTTTTCATGGGATCACTATGAACCAGTTGGCCCCTGCCAACCATTCTTTATAACATAGTTTTCATGGGATCACTATGAACCTATTGGTAACTCCAATAACTTCTTAATCATAGTTTTCATGGGATCACTATGAACCTGTCTCCCTGAAAACTTCCAAAATTAGGCATATATTCTGGTCTCCCTAATCTCTTGGATGCAATTCTACTCATCCAGGAGTATAGTCAATTTATATTCACTACTGGGTTAACCTAGCTGATTCTTCTACCCTTTATCCCCAAATTGCATTTATGGATCCATTATAATGCAAATATATTTATATTTGAAGAAGAAAACATAATTACAAAACAATACCACTCCCGTGGGTTTAATTTCCTTGAAACACTTTTCATATAAAACATGGTTAATCCCTTTAACCTATAATTTTATCAAGGAAAGCTTCTTCTTAAAATCATTTCAAAACTCCTTTAATTTAGCCATGGGTTTTCCTTTTAAAAATGAGTTTGGGTTACAAAACCTTTCGAAACCTTCGAAACCTTACTTTCGACTTTATAGGATGACCTCCTTCGAAAGCATTAAAATCTATCTTCAAAACATTAGGCTCCTGCCTTTTTAATACTTTAAAACCTTCCTTTCGAAACCTTTCGATTGTATTAAGTATTAACATTTAAATTTAGAAGCATAGCTTCGAAACCATTTGAAAGTACCCCTTTCGAAACCGTTGGAAGTAGCCCTTTCGAAATCATTTAAAGTCCCCCTTCCGAAAGCATTGGGTTTATACTTAAAAATATTATTTGGGTCAAAGTGAATATAGGTGAAAGCATATCTTTTTAAATCATCCTTTATGATATAAAAATATTGGGGGAAAACCTGATGGCGTCAGCACCATCTCTTTCGAAAGCTTTAAACCATTTAAACAAACATTGAAGGATAGCATCGAAACCCCTTTCGAAGCCATACCCTTTAAAACTCTTGGACCCTTTCGAAATCATTTAGGAAGAGGCTTGAAACATCTTTAAAAACAAACACTACCTTTCGAAAGCATTGATGACTTCAATACCATTGAAAGGCTAAAGAACGGCAGCAAGGCTTCGACAAGGTCGGAACCCTTTTTTTCAAAAGCATTCTTTCATAAGTAAAGGAACCCAATCGAAAGAAAACTTATGTTAATGGAAACACTTTCGAAACCTTTTAAAAACCTCTTTCTAATACATATGCTTCGATTACTTCGAAGGCTTAAACGAAACAAAGGCAGGTGCTTCTCTTTTTAAAACAAACCAAGGTATCGACCCCTTCGGAAGCTATGCTTTCGACACCCAACCTTCCGCCTTTCTCCAATCCACTGCGTACCATTTTTGTGATACCTTGTGTATTGGTTTCGGCTTAGTAGGTTTCAACTGGGTTGAAGGCGAAAGCACTAAGTCGAAAGGTACTTCTAAAGTAGGCGAAACCAACTTTTTCTGGGTAAAACCGTTTTACTACTAATTAAAGAAAACCTTTTTCTAACTAACCTGCCGCGTGTAAACACCAGATTGGTTGCCTTAACTTTTCAAATTCTTTACTAAAATAATTGCTGCTAATTTCAGATATAAACCATGGTTAAGTTAATCAAATAAGCCCTTCCATTAAGTAAAACCAATATTGCAAAGAAGTCCCTCTTCTAAAATAATTTAATTTGCAATGCAAATCACTTTGGAAAAATCCCCAAAAATTCCAGAAATTCACTTTAATCATGTTATCAAACATATCAAAATTCCAGACCCAAATTCTTAATATATTTTCCAAAATAATTTATAAACCCAAATAACCATATTTTCCTTGGAAAATTCATAACAATCTTTCTATAGCTTGGAAAATTATCAAAATTGAAACCCAACTCCAAAATCATGTTTTATAAAGCATAAAATTTTTCCATGGCATTTAAACATCAATATAAACTGGTTTTAGCCTAAAACCGTGTACAATCCCATTTAAACAATCTTGTTTAAGTTAACTAAATCAATATTCTAGCATATCATCATCCAACTCACCATAAAAACGAATTTACCCTTAAATTTGAAAACATATGATTCAAAACAAAATAGAGATGGAATTATTATTCACCTTGATTTAGATAAGGAGATTGGATTGAGATTGATTTCCCCTAAGCTTGATTCTCTAGCTTTTAATTGAATTCTTCTTTCTTAATGGTCGGCCCTTCATTAAGCTTTTGGTTTGCGTTTTTCAAAATAACATGAATGGGAATGTACTGGTAGGAACGAAAATATACAAGGGTAAGGGTTATGGGCGGCAAATTCCTAATATACCCTTATGTAAGTTAATTAACCTAAAAACCATTCTTAAGCCCATTTAATTATTTAATTGAGCTCAGCCTTAATTAGATTTATTCAAATCTCAACTCCCTTATCACTTAACATTTACATTATTCTATTTAATTTATCTATTTAAATCTCCTGAATAATGTTATCAAAAATTAGGAGTGTTACAAATATGAAAAGTTGTTAAGGGCACACCCTCCTCTCCTACCCTTAATTGGTGAAAACCAGTGGCAAGATCCAATTGAGAAAATAGCCGAGCGTCATGGAGCCGGTCAAACATATCGTCAATCTTAAGTAAAGGATACATATTTTTGATAGTCCTTTTGTTTAACTCTCGGTAGTCTATACATAATCTAAGAGAACTGTTTGCCTTTGTAACGAAAAGTACCGGCGATCCTCAAACTCTATGTACTACGTCGGATCAAACCCTTCTGCAATAAGTCAAACGTCTGTTTCTCTGATTTCCTTCTCTTTTTCGCGGCTAACCTTTGAGAAGGTTGTATAATCGGTCTGGTTCCTGAAATTAAATCAATACAGAACTCCATTTCACAATGAGGAGGTAAACCTTGCACTTCATCAAAAATATCCTTGAAATCCCCAACAATCGGTATATCTCTTATCACCTTTTTGGGTACTTCGAGTGAATAGAGGAAACTGCTCATTAACTTGTCAGGCTTCTCACAACATATATCAATGCTTCTTCCTACTACATCCTTTACTACAACTGTTCTCCTAATACAATCCAATATGGCTTCAAACTTAGATAACCAATCCATACCCAAAAATACCCAAAACCCATGAACCCAAGCAAGAATAAGTCAGAAGAGAAGTGTCGATCTCAATAAGAAATAGGCAAATTTGGACACATAGTGTCAAGATTCATCGGACCCCCAATTGGGTTTGACACACAAAGAGAGTTATTTAGAATAACATACTTAAGGTTTAACTGGTTCATTAGGTCATACGAAATAAAACTATGGGAAGCACCCATGTTGAATAATACTCTAACGGAAATATCATAAATGGGTAATGTACCTTACAACACCCGCTTTCCCTTTTGATCCGTAGAAGTAGATGGTATTTCCTCAATAGCAATAGTTTGTCTTTGCCACCTCTTCTTTAGGAAATGACACTCATTCTTCATGTGTCCCTGCTGGCTGCAGTTGAAACAAGAGACATTTGGACACTGGTTTGCAAAGTGGCCCATCTTATTACACTTGAAACAAAGAACGTTAGCCATGTTGGGTTGCTTCTTTTGAGTTGAAGCCCCATCCTCGGGTTTCTTTCCTACCTACTGCTTCTTCCCTTTAAACTTATGCTTGAAATTCGACTTGTTTTCAACTAGGATAACTGATAAAGGTTGGGCACTAACTACTGGCACTACACCTTTTTGAACTCCTTACTTAATATCCAAAGCTTCAAACCTCAAGGTCATGCTGATTAGATTGGTAAAGGTACCATTAACATGACTGGTCATCTCATGATGGAATTCTGGCCTCAGCCCTTCCACAAATATCTCATTATTTTGAGTGGCGTGTCTATCAATCCTGGTCCAAAGCGAGACAATGCATTGAATCTATGCTCATACCGCGCCACTGTCATATCACCTTGCTTCAAATCCATGAAACTCCTGAACAACCGATTCCTACCCACTTTCCGAATAAACTGAGCTTCGTAAAATTACCTTAAACTGAGCCTAAGTAAAATCTTCCTTTGGGGTATTAACTATCACTGAATCCCACCAATCCATTACCGACTTCTAGAGCTGCTGCGATGCCAACAATCGCTTCCTTGCATCCTCCAACCGAAGATCCCTGAATATCCTTTCACAAGAGCGGAGCCATGTATGAACTCTCATAATTTCTTCTGTTCCAAAGAATGGTTTACCACCAAAAGTAGTATAATTTTTACAAAGAAAGGCAGTTGAACTTGCACTTCTTCTTTTTCTACCCACTCTACAACTGGCCTATTTCTAGTACCTCTGCCATTTGTAGCCGTACTAGTTCCAAACCCTCTCCCTCATCTTCCTCTTCTATGCATTTTCAATCACCTGAATAACGACAGGTATCATAAGAATACAAAGATAGGATCAAAAATGATTTATAGGAAACAACACCAAAGGATCTAAAATGAGACATTAGGGTGGGTGATACAAACGCACTCTTAAGATTAACTCATTTTAGGGCTCTTCTCATCCTATCACTAATGAGTTGTACCCCAATTAGGCTAAGTTGTTCGCTCAACTAAAGCTCTGATACCAACTGCGATGACCCACCTTTCTGGCCCCTGGGAATGGCACTTAATACATCCATGATATTCGTGTGCCGTTATCCTAGCATCCGAAAGATGAATTGTTGTGGGGTAAATAAAAAGAACATAACATAAAATCTCACGATGAAATTGTTTAATATATCATAACAATGAAATAGTATATAAGGTTACTTTATAACATGGAGTTATCAGAGTTACACAAAAGTCCTACAATTAGCTTAAGCAGTTATAACAACCTGCCTTTACACATGTTGAAACAAAATACACTTACATGAATTAAAAAAACAGCAGAAATATACAACTAAATAGATAAAGGCCTCATGCTTAGACGCCGCCTTAAAAAAAACCCATAAAGACCTACTACTCTTGGACTACTCAAGAAAAAAAGAGTACTCGAGAGTTTAGGGGAACAAACAACTTGGATCAGATAATGTGTCTGGTATGATTAAAATTATAAAATAATAGGTGTAATTAAACAAGAACATGTAAGACCACGCCGCCAAATGTAGAATGGGTTTCCTCTCATAAGAACAACATCCAAATGTAAAGAATGGATATAAATAATTAAATATCACGAAGAGTGCTAGACTTTTCCTAATGCAATTAAGAAAGCAAATTTGAAGGTTTGAATCAACAAGAAAAAAGGGAATTTTCCAACAATGACTAGGAGGGTGCATCCCCCTTACGGAAAGTATACCTTTAGAAATATACTTGAGAACTCCGATGGTTCTTGGATATGTCCAAGTCGGACCCCACCAATGGTACCGAGTATCCGAGTATTTCACAACTTGGTGCACAAATATCCGAACCAAATCTGGAGTAGATGCGACAATACCCTAATGGGAGCAACCCCACATAGCTTGGCTTCCACTCGCTCTTTGGGTTTAGTCATTTCCGACAAAGGATAACAAAGCTCAAATGAGCAACACATTGTCTTAGAGTAATGGAATATAAAAAAGGCTGAGGCAATCATAGTCAACAAACCGACTATCAAAGATAACAAAATGATCGTATATGGAAATTAAATCTTGTATTCCTATCACCACATATCGATTTCAGACTTGTACTATCCCTTGGGTAACAATGATTCCAGACAAGTTAAGGTAGTGTTATCTCAAAGTCATGTCTCGACTTACATTCTTAACTTTTGGGATAGAGACGAGTCTCCCTCTTCGACATTTAGTGTTAAGTATACAACTAAATTCTTTCCATATAAGTGATACCGCTTTACAGAAATTAATTCGTCCCCATAAACGAATCAAACTTTTACTTTTAAAACCAAATTCGTCCTTGGGCTTCATATTATAATTATTAGCTTTAAAACAACTTTGTTAAAATGTTTCATTAATTTTAAAACACCATTATTAAAAAGATTTAATAACTTAAAACATCCTTATTAAATTGGTTAATTGGCTTTAACTATCTTTAAAAAGAATGATTAATTATCTTTAAACTTCATTATTAAATACACTTAATTAAAAAGGGTAAATCACTTTTTAAAACATCATAAATTTAATTGATTAATTAATTTTAAAACATCATTAATTAAATTAATTAATAAAAATTAAATATCATTAATTAAAAAGATGAATTAATTTTAGACATCGTTAAAGAAAGAGATTAATTAAATTTAAACTAATTAATTAACTTTAAAAGTCATTAATAAAAAAGGGTTAGTTAGTATTAAACACCATTGATTAAAATGATTAAATAACTTTAATCCATCATTGTTAAATGATTAATTAAACTTAAACATCATTAGGTAAAATGATTAATTAATTTTAAGTATTATTAACGAAGTAATTAATTAATTAACTCATCATTATTAAGATAATTAATTAACCTTAATCCTCATTAATTAAGATGATTAATTAAATTTAAAAATCATTGTTAAAATGGTTCATTAATTTTAAACTCGTCATTTTTCAAAAACTCAACTAACTTTGTATAAGAAACCCAAGCTCGAGAATTAACCAAAAGGTTTCGAAGAGATGGTATTTTCCAAAAGTGCCGATATAGCGATAGTCGTTATATGGACACTTCTATAATTACTTTCTTGTCATTTGACTTACATCCAAACATTGCATCACATAACACAAGTATGACATATACATAATGGTAAAAATATTCATGAACAAAGAGAAAGCATAACTTAAACAATTTACATCAAACTTTTCAATTAGTTTAAGTTACTAACTAACTAAAGGTGTCGTCTTTTTAGATCACAAACATAGTCAACAACATTACATCTAAATATTACTAACCAAACAACAAAAATAGGGACAGCAATATGAAGACAACAAAGTTCAAAATTTAGTTTAAAAAGGCAAGCTTTACTCACCGAAACGAACACAAACTTCACCCGAACTTGCAACTAATACTAGAGCTTGTATTCTTTTTGCTTGTTGGACCCTAGAAGGGCTAGTTAGGTTCGGCCATAAGGGTTTTGGGCTCGGCTTTGTTTGGGTGGATATGGGTCTTATTTTGGTTAGTGGGGATGTGTAGAGAAGAAAGGAGCAAACTTTAGTGATTTTACTTAAGATTGAAGCGAAAAAAAGAGAATGGATTTTTGAGTTTTGAAACTTAGGATGTGGAGGAGCATGAACGAAATTTTGAAAATGAAAATAGAAATGAGAAATGAGGAAAAAGAATTAAGCAATTGGTTTTATATAAAATGAACTAAACAAATTACTAAACTACTCTTAAAGTACTTACCCTCCATTCAAATAATGCCAAATCATCCATGTTGTTTCCTCCTCCCCACCAAGTACACATGCCTAGCCCCCCTTCCCCCTTGACCAATGTGTATTAAACCCATTTGTACTAATGTGTCATAATGTGTCCAAGATGTGACATTTACTTTTTATTTTAATTTTAAACTTAGGAAATTGTCACATCACACTTTTTATTATTATAAAGTTATATGTAAATATGAATTATCATTTCTAAATCCTAATTTGTTTACAAATGTTTATTTATATGTAAAATAGAGTGTTCACAACATTTTGCGCAACTTTTAGACCACGAAAATCGAAAATTCGAAAAATGATTTCCACATTTTCGATTTTTCTTCGAACTAATTATTTTTGTAAATAAATTTTAAAAACCATTTCACCATCACTGGTTAGTTTTTAAAAGAGTTTTATTTTTGTTCTAAAATCCATTTATTGATTATTTAAAATTATATTAAATATTTATATTTTAAAGAGGATAAATTACGGGTCGTTACAAATCTAGTGAAAAATCCTTGTTCAGACCAGTGTAAATCAGCTCAATATCATAAACTCAAATCCTAGATCAAGAACTGTCATGCGAATAAAATGATTTACATACAACTTACTTATTTTATTCCATGGGTTTCTTAACTGCACCAATTACATTTTAATTCACATTTAATTTTACATAAATTATTTTTTATTTAATATTAAAATCATTTATGAACCATTTCATAAAACATTACTTAAGTTCTTAAACATCTTATAAAAACGTATGAAGGGCTTAGAATTTGACCCTGAAACTAATGAGTGGGCAGTGGTACCCACTTTCTTCCGTGCTCGTGCAAAGTGATACAATTGAGGAAATAATTCGAACGTACTGGTAATGAAAGATACAAGACTTCTCAATCATATAATTCACTGTGATGCAATTGACTCTTATTTATGTTATGTTGGATCACCAATGTTTATACTGGGTGCAAATTTCCTCATCGAGTAACCAATAGAAAGCCCCGTTTGTTCGATCGATAAGCGTAAGATAGGGTTTTGGACAGAGCTTCTTTATTTATAAAACATTCCATAGCTTAAGTTCATCATCGAATTATACTCTACTACATCCTAAGAGTATGTACAAAACAATTATATATATATATATATATTTCGTAACAAGCATGTTCACAAATTTAAAACTTGTTTTAACCTACTATCTTCATAATTTAAGAGTCATATAAACTTATCTTTTATATTTTTATAAAATTACTTAGATTCAAATTTTTATACCAATTCAGAAGTTTTCGACTGTCCAAAATCGTTGAAAATTCTGTTTTATTTCAATAATTAAAACTACCGAACAACATACATAACATGGTGCATAAACCAAACTGTCTTAATGCATAGATACATGTGTCCATAAATAACTTAACTAGAAAATTTAGAACTAAACACCGGATTTTATTTCAAATCGGTTTGAAATAATAAAATATAGTTATAACTTTATATATCAAATCATACTTTTGGGATTTAAATCAAAATCTATTTCACCAAAATAACTTATAGCAGACTACTATAGTAGCATCCCCCACTTTAAAACTCAAAATGAATTCTGATAATGCTGCAGTCACTACCGAAATTACTTTCTTTGATAGAAGTGAGTTTGGTACTTTATATCTCCTTTATTTTTTTTTAAATATTTCTATTCATAAATACTTTCAAATACTGTAACAACCCGCAAATACATCACTTTAATAAATTTATTGGAGATTAAAAAGATTTAACAATTATTTTAATATTGATAACTCATTTTAAATAGTTATAAAGTAATAATTTATCATTAATTTTATATATATATATATATATATGTGTATGTATGTATATATACTTGATTTGAAATCATAAGAAAAGAAAAAAAAGAAAAGAGAAAAAAAAGAATTCGTTTCGCTTTATCGGTACAATAACAAATTTTGTAAATAATAGTTAGTATTGATTTATATGATTTTATAATTCAAATGAGATCATTTTTATTAATTAAAAATGGTTATGAATTTATTTTCAATTGTTTTTACATATATATGTAATTTAAATTATAAGTGAAAATGTGACTAGGAATCGGTTTCCCGATTTTCAACAGTTTAACGAACGGAAGTTGTTCGAAAGTCATTGGAACCTTGTTTATATGTCATGTGCACATATATAACATACAAATGCATCCACTAACATATACATGAACACATACATACATACATATAACAAATATACATTTATATATACATATGTTAAAAATATCCAAGATATTTTCCAATTTCTTACTCCTTAAGCCTTCTCAAAGTCAACCAAGGAGAAACCATCATGAGAGCACATGGGGGGGGGGTCTTTTTGGCCTTGTGATGGGAGGATGAGGTGTAAAGGTGATGTGAAAGATGATAAAAATATCATGATATTTTAAGTCCTCTTCTTTTCCTATAAATACCCCCTTCCTCCTCTTCATTTTCATATGCTTTCTTCTTCATTTTCTAAGCTTTTCTCTCCTCTTTCATGGCTTCTCATGTTAATAAAATAATGCTAAAATATTTCTCAAAAGAAATTTAATTATAATATATACATATATATACTTAAGCATCTCAAAACTATTCCAGAACTCCACTCTTCCTCTCTACCATCCACGGCCTCTCTTCTTCCATCAAAAGGCCGAGCCCTCCTCTTCTCCAACCCTAGGCCGTGAGCCTCCTAGTCAAGGCTGAGCCCTCCAAAGTAAAGAGCCTAAGTGATCGTGAGCTTTAAAATCCAAATAGCGGAGCTATAGAAATTTTTTAGTTAATCCAAGGCGAGAAACTCCTAAATTATAATATTTATGCTATTGGATGTGATATATGTTTGATTATGATTATTGATGATGGTTGTTTAATATGAATGTTGACTATATATATATATATGCAAGTCACAAAAATACACGTCGATAAGCACAAAGGAAATCACTTTCCTTTATTGAATGAATTTGTGTATATGGAATGTTAAACCTCTTTAAAAGGTTTAAAAATGAGTTTGAAATGTTTTGTAAACATATAAAAGTGTTTTGGTGAAGTTTGAATGGTACTTAAAAATTTAGTCAAAATTAGGCGCGTCGCGTAACGGCAATTCGCGATTTCGCGCCATAAAAGTCAAACGAGTATAAAAAATGGAATATAGCTCGGAATTCTTCGAGATAAGAATTTTCCGAACTATTATATCCATAGTTTTCAAACAAAGAATGAAAATCGAGATTTCGATAAGTAGATTTTGAAATATGAGTAAAACAAGTTTTTGGAAAAATCGCGGTTTTGCAGTTCGGAATCCAATAAAGGATTTCTTTGAAAATGATATTTTAAAATTGTTTAAAAATATGAAATAAATTCCAAAAATATTTTAAAATGTTTTAAAAGTAATTTTAATCATAAAAAAGAATTTTCAAATGATATAAAGTCGTTTTGATCAATATAGCTTAAAAATAACTTTCCGCGGCACTTTCTATAACTTTTGAAATATAGTTTTAAACGCAACCGTTCTTTTCCAAACCTTTTGTAAATATTTTCAAATGATTAATAAAGTGTTTTAAATGTAATTTGAAGAATTTATGGAATGGTTATATGATTAATGATTTAGAGTTGATTAAATAATTTGACCGCCTTATGGGTGTTAGAGAGATAATGTCTAGGCTTGGGTTTGGAAAACCAGTTTCCTGCTCTTTCTGGCTATCCGGACTGGCTCGACGGAGGGAATAGTAAATTTTATTTACTCGGATCAAAATTTTCAAAAAGTATAAAAGATAATTTTTCAAATATAAATAATTTCGATTTTATGGGGATAATCTTCTTGTACTCGATGTTAAACCTAAAGAGGGAACTCGTATTATTCGTGGAATTTAAAAGGTGATTTCGCCGTTATTTCACCCATAGTACTTGTTGAATACGGGAATTGATATTGAGTAGAATTAGATAATTTCTATAGATTCTGCTCACTTAATATTTATTGGTTTTGGATTAACATCCTAGATAACATGGTTTTAACTCAATCAAAATTTGAGTTTTAAATTAAGAAATCTATGTTAAGATTTAAATGAAATAATTAAGAAATATTTCCTTAAGTGAAAAAGGAAATGATTTTGAATTGTTCCAAGTTTAAAAAGGTTTTAAGTAATCAAAGGATATGATAAGAGAGGTTTAATTATTCCGTATATACTAGAAAGAAACGTTATAAAATTTTATATCTCTAAAAGATATTTTTAATAAAGAGCATGAATTAATCAAATACTATTCACCTTATTTACTTGACCTCTTTTATCGATGATTAGTTCGAAGAAACCGGGTTCGGATTTGGGTGATTCCTATCCGAAAACCACTTCGAACCAATTTGCATATTCAAAGTGAAGTCATGGATATGATTTGGAGGATGGAATGTAGGGCTGCTTATCACTGACCCTCGGGGGAAATTTCCCATATCATATTATGTGGCAATAGATATTCATTTAGGTTCTTCGATGCAAGGACTTCTCGCTACTAATCCTAGGGGTAACTCTCAACAGGATGTTATAGGAGAGTGCCTTCGGTTTGTCCTATTCCTAGGCAACTTGAATGGACAAATGTCTGACGTTGCATTTCTAGTTACATAAATTGATCTCTATGAACGTATTATCTACTTGGTGGCAGAGAAGGCAACTTCTCTTAGCTTAACACCCTTTCCTGAGACGTACGAGCTTAGGAATTGTACGTTTGTAGAAATCAATTGTGTGACTATGGGATGGCGATGTGGCATTCAAAGTGGAATGTGCTATGTGAAAGGTAACCACTACCTCAAGCCTCATCACCCGGTAATGGCTTAAACAGTGTATGCCGCAAGGCTATGTGGTTTGCAACCGTTAGGGTATGGTCATCACCTTTCTAGATTACTCTTTATATGTGGAGTATGTGGTGTATGCTATGGGATCCCAGATAGGTCGGTTACGATCGGGGTGATGCCATATTCGGTTCTATCCAGACCATGTATGAGTGCCAAATAGAGATAGGCCGGTCTTGCCAGATGCGAAGGATTGTTTGTGTATCCTCGGTACATTCCTCTAGAGATGTACTATATGGAAGGTAGTCCTTTACCTGCCATTGTATGGAAATTCATTCTCCGAACGAGCCCTATAAGAGTTTTTTTTGTAGAGCCTAACATATCCGGAATTTAATAATGGTGCCAATTTCGGCTAAGATAAATAAGTTTACTTGCAAATGTTTTCAAAGGAATGTCATTAAATATAATATCAAATGTTTTTTTTCGTAGCAAATGTTTTGGTTATCATAAGGTATAAACCCGTTCCGTGTTTATGTGCGGCATGGTCTTATGAGATGCCTTTTTTTTTAAATGCGTATTTTGAGTTTCTCATACCAGTCCCATAACTGACCCGAAGTTTATTTTTCTTTCCCCTTGAACCCTAGGTGCCCTAATTTTCCCCGGGCAGCCTAGTAGTTAGCCGATTAGGAGCATTTTGGAGCATTTTGGAGTATCTGGAGCATATGGAGCATGAAGTCTAAAGCATGAAGCAATTTGGATTTCTTTTGTTATTACACCACTTTCCACAATGTTTATATTATGTATCTACCAGCACCTGTAGGGATAGGCCGTTATAACTATCCCAACTGGGTTTGTACTTATCATGACTCTGATATCTCACTTTGAGAGTGATTATATGTACTACCTTTATGGTTACCACTTTTTAAATATGATTTGAGATTATGTTATTGTTCCATCTTCTATCTTTATTTTCTTTTACCCTATGATAATCTGCCTCTCCGGCACTTGGATTTGCGGCACGTGAATACCGAGGATTTATTAGTGTCGATTTCTAATGGTCGAGGAGGTGGGTCGTTACATTTGGTATTAGAGCTTATGGTTGAGTGAATACCTAAGCCTTAATGGGGTCAACTCATTAGAGATAGGGTTAGTAATGCCCTAGAATGAGTTTAGTCTGAGAGAGCGCACACTTTAAAAAAATTCCTAAAAAGTATATTCAAACTTTATGACAATTTCCTAAGATATATCGTCTACATATTCTAAAAAAATATTTCCTTACTATATGCAAATGGTAGGAAATGAGTGGAAGAAGAGGGCGACGTAGGGAAAGGGGAGGTAGCAGTACCACAAATACAAATGGTCGAACTCCTGCAGCCACAATAATCGAGGAAGCAACAATTCAGGTACAACCCCAAATCAACTTTGCCACTTTATGCAAGGACTATACCAGTTTGGGAGGAAAATCGTTCAAGGGAACGAAATCCATCATAGAAGTTCAAGCATGGATCCGTTCATGTGAAAGGATTTTCAAAGGGCTAAATATTGCAGATGAGCAGAAGAGATTCTTGGCCCCTTGGCAATTGCAAGATGGAGCTCTCGCCTGGTGGGAGTCCATTACTATGACTGAATCAAAAGAAAATTTTGCTTGGGCGTGATTCACGGAGATATTGAAAGAGAAGTATATGCATGCGTCTGGAAAATCATGCCTTTACGGAAGCTTTATGGATTTAAAACAAGGGGAAATGTCCGTAGAAGAGTATACTAATAAATTTAATGAATTATCATGATTTGGACCTGGTCTAATTGACACTCCTCTGAGAAAGAATGAAATGTTTATTTCTAGAATGAAGAAACAATATCAAGATAGAATGACGGGGCATGTGAAAGGGACTTTCATGGATTTGGTGGATATGAGTTTCCGATACGAAACCCTAGACAAGAAAGACCCACCACGACCTAAAGCAATGGCAACAACTATTGGAAGAAAAGAAAATTTAACTAGCAAGGAAAGAAACCAAAGCAAGCCAAGTCAGAGGTAGATCGTTTGAAAGATGTAACTTGTTATAATTGCTAGCAAAAAGGTCACCGTTCCACAACCTGCAAAAATACTAAGAGATAAAGGGGAACCTGCTACAACTGCCACAAGCCAGGACACAAGATAACAGAATGTCCCTTAGTAAAGAAAGGAGAGCAAGCTAGAGTATTTGCTATTAAAGACGAACCTTCAACCTCAACAGATGCAAAGGGAAAGGTAGTACTGGAAGGTAAAATTGATACTAATGACATATTAGTTAGAGTATTGTTCAATACCGGGGCTTCCCACAGCTTTATTTCTAAGAAACTAGTTGATAGACTTAAACTTAAACCACAAATATTAGATATTCCCATATGTGTGTTTATCCCAATATGAAAAACGGCTAATCTCATTATGATTTGTGTAGGAATCCAAGTTACCTACCTATCCCAGATTTTTCCATGCAATCCAATAGTCCTTAACTTTGATGAATTTGAAATTTTACTTGGTATGGATTGGTTGTCCAAATATAAAGCTATTCTTGATTGTAATAAAAGGACAGTACTATTACGAAATAGAAGAGGTAGACCTTTTGTGATAAAATGCGAGAACCCTAGTCCAGTAAAGGAGAATTATATATATGCGCTTAATTTATTCCAAAAACCTCTAGAAGAAATACCCATAGTAAGGGAATTTTCCGATGTTTTTGAAGAAGTAAAAAGCCTACCACCCCATCGAGAAATTGAATTCCGAATAGATTTACTTCCCAACACAAGTCCAGTTGTTCACCCAATTTGAAAGATGGCTCCTAAAGAGAAGGAAGAATTAAGAAAACAAACTGATGAGTTGTTGAAGACAGGATCAATAAGACCTAGTCGCTCAAATTAGGGAGCAGCAGTGGTCTTTGTTGCAAACTCTGATGGCTCGTTAAGGTTGTGTATGGACTATAGAGATCTAAACAAACGAACAATAAAAAAAAGTATCCTCTACCCCGCATAGATGATATGTTTGACCAATTACATGGGGCTAGGGTATTCTCAAAAATGGACTTAGCCACTGGATTCCATCAGCTAAGGATAGCAGAAGATTGCACTCCTTTAACCGCATTTAGAAGCTCAAATGAATTCTACGAATGGCAGGTTATGCCCTTTGGGCTAATAAATGCTCCTTCCTATTTCGCTGACCTTATGAATATGGTATTTAGAAAAGTACTCAATAAATTCGTATTAGTCTTTGTCGATGACATTTTGATATATTCAAAGAATGAGGAAGAACATGAAGGGCATCTTGAAATCGTATTAGAATACTGAGGAGAAATGTGCTGAAAGCTAAATTCTCAAAATGCCACTTCTGGGAAAAAGAAGTAAGATTCCTTGGACACGTGGTGTCAGGAAAGGGAATTGCAGTTGATCCAGCAAAGATTACAACTATTCTAGGCTAGAAACAATCCCAAACTCCCAAGGACGTTCGTAGTTTCTTGGGATTAGCAGGATACTATCGGAGATTTATTCAAGGCTTCTCTAAGATTTCCTCTCACTTAACAAAGCTGACCATGAAAGATGTGAAGTTTGAGTGGACACAAAAATGTGAAGAAGCTTTTCAAGAGCTCAAGAAAAGATTAACCACTGCTCCCGTATTAGCAGTAGCGGATGAAAACTGCGGATTTACTGTATATACAGATACGTATGGGGAAGGAGTAGGTGCTGTTTTAATGCATCATGGGAAGGTCATTACTTATGCAAGTAGACAACTGAAGATCCACAAGAGGAATTATGCAACACACGACTTTGAATTATTAGCCGTTGTGTTCGCATTAATAATGTGGAGACATTATCTACTGGGTAAGAATTCATTATAGTTTATTTTAAATAGACTTTGACTGACCCTAGTAAATAATATTCCTTTTTTAAATAGGTGAAAAGTTTGAGCTCTTCACAGACTACAAATCTTTGAAATATCTTTTCACTCAGAAGGACTTAAATATGAGGCATCAACGTTGGTTAGAATTTCTCGCTTCATACGATCTTGATATCTTATATACACCCAGGAAGGCCAACGTGGTAGCAGATGCATTGAGTAGGAAGCCTGCCATTATAGCTTATCTTGTAGTTACTCCGACCCTTCTGGAGAAAATCTCCAACAAGCAAAATGAAGATCATCGGCTAAGGAGGATTTTTAAAAGAGTACGCCAAGGGCAGAATTCAAGCTTTGAAGTCGACAACCGTGGGATATTACGGTTAAAGGCCAGTATTTGTGTCCCGAAGGTTGACAACTTAAGGCAAGAAGTATTGACAGAATGCCATCAATCTAAACTTAATATCCACCCAGGAGTCAACAAAATGTACAAGGATGTAAAACAGACATTTTGGTGGAAGTGTATGAAGAGGGATATCTCCATCCATGTTAGCAGGTGTGCTAATTGTCAACAAATAAAGAGTGATCAACAAAATACTGCTAGACCAATCCAACCTCTTGAAATTTCAAAATGGAAATGGGACCAAATATCGATGGATTTCATCGACGGTTTTCCTCGATCAAGAAAAGGGAATGAAGGCGTTTGGGTCATCATAAATCAACTAACCAAAAGCACGCACTTCCCTATAAAGTCAACACGAACTGCTGCAAGCCTTGTGGAAATATACATGAGAGAAATAGTTCGATTGCATGGTGTCCCAAGTAGCATAGTCAGTGATCAAGACTCTATCTTTACCAGTAAGTTCTGGGAGGCATTGCAGATAGCTTTGGGAACAAAGTCAAACATTAGTACAACATATCACCCCTAGACCGATGGACAAACAGAAAGGGTAAATCGGGTATTGGAGGATCTTCTATGAGCTTGCATCTTAGATTTCGAGGTTCATGGGAAAGCTACCTTCATCTGATAGAATTCTCTTACAATAACAGTAATCAGGCTAGTATTAGTATGGCCCCATATGAAGCTTTATATGGTCGTCCATGTAGATCCTCAGTATGTTGGATCGAGACCGAAGATCGGTTGATACTAGGCCTTGACATGATTAGAGAAGCTTCGGAAAAGGTTGACCTAATCAGGAAAAAGATAATAGAAGCCCAGAGCAGGAAAAAGAGTTATGCAGACAGGAGGCGTAGAAATTTGGAATTCTCAGTAGGAAATTATGTATTCCTAAAGGTGTCCCCAATGAGTGGAGTGGTGAGATTTGGGAGAATTGGAAAATTGGCCCCTCGATATATTGGACCTTGTCCCATTCTCGAGCGGATTGGCCCATTGGCCTATCATGTAGAATTTCCCAAAAGGTTGTCGGGTGTTCACAATGTCTTTCATGTATCTCACCTACAAAAATATGTGCATGATCTAGAGCAGATTATAGAAACAGCCGCCCAAGAGGATTTGGAAGTTGAGCCTAATTTGGCCGTTATCAGACAACCTATGCGAATTGTGGATCGCGATGAGAAGCGATTAAGGAGGAAAATTGTAAGATTAGTTAAAGTCCAATGGAGTGGTAACGCAGCAGACTGTACATGGGAGACGGAAGAGAGAATGCATAAAGCCTATCCTGAGTTTAGAATGGACACATAGTTGTATGTTGTATAGTGTACTCACCAGCTTGTGGTGATGTCACTTGCTATATCTTATACATATGTATCACTTCATTATATATATATATTTGTTTCCAAGTTATCTTCTTCTTATCTCTAATTTCGAGGATGAAATTCTTTTAAGAGGGTAGTCTGTAACGACTCGCAAATACATCAGCTTAATAAATTTAATGAAGATTAAAAAAATTTAATAATTTTGATAACTCATTTTAAATTGTTATAAAGTAATAATTTATCATCAATTATACACACACACACACACACTTGATTTGAAATCATAAGAAAAGAAAAAAAGGAAAGAGAAAAAAGAATTCGTCTCGCTTTATCGGTATAATAGCAATTTTTGTAAATAATAGTTAATATTGATTTATATGATTTTATAATTCAAATGAGATCATTTTTATTAATTAAAAATGGTTATAATTTTTTTTTCAATTTTTTTTACATATATATGTAATTTAAATTATAAGTGAAAATTTGACCAGGAATTGGTTTTTGATTTTCAATAGTTTAACGAACGGAAGTTGTTCAAAAGTCATTACAATCTTGTTTATATTTCATGTGCACATATATAACATATAAATGAATCCACTAACATATACCTGAACACATATATACATGCATATAACATATATACATTTATATATACATATGTTAAAAATATCCAAGATATTTTCCAATTTCTTACTCCTTAAGCCTTCTCAAAGTCAACCTAGGACAAACCATCATTAGAGCACTTAGGAGGGGGGTCTTTTCGACCATGTGATGGGAGGATGAGGTGTAAAGGTGATAATGAACGATGATAAAAATATCATGATATTTTAAGTCCTCTTCTTTTCCTATAAATACCCCCTTCTCCTCTTCATTTTCATATGCTTTCTTCTTCATTTTTTAAGTTCTTCTCTTCTCTTTCATGGCTTCTCATGTTAAGAAAATAATGCCAAAATATTTCTCAAAAGAAATTTAATTATAATATATTCATATATATATATATACACACTTAAGTATCTCAAACCTATTCCAAAATTCCACTCTTCCTCTCTACCATCCACGACCTCTCTTCCTCCATCAAAAGGCGGAGCCCTCCTCTTCTCCAACCCTAGGTCGTGAGCCTCCTAGTCAAGGCCGAGCTCATCAAAGTTAAGAACCTAAGGGATCGTGAGCTTTAAAATCCAAATAGCGGAGCTATAGAAATTTTTTAGTTAATCGTTTAAACCCAAGGTGAGAAACTCCTAATTTCAATATTATATGTTCTTGGATGTGATATATGTTTTATTATGATTATTGATGATGGTTGTTTAATATGAATGTTGAATATATATATATATATATATATATATATATATGCAAGTCATGGAAATACACGTCGATAAGCACAAAGAAAATCACTTTTCTTTATTGAATGAATTTGTGTATATGGAATGTTAAACCTCTTTAAAGATTTAAAAATGAGATTGAAATGTTCTATAAACATATAAGTGTTTTGGTGAAGTTTGAATGGTAATTGAAAAATTGGTCAAAAGTAGGCGCGTCGCATAACGGCAGTTTGCGATTTCGCGCTATAAAAGTCAAATGAGTATAAAAATGGAATATAGCTTAGAATTCTTCGAGATAAGAATAATCCGAACTATCATATCCATAGTTTTCAAACAAAGAAAGAAAATCGAGATTTCGATAAGTAGATTTTGAAATATGAGTAAAACAAGTTTTGGAAAAATCACGGTTTTGCCGTTCGAAATCCAATAAAGGATTTCTTTGAAAATGATATTTTAAATTTTTTTTTAAAATATGAAATAAATTCCAAAAATATTTTAAAAATTTTAAAAGTAATTTTAATCATAAAAAAAGAATTCCCAAATGATAAAAAGTCGTTTTGGTTAATATAGCTTAAAACAGCACTTTCCGCAGCACTTTCTATAACTTTTGAAATATAGTTTTAAACGCAACCGTTCTTTTCAAACCTTTTGTAAATGTTTTCAACTGATTAATAAAGTGATTTAAATGTAGTTTGAAGAATTTATGGAATGGTTATATGATTAATTATTTAGAGTCGATCAAATAACTTAACCGCCTTATGGGTGTTAGAGAGATAGTGTCTAGGCTTGGGTTTGGAAAACCAGTTTCCTGCTCTTCCTGGCTATCCGGACTGGCCCGATGGAGGGAATAGTAAATTTGATTTACTCGGATCAAAATTTTCCGAAAGTATAAAGGATATAATTTTTCAAATATAAATAATTTCGATTTTATGGGGATAATCTTCTTGTGCTCTGTGTTAAACCCGAAGTGGGAACTCGTACTATTCGTGGAATTTAAAAGGTGATTTCGCCGTTATTCCGCCCATAGTACTTGTTGAATACATGAATTGATATTGAGTAGAATTAGATAATTTCTATAGATTCTGCTCACTTAATATTTACTGGTTTTGGATTAACATCCTAGATAACATGGTTTTAACCCAATCAAAATTTGAGTTTTAAATTAAGAAATCTATGTTAAGATTTAAATGAAATAATTAAGAAATATTTCCTTAAGTGAAAAAGGAAATGATTTTGAATTGTTCCAAGTTTAAAAAGGTTTTAAGTAATCAAAGGATATGATAAGAGAGGTTTAATGATTCCGTATATACTAGAAAGAAACGTTTTAAAATTTTATATCTCTAAAAGATATTTTTAATAAAGAGCATGAATTAATCAAATACTATTCACCTTATTTACTTGACCTCTTTTATCGATGATTAGTTTGAAGAAATTGGGTTCGGATTTGGGTGATTCCTATCTGAAAACCACTTCGAACCAATTTGCATATTCAAAGTGAAGTCATGGATATGATTTGGAGGATGGAATGTAGGGCTGCTTGTCACTGACCCTCGGGGGAAATTTCCCATATCATATTATGTGGCAATAGATATTCATTTAGGTTCTTCGATGCAAGGACTTCTCGCTACTAATCCTAGGGGTAACTCTCGACATGATGTTATAGGAGAGTGCCTTCGGTTTGTCCTATTCCTAGGTAACTTGAATGGACAAATGTTTGACGTTGCATTTCTAGTTACATAAATTGATCTCTATGAACGTATTATCTACTTGGTGGCAGAGAAGGCAACTTCACTTAGCTTAACACCCTTGAAAGTCTACGGGGTGGATCGTGTAGTGTATATGCAAGTATATGTGATAAAATATATGATGCAACTAAAATAATATTAGTCTAAGTAAATATAGAATAAGCACACCAGAATTTTATACCGGTTCGGACCTCCCGTCGTACGTCCAGTCCCGAAGCTCCCCTTCGGAATTCGACTATCAAAAACCCTCGCTTCGCCCGGAGGAATAGGCTTGGTTACAATGAGTTGTTCTTGTCAAATGTGTGTTCTAATATAACACGACTGTTGACTAATTAGTATAATTGGTTCCAATATATTTCTAAGGAATATTGTCTACGAAGAACTAAGTATATGAAAGAGTGAATACAAGTAAAGATTGCTAGAGTGCAGAGATCAAGAATATATAATAAAGTATAGAATTAGAAAGCATAAGTAAGTGAAGTAAGTTTTTGTTCTCTTTATTCTTGATGCTATATATAGTTGTAGATAGGTATCTTGAGTAGTTACATCCATTAATGAATCCTCTAAGGTTGCTTATGTTGATGGTGAAGAGTTGTGGGGAAGAGAAGCGGAGATGTCCATTCACATGTGGCAGTTGCAGTTCATTTCTTAAGTTCGAGTTTGAATTCAGACGTCTGGTATTTGTTTCAGATGTCTGATACTATATATTTTTTGAATATAGAAGAGGATCAAACGTCTGAGTGCTATTACCATACGTCTTGTTTAGCCTGTTTGTTGTTCCAGAGAACTATTTCAAACGTCTGGCTTGTGCACCCAGACGTCTGATATGGTGCATGTCAGTTTTTGTGCATCCTTTCTTTTACTTCCTTGTTCCTATCGACTTGTAGTCTCTTGTAGTGTCCTTTGAGCCTCGTTCTTGTCTTTCTAGTGATGTTGTTCTAGCAAGTACCTGTATATATAAATATATATGTATATTCGATTCTCATTGTATAGTTGTTGTCATCGAAACCGTAGATTGGATTTCCTAACATTCTCCCCCTTTTTGATGATGACAACAATACAATGTACTTAGATATAAATTTATAAATCTCCCCCTGAATACGTGCTTACCATTATTTCTCCCCCTTTCGCATTATCAAAAAGCATTAATACAAGAATATGTATGATATAATCAATAATCATGCCTTTAGATAGCATGTACACATTAATCAAAAAAAAATATCTGACCGCCGTGTTATTGAAGTTAGCAATATATTGTGTGTAATTTTTAGTTAATCTTAATTTAGATAGCATGTACAGACTATTAATCTGGAATATTTACCGACCGTCGGAAGGTTATAATATATCAATTTACTAAATTATAATGAATAGACGAAAGGTAACTAATTACGCATAAGTAACAAGCCAAAAAGCATTTTTATAACCATTAAACATAGTGATTACATGCATAGATTTTTGGTTCCATTACAATACAAAAGATGGAACCTATAAAAATATCTACAGATTTTTGGGGGAAGCTTTGGCTTGATCATCTCCTTCATCTTCATTCTTGGAAGAACTAGCTTGTATTCTAGGAGATTTTGGAGTATGTTCTAGAGGTTCTTTTTCCTCTTCAAAAAGATTAGAATGTTTTGAAGGAAGAGGAGAAGGCATTGGAGTTGGCCAATCTTCCAAAGGTGGTGTAGGGCCACAGACTTGTTGGAGAACCTCTTTTAGAACATATAATGTTGTTGAAAGCGATGTTTCAACTGTGGCTAGGCGAGAAGCAAATGTTGTTTCGAAGCTATTGATACACTTAGCCAATGATTTTTAATTTCTTGATAAGATAAGTTGATTTTGGAGAGTTAAATATTAAATGCTTTCATTTGGATTAGTTTCAGTGCGAGTCTCCAAAATGTCGTCTTGGCCTGGATAGTCAAAAGGTGTAGGAGGAGGAGGAGTGTGTTCGTGATGTTGTTCTTCTTCTTGTGATGGTTGTGGTGGTTGTTGTTGGGGTTGAGGCCTAGCTTGTCTAGCTTGTTGATGACATTACGTCCATTCTTCAAATGAAATAAAATCCGGGGGATTTTCTAGTAAGTGCTTAAGAGAGAAGAATTTTGTGGAGGCGTACTTGGGGGAAATCTCGTCAAAAGTTGATAAATATGATGGAATGTTGTGGGCTTGCAGAAGGCGCATGATGTAGGTAGGGTAAATGATTGATGGACGTGATCGAGTCCAATAATGTTTAAGCTCATCAAACGTGAATTTCGCCCAATTTACCCTCGTACCACTAAAGATAGCATATAGAGCTTTGTGCTCCAATTCTGTTATTTGCTCATGACTGCCAAGTCGAGGAATGATTGTGTTGATAATCATCCTAGTGAGTAGTCTTGCCTTAGGTCGTAAGTATTTTGAAGCAAATCGTGGCATTTCATCTTCCCAAATTTGATGGGTAATATTATTTCTTGGTTTGAGGCGCATATCCGGGATGTCATACAAATCTTCTACGGAGTCGGAACAACCTAGAGTACGGCCTATAATTCCCGGAGTAAGTTGAATAATGTTGCCGTAAACACTCGACCAAAGCCATTTATCATCATTATCGGTATTCCATAAGGTAGTGCTATCTAGATTAGTGTAGAAAAGGAATATTACAAGCTGATCGATTTGGACATTATTCGAATTGAAGGAAATCAACTTTTGTAACCCAGCATTTTCACACATCTCATCCAAATCATACATAGGGAATTTAAGAAAATTATAGAAGGGACCTGTGTGTAGCTTTTTCTTCTGGATATCTTCATATCTTTTGATAGAATGAGGTACTCGATTCATCCACTTCTCAATCTGATCATCGGAGCATACTTGTGGGTTGGAAGATGTAGCTTGTTCTTGCTTTTTCTTAGAAACCATAGGATTTTTAGTTTTGGGCGCCAGGAAATCGAGCAAAATTAAGGAGATAGTGATTTGGAGAATTAGGGTTTCGGATTTGAAAGAGAAAACGAAATGAAATGTGAATTGGAAATTTGGAAAAAACAGTCGTTTTAAGGTCACGAATAGGTGTCGATTGAATTTCAGACGTCTGGGAAGTGAATCGGACGTCCGACTTAACCCTAGTTTGAAGACAGTGAACATTTTCAGAAAACAAACATTCTAAAGAAATTGTTGGTCAGTGTTAAAAGATTTTGTTTGTGGATTAAAACTTTTTAACCAAAAATAGAATGAATGAAATTTAGAATTAGCTGATAAGATCATTAAGAGAACATATTCCTAAATCGCGTCGTAGTTTAACAAACGTTTGTTCATTTAGTGGTTTTGTGAAAATATTTGCTATTTGATTCTCAGTATTTACGTATTCTAATGTAATAATTCCTTTTTCTACATTGTCGCGTAAAAAGTGATGTCGTATATCTATGTGTTTAGTACGTGAGTGATTTACAGGGTTTTTCGATAAATTTATTGCACTTGTATTATCGTAATATATTGGTGATTTATCGATAACTTTTTCGAAATCCTTAAGCTTTTGTTGCATGTATATCACTTGTGCACATGCTAAGGCCGTTGAAATATATTCGGCTTCGCAAGTTGATAAAGAGACACAGTTTTGCTTTTTGCTAAACCATGAAACCAACGATTGTTCGATAAAATGACACATTCCGCAAGTACTCTTACGATCTGTTTTACATCCAACGAAATCCGCGTCGCTATATGAAACAAGTTCAAATAATGATCCCTTAGGGTAAAAAAACCGTAATCTCTAGTACTAGATAAATATCGTAAGATACGTTTAACAGCTCTTTGGTGAGACTCTTTTGGTTTTGCTTGAAATCGGGCACAAAGACATACGCTCATCATAATGTCAGGTCGATTAGTCGTCAAATATAGTAAGGAGCCAATCATACTATGATATAATTTTTCATCAAAATATTTTCCATTATCATCCTTTTCTAAGTGAACACTAGTACTTATTGGTGTTGGTTTGCTCGAAGTTTTACCCATTCCAAAACGACATAATAAATCGTTATAATATTTTTCTTGATGAATAAAAATACCATTTTCAAGTTGTTTTATTTGTAAACCTAGAAAGAAATTTAATTCACCCATGTGGGACATTTTAAATTCACTTTTCATAATATTTGAAAATTGAGTACAAAGATTTTCGTTAGTTGAACCAAAAATAATATCGTCTACGTAAATTTGTACAACTAAGATGTTATTATTTTCTCGTTTAATAAATAAAGTTGTATCTATTTTACCTATTTGAAAACCAGATGCAATTAAATGATTCTTAAGACGTTCGTACCAGGCACGGGGGGCTTGCTTTAAATCATATAGGGCTTTGTGCAATTTAAAAACATGATCGGATATTTTTCGTGAACAAATAATGGAGGTTGTTCAACATATACGTTTTCTTTAATAAAACCATTTAAAAAAGCACTTTTGACGTCCATATGAAATAATTTAAAATTGTGATGACTTGCAAAAGAAAGTAATGTACGTATGGCTTCGAGTCTTGCTACTGGAGCAAAAGTTTCGTCATAGTCGATACCTTCTTCTTGATTATAACCCTGAGCGACTAAACGTGCTTTATTCCTATATATATTTCTGTTTTCATCTGCTTTGTTTTTAAATACCCATTTTGTTCCAATAACTGATTGATTTTCTGGTCTTGGTATTAATTCCCAAACAGTATTAAGTTCAAATTGATTTAGTTCTTCTTGCATGGCTATTATCCAAAAATCATAGTTTGAAGCTTCTTTATAATTCTTTGGTTCAAAATTTGACACAAATGCAATATGACTTATTTAGTTAAGTTGATTTCTAGTTACTCTGGAATTAAGATCCCCAATGATATTATCTTTTGGATGATCTTTTAGAATTTTAGGGGGTGACACTAGAGTATTATTTTGTGCATTTGTCTCATTATTAGATGAGTTTGTTGTATTTGTTATAGGAATAATTTCTTCATCGTCATTAATATGATTGTTAGGGAAATTTTCATCAAATGAAACATGTAAATTTTCTTCAATTGTGTTAGTACGTTTATTAAAAATTCTATATGCCTTGCTACAATCCGAATATCCAACAAAGATTCCTTCATCGGCCTTCGGGTCGAATTTTCCTAAATTATCTTTTGTATCTAATATAAAACATTTTGATCCGAAAGTTTTAAAGTATGATACTTTAGGTTTTCTTCCATAAAACATTTCGAAGAAAGTATGTTTATTCATAGGTCATATGGTTACTCGATTCAAAACATAACAAGGCGTAGCAATAGGTTCATCCCAAAAATGTTTTGGTAAACCACTACTATTTAATAGTGTTCGTGCACATTCTTGTAACGTACGATTTTTTCTTTCTACTACACCATTTTTTTGTGGTGTTCGGGGAAAAGAGAAATTATGATTTATGCTCTTTTTATTACAAAAATTAATAAAAAGATCATTTTCTAATTCTCCACCGTGATCACTTCGAATATTCTTAATTTTCAAATCCATTTGAGTTTTAATTCTTTTAGCAAAAATTTTAAACATACCAAAAGTGTCACTTTTATGTTTTAAAAATAAGGTCCATGTATATCTTGAAAAATCATCAACTATTACGAAAACATATTTGTTGTGATTTATAGATCGTACTTGAGTTGGACCAAATAAATCTAAATGTAATAATTCTAACGGTTATTTTGTAGAAATATTATTTTTAGATTTAAAAGAGCTTTTCTTTAGTTTACCGATTTGACAAGCGCCACATAAATTTTCTACTTTATAATTTATTTTAGGTAAACCTCTACTAGCTCATATTTTGCTAATTTATTAATATATTTAAAATTAATATGACAGAATCGTTTATGCCACAACCATGGATCGTCATGTTTGGCGGTTAAGCATAAGTTTGAATTTCGAGTTATATTTATATTTAAGACATAAATATTTTTGTTTCTAAAACCCTCAAAGATAAGTTGTTTGTTATTGTCGAAAATATTACATCTATCTTTTTCGAAATTAATTTGAAAACCTTTATCGCATAATTAACTAATGCTAAGTAGGTTGTGTTTTAAATTTTCTACTAACAAAACATTTGTAATAATAGGAGAGTTGGAAATACCAGAGTTGATGACTTTTTCGATGCCAGCGACGTATCCTTTTGAGTTATCTCCAAAAGTTACCGTTCCACCATCGATATATGTTATATTTGATAGCATTTTTGCATTTCCGGTCATATGCTTGGAGCAGCCACTATCAAGTATCCATTTCTCCTTATTTTTTATTTTGGGTACCTGCAAGATAAAAATGATTTAATTGGTTGCCATATACTTTGTTAGGGTCCTAGACGTTAGGAGGAGCAGGTAGCCACACCCAAGAAGGTTTGGTACCTTTATGAACATAATTTTTATTATAGACTACATTATCTAGAAAATTATTAATATGTTTTTGTCTAATCAAATTATTATTTGTCTTAGGAATCCAAATTTTTATGTTTTTGGTATTCGTATTAGACTTAGGTGATCTTTTAGTCTTTTGATAAATAAAACTATACTTCTTAATATTATTCCCTTTTTGTTTTGGAATATTTCTAAATCCTATTCCATTTCAATTACCTGAAGGTTTTGATAAGATTTTCCAAATCTTGTTTTCCTTTATTAAATTTTGAAACATTATTTGTAATTTTATCTAATTTTTCTTTTAATTCAAAATTTTCAATTTTCAATGTTTCTATATTACTTTTCAAGTTGATATTTTCTTTTAACAAGTTATCCTTTTCTAGTTTAACTTTTCCAAAATCAATAGATATAGTCTCATATTCAACTAAACTACTTTTATTTTTTTCTTGAGATAATTCTAGTTCCTCCTCTAAAATAATTTTTTCATCTTTTAACATTCCTATTTCAAGTTCTAATCGATTTATTTTGGCTATGTGTTCTTTATTCAATTTTTTAATTTGTCTAAATTTATTATCTAATTCCATGCTAAGCTCTAATAATTCATCATAGCTAAGTTCGAGACATACCTCATTAGTTTGTGCCATAAAACATACATTAGCTTGTTCTCCGTCACTATCGCTGTCACTATCTGATGATGATGAAGAATCCGAGTCATCCCATGTTACTTTGAAAGCTTTCTTCTTTTTGAATTTTTCAAATTTGTTCTTCTTTTTATCATTGTTGAGCTTGGGACAATCTTTCTTCATATGTCCAAATTGATCACATTCATAGCATTTGATTGACGTTTGATTTGTTGAGCTTGATTTTCCTCCTTTCTGAAATCTGGTCATTTTCCTAAACTTCTTGAATTTGTTGTAGTTTTTGGCAATAAATACGATTTCTTCTTCGTCTAAGTCAGAGTCTTCATTTGTTGCTGGAAATGCTATGTTTTTCTTCTCCGAATTTGTTCTTTTCTTGCCTGCAGATTAGCTTCATAGAACATTAAATTTCCTATCAATTCTTCAACTAATAGTGTTGAGAGGTCATTAGCTTCTTCGATAGCTAATACTTTTCTTTCCCACTCTGGAGTTAAAGAATTGAGTATTCTAGATACTAAATCTAAATTTGTGAATTTAACTCCTAGTGTCATTAAATCGTGTTGAATAGTTTGGAATCTAGAGTACATGTCCACTATAGATTCATTTTGTTTCATTTTAAATGATGAAAATTGATTTTGTAAAATTGAAATTTTAGTTTGCTTAACTTTGTTCGTGCCTTCGTGTGTAACTTGTAAGGTACGCCAAATATCATATGCAGTGTTACATAACATGACACGTGAAAATTCATGCTTATCTAATGAACACAATAAAACATTCATAGCTTTGGCATTATTAGAAGCTGCGGTTTTTTGTGCATCATTCCATGTGGTCATAGCAGTGTCAGGTGCTTCATATTTATTTTGAGTGGCTGACCAAATTTCTAATCCATTAGCTTCCATAAAAATTCTCATACGTGTTGACCAATATGCATAATTAGAACCAATAAAAAGTGAGGGACGTGCTATGGATTGTCCTTCTTGAAAAATACTTGCCATATTAAAGTGATTCAAATACGTGTTACTGTACTTTGATCAAACCTTGCTCTGATACCAATTGAAAGTCTACAGGGTGGATCGTGTAGTGTATATGCAAGTATATGTGACAAAATATATGATGCAACTAAAATAATATTAATCTAAGTAAATATAGAATAAGTACACCAGAATTTTATACTGGTTCGGACCTCCCGTCCTACGTCCAGTCCCGAAGCTCCCCTTCGGAATTCGACTATCAAAAACCCTCGCTTCGCCCGGAGGAATAGGCTTGGTTACAATGAGTTGTTCTTGTCAAATGTGTGTTCTAATATAACACGGATGTTGACTAATTAGTACAATTGCTTCCAATATATTTCTAAGGAATATTGTCTATGAAGAACTGAGTATATGGAAGAGTGAATACAAGTAAAGATTGCTAGAGTGCAGAGATCAAGAATATAGTATAGAGTATAGAATTAGAAAGCATAAGTAAGTGAAGTAAGTTTTTTTTCCTCTTCAGTCTTGATGCTATATATAGTTGTAGATAGGTATCTTGAGTAGTTACATCCATTAATGAATCCTCTAAGGTTGCTTCTGTTGATGGTGAAGAGTTGTGGCGAAGAGAAGCAGAGATGTCCATTCACATGTGGCAGTTGCAGTTCATTTCTGAAGTTCGAGTTTGAATTCATACGTCTGGTATTTGTTTCAAACGTCTGATATTATATATTTTTTGAATATAGTAGAGGATCAGACATCTGAGTGCTATTACCAGACGTCTGGTTTAGCCTGTTTGTTGTTCCAGAGAACTATTTCAGATGTCTGGCTTGTGCACCCAGATGTCTGATATGGTGCATGTCATTTTTTATGCATCCTTTCTTTTACTTCCTTGTTCCTATCGACTTGTAGTCTCTTGTAGTGTCCTTTGAGCCTCGTTCTTGTCTTTCTAGTGATGTTATTCTAGTAAGTACCTGCATATATAAATATATATGTATATTCAATTCCCATTGTATAGCTGTTGTCATCGAAACCGTAGATTGGATTTCCTAACAACCCTTTCATGAGACGTACGAACTCAGGAGTTATACGTTTGTAGAAATCAGTTGTGTTACTATGGGATGGCGATTTGGCATTCAAAGTGGAATGTTCTATGTGAAAGGTAATCGCTAGCTCAAGCCTCATCACCCGGTAATAGCTTAAACTGGGTACGCCACAAGGCTATGTGGTTCGCAACCATTAGGGTATGATCATCACCTTTCTAGATTACTCTCTATATGTCGAGTATGTGGTGTATGCTATGGGATCTCGAATAGGTCGGTTACGACCGGGATGATGTCATATTCGGTTCTATCCAGGCCATGTATGAGTGCCAAATAGGGATATGCCAGTCTTTCCAGATGCGAAGGATTGTTTGTGTATCCTTGGTACATTCCTCTAGAGATGTTCTGTATGGAAGGTAGTCCCTTACCTGCCATTGTATGGAAATCCATTCTCCAAACGAGCACTGTAAGAGTTTTGTTTGTAGAGCCTAACATATCCGGAATTTAATAATGGTAACAATTTCGGCTAAGATTAATAAGTTTACTTGCAAATGTTTTCAAAGGAATGTCATTAAAAATAATATCAAATTTTTTTCCGTAGCAAATGTTTTGGTTATCATCGGGTGAAAACTCGTTTCGTGTTTATGTGCAGCATGGTCTTATGACATACCTTTTGTTTTAAAATGCGTATTTTGAGTTTCTCATACCAGTCTCATGACTGACCCGGAGTTTATTTTTCTTTTCTCTTAAACTCCGGGTGCCCTAATTTTCCCCGGGCAGCCTAGTAATTAGCTGACTAGGAGCAATGTGGAGTATTTTGGAGTATCTGGAGCATATGGAGCATGAAGTCTGAAGCATGAAGCAATTTGGGTTTCTTTTGTTATTACACACTTTCCACAATGTTTATATTATGTATCTACCAGCACCTGTAGGGATAGGCCGTTATAACTATCCTAGCTGGGTTAGTACTTATCATGACTCTGATATCTCACTTTGAGAGTGATTATATGTACTACCTTTATGGTTACCAAATTTTAAATACGTTATGAGATTATGTTATTGTTCCATCTTCTATCTTTATTTTTTTTACCCCATGGTAATCTGCCTCTCCAACACTTGGATTTGCGGCACGTGAATACCGATGACGTATTAGTGTCGATTTCTAAAGGTCGAGGAGGTGGGTCGTCACAAATAATACTACTATTGTTTTCTCAAAAACCATGAATTTTTTTCAAAACACTAGGATTTAAGTTCTTAAATTCTTAGTTTATATCCTTTTTATTTATAAACCATACATATATAAATTCACTTTCTTATATAAAATCATTTCACAAATATTTTTACCAAAATATATTTCTTTAAGATTATAATAAACATCTTTTATTAAAGTTAACTTTTTAACCCAACATAATCATCGAACACCTTATAGTCAAACTATGAAACTTAATTCATAAGATTTTACTACAACATTCCCACAATTGTTATCTACCCCACCCATACGGTAAAAGTTAAACTACTTTAAATCAACAAACAATAGTAAATGCTCATAAACTGGCCGAGCATGACTTAACTAATAAATGAGGGATAATAACGAACATCATTAATCCCTACACAAATCAACTACACTACTAACTTATACTTATATATTAGTAATATATAGAAAATACATATACAGTTTCATAGATATAATACATCCAACTCATGCTAGGGCATTATATTACCATATCTCTTAATGAGTTATACCTAACCAAAGCCAAGGTTCATGTTTAACCTTTAGCTCTGATACCAAGTTGTAACGACTGCCCTTTTGACGCTTGAATGTTGACACAAATACATCTACAGTATTCACGTGCCGAACATCCAAGAGCTCCAATGAACATTAACAAAAACATACCATTCTCAAACTGCTCGAAAGAGCACCTGAGGAATTAAGAGAAAAATAAAACCGTGGGTTAGACAAAAGTCTAATGTAGGAAACTCAAGAAATATGTGTGACATACAACATCACCTTTTGAGACCAACCGAATCATCAGATTGGTTTTTCCCTTAAAAGAGCCAACCATCAAATAGGTACATATTGAAATAAAATAGATAATGTCTATAGTGTAGAATATAAGTAAGAAATAGCTATGTTATGTGTACACCAAAACAATAAATAGCTATGCAATCAAAAGCTGCTAGGGCATGTTCACATAATTGTGTTGGTTTTCCATGGAATCTCTTCGGATCTACGCCGACTCTTATCTCTTGCTCAAGGATTATAGATATCCTACTGAGCAGCATAGATCTCTAGGTGATGTGCCATAGGAAATGCATAATTGGACACGCCTTGCCCCCATAGAGCCGAATGCATGCAGGATTAATGCATATCCGTAAGCAACACTATATGGGGTTACCTGCACCCTTGGGTTAGCTAAACCACTTGGCTATGCATCCTACCTCTAGTTTCTATCATCACCGATGATAAATTCACATTTAGCATCTCAACACACGAGCCATAACTTGAATAGATCTCAGAACCACACATGGATTCCAACATTTCAAATAGTCCATTAATCTCTACATGAATTTGAACAGATCATAAATCTCCATATAGATTCCAACATCGCAAATCAATCCATTTCCAAGAGATAGAACATGTATCTCGGCCTTTGGTAAGTATTACCTAAGTACACTTAGTCGATCCTGGTCTCTATAAGATTGAATCGAAAAATTTCCAGTTAACTTAACTCCGGTTCTTTCAGAAATAAACAGACAATGATAAGGGTGAAGATCATCTCCTATCCAGATGGATTTCCTTATCACTTGTCCTAGAAGACCAAGATGAGTTTATACGTAGGTTATATAATCACCGGGTGAATAATCGTACTGTATAGTTTATGCATTTCTTCTTTATATTTCCTAAGTTAATTTGGTCATATTCAACAACAATGAGAACTTCCTTTATTAGTTAATACTCCTTTATTAATTAAAACTTTATTTATTAATTAATACTTCTTTATTAATTGAAACTTCTTTTATTAATTAATACTCTATTAATTATACCTCTTTTAACTAATGCACGATTAATTCCCTAAATGACTTCTAATCCCTTTTTATTTAATTAATCCTCTATTAATTAAACCTCTTTTATTAGTAAAACTTCCTTTATCTAATAAAACTTCTTTCATTAATAAAACTTCTATATTAATTTATACTCCTAATTAGTTAGACTCCTAGCTAATTAAACTCCTAATTGATTAAACTTCCTTTATTAATTAATACTCCTTTGTTAATTAAAACTTCCATTATTAATTAATTTTCCTTATTAATTAAACCTCTTTTATATACTTGTATATATTTAAATTCTTTTTATAAAAGATATATACTTGTATTCTACTATTTACTAATTCATTTATACTATTTTCAATGCTTTAAAAAGTACCCATATACTAATATCAATAGTATAATATTCACAAATCACTTAATAAGATTTACTTACTTTAAAATATAATCAAAGAGGTTAAAAACAAATGTTACTTAAACATTGTTACTATAAAACCCTTCTCTCTTTTATATTTTAACTTATAATTTTTTTTCTATTTTTAAAAGTATATGTATATTCATGACCATTTAACAATATATCTCCACTTTAAAATATAATCCAAGGGTTTAAAATTAAATGTTACTAAAACATTGTTACTACAAACCCAAAACATTTCATTAATTTAAACATTTATCTTTAAAAATCTCTTCTAAAGATCTAATTGCATTTATGAGGGTTTAATGCAAGTTTTACTTAAACATTGTCAAAACAAACCTAAAACATTTCATACTATTAACATTTATCTTTAAAAAATCTCTTTTTAAGGTCAAATTACATTTATAAGGGTTTAAGACAAGTGTTAATTAAACATTGTCACAACAAACCTAAAACATTTCATTACTTTAAAATTTTATCTTTAAAAATCTCTTTTAAAGATATAATTACATTTGTAAGGGTTTAAGGCAGGTGTTACTTAACCATTATCACAACAAAACCAAAACATTTCATTACTTTAAACATTTATGTTTAGAAATCTTTTTTAAAGATATAATTAAATTTATGAGGGTTTAAGACAGCTGTTAATTAAACATTGTCAAAACAAACCTAAACATTTCATTACTTTTTATCACTTATCTTTAAAACAGCATTTTTAAAATTTAATTATATTTATAAGGGTTTAAGACAAGCGTTATTTAAACATTGTCAGAACAGATCAAAAAATTTCATACTCTAAACATTTTTTAAATCTATTTTCTAGATCTAATTAGATTTATAAGGCTTTAAGATAATTGTTACTCAAACATTGTCATAATAAACCCAAAACATTTCATTACTTTAAACATTTATTTAAAAATCTCTTCTAAAGATCTAATTACGTTTATAAGGGTTCAAGACAAGTGTTACTTAAACATTGTCACAACAAACACAAAACATTTCATTACTTTAAACATTTATCTTTAAAGATATTTTTTAAAGACTAGTTACATTTATAAGGGTTTAAGACAAGTGTTACTTAAACATTGTCACAACAAACCCAAAACATTTCATTGCTTTAAACATATATCTTTAAAATCTCTTTTAAAGATCTAATTACATTTTAAGAGTTTAAGACAAGTGTTAATTAAGATTTATCACAACAATCCAAAACTATTCAATTATAATTATCCTTAAAGTATTCCTTATTAAATTTCAAATTATTTTCCTAATTATATTCTTAATTTTAATCATATTTATAATCCTTATTATACTCTTAATTAATTATCTTAATTATAATCTTGATTATAGTCCTAATTATAATCTTAATTATAATCTTAAATACAGTCCTAATTATATTCCTAATTATAATCTTAAGTATAACCTTAATTATAACTAATAAGGGTTAAAAACAAATGTTACTTAAACATTGTTTATTACAATCCAAATCCATTTACTTTTTTTATTTGGTCAAGTTCGACGGTTGACTAATCGGCTATCTAGTTCCAAAAACAATCGCTTATAGAAATCAAGGTGCATATACTTAACATGTTTTTAGCATTCCCAACTTAACTATTCCTCGATCGAGAGGGAAGCCTTTAGATTTAAGCACTATTGCTTCTATCCCTACTCGAAATTCAATCTTAACTCTTATAAATAGATAAGCATACTTCATCTGCTTTTAGAGTTAAGTATAATATTAATGAATTTCCATAAACAATTTAAACTAACGAACATACTTCAGCCAAGCACTCTTAAAACACTTTGTAAAATTTTCATTAATGGTTTGAAATCCTTTTTAGAATGATATACACACACATACTAATTTATTTATAAGATAAGATATTAATAATAAAAACAATTTAAGAAGATATATATTACGTAAGCTTTTATTTATTTTAATAGAATATTTAACTAATTTTCTAAAAACTATATATACTTAAAAATAATTTAAAATATTTATAATATGGTTTGAAACACTTACTGGAAATATTACTTAAAAATACATATTTTATGATTTATTCAAAAACTTAAAAAGAACATGTTTTCTTTATTTAAAGTAAGCCTTCTATTTCAACATTTCATAATTAATTATTAAAAATACATTAAAATTCCAAACCACTTTTGAAATACTCTAATTAGAAAAGACCTGGAAAAAGATTTGTAAAACCCTGGAAATTAAATGGAAAATTTAATAAGAAAACTAAATTTAAATATAATAAGGGCTAAAATGAAATTTTCCTAGACGTCCAAATTTGGCTACGAAACTTACACCATTGCGTTCGTAGCAATTTTCTAGATAATTTTTATACATAACACTTTAAAATCAGAATTAGTATAGAGAAGTTACAGATGTTTTAATGTTTCAAAACGAAATAAATTTAATATAAAAACTTTCTTAATTAAACAATGTCATGGGTCGACACCCTAGGGTGTGCCGGTCGACATGTAGCGGTTGACCGGTTTACCCTAGCGTTCGACCGGTTGACGTTTTTTTTAGATCTGGAGCGCGAATTTGACATACATGATTGAATGAAATATTTCCGGTGCCAAATAACTAATGTGTGTCAATGATGAAAACAAAGATTCCCTAGGGTAAATCTAACACTCTATATTTACCTTAAAACCCTATAAATTAACACATGACCTAAATCCTAATTCACTAGAAATTAACAGCATACTAAAACTCAGCCAAAATCTGTTCTCTCTACTTATAAAATTTCTTCAAACATTAATTTAAAATAAAGCAAAGAGAATACAAGTAGATCGGATCTATGAGGGAACAAGCTATTGGGTGTCGATTTTCGAACGAAGGATGGAGTTAGAGCTTGGATCTAGGGTGAGTGGGAACATCTTTAATAAGTTGATTATTTACAGTTAATTTTAACCTACACTATTTGATCTAGGATGTTAGTAAGTAATTATACACTGTAACGACCCGCATATTTTAAAAGTTTTGAATATTTAAATATTTTATTTAAATATAGAATCGTTCATCGGATTAAGGTCCGAAAAGCTACTTTTTGCAAACAGTCGAATTGGGACTCGAGACCACTTCCATTGAGTCCAAAACAGCGTTTGCGACTTTTTTAAGTATAAACATTGATATGTTTGGAGCTAGCTAGAATTTCGTCCTTTTCACTTAGGGTTTTGGGTTTGGGGTTCAGCCCATTTACCCAACATATCAACCCAACTCCACTCCTCTTCCTTACTTCATAATATTTCCTACAACTTAAGCTTTAGCAAAAATGGAGGTGGAGATAGGAAATTAAAATCCTAAACCCTAGTTTCTTTAGCAAATACCAAATTCTTGCTCCAAATTCAAAGAGAAGCTTTGGTAAGTATCTCCATCTTCTTCTCCAACTCAATCTTTCTTTAATTTCAGAAATTTCCTAAACCTAACTTTGGAAATGTTCTTCCTTTGAGCTTAGATTCAAGCTTCTAGGGTTGGAGTTGAAGTGTAGTTGATCTCCCTTTGCTTTTGAGCTTCTCCTTCATCATTTTGGGTTTAAATGTGAGTTTTTGAACTCACATCTATTTCTATAGATATTGTTGTTGTTGGGTATGAATTCCTAACACTAATTCATGTTCATTTGCTTTTGATTTGGGTTGAATTGATGAATTGTTAAATTTTTGGTTTTTTGGAATCCAATTTGCTAAAAATCCAACCTTTGATGTTCGAACACATTAGTGGAGCGTTTCGGAGGGCCATACAAGGCTGGGTTGTCGAGTGGCGTAAATCCTCAGTCGAAGTTGCTCAATTCGTCGCTTCCGTCGTGTATCGAACTTGCCCCAAAGGGGGCTAGACTGAACCAGAACATGAAAAATGTTCGTCACCAGACGTCTGCAGGAAAGCTCAGACGTCTGGAGTTTGCTTCAGAGAATTTCCTAAAACTTACTGCAGACGTTTGAGTATATACTCCAGACGTCTGGAGTATGTTATTTCCAGTTTTTATCGACTCGTGATTTTTCGATTTGTTGATATCTTTTATTATCTTCTCTAATGACTTCTCTTTCGGGATTTTTGTGGCTATCCATTTTTGATGGATTCGGAATCAATTTCTCTGGGTTTGATTCACGTCTTCGTATGTGAATTTTTGATGGTTGATTCTACAATCATTTTGTGATTTGTCACTTTTAAATACAAAGGTTTCTATACTAGTAGTAAATATTAAAACTCTTTTACAAAGATGATTTCAACTCTATTTTTAATACAAAGCTCTTTTATAAAACCGTTTTCTAATCTATTAGTATATACAAACCTTTACCTCATTCGTATGAGAAAATCTAATTAAACGGCTTAGCAAAACAAGTGGTATGAAACGCTTGCGTTTACTTCATCGGTTAATTTATGGACTGGTTCGATTGAAAATCTTGTGACAATTTTTGAGTGGGAACCTACAATTTGTTCGTAAATATTTAAGTTAAGCTAGTGGTTATGGGACATGAAGCTAAACTCATATATTTATTAGCTTAGTGTAATCGACACTTTTATTGATCAATGATGATCATTTTGTGATTTAGACTAGCGATGTACGATGTCTATTTGTCTGCGAGGGAGACTAAACCCCGTTTCTGTGGAACTTCGGTTCAATTTGGCGGGGTAGCGACCCGTGGTCTTCAGACCGTTTGTGGAGCTTCGGCTCAAAATTTATGGTTAGCGACCATGGAATAGCGTTCCATTTGTGATACACGTGTTGGTGAGTTTTCATGCTCCCGTTTGTGATAGGCCTCCCCCTTTGTGATTTCTGGATTTCTACTTGATGATTTCTAGAATTTTTGTTTCACCTCTTTATGTGATTGGCAATGATATGTTTGTCAATATTTGTAGTTTGGTGAATAAAATAAAGAATATGATATTCTTTTTGGTGCTTTGAGATTTATGAGATGTTGTATGATTTTGTCATTGCTTATATCATATTTATTCTAGTGTGACAATATCGTTATCATACGTTCTTATTGTATCTCTGCTTATATCTCATTCCTTTATCTGATATTTATAACTAGACTGATCCGTTTATTATTTTCTTATTAAATAATACTCGGGTCGGACCGAGATGTTACAGGTGCTTCTGCTTGACTCCTTATCTGGATCATCTTTTGACTTTTGTCTAACTACATTACATTTGTAGTTTTTGTTGTTATACATTTGAGATATAGACTCCTTGATGTATAGTTATTCTTTTGTCTAGCACTTGTAACTATTCTTTTATGATATTGTGGATCTTATTTGACCACTACTCTGATGTACACTTTTATGTGTTATATTCATATCTGTTTCCGCCTTTGAGATATGAACATCTGTGACTGATTTATGTTATGTTTATTTCTATATTTGTTTCCGAGGTCCACTTAGCCACTGTGTGGTAGCTTTGAGTTTGTATCGGCATGTCGGATTTCCTCTTGAAATTAAATGCATGTTATACTATCTGATATATCGGTACTTGCACAAAGCAATTACACGGTTGGTCGCTCCTCAACAGCCTTATTCTTCGCGCTAGTTGATGGCATTACTCCGTAGTGTCCTTGGCTAGCGTGAGTATAGAGGTGGGGCGCCACAGCTTGGTATCAGAGCCAAACTTTAGAACAATGTAGAATAATCTAGCAAGGATCATTGTCCTAAGTCTTTCTTAGGAATCGTCCTATAGGATTTAATTCGAGTCTTCGTACCGTTCTATCCTATTTCTTTTTATGATACCTTGTTTTATCAATCAAGGATGTTTGATATTCATTTTGAGAATAACCTTTTCCTCTTCTTTCTTTCTTTCTTTCTTAGAGAAGAGAAATGGTTAGACCCGGCCGTCCCAGCGCCGGTCAATCTAGTGCTACTCCCCAGGATGGAGTATTTATGTCTGCTCAGCAACTTCTTGATCTTGTAAGGAATGCTCAAGCTGTCGGACCTATTCCGGAGCCTACTCACCCTAAATCTGGGTTTGCACGCTTGTGCGGTGACTACACCAATTTGGGTGGAAAGCCATTCAAAGGTTCTGAGAGCGTTATAGAAGTCCAGCCTTGGCTTCGAACATGCGACTACATCTTTTCTCGCATGAATCTTATTGATCTTCATCGAGTCAAAGTGGCTTCTAGTATGCTCCAAGAAAGAGCATTGGACTGGTACGAGCTTCTGATCTCCGAAATTATTGAAGCGGACCTTACTTGGGAGCAATTCCGGGAAAGGTTCGAATTAAAATTTGTGCCGGAAGGTGAAAAAGTATCTCTAGCTCGACGCTTCATCGACCTTGTTCAAGGTGAATCTTCCGTGACGGACTACGTCGCTTCTTTCGAATCTCTCTCTAAATATGGGGTCGAGTATATTAATACCCCTTTGAAGAAAAATCAGAGATTTGTGTATGGTTTGAACAAGAGCCTCAAAAAGCCATTACTTCTGAAATTAGAAGTTTCTTTTGACCAACTTGTTGATATTGCTCTTCGACTCGAAGATGCTGATAAAGATAGTGATGTTGAGGTCAAACAAAACACCAACAAGAAGAGACCTTTTAAATTCAAGCCTAATCTCAACAAGAAGGGAAAGCAAGCAACACCGGTAGCAAATACTCCTACCTTTCGTCGTGGAGAATGTTACAATTGTGGTTCTAAGGACCACTATGCAAACAAGTGCCCGAAGTCTCTTTCTTGCCGTTATTGCAAGAGTTTGGGTCATACTATATCTTTGTGTCCCAAACTACAAAGCAAGAATGAGGGCAAGCTAAATGTTGTACAAGCCCCTACTAACACTTCTCGTGGTCAAGGTATTTCTCATTCTATCCTTGATGGCATTATTATATTTTGTGATTTTCCTATTCGAGTTCTTTTTGATACGGGTGCATCTCACTCTTTTATATCAAAAGAACTTGTTGATGCTTTGTCTTTGAATGTTATTGGCTTAATGACTTCTTTGAGGATTGTGAATCCAGTTGGTGGGTCCGCAACACTCGGTTTATTATGTAAAGATGTCGAAATTATTTTGTGTGATTACTCTTTCCGTGCCGATTTGCATGTTATGCGTTACCTTGGTTTCGGAATGATTTTGGGAATGGATTGGCTTAACCGTTATGAAGCCCATATTCTATGTCCTGAACGGACTATATATCTTCGGCATCCTCAATCTGTTAAGCAGATTTCTCTCGTCCTGAAAGATTCTGATTCCAATTCGAAAGCATCCTTGTATTCTCTCAATCCTCAGGACGACGATAATGATGATGAGGAAGATGTTATTTCTCTCATTCACATTGTTTGTGAATTTCCCGATATATTTGAGCCCGTTCTAGGATTACCACCTAAGCGAGCAATTGAGTTCAGAATTAATCTAATCCTCGGAGCTCTACCTATTACTCGTGCTCCTTATCGTATGTCTAATAAAGAAAATGAGGAGATGCGCAAACAATTATCCGAATTAGAAGCGAAGCAATTTATTAAATCTAGTTCCTCTCCATGGGGAGCTTCAGCTACTTTTGTGAAGAAATCTGATGGTACACTTAGGCTTTGCGTTGACTACCGCAAACTTAATGATCTCACCATCAAGAATAAATATCCCTTACCGCGGATTGATGATTTATTCGATCAGCTTAGTGGTGCTAAAGTCTTTTCAAAGTTAGACTTAGCAACTGGTTTACATCAGCTCTGTATTGCAGAGGATAGCATTCCTTTGACATCGTTACGTACTCGTTATGGATCTTATGAATGGCTTGTTATGCCATTTGGCTTGACGAATGCTCCAGCTTATTTCGTCGACCTTATGAATCGAGTTTTTAAAGACTTCCTCGATCGATTTGTTCTCATCTTTATAGATGATATTCTTATTTATTCTAAAACCGAGGAAGAGCATGAAAATCATCTTCGGATTGTGCTGGAAACTCTTAGGAGCAACCAATTAAAAGCAAAATTTTCTAAATGCCACTTTTGGCAATCTCGTGTGAAATTTTTGGGACATATCATTTCTGAATCCGGAATTTCCGTGGATATTTCAAAGATTGAAGCGATTCAAAATTGGAAGAGACCGGAGAGTGTGACGGAAATTCGTAGCTTTCTCGGATTGGCGGGCTATTACCGTCGGTTCATAAAAGACTTTTCTAAGATTTCCATACCTCTTACTAATTTGACAAAGAAGGGAGTTAAATACATTTGGTCAGACAAATGTGAAGCTTCATTTCAAAAATTAAAAGAACTCCTTTCTGATACTCCTATTCTTGTAATTCTCGATGGGAACCAAGATTTTATTGTTTATACCGATGCTAGTCGTGTTGGTTTGGGTGCCGTTCTTATGCAAAGGGAACGTGTTATCGCTTATGCTTCTGGGCAATTAAAGCCTGCCGAGACTAGATATGCCACTCATGATTTAGAGCTCGCGGCTATTGTTTTCGCTCTTAGAATTTGGCGTCATTATCTTTTGGGAGAGAAATTTGTACTCTACACCGATCATAAACCTTTGAAGTATTTATTTTCTCAAAAGGAACTTAATTTGCGTCAACAACGCTGGCTCGAGTTCCTTGCATCTTATGATCTTGATATTCTTTATACTCCCGGAAAAGGAAATCGTGTTGCCGATGCCCTTAGTCGTAAGCAACAAGCGGTTGTTTCCATGATGGTATTTGAATGGAATGATCTCGAGACTCTGTCCTCTTGTGAGATTCGAGATCGGGAATCCGATTTATGTTCATCTCTTGTTTTATGTAGCCTTGAGGCTCATCCTTCTCTTTTAGACCGCATTCTTAAAGCTCAAAAGCATGATCCCGAATTGGTTCTTCTTAGCCAGAGTTGTAGGGATAAAATTGATATTGAAGGTTTAAAAGACTTTGATATTGATGCTCGTGGCGGTATTCGAAAATTTGGTAGACTTATTGTGCCAAATATTATTGATCTTCGTAAAGACATTTTAGAAGATTCTCATCGTTCTAAATTTACCATTCATCCCGGTAGTAGTAAAATGTACGCGGATATGAAGCGACTTTATTATTGGGAGGGAATGAAATCTGATATTGCTAACTTTGTTAAGCGTTGCATGACTTGCCAGCTTGTTAAGGCCGAGCATCAAAGGCCCGGTGGGTTATTGCAACCTTTGGAAATTCCAATATGGAAGTGGGATCAAATTTCCATGGATTTTATTGACGGTCTTCCCCGTTTTCGTTCAGGCTATGATAGCCTATGGGTGATAGTAGATAGACTTACAAAATCCGCCCATTTTATTCCCGTTCGGTCCAATCGGACCGTACCTATTTTGGCTAAACTTTTTGTCAAAGAAATTGTTAAATTGCATGGAGTTCCAACTTCTATCGTTAGCGATCGTGATCCATTATTTACTAGTGGATTTTGGAAAGGTCTTCAAAAAGCTTTGGGAACAAAGCTTAATTTTAGCACCGCTTATCATCCTCAGTCCGATGGACAAACCGAGCATGTGAATCAAACTCTTGAAGATTTTCTTCATGCATGTGTACTTGATTTTGGTGGAAGTTGGGAAGATCATATTTCTCTTGTTGAATTTTCCTATAATAATAACTTCCAATCTAGTATTGGGATGGCACCTTTCGAGGCACTATACGGAAGGCCATGCCGATCTCCTTCGTGTTGGCTTGAAGCCGGTGAGAAGCTGGTTTTAGGTCCAGACTTTATTCAGGATGCCACAGAAAAGATTGATCTTATTCTTCATAGGATGAAAGAAGCTCAAAGTAGACAAAAATCCTATGCCGATAATCGAAGAAGGAAATTAGAATTTTCTGTGGGAGATTTTGTGTTTACTCGTGTTTCACCTATGAAGGGTGTTGTGCGTTTCAGTTGATCGGGAAAATTAGCACCTCGATATATTGGCCCATTTCCCATCACCGAACGCATTGGTTCTGTGGCTTATCGCCTTTTGTTACCGGCTCAATTTTCTCCTATTCATGATGTATTCCACGTCTCACAACTACGGAAATGCCTTCGAGATTCTGATTATATTCCTGAGCCCGGTGTTATTGAAGAAATTGAAGTCTCGCCTAATTTGATTTATGAGCAACATCCTATTCGAATCATTGCTACGGAGGTTAAACGCCTTCGAAATAAAGACGTTTCTCTTGTGAAAGTTCAATGGTCCTCAAATCCTAAGGATTGCTCTTGGGAATCCAGAGAATTCATCGAGCGAACTCATCCGGATTTACTCTCTCGTGCTCCTTAAGGTGAACTTTTATTTCAAATTTCTTCTTTTTGTGTTGATATGCTTTTGTTGTTGTTACTTCTTATTTATTTCTTAAAGATTGTGAGGACGCAATTTCTTTAAGGAGGGGAGTCTGTAACGACCCTCATATTTTAAAAGTTTTGAATATTTAAATATTTTATTTAAATATAGAATCATTCATCGGATTAAGGTCCGAAAAGCTACTTTTTGCAAACAGTCGAATTGGGACTCGAGACCACTTCCATTGAGTCCAAAACGGCATTTGCGACTTTTTTAAGTATAAACATTGATATGTTTGGAGCTAGCTAGAATTTCGACCTTTTCACTTAGGGTTTTGGTTTGGGGTTCAGCCCATTTACCCAACATATCAACCCAACTCCACTCCACTCCTCTTCCTTACTTCATAATATTTCCTACAACTTAAGCTTTAGCAAAAATGGTGGTGGAGATGGGAAATTAAAATCCTAAACCCTAGTTTCTTTAGCAAATACAAAATTCTTTCTCCAAATTCAAAGAGAAGCTTTGGTAAGTATCTCCATCTTCTTCTCCAACTCAATCTTTCTTTAATTTCAGAAATTTCCTAAACCTAACTTTGGAAATGTTCTTCCATTGAGCTTAGATTCAAGCTTCTAGGGTTGGAGTTGAAGTGTAGTTGATCTCCCTTTGCTTTCGAGCTTCTCCTTCATCATTTTGGGTTTAAATGTGAGTTTTTGAACTCACATCTATTTCTATAGATATTGTTGTTGTTGGGTATTGTTAGCACCAAAATTGGTCACTAACCTCGTTCAGAAAGATTGTGTAGAGATATAAGTGATGAAAGTAAATTAAACAGAGAAGACAATGCTAATTTAAATGCAGAAAGTAAGAACACCAAATTTATAGTGGTTCAGCGTAATTGCCTACGTCCACTTTGTTCGACTTTATTGATTTCCTTTATAGTTGATTACAAATACAATTCGTGAATCAAATGCTTGAGTGAAGTTGTTAAGTAGAGAAGATGAGTCTTGAAAATGGCAGAGTCTCCCCAGTGTTTTCTCTCTAAAAAAGGATCCCTTTCACTGTGACCCTGCCCCTCTATTTATAGGCAAATATGGGCTGGACTTCCCAAGTGGGCTGGATAGCCGAACGCTCTAGCCCCAGTACAGTGGTCGCTGTATGCCGAACCAGGTGTGCCGAACGCTCTGATGCCGAACAGTCCCTTATATGCCGAACGATGTGGTTGGTGTCTGGGAAGTGCAGGATGTTTGTCAGTCGAAGCCGAACGCTCTTCTAGATGCCGAGTACTCTTGTATGCCGCGTGCTCTTGTATGCCGAGCAGTCTTGATGCCGAGTACTCTTGCATGCCGCGTGCTCTTGCTGCCGAGCATTGGTTGACGCTGAGTTCCACTGCATGCCGAACCCTGCTGGGTACTTCGCCGAACACTACAGGATGTCGGACTCTCTGGATGCTGTGTACTTCGCCGAACACTACTGGATGCCGAGTACTCTCTGACGCCGAGCGCTTTTGTATGCCGAGCAGCCTTGATGCCGAGCACTCTTGTATGCCGAGCACTCTTGTATGCCGAGCACTCTTGTATGCCGAGCACTCTTGTTGCCGAGCACTAGTTGACGCCGAGTGCTGCTTGATGCCGAGCACTCCTGTACGTCGAGTACCTTGGGATGCCGAGCGCTCTTGTTGCCGAGTTCTCCTATCACCGAGTTCTAATGATGCCGAACTCTAGCGCTGAACATTGGTTGTCGCCGAGTGCCTGTTGATGTCGAGTACTACGCCGAGTACTCCTGGATGCCGAGCAGTCCTTCATGCCGAGCTGTGGCCAATGCCGAGCACTCAGTTGCTTGGTCAAATCTCTAGGAAACACTTGCCCCCCAAAGTGTATCATGTGACCGAACGTGATGCGCTTTGAATCTGGTTCAACTTCCTTTGATGATGCCTTCTCGAGAATGTTAGCGAAGGAGGCGCAAGACGAGCAAGGTTTGGACGCCGAACGATACGTTCGAAGCCGAATGTACCTCGTGTGCCGGACGTCACTCTGCTATGATGCCGAACGCTCCGGTGTTGATCGGTTCTACCGGGTATAGCCTCTTCAACTTCTACCTCCCTCTATATAACCAGGTCCTTCCCGTCCCTTCTCCTATATGCTTTCATTCCTGTCACTCTTCCAAGATTTACGACTTTCTTTAGCCGAACAGATTTACAACTTGAACCTTCCTTCCTAAGCTCCTAACTACAATCTAGGTACTGCTCCTCTATTAATTTGAATAGGTTCCAAATGAGATGGTCAGGTCTGCCATGTAAAAAGCTTTCGAGTGGGTTGCCCTCATTGCCGAACGATAATGCGAGGCGAGGAGGAAGGATTTGAGGTGTTTGCGCACGTGGTTTTAGCTCCATCGCGCCGAACCGAAGTCAAAACAGGAGGAAAAGGAAAACGTTGGAGGTGGTAAGGGTGTTGGATGGCATAGTTATGGTTCGGCGTATGTTGTCATGCGCCGAACGATAGAGGCTACCGAGTAGTATTTCGTCTGAATGAGGCCGAACACTCGCTAGAACGCCGAACAACAACTTAGCCGAACGAACTAAAGCCGAACACTTACTAAAATGCCGAACAATAACTTAGCCGAACAAAAACTCAAGCCGAACATTCTTAGATGCCGAACAGTATCGAGGCCGAACAATACGATTGCCAAACAGAACTTAGACCGAACAATCTCAATGCCGAACAACATTCAAATGCCGAACAAACATATACATGCCGAACAATTTCAATGCCGAACAGAACCTTTGACTGGACAATGTCTTTAACCGAACGAGGCCTTTAGCCGAACAAGGACTTTAGCCAAACACTTGACAATGACTTAACCGGACCAGGATACATGCCGAACTCTTCTCAGGACGAACAATGCAATTGCCGAACAACATTTAAATGCCGAACGATATAAATGTCAAATCAGACTTAAACCGGATACTTCATAAATTACATGTTTTCTAAATCTGGAACTGTAACCACCACCAGGCGGGCTCTTCGAGACGGTCAGCGATGACGGTCTTCGAAGGCAACGGTTCGAAACTCATTTTTATATCCTTGAAATCTTATTGCTTGCACACAATTGCTTGCACTAGTTCACACACCACGTGGGGGGAAAACTCGTGTTGCTAATTCTAACGTTCAACGTTTTTTTTAAGTATAGTTCTCTCAAGCACTTAGCCAGGTTCGTTATTTATTTGGGATGTCGAGAAAATCTAGCTCTGCCACTATATCCGACATGCCTGGGCCGTCATCAAGGCAAGGAGCCGCTGATACTTCTAACCCATCGACTTCTCCTGCTCGTAACTTGGTGCCTGATGCTCTGGAGGCAACCATCTTACTAGACAATCCGATCGATTCCCAAGCCTCGAAGATCAACGAAGCTACTCTGCGACGGATATGCTCCTTTCACAGGATTCCTTTTGCCGACGTGTTAGTTCCTTCAAGACACAATCGCCCTCATCTGCCCCCAGTCGGGTACACTACCTGCAACAAGTTCATGTGTTGGATGGGCAGCGTGCCTCCATTCAACTTATTTCTCCGGGATGTACTGCAGTACATAGACATAGCTCCATCGCAGCTGCACCCGAACGGCCATGCATTTCTATATGGGACTTACCTACTTTTCATGGCTGTCTTCTCCAGACCTCCAACCGCCGGTGATATCAGATATATTTACATGTTCAAGAGACGGAAAGACAGTCCTTCTTTTATATTCCTCGAGCCATACCACAAATGCCAGATCTTGACAGGGGCCTATAGCAAATTTGCCCTGTACAAACAGGAATGGTTCTATGTGCGCTGCCCTTCTGGTTTCGCTAGGAGATGGGTTGAAGGCAGTAAGTCTCTCTGCCGAGTCACTATTCGTATTTGATCGGAGTCATGCTTTTCCTAACTCTTCATTTCATCTTTTCAGGTATCAACCCGCGCCCGGAAGGCCGAGGATATTCTGAGGCTGTCGATGCCATTAGAGCTCTTCCTGCCGAGGATCGAGACATCCGAGTTATCATTTCAAATGAATCACTATCGGGGTTCGGCTTGCTGGCTCCTGGTCGTCGGATCAGCCTTCCAGAAGGTGTTACCATTCCCAAACCTCCGTCCGGTAAAGGGAAAAAACTTGCCGGATCGTCGTCGCGCCGCGCTCCCGACACGCACGAAGAAGGCGAGCGCAAAGAGGATGATGCCCCTGAAACTCAGGGTGAGAATGCGGGTCCCGCTCAGAATCCGGCAGTCGAAGTTCACGACATTGAGACGTCGTCCTCCCCTTCGAAGGGAAGGAAGAAGTTAAAATATAAAGTTCAGAAGGAGAAAGTTGGTGGTACTTCAAAAGTCACACTTATTCCGCCTGAGAAAGAGGCTTCTTCGCAGCATCTGGAAAGCTCCTTGAGGGGTCTATCGAACCTTTCTATTGCCGAAGACATACTTAATTACGGGTTTGATGATCCTGAAGCCCTCAAATTTTCTTCGCCCGCTAGAGGCAATGCGGGAGTTCAACTCCCGGTCCAAGGAGACAACACCCCGATTAGTAAAGATAAACGAACTGGTCCGTCGGGGGGAACACTAGGACACACACGCACATATGCATTCCATCATACACTTCAAGTTTTTCCTCATCTCACGGACTTTTCTTAACTCGTTGTTATCTCCATTCTTTGCAGGTGATATGGGGCGTTCTCACAGACTCGATCGTCTTCAGGGCTCTTCTGTATTTCATCACTTTGGACGGGATTCTGGTTCAGGCAGACGCAGGGACAGAGGCGATTATGAAGATAGGGACAATCGTCCCCGCGAGTCATCTCACCGCAAGAAGGCACACTCTCAATCTTCCCAGTCCCGTGATCTTCCTCCTCTAACTGAAACGGATAGGGAGAAGTCTTTACAGAAGGGTTATCAATCTGATGCTCCTCGAGAAAAACATTCCAGTTCATCGAGTACAAGGCAAGTTCGAGAGCAACGGAAAAGAACGGAATTCTCAAAGCCTCCTCCTCCTACTCCTGCGGTGGACCCAACTGTCGCGGAAAAGATGGTCGACCTTAAGGCCAAGTTTCCGAAAATCTGCTTTGACGGCTTGAAGTTCCTCCCAGCCATCCATCATATTCCCGGGCACGTGAAGCAAAGTGCCATTGCCTGCAATAACGACGTCTATGTTCAACATGACGCGTTCGTGCACTTGGTGGAGAAGATCTCGGAAGTGTCCGTCGAGTGTCAACACGAGATTGATCGCCTTAACCTAGAGGCTGGCAGCGATAAGAAAATCATCAAACTCCAAGACGAAGAGCTTGCTTCGTATAAGTCGAAGCTAGAAGCCGCTGAACAAAGCACAAAAGACACTACTGAGGCAGTTACTCGTTTAGAGGCGGCTCGCAAAAAAGACCTCGACGGAGCAGTCCAGCGCAGTGGCGCCCTCGCCCTAGAAAAAGACTCTGTCCAAAAGGAAAGGGACGCGCTTGCCACCCAAGTCAAAGAGCTGAAAGAATTACTCTCCAAGGAGAAGGAGGATAAGGTAGCTGCTCAAGAAGAATCACAACGATACTGTGATGAGATCGTTGCTACCCGACTCCTGAAAACAAAGCTCGATGACGAACTCGCTGGGGTTGAGAAAATGAAGGATGAGGCCCGTGAGGAGGGCAAAAGAGAGGCCGCGAAGGAGATTGATTCTCGCCTCGAGACGGCCGCGGAGGCCGGCAGGGAAGAGGTCAAAAACATGTTTGACCCGTTGATTGCTGAATATGGAGCCCGCGTCCTTATGCATCGTGACTTAACATTCTTGGGCGACTGCTACCTTGAGTCCCTAGCTGAGGCCTGGGAAACCTTGATAAGGATCAGGAAGATCGAGTCAGGCTCCGAAGAGGTCGATGAGGAGGCCTTGGTGAAGGAGTTCCTTAGGGGGAACGAGCCATCGGATTTATCCGTAGCATTGGCACTTTACAGCAAAGGCTCTCCCCTTCTAAAAGAGAAAGATGATGAAGCTGGCCCGTCCGGGACCAATGTTACTGTTCTTCACACTGCTGCTCAATCCGCCGCTCAATCGGCCGGTCGACCGACACTTGATCCATTCGAGCAGCATGTTGGTTATGACCCCGAAGACCCCGGGCTTGGTGCTCATGTGCTATCACCTATCCTGGAGGGTGAAACCCCACGAGCCACCGATAGCCAACCGGAACTTGGTAGGAAATTCTTCTTTCTCTAGAAGTTGAAAGATCCCGTCTTTTTTCGGAAGTGGCTACTCGTTCTAACGCTCATTCTTTATGTTTTCGTGCAGGTTGTTATGACGCCGAGCAAACTCCGAGGAGCGATGACGCCAAGGAGGAGGCAAGGAAAACAAGTGATGTTGTCCACGCGGGAGTACTCCCTGATCCCGATGCTCAGGTGATCGGGGCGCTGGATGATGATAAGCTCGACGCTTCATCTCCTACCGAAGGGGACGATGAAATTGAAATCACCGGCGCCACTGAGCATACCTCGCATATGAGCATGAAGGACCGTCTTGCCGAAGAGGAGAAGAAAAAGGCCGAGGTCAAAGTTGAGCCTGGAATCCTGGAACTTACCGACCCACGGAACAGACCTTTGAAAATCATCCTCCCGGGCAGGTCCAAACCGCTAGATGTTCCGTCTCCTACTCCTGACTCCGCCTCCTTAGCAAGCAAGAAGTCCAAGAAAAGGCACAAGGGAGAGGAGTCATCGGGAAAGACGAAGGAAGACAAGAAGAAGAAATCGAAGAAATGATCGATATACTCGTTCAACGAGCTTCTTGCTTAAGTCTTGTAATCGCTTTTATCTTACGTAGCTTGTAGTTTGTATAGACAGGTCTGGATTTTGTAGGAGTGATCATGTAATCCCATTTTGAACTTATCGAATAAAGTTTAGTTTCTTTTTGTTTGAATGATTCCCTTGTCTTTCTTCGGTTTGCTGACTAATTGTAGCCATAACTCAAGTTCTTATGGGTTGCATCATCTCCCCGTCCATTCCCGTGTTGTTCAAGCATTTCTGGACATGGAATACTTCTCGTCCCGCATTTCTTGAGTACTTGGACTTTTTGCTGACTCTGTGCTCCGGGGACTTGGAGACTTGAAACCGTTTATACTCTAGTCCGCGCCCTGGGGACTTGGAGTACTCCTCTCCGCACTCTGGGGATTCGGAGATTTGGAATCGTTTATACTCTAGTCCGCGCTCTGGGGACTTAGAGTACTCCGCTCCGCACTCTGGGGATTCAGAGAGTTGGAATCGTTTATACTCTAGTCCGTGCTCTGGGGACATAGAGTACTCCGCTCCGCACTCTGGGGATTCGGAGATTTGGAATTGTTTTATACTCTAGTCCGCGCTCTGGGGACTTAGAGTACTCCGCTCCGCACTCTGGGGATTCGGAGAGTTGGAATCGTTTATACTCTAGTCCGCGCTCTGGGGACTTAGAGTACTCCGCTCCGCACTCTGGGGATTCGGAGAGTTGGAATCGTTTATACTCTAGTCCGCGCTCTGGGGACTTAGAGTACTCCGCTCCGCACTCTAGGGATTCGGAGATTTGGAATTGTTTTATACTCTAGTCCGTGCTCTGGGGACTTAGAGTACTCCGCTCCACACTCTGGGGATTCGGAGGTTTGAAATCGTTTATACTCTAGTCCGCGCTCTGGGGACTTAGAGTACTCCGCTCCGCACTCTGGGGATTCGGAGATTTGGAATCGTTTATACTCTAGTCCGCGCTCTGGGGACTTAGAGTACTCCGCTCCGCACTCTGGGGATTCGGAGATTTGGAATCGTTTATACTCTAGTCCGCGCTCTGGGGACTTAGAGTACTCCGCTCCACACTCTGGGGATTCAGAGATTTGGAATTGTTTTATACTCTAGTCCGCGCTCTGGGGACTTAGAGTACTCCGCTCCGCACTCTGGGGATTCGGAGAGTTGGAATCGTTTATACTCTAGTCCGCGCTCTGGGGACTTAGAGTACTCCGCTCCGCACTCTGGGGATTCGGAGAGTTGGAATCGTTTATACTCTAGTCCGCGCTCTGGGGACTTAGAGTACTCCGCTCCGCACTCTGGGGATTCAGAGATTTGGAATTGTTTTATACTCTAGTCCGCGCTCTGGGGACTTAGAGTACTCCGCTCCACACTTTGGGGATTCGGAGGTTTGAAATCGTTTATACTCTAGTCCGCGCTCTGGGGACTTAGAGTACTCCGCTCCGCACTCTGGGGATTCGGAGATTTGGAATCGTTTATACTCTAGTCCGCGCTCTGGGGACTTAGAGTACTCCGCTCCGCACTCTGGGGATTTGGAGATTTGGAATCGTTTATACTCTAGTCCGCGCTCTGGGGACTTAGAGTACTCCGCTCCACACTCTGGGGATTCGGAGATTTGGAATTGTTTTATACTCTAGTCCGCGCTCTGGGGACTTAGAGTACTCCGCTCCACACTCTGGGGATTCGGAGGTTTGAAATCGTTTATACTCTAGTCCGCGCTCTGGGGACTTAGAGTACTCCGCTCCGCACTCTGGGGATTCGAAGATTTGAAATCGTTTATACTCTAGTCCGCGCTCTGGGGACTTAGAGTACTCTGCTCCGCACTCTGGGGATTCGGAGATTTGAAATCGTTTATACTCTAGTCCGCGCTCTAGGGACTTAGAGTACTCCAGTCCGCACTCTGGGGACTTGGAGGTTTAAGTCGAGAGCAGTCGCATTTCCATTCTTTAATTTGTATTCATCTACTGTATCGAGGCTAATGTCGTCGAATGAACAATCGAACCATGTTTGCTCACGGAATAGGATTCTGCCCCCCAGGATAAGGGACGGAATTTGAAAAATGGACGATCCACTCTCGTCCGCTTGGTGATTATAGCTCTTCCAATCAAGTCAAGGAAGGAGGTATATGACGGATGGTTAGATCACATCCATGTTGGGTTAGATAGCCAAATCTCTTACAATTTGCTCCGTATCTCCTTTTAGAAAATAAGGATAATATATTGTTGAGTAGACAAAGTAAGTTGCATATGTTCCAAGGTGCAGTCGTGTCCATATATTGACAGCGATGGTTAGCGAGTACGCAGTCTACCATAGCTACTTCAAGTTGGGCTTTCGAACAACCTTTCGTGTTCAGGGTAGGATTTGATGTGTAGATGATCAAATCACGTCCACTTTAGACGGATCCCGGCGTCACTGAGCTTCATGAGGGGTATCTGTATTTTGTTGAACTTTGTTCTATGACTCGATTGGAGTGGATGATCGGGCCATATTCATTCCAAGCATTTTAGGTCTCCAAGTCAAATGTGGAGGTTGATGGATGGATGGTCGGTTGTTCGAATCGATCATAAGTTGAGCATACGAACTCGGATCATCTTGAAACTTGGAACATTGGCTTCCCTGGCTTTGATTGGTCTTGTTAATCGTGGCTCAATCCAGACTCGGACAAAATCCATCGATATCCATAGTGAGCCTTTGTGTAACCGATCTCCAAGACGAACTGTCACTGGTTTCTAATCAAGTTCTTGGTGTCTATACTCCTCCGTATTGTGCCCATAAGTCTCATGGAAGTGACAATATTTCCCGGTCCGTTTTTGTTCCTCGGTCGATTCTTTCGGACGTGGCTTTCTGTATTGAAAAGTATTGCAGGTGGATAGGTAGATGTTCTCAAGTGGCGCGTTCAGCGGAGTATACTCGCTGTAGCTTGGAATTCTCGACTTCCACTTCCCCGCTTCTCTCTTCTTTCCTTGATTCCTTCCTCCGGACTCCTTAGACTGCCCAGGCTTATTCTGGACATTGAGTTGGACCTTTCCCGAGCTGTCTCCAGATTGCTTCACAGCGATGTTGCTCTTTATTGACTCTTGGACAGGCCCTGGCGCCTTATCTCGTCGTACCCACCTAGCTTCCTCTCTTCTTATGAACTGGTGTGCCTTAGAGTAGAAACGCTCTAGCGTAGCTGGAGGTTTTCCTGCCAGCCAGTCTCCAAACTCAGAGTCTGGATCCACACCTCTCATTACAGCCATCAGAATGGCATGGTCATTGGGATTACTGACTTCAGTTGCTGCCACGTGGAATCTTTGCAAATATTCCTTCAACGATTCCCCAGGATTTTGGATTACACTTGACAGAGACATCACGTCCTTTGGGCGCGTAGTGTGTATCCTAAACTGCTCAATAAACTTCTTTGCCAACTCCTCGAAATTTGATACGGATCGCGGAGGAAGTCGGGTGAACCACATAGTAGCGATCCCAGATAGAGTAATCGGAAAGCACCTACACTTGGTGGCATCATTCGCTCTGGCTGAATCCATCATCCATTCGTACCTCATGACATGTTGTCTAGGGTCAGTCTTTCCTTCATATGCAGGAATAGTAGGCATACTAAACTTCTTGGGGTACGCTGCTTGAAACACAACATCCGTGAATGGAGTATGACTTCTTGACACTCCCCAGTCATCATTTGATAAGCCCTGATTCTCTTTCATCAGTTGCCTGATCATGGCTGTCAGATCGGGTGTCTGTATGGAAGGCGGAAGGTTGGAGTCTGTTCTACGCGCCTGTCCATGCTGATGCCTCCTCTCTTGGCGATCTGCCAATCGTGCATCTTGAGGTTCGACATCGTTAGCATTTTGATGATCTGGGCCTCTATCTTCCATCTGTATCCCGGTCCTGAAGCTTCCAGCTCTTGCTTGGTCGCGGTCTCCAGCTGTTCGAACAGCAGCATCTGCTCGCGCAGCATCAGTCTTACGGCGTCTGCGCCTGGGAGGTTCATCAGAGGAAGTAGAGCTGTCAGATGAGGAGTAAGCAGCGGGATTGCCCCCAGCATTCTGTTGCTGCTGTTGAGTAAGTTGTGCCATCAGGTTGGCATTGGCTTGCATCTGCTCTCCTAGTTGTCTCCTACTTTCCCTGAGCTCTCTCATCAAGTCGTTGAACTCTATTCTGGTGACAACTGGAGTTTGGTCCTGAGTGGCAACTCCTGTATTTGGAATTGCTGGTTGATTGCTAGGCCCTGCTTGTTGTACGCTAGCAGTCTCGTGGGCATCCGCATTGTGAGAAGCTGACCTGGTACGTGGTCTTGCCATTGTAGAGTTATTGGTATGAACTCTGAGTAGAATCAACGGATGTCCTATCAGTGAGTCGGATCTTCTTTGGGGGATTTGTTCAATCCAGTAGCTTCAAAGCAGATCCTTGAGGTTTGAGAATTCAATTCTCAGTGAAAGCACCAAAGTGTTAGCACCAAAATTGGTCACTAACCTCGTTCAGAAAGATTGTGTAGAGATATAAGTGATGAAAGTAAATTAAACAGAGAAGACAATGCTAATTTAAATGAAGAAAGTAAGAACACCAAATTTATAGTGGTTCAGCGTAATTGCCTACGTCCACTTTGTTCGACTTTATTGATTTCCTTTATAGTTGATTACAAATACAATTCGTGAATCAAATGCTTGAGTGAAGTTGTTAAGTAGAGAAGATGAGTCTTGAAAATGGCAGAGTCTCCCCGGTGTTTTCTCTCCAAAAAAGGATCCCTTTCACTGTGACCCTGCCCCTCTATTTATAGGCAAATATGGGCTGGACTTCCCAAGTGGGCTGGATAGCCGAACGCTCTAGCCCCAGTACAGTGGTCGCTGTATGCCGAACTAGGTGTGCCGAACGCTCTGATGCCGAACAGTCCCTTATATGTCGAACGATGTGGTTGGTGTCTGGGAAGTGCAGGATGTTTGTCAGTCGAACCGAGTACTCTTGTATGCCGCGTGCTCTTGTATGCCGAGCAGTCTTGATGCCGAGTACTCTTGCATGCCGCGTGCTCTTGCTGCCGAGCATTGGTTGACGCTGAGTTCCACTGCATGCCGAACCCTGCTGGATACTTCGCCGATCACTACAGGATGTCGGACTCTCTGGATGCTGTGTACTTCGCCGAACACTACTGGATGCCGAGTACTCTCTGACGCCGAGCGCTTTTGTATGCCAGCACTCTTGTATGCCGAGCACTCTTGTATGTCGAGCACTCTTGTTGCCGAGCACTAGTTGACGCCGAGTGCCGCTTGATGCCGAGCACCCCTATACGCCGAGTACCTTGGGATGCCGAGCGCTCTTGTTGCCGAGTTCTCCTATCACCGAGTTCTAATGATGCTGAACGCTAGCGCTGAACATTGGTTGTCGCCGAGTGCCTGTTGATGCCGAGTACTACGCCGAGTACTCCTGGATGCCGAGCAGTCCTTCATGCCGAGCTGTGGCCAATGCCGAGCACTCAGTTGCCTGGTCAAATCTCCAGGAAACAGGTATGAATTCCTAACACTAATTCATGTTCATTTGCTTTTGATTTGGGTTGAATTGGTGAATTGTTAAATTTTTGGTTTTTGGAATCCAATTTGCTAAAAATCCAACCTTTGATGTTTGAACACGTTAGTGGAGCATTTCAAAGGGCCATACATGGCTGGGTTGTCGAGTGGCATAAATCCTCAGTTGAAGTTGCTCAATTCGTCGCTTCTGTCGTGTATCGAACTTGCCCTAAAGGGGGCTAGACTGAACCAGAACATGAAAAATGTTCGTCACTAGACGTCTGCAGGAAAGCTCAGACGTCTGGAGTTTGCTTCAGAGAATTTCCTGAAACTTACTGCAGACGTCTGAGTATATACTCCAGACGTCTGGAGTATGTTATTTCCAGTTTTTATCGACTCGTGATTTTCCGATTTGTTGATATCTTTTATTATCTTCTCTGATGACTTCTCTTTCGGGATTTTTGTGGCTATCCATTTTTGATGGATTCGGAATCGATTTCTCTGGGTTTGATTCACGTCTTCGTATGTGAATTTTTGATGGTTGATTCTACAATCATTTTGTGATTTGTCACTTTTAAATACAAAGGTTTCTATACTAGTAGTAAATATTAAAACTCTTTTACAAAGATGATTTCAACTTTATTTTTAATACAAAGCTCTTTTATAAAACCGTTTTCTAATCTATTAGTATATACAAACCTTTACCTCATTCGTATGAGAAAATCTAATTAAACGGCTTAGCAAAACAAGTGGTATGAAACGCTTGCGTTTACTTCGTCGGTTAATTTATGGACTTGTTCGATTGAAAATCTTGTGACAATTTTCGAGTGGAAATCTACAATTTGTTCGTAAATATTTAAGTTAAACTAGTGGTTATGGGACATGAAGCTAAACTCATATATTTACTAGCTTAGTGTAATCGACACTTTTATTGATCAATGATGATCATTTTGTGATTTAGACTAGCGATGTGAGATGTCTATTTGTCTGCGAGGGAGACTAAACCCCGTTTCTATGGAACTTCGGTTCAATTTGGCGGGGTAGCGACCCGTGGTCTTCGGACCGTTTGTAGAGCTTCGGCTCAAAATTTATGGTTAGCGACCATGGAATAGCGTTCCATTTGTGATACACGTGTTGGTGAGTTTTCATGCTCCCGTTTGTGATAGGCCTCCCCCTTTGCGATTTCTGTATTGTTACTTGATGATTTCTAGAATTTGTGTTTCACCTCTTTATGTGATTGGCAATGATATGTTTATCAATATTTGTAGTTTGGTGAATAAAATAAAGAATATGATATTCTTTTTGGTGCTTTAAGATTTATGAGATGTTGTATGATTTTGTCGTTGTCTATATCATATTTTTTCTAGTGTGACAATATCGTTATCATACGTTCTTATTGTATCTCTGTTTATATTTCATTCCTTTATCTGATATTTATAGCTAGACTGATCTGTTTATTATTTTCTTATTAAATATCGGGTCAGACCGAGATGTTACAGGTGCTTCTGCTTGACTCCTTATTTGGATCATCTTCTGACTTTTGTCTAACTACATTACATTTGTAGTTTTTGTTGTTATACATTTGAGATATAGACTCCTTGATGTATACTTATTCTTTTGTCTAGCACTTGTAACTATTCTTTTGTGATATTGTGGATCTTATTTGACCACTAATCTGATGTACACTTTTATGTGTTATATTCATATCGGTTTCCGCCTTTGAGATATGAACATCTGTGACTGATTTATGTTATGTTTATTTCTATATTTGTTTCCGAGGTCCACTTAGCCACTGTGTGGTAGCTTTGAGTTTGTATCGGCAAGTCGGATTTCCTCTTGAAATTAAATGCATGTTATACTATCTGATATATCGGTACTCGCACAAAGCAACTACACGGTTGGTCGCTCCTCAATAGCCTTATTCTTTACGCTAGTTGACGGCATTACTCCGTAGTGTCCTTGGCTAGCATGAGTATAGAGGTGGGGCGCCACATACACCATATTGTTAAAATCAAAAACCTAAAGTATAAATTGGAATTAGTACAAGTTGGCTAATATGATTTTTAGACCAAGTTATATCTCTCTTGTAATTGAATGGAAAACCCAAAAATAAGTTAACCCTAAATTAAACTAGTCTATTTAAACTGTACAAATCTATGAATTTAAAATTAAAAAAAAGTAGGGTAAATTGCAAAGACTGGTTACTGTAAATTGATGCTTAAGGTTCACCATGGAAGTCCAAAATCGACCAAATTAATAACTAATTAAAATCAAACAAAGAAAATAGAACAACCTTAAATTTTACACTACGACTGGTCGACCGTTCACTTTGAGTGGGCGATCGCAAGCTGTCGATTGGTAGGGTGTAGCAGTCGACTAGTTAACAGCCCAAATGCATAATTTGAACCTCGACCTAAGGCCCAGGTTAAAATAAAAATTATTATTTGTATGAATAACTATATTGTATACATATGTGTAGACGTTAGAGATAGTAGGATAGCTAGTTCTTTATGAGACGACGCTAGGACATTGTGGGGTTAGGTAAATGTTCATTACCCAATGTGGGGTCGATTATTCGACTTGGGTTGATTCTATCACAAATGGCGCTCGTATGAAGTTCTATGGTGGATGCGCAGCACTAATAGATACCTAATGAAGTGTGTAGGCCCAGCATAATGGGACTCCTTGGTATTCACAAATTCTAACGTGACATGATACTATGTGGTTGATGGACCCTAGCACGTGCAATAAGAGGCGTATACTACAATTCAAAAGGTGGACACAGATGCAGACGAGGAGACACACCGATGACTTGACATTGCAGGCTCCCCCTTAATGCGTAGCTAGGATACGTGTAGTCGTAGTTGTGGTAAATTTATTTCCATGTGGAAATTATAGGGAAACTTATGTGAGATAGTTATGCGTAGTCGTAATATGAGATGTTGTCCCATACGGGGAAGTTGTAGATGATCCAATGTTGTGCAGCTCTAGGAGTGGTGATCGATCGTTAGTTATTAAAGTTTGATCCGTAGTTCGATCCTTGTAGAAGCGTGCACAAGTTGCTAGTGTAGGTGTGTGTTGTGTGTTAAATAAAAACTCTTAAGTAAAGGACCCTAGGAATACATGAACACTTATAGGACACCCTAGATCACACAAGATAGAATTAAAGTTAACTACACATGATCACCATACATTAAACATGTACTCTTACCAGACTTTTGTCTGACCCACATGTTTCCTTTTTTCCCCTACCACAGGAGGACAGGGCAGCAGGTGCTTTTGCCGGATTTCAGTATGTAGAGAGCTGAGCTCATCACAGGAGTTGCTTATCCTTTATTTACTCTGTGTAACTTACTATCTTATCAGTACTCGGTATTTCTTCTATCAGACTATAAGTAATATTTCTATGTACTCTATATTTGACTACTCATTGTTTTTTTTTACTGTTTTTTGAGATATTTTCTGAGATGGTTATTTTCTATTTTTATTATTTGTTCCACTCCACCGTGACTTCTGAAAGTGTACTATATCTTAGATCATATTTGTTTATTTTAGTCTTTGTAATGTTATAAAAATCTGATCGCTCGTACTTCTTGGCATCGACGCGAGCCTGAAAGTCACTCTAGACTTTGGATTGGTGTATCGAGGGGTGTGGATTGCCATAAGATTGAAGAAAGATACATAAGTTTGAAGTCATTTTGAAGCATTTAAAGTTAAGAATAACAATCACAGCATTTTAAAAGTGATATCGTTGAGTGCTATAGTAGACCCAGAAATTTGGAATTTTACACACTTTAAAGTTTTGTCGATTTTCGATAAGCTATTAGACTTTTTAAAGTCCAATCTTTTTTACATAAAGCAATAAACACATAATGCATTATAACTATGGTGAGAAACCTCTAAGGATCTATAACAATCTGCCTTTCTTACACCTAAAGGCGATACTTAATACATCCTCGATATTCATGTGCATATCATTTAAGCATCCGAAAGACGGATCATTTAGGGTGAAAGAAAGAAAAGATAGAATAGAGTCTCACAAAACATGACGAGCAATATATAATATACATAAAATCTTTACAAAAATCAATCATCTTTATTTATACACAACCTTAGAGTACACTAACCTATTATCAGCTTGAACGGTTATAACAACCTGTCCTTACAATTGCTCACAAATACAGAGAAGAACAAAACAAAACATCGGAAGAATATAATATACGTGAATACGTCTGGAAGAATCTAGCTTGTCACCTGAAGCTCCAAAGAATTTAGCTAATTCTGGAAAATATGCTCGGGCTGATCCGAGCATTATAGGAAAACAACGCCCGGTCGGTCTGTTAAAACCAGCATGAGAAACTCAAATCACAAGGAACTTTATTATAACTTGTAAAACACTTATAAAATCAAAGATATCTCGTAAAACCACGCTACACATAAACACGGACAGATTTTTACCTTACGATAACCAAAACATTTTTACAGAAAATCCGATGATATTATGATAATGTCTAGAATACAAATACATATTAATCATAGCTAAAATTGCTACATTGTTAAATTCCAGCGTAATAGGTATACAGTCAAGTCCGCACGGTGCTTATTGGAGAATGGAGTCCAACAATGGCAAGGTAAAGGACTACCTTCCGTACAGTACATCCCTAGATAAAATGTACTTGGGGTCAGACCCTGAACTTGGTCCACCCCTGCCAACACAGAACCAGCCTACCCCTGAACTTGGATAGTACTAAATATGTCATCACCCCAGTTTTTCTCAACCTTTATTGTAACAACCCAAAATTTAATTCATAATAATTAATTCGTTAATTAATTAGATAATAAAATAACTTTGTGAAATCATCATAATTAAGCAACGGAAGTTGCACCATTGTGTCCGTGGTAATTTTCTGGTCAATTTCCATATATAGAACGTCAAAATTTGAGCTAATATGACCAAGTTATAAAATAGGCAAAATAAGCAGAAAACGAAGAATATATATATATATATATATATATATATATATGTATGTATGTATGTATGTATATATATATAGGCAGGTCGACCGACTGGTCGAACTGGGCAACAAGCGGTCGACCACCCGATCGACCCGCCTCTGCTATTACGAATGAACGAACGTTCGTTCGTTTGAACATTCCAGAGCCTTAAACTGAAGTGTTTTGCATTCTTTATTTTAATCCGGTCCTTTTATTTTTGCATCCGATGGCTTTTATTCAGCCTACGACGTGGTTGCATCCCATTCCATCTTCAAAATCCAATGATCTAAGATCCACTTCTACCCCTATAAATAGACCCCTAGACCTAACACTTTTTCTCATTCTAGATTTTCTCCAATTGGGTTCACCTTTCTAGGAAGGACCCTAAACGGAATAATTTTTCCAAAGGAGAAAATCGTTATAAATTAAATTATTTTACAACTCCAAGTGGATTCGGGAAGACCAAAGGAAGAGCTTAGGACCGGAGGTGAGTGATTGTAATTATTTTAGATTTCTTCAAGTAATTTAAAATAATAGGGTTTCCAGTAGTTGTAGTTTTACTACGATTTTGGAATAGCCTTTTCGGTAGTTTATTTACAGCTTTTTAGAATTATTTTCAGTCTATTTCCTTTCGGCTATTCTTTTCAATAATTTTAGTTATTCCTGTTAATTATAGCTTTCCCGTTTATTTACAGTATTTTAGTTTATTTACTGTTATTTATACGTTATTTACATCTTCTTTCTACGCTTTGGATTTTCTTCTATTTTCAGTTTTCTTTTATTCTTCCTTCTTCTTCGCCTATGGATTAGAATAGGATTAATGCAAATATGGATTAAATTTTAAGAAAACTAAAATAATGGAATATAAGATGTAAATTTCAAAGACTGTAATATAAATGGAATTGGACTGAAATTATGCCTAATTATGACGTTAATTGGACTGAATTAAAAAGATTGGCCTAGTTATAACTTAGAATTATTACTAAAAAGAGAAAAAGATGAAAGAGGCTTATTTTCACACTTAGACCTTGGGTTAAGTAATAAGCATAATTATAACGTAGTTTATAATAAGAAAAAGAACAGAATAAGGCTTATTTTAAGACTTAGGATAAATTAATGAGCACAGATAGTAGAGAAAAGTGTAAAGGCTTATTTAAATAATTTATCTAAGTTAATAAGCAAAGATGAAAGTAGGACCTGTAGCAAATAGCATTCCCTATTAGACAAAATGGTGGTCGTACATTAGCCTGAAGTGAGACGAGGGCACGCTTATGCTAAGAATGGTAGTAATTGGTCAAATAGAAGTCCAAATCACGGGGGATATAAATAAGGGGCGCAACTAGATATTGTTTGGATGACGGGCCAGTACCAAAAGCATTTCCCCTATTTTCTATAGACACACGGTGATCTCACATTTGCCTGAAGTGAGATGAGGGGCACGCTTATGCTGGAGTTCGAGGTAATATGAAGACCCAATAGGTGGAGCAAAAGATAGTATGGGCATGTTGGCAGTTACGCGTGCGACTTTCATTCGAGTGCTCAGTAATCGCTATGAGTTCCAAGCGCTTAGTATGAGTGTCTTTCGTAGACACCATTGCCTTCTGTGTAGGGAGCTATATATGTCGTCCGGATCCACAGTGGGTGCTCTGTGCATCTTTCGTAGATACCATTGGCTGCTGTGTAGGGAGTTATATAGCGTCTGGTCCGCAGTAAGGTCTATGAAGTAGCAGGCCGATCAAAAAGGGTAGAATTAGGGTTACATCCTAATTACAGGATTAGGAATTCAGCCTAAGCAGAGCAGAAATCAAGGACAAGTGCAAGCAATCAAAGTTAACCTATCTTATAAATTGAGCAATATTTAATCGTACGTATTTCCAGTTTATTTCTTTCCTATTTCCTTGGTTATCCTTATTTATGCTAGAACTGTTGTAGAGTCAATTATTTTTATCTTACTTAAAGACTCTAGTAATTACTATCATTCACCAGACTTTTAGTCTGACCCACTCCTCTATTTTCCCCTTTTCCCTCATAGGCAATCAAGGGAGAAGTCAGTAGATTGCTGTTGCTTGGAGTTTTCTTGGAGGAGATTTCTACTATGTATTTATTTTATTTTCAGCTTTTGTTCTTTCTATGTACTGGCTTATTATGAGGGATATTATGTACTCTGATTTTTGAGACTATGAGTTTTTGTTTCATGAGACATATTGGTTTTTTAGACATGTATGTGGTATTTGGTATTTGACTTATTTATGAAGCAATTATGAAGTTTTGTTTTAATTAAGTTATTATTTTAAGTTTCCGCTGTTTTTATATATTTTTGTCTTGCGAATCTTAGTCTCTATTAGCTTTAGTTATACCTACAACGCACCACACCTTTTAATGTGTCCTTTTGGGTATATTAAGGGGTGTGGGGTATTTCACTTGGTATCAGAGCCTAAGGTTACAGGATTCCTAAAAAAATTATTTTTAAAAGTAAATTATTTTTTCAAAATAACTTGTTTTAAAATTATTTTTTAGAAAAGAACTTTTAGAAATGATTTTCAGTATAAAAGTGTTTTTATAAAAATCCCCTCATATGTCCAGTCAATCTCCCTTTGACTCTTTGTTAAACTATCATTTTCTTTTCATAGAATGGCTGATGCCCCGAACCTTCCCGAGGGCATCCCTTTCCTAGTCTGGTTTCGTAGGTACTTACAAGCCACGACTCCAGAGGTGCACGGGCCAACGCCCAATCCTACACCAGTGGGTAGGAATCCCATCGACCCACCTGCCGCCATCTATTTCTCTAAGCTTTGTAAAGATTTTGCGAGTTTGGGTGGAAAGACTTTTTCTGGCAAGGAGATTTTTATGGAGGCGAGAGCATGGCTTAGGGACATAGAGATGATTTTTGGTCTTTTGGGATTGCATGGTTAACAGCGAGTTCAGCTAGCCGCTTGGCAGCTGAAGGAGGAGGCATCTTCTTGGTGGGAGGTGATAGAGTTGGAGGGTAGAAATGTTACTTGGGGTGGATTCCGGGAGCGATTCGATAGGAAGTTTCTATCTCAGGCGGAAGAGAGTGTTCAGCTGGAGAGGTTTATCAATTTGAAGCAAGGGAGTCTGTCTGTTAAGGAATACATCAATGAATTCAATGAGCTATCGCGGTTTGGTATGGATTTGGTGAACACACAATATAAGAAGGCTATGATGTTTGCGAAGGGATTGAATCAACCCCTTCAGGGACTATTGCTGACTCATGTATCGATGGGAGCTATTTATGAGTCTTTGGTCAAGATGGCGCTTATGTCAGATACAGTCTAGGAGGGAGAGTCTAAAGAGGAGGTTAAGTCAAAAGGTTCAAAGAAGAAGTAGTGGGAAAAGAAGAAGAAGAAGAAAGGTGATGGTCCTCGGAAGCAGATTAAGAAAGGACTAAAGTGCCATAATTGTGTGAATATTGGGAATATGGCCAAGGATTGCAGGATGGATAAGATGAAGCGTAAGTGCTATGTTTGCGGGCAACCCGGTCATATGAGTAGGAGTTGTCCCCAGAGAGTTAGTCAGGGAGCGAGTGCATCAGTTGCGCAGATTCAGGCGTTAGACACAGCACCTTTCAGTAGCATTCCAGATAGAGGTAGGAAAGTCACAGTTGAAGGTTTGATTTCTATATTTGATTTTCCCATTCGGACTTTATTTGATTCTGGAGCATCACACTCTTTTATCTTTAGTTCTCTAGTAGATTGTTTGCACTTGAACATATCATTAGTAGTAGACCCCATTATTGTTTCAAACCCCATAGGAGGATCGACACACTTATCTATGGTTTGTAGGGGTTTGAAAATCTTTATCAGGCGTAAAATTTGACTGCGACGCCTATGTTTTGGGATTCTCGGGGTATGGGATGATCCTAGGGATGGATGGGCTATCCACATACGGAGCTATATTAGAATGCGAGAGGAGAGTCGTTAGACTTGAGACTTGCAGTGGTAGGACTCTGGAGGTATCTTGCGACCCGCAAGGGTCAGTCATGTTGAGTTTTCTCTATTCCCTTAATTCATCTTCGTCGGAGTTGCATTCAGTTCCTGTCATCGGAGATTTTGCAGATGTATTTGAGGAGGTTAGGGGACTGCCCCCAAGAGAGAGATTGACTTCAGGGTTTATTTGACCGAGAATGCCAAGCCAGTAGCATTACTTATGAGTCACATGGCACCTAGGGAGGGGAAAGAATTGAGCAAACAAATTCGTGAGCTTTTGGAGAAGGGATTCATAAGAAGGAGCATATCGGAGTGGGGAACGGCAGTCGTCTTCGCCACTAAGGTGGATGGTTCTCTCCGACTTTGCGTGGACAATAGGGAATTAAACAAGCTCACCAAGAAGAACCGATATCCACTCCCTAGGATTGATGATCTTTTTGACCAGTTAGTAGGCTCTTCGGTTTTCTCTCAGCTTGATTTAGCCACAGGATTCCATCAGCCTAGGGTGGCGGAGGACAGTATAGATAAGACTGAGTTTAGGACACCAGATGGATTTTTCGAGTGGTTGGTTATGCCTTTTGGGCTAACCAATGCTCCTGCCTATTTCGTTGATTTGATGAGCCGCGTCTTTAGGGATGTCCTAAATAAGTTTGTGGTGGTATTTGTGGATGATATCTTGGTATTTTCCAAGAATATGGAGGAGCATGTTGTTCATTTGGAAGAAGTTCTTCGCACACTTCGTAGTAATCATTTGAGAGCTAGGTTTTCAAAGTGTCATTTTTGGAGAGAGGAAGTTCGTTTCTTGGGACACGTAGTCTCGAAGGAAGGTTTGGCTGTTGACCCCGCCAAGGTCATTGCAGTGCAAGATTTGAAGGCCCCCAAGAACGTTATCGAGGTTAGGAGCTTCCTAGGATTGGCTGGCTACTATAGGAAGTTCATTAGAGATTTTGCCAAGATTTCGGCACTACTTATGTGCCTTACTAAGAAGAATAAAGCTTTCGTGTGGGACATGGTTTGTGAGGATTCCTTCACGAAGCTTAAGAGAGCCCTTCCTAGTGCACCAGTGTTAGTTCTACCCGACGGAGCTAACACTTTCACTGTATACACTGATGCATGCATGACGGGTCTAGGAGCGGTGTTGATGCAAGAAGGGAGGGTAGTGCGTTATGGTAGTAGGCAGTTGACGACGCATGAAAAGAACTACCCTACCCACGATTTGGAGTTGGCTGCCATAGTTTTTGCACTCAAGTCTTGGAGGCACTATTTGCTTGGAGAGAGGTTTGAGCTTTTTACTGACCATAAGTCTTTGAAGTACCTATTCTCGTAGAAGGACTTGAACTTGAGGCAACAGAGGTAGATAGAGTTTTTAGCCTTGTATGATTTTGAGATAGCTTATACCCCTGGCAAAGGTAATGTGGTTGCGGATGCATTGATTAGAAAGAAAGCAACCCTTAGTTCTTTGTTCGTAGAGTGGAGGAGCTTGGAGTTTATTTCTACTTTTGATTTTAAGCCCTCTACGGACATTACTCCCGGATTGTTGGCGACATTAGAGGTGAGGCCTACCCTTATGGATTAGATTGGCTCGAGGCAGCAGGAGGATTTGAAGCTCATGGACATTATGGATAGGATTAGCCGAGGAGAGGTCTCGAGACATCTCCAAAACTATTCCATTGATAGCAGAGGGTGGCTTAAGAGAAATGGGAGGCTTTGTGTTCCACGTGCAAGTGACTTGTTGAGAGCAGTTTTGGAGGAGACGCACCATTCCCGTATGACTATTCATCCGGGTGGTGACAAAATGTATCGGGATATGAAGAGGATGTTCTATTATGGTGGCATGAAGAAGGACGTGGCGGAATTTGTAGCTAAGTGTCTCAAATGCCAAAGGGTAAAAGTAGAGCAGCAGAAGCCCGATGGATTACTTTAGCCCTTAGATCTGCCGGAGTGGAAGTGGGACAGTATTTCTATGGATAAATAGGGTGCTTGAGGATTTGCTATGGATGTGCATTTTGGACTTTGGAGGTACTTGGGAGGACTATCTTTCATTGGTTGAGTTTGCCTACAATAATAGTTATCATGCAAGCATAGGGATGGCATCGTTTGAGGCTTTATATGGGAGACCTTACAAGTCCCCATCATGTTGGGTTGAGTCTACGGAGAAGTTATTACTTGGGCCCGATATGGTCAGAGAGACATCTGAGAGGGTGGATTTGATTCGGTGGAGGATGAAGACAACTCAAGACAGGCAGAAGTCTTATACGGATAAGCGGAGGAGAGACTTAGAGTTTGAGGTTGGAGACTTAGTTTTTATCAAAGTATCCTCGCTTAGGAAGGTGGTAAGGTTTGGATCAAATAGAAAGTTAGTCCCTAGATTTGTTGGACCATTCCCTATCGTAGAGAAAGTTGGGAAGATGGCTTATAGAGTGAAGTAACCCGATAGGCTCGTAAGAGTGCATGACGTTTTCCATGTTTCGCACTTGCGAAAGTGCTTACATGACTCGGCGGAGGTTGTAAAGCCTAGTCAGTTGGAGGAGGTGGAGGTAGAAAGGGAAGCTTCCGTTCGGCGTATCCCCATGAAGATTGTTGGAAGAGACGTCAAGCGACTAAGTAATAAGAAGGTTCCAGTGGTGAAGGTGCAATGGGGAGATGATGTTGCAGACGCCACTTAGGAAGCAGAAGAGAAGATTCACACTTCCTATCCTCATCTTTTTGGTAGTAAGTTTTAGAATTCTTTTTTTTCATCTTTAGTTTTGAATAGGTTCTTTCCTTTATTATCCTTTGGGAGGGTAGAGCTTAGGATTTAACCTATGGATTGTAGGATTTGATGTAAACATGTTAATAGAACATGTTATGAATGATGTATGCTAGTGATTGCAAGTGTTTGCTAGTGGATGCTAATGGACGCATATAGGTACACTAGGCACTATTATTCTTTAGCGATCAGCCTAACTAGGACACTAGAGCATATGGATGTGTGTGAATTTTTACTTTATTTCCATGGTTGCCACAAACGGATGTTTATCACATGATTGTTGCATTTGGATGATGATTGTGGCACGCATATAGAACTATCGGTTATCATTAGGAATTTTTCATTCATTTGGATACATGGCACGGACATGATTGCATAAAAGGAGGTCAACTGAATCAGTGGATCACCTAATCTTTTGCATTAGTTAGGGTCATTTACACTACACTAATTGCATAAGTATCATAAACTTCATTAGAAAAACTTAAGGACAATGGATGAATGGTTGATGATTGAGTAGTTGGTTGTAGAACTTGGATGAAAACATTTAGTCATTCTTTTATCCTTAGAGATTTCGGGGACGAAATCCTTTAAGGAGGGGAGAATGTAACAACCCAAAATTTAATCCATAATAATTAATTCGTTAATTAATTAGATAAAAAAATAACATTGTGAAAACATCAGAAATAAGCCACGGAAGTTGCACCATTGTGTCCGTGGTAATTTTCTAGTCAATTTCCATATATAGAACGTCAAAATCTGAGCTAATATGACCAAGTTATAAAATAAACAAAATAAACAGAAAACGAAGAATATATATATATATATATATATATATATATATATATATATATAGGCAGGTCGACAGGCCGGTCGACCTGGGCACCAGGCGGTCGACCGCCCGGTCGACCCACCTCTGCTATTTACGAACGAACGTTCGTTCGTTCGAACATTCCAGAGCCTCAAAATGACGTGTTTTGCATTCTTTATTTTAATCCGGTCCTTTTATTTTTGCATCTGATGGCTTCTATTCAGCCTATGACGTGGTTGCATCCCATTCCATCTTCAAAATCCAACGGTCTGAGATCCACTTCTACCCCTATAAATAGACCCCTAGACCTAACTTTTTTTCTCATTCTAGGTTTTCTCCAATTGGGTTCACCTTTCTAGGAAGGACCCTAAATAGAATAATTTTTCCAAAGGAGAAAATCGTTATAAATTACATTATTTTACAACTCCAAGTGGATCCGGGAAGACCAAAGGAAGAGCTTAGGACCGGTGGTGAGTGATTGTAATTATTTTAGATTTCTTTAAGTAATTTAAAATAATAGGGTTTCCAATAGCTGTAGTTTTACTATGATTTTTGGAACAACCTTTTCAGTAGTTTACTTACAGTTTTTTTAGAATTATTTTCAGTCTATTTCCTTTCAGCTATTCTTTTCAGTAATTTTAGTTCATTTCTATTAATTATAGCTTTCCCGTTTATTTACAGTATTTTAGTTTATTTACTGTTATTCATACGTTATTTACATCTTCTTTCTACACTTTGGATTTTCTTCTATTTTCAGTTTGTTTTTATTCCTCCTTCTTCTTCGTGTATGGATTAGAATAGGATTAACACGAATATGGATTAAATTGTAAGAAAACTAAAATAATGGAATATAAGATTTAAATTTCAAAGACTGTAATATAAATGGAACTGGACTGAAATTATGCCTAATTATGATGTTAATTGGACTAAATTAAAAAGATTGGCCTAGTTATAACTTAGAGTTATAACTAAAAAGAGAAAAAGATGAAAGAGGCTTATTTTCACACTTAGACCTTGGGTTAAGTAATAAGAATAATTATAACGTAGGTTATAATAAGAAAAAGAACATGATAAGGCTTATTTTAAGACTTAGGATAAATTAATAAGCATAAATAGTAGAGAAAAGTGTAAAGGCTTATTTAAATAATTTATCTAAGTTAATAAGCAAAGATGAAAGTAGGACCTGTACCAAATAGCATTCCATATTAGACAAAACGATGGTCCCACATTAGCCTGAAGTGAGACGAGGGCACGCTCATGCTAAGAATGGTAGTAATTGGTCAAATAGAAGTCCAAATCCTGGGGGATTTGGATAAGGGGCGCAACTAGATATTATTTGGATGACGGGTCAGTACCAAAAGCATTTCCCCTATTTTCTATGGACACACGGTGATCTCACATTTGCCTGATGTAAGATGAAGGGCACGCTTATGCTGGAGTTCGAGGTAATAAGAAGACCCAATAGGTGGAGCAAAAGGTAGCATGGGCATGTTGGCAGTTACGCGTGTTGGATCATAGGTTTTGATCGCTGACAAGACACAACAATTCACGAATCTACGACTACGACAACATCCGAACTCAACGACTCAAAGTATGGTTTATATATGTATATAGAGTCTAGTTTGGTGCTTTGTTAAAATCCTTCCTCAAGAATCATCATTCACATTCAAATAAACTTGCATGCATATTTTAATCAAAATCAAGTTTTCAAAAAAATGCATGGACCGAGGCTCGAACCCGGGTCACTAGTTTAGAAGGCAAGCGCTCTAACCAAATGAGCTATGGTGATTTTTGATTATCAATAGAATTCAGTCGACTGAACAAGATCGACCAGTCGACTGAATATCTATAAACAGCCTATTAAACTTGTGCACATATGTATACACTTTTATATTTTCAAATTCAGTCGACTGAAGTTCATAGACCAGTCGACTGACCTGGTTCCAACTGATATTTTTTTGAAAAGACACTTCCTTTTTGAATAATCTTCTTCCTCACGAAGAGTAGTAGCCATTGCTATTCATTGAGAACTCTTCACCAGTAGTTGCAACTCCTTAACTACTATATATATGCATGAATTTCAAGATCAAATTACTTCACTTACTTGCTTATACTTGAATCATATTTTCTGAATCAACTACTCTCTTGAATTCATACATTCATTGCTTACAATCACAATTCTATATTTCTAAAGCAATTTGAAACTTCCTAATCTTCATATACACACAACTATACACATCATACTTGAGGAAAAGATTATAGAAGGGTGTACTACAAGTGACAAATCCGTGTTATTAGAACACACAAGGTCAAGACAATCTACTTTGTAATCAAAGTCCTGTTCGGTTGCTCAGGCGGTCAAGTCATGTTCTGTTGTTCAGGCGGTGAAAGTCCTCTTCGGCTATTTGAGGCGGAAAAATCCTGTTCGGCTGCTCAGGTGTTGTATACCTATTCCTCCGGGTTAAGAGAGGGGTTTATAGAGTTTAAATCCAGAGTGTAGTCTGGGACTGGATGTAGAACGGGAAGTTCGAACCAGTGTAAAAATACCTGGTGTCATTTACTTTACTATTTTTTATATACTCATATTCCGCATCAGCAGATAACTTAGTTTATATCTTCTACCATTGCATTTACATTGTTTACAACTGTTGGCCATTTCGATCCTATAGCACAGTCACCTTCAACGCGTGCGACTTCCATTCGGGTGCTCAGTAATCGCTATGAGTTCCAAGCGCTTAGTATGGGTGTCTTTCGTAGACACCATTACCTTCTATGTAGGGAGCTATATATGTCGTCCGGATCCACAATGGGTGCTTTGTGCATCTTTCGTAGATACCATTGGCTGCTGTGTGGAGAGTTATATAGCGTCTGGTCCGCAGTAAGGTCTATGGAGTAGCAGGACGATCAAAAAGGGTAGAATTACGGTTACATCCTAATCAAAGCAGAAATCAAGGACAAGTGCAAGCAATCAAAGTTAACCTATCTTATAAATTGAGCAATATTTAATTGTACTTATTTCTAGTTTATTTCTTTCCTATTTCCTTGGTTATCCTTATTTATGCTAGAACTGTTGTAGAGTCTATTACTTTTATCTTACTTAAAGACTCTAGTAACTATCATTCACCAGACATTTATTCTGACCCACGCCTCTATTTTCCCCTTTTCCCCCTATAGCCAATCAAGGGAGAAGTCAGTAGATTGATGTTGCTTGGAGTTTTCTTGGAGGAGATTTCTACTATGTATTTATTTTATTTTCAGCTTTTGTTCTTTCTATGTACTGGCTTATTATGAGGGATATTATATACTCTGATTTTTGAGACTATGAGTTTTTGTTTCATGAGACATATTGGAATTTTAGACATGAATGTGGTATTTGGTATTTGACTTATTTATGAAGCAATTATGAAGTTTTGTTTTAATTAAGTTATTATTTTAAGTTTCCGCTGTTTTTATATAATTTTGTCTTGTGAATCTTAGTCTCTGTTAGCTTTAGTTATACCTACAACACACCATGCCTTTTAATGTGTCCTTTTCGGTATATTAAGGGGTGTGGGGTGTATCATTTATCGAGAGCTCTCATGCACAGCCAAATGCATAATATGATAATCTAGAAAGGTGATGACACACCCTAATGGGAGCAACCCACATAGCCCTACTACATCTACCCTGTTTTAGCCATATTTCTATTTGTGATGCCTGAGGCAATGGTTAACTTTTTATATAACAACCATCTTGGAATGCTAACACTGCCCTCCAGGCAGCAATATAGTGCCAGCATTCATCCATACAAGTTCGTTCTGGGTTTGAAATCGAAGGCACTACCTCCACTATATTCATTTTGGAATCACCCTCAGAATTTGTAGCAAGTAGCCCTTGCACTTCAAAAGCTCTGTCTTCAATTCCATATTCTTCATGATGTCTTCGGTATAAAATGCTTGAGTTGGATCAAAGTGGTTTTCGAATAATATATACAGATCCGATCCCGGTCTCTTGGAAACAACATTCGATTGTTCCAGTAAACTCAACCCTGGTTCTTTTGGAAATAATCAGACAATACATAGAAGTAGGGATCACCCCTAACCGTTTAAGTGGACAGATCTCCCTATCATTTGTCCTAGGAAAACAAAATGAGATTTATACATAGAGTACAACATCATCGAAGACGACTGTGCCATATAACTCACGTGTTTCTCCTAGATATTTTCATATTTATATTTTGGTCCAGATTTGATGGTTATTTAACCATAAAATAAACAAATAAGAAGCAATTCAGAGGTTTAATAACCCATAGCAACCGGTAAGCCTCAAATTAAATCTTTCATTTATTTAAATTTCTTTCCAAAATATTTATCAAAATATACATATACTTATCTCACTGGCATAAGTATATTCACAAAACATTGTGAAAGATTTCTCATTTCAAAATCATAATAAAAGGATCAAAACAAATGTCATTTAAATAGAGATATGGATAACCTCAAACAATATTCCTTCGCTATTAAGTGTGGAACGAATGTCCATACCACCAGAATTAAGAAGGTCAGTTAAAGGAAATCCAATCTCAATTCTTTTATAAAATTCCTTCTATAAATCTCTTTTATTTACTAATCTCCTCTACTTAAATTCCAAACCCATTTACAAAACTCTTTATAAACCACCAAGTTAAATTTACAAAACTCTTTGTAAATCACCAAGTTAAATTTACAAAACTCTTTTATAAATATCAAAACCATTTATATATCTCTTTATATATCTCCAAAATTATTTATAAATCTTCCTTTATAAATATCCAAAATCATTTATAAAACTTCTTATAAATATTCCTTATTTAAAACAAAACCCCTTTAATAAATTCATTTAATAAAGTCATTTTGATAGACAAAACGGTTATTTAAAACACCTTTACTAAATCATTACTTAAGTTAAAAACATCATTAAAAGAATGATTAACCTTAAAAATCAGAAAGAAGCTTAGTGACCATAATGGTTCTCATTTAACTGAGTTTACTTTTCAATTTATAACATGGGTATTTACATCACAAGAAGATATGTATAAAGGAATCAGCCGACGACAAACAAATCAACATATAGGTAAGATGTCCAAGTTACTATAATAGCAGACGGGGATTTGTTTTGCTAAACACATGTCCAAGTTAATATAATAGCATAATGGGATTTTATTATGCTTAAATAGATGTCCACGTAATCTAATTGGAAAATTATGGCAGAAATGTGATTTATTCTACCAAATAGATATCCAATACAACTTAATTAGGAAAACGGTGTTTTATTATGCTAAATAGATGTTATTGGGTTTCATATTCAATTGGGATTACTTAAGGGTAATCGACAAAGAAATCCCTTGGATTTAAAATCTTCCTTTAAAAGAAACTTGCTTCTTGAAAACAAAACCGATCTTCAGAATTAAATTGGTTTAAAACTTCTAAAATTTTATTTAATAATTAATAAAACTTTTTATTTAATAATGATTAAACCTTTAATTAATAATTAAATAACAACTAACTATTAAATAAATAATTAAACCCTAATTAATCTCTAATTAAATAATAATTTAAACCTTCATTAGATAATAATTAAAATCTTAATTATGTCTTTAATTAAATCTTAACTTAATTAGTAATTAATAAATAATCAAACCCTTTCTATAATAAAATAATAATTAATCCTTAATTAATAATAATTAATCCTTAATTAATAATTAATAATAATTAATCCTTAAATAAATTATTAATAATTAAACTTTAATTAATTAAGTAATTATAACTTACTTACTTAAAAATAATCAAGTACTGATTACCTTACTTAATTTATTAATTAAATAATCATTAAATAAATAATTAATTAAATAAATAGTTAAACAATAATTGCTTTTAAATATTTAAAATATGTTTGAAAACACTTTTCAAAATGATATTTAAGTAAAAACATTTCAAATTCAAAAAGATTTTGTTTTTCACGAACTGCATTTATAGTAGGCCTATCAACGGATGCTTTCAGATGCGGATATTGCCATATCCACATCCGCATACGAAATCATTTTCGGATATCAGATATCCGCATCCGTGGATACGGACGAATATCAGATAATTATCCTATCCGCTAACGACCAATAAATCAAGAATTGTAAAAGGGAAATTTTAGTTTAACATAAATATTTTTCAATCCCATTGATTATAAAAGTGTTAAAAATTAACAAATATGATGATAATAAATAGTTTCAAGTAGTTAATAAGCATTAAATGCATATAGTATAAACTACCAACTTAACAAAATAATAAACGAATATCTTTCACTGCACCAAAATGCACATAATTTGAACTATAATTTTGATAAAACCGGACGGATGATTTTCGGATGCGGATGTCTTCATATCCACATCCGTTTTTTCGAATATCGGATATTTATCCGATTTTCGGATGCAGATGCGGAAGGATTTCGAATTTTTCGGGTTATTATGGGCAGCCTTAATTTATAGCGACTATGCTATACGACCTGAAATTTCAAATTTTCATTTTATACTCTAAATCACTTTTCAAACTCTTTCTTTTATATTTAAACTACTTTATAAACTTTGAATAAAGTTTTAGAAAAACAAAGGTAAGGTCTTTAAAACTTTTATAAAACATTTTTAAAAGTAAAGTTAGAAAACAAGTTTAAACCAAAGGATCTCGATGTTGTTTTAGCAAGTCAAAATGCTAACTTTCGTAGCACGTACAACATATAAATATGCTCATACATCCAAATAAATGCCATAACAACATACATAAGCAACAACTATAATCCAAAATCATCGCTTTCAAACTAATTTCAACATAAGATTTCATTTCAAGTCTAACTCCCAATCACAGACAATAACATACAACGTTGTCTAAATTAAACATCCAACATACTTAACAATCAATTAATAATATTTATTATCAAAGTAAGCATCATATTTAAAGTTAGAACTTTTAAATGAATTCGTGAGCTATACTCACCCAAAAGCTACCAAAAATGACTCGAACTTCCCTAACTTTTGAACCGAGCCTAGATCCATGCTTTGGCTTTGGTCAGAACAAGATTTGGTGGCCATATGGTGGCTTTATGGTTCGGCTAGAGTATGGTGCACACGGTCCAAAGGTGGTGGAGCTCGAACTTGAGAGGTGGAGGGACTTAGGATTATCATTGTATCCAAAAAATATCAACCCCGATAATGGGTCATATTCCAACTAATATTTGGACAAGCTACTCATGAAATTTTAAAAAGTTGTCAAATAGAAAGTTATTGGAAATTCTCTTCTCTACAATTTCCAAAAAAAATAATCACTCAATTCAGATCATTTTCGAGGGAGATATGGTCAAAATAATAAAAGGTATTTTCAAATTTAAAAATCAGGGTCCGAAAATGCTCTACAAAGAAATGAGATTTGGATATGGTTATGCTCAAAATTTAAAGAAGTGGTACACATGAAAGTTGTTGCCACTGTAATTTTACACGGTTTCAAAAAAATCTCCATTTGGATCAAATATGAGAAAGATATGGTAGAAGGAAGAGAAGACAAAATTGAAGAAATGAAAGGGGTATTTATGAGCAAGAACAAAGTAAATTACCTAAACACCCTTGGTCCTTTACCCTCCACCTCCTCTTGCCAACACACCATGCCACCTCAACTTCATGTACCTTAGCCCACAAGCTTGTCCCCATTCCTCTTGCTTAGCCAACATGAAATTAATGCATATGTACTTACGTTCCTAAAGCATCTTTCATTTTTAACATCCTTTTATTTTATATTTCATAAAATGTCACAACTTGTATTAGTAAACTTAAGTATAAACATATACACATATTTTATAAATGTGTTAACTTATTTATAAATTAGTATATTTACACTAAAAAGTTCCTAACATTTCCAATAACTTTTAGCCGATGAAAAGTCAAAAATTCGAAAAACGAATTTCGGTCAATTTTCTGATTTTTCTTCGAACTATATATTTTTGTATACAAATTTGAAAAACTATTTGACCATCATTATTTACTATTTAAAAGAGATTTATTTTGAATTGTAAAACCTATTATTTGAATATTTAAAATTTATTAAATATTCAAAAATCAAAGAGGTGAAATTCCGGGTCATTGCAGGATCTCTGTACAAGAATTCATAATATGTTGAACACAAGGCATTTCCAAAGTGCTTTATAACAACTATCGCTATAAAACCATAACCAAATCAAGTCTCATACAAATAAATCCCCTACTATACCCTATGTGCTTTGTTTTAAGGCTATAAAAAAGTCATACAAATTTGTATAAGTCCATATCCATTAATCACATATGTCATTTGCTTTTCAAAGCAAATATCAAACATATCACAACACAGATTTCAAACAACATATCTATAGTTTCAACCAACAATATAAACACCTCATATTCATTTAAATGGTGAGATAATTCACCTTAAAACCAAGTTAACAATCATTACAAGCCATAAAAACCAAGGAAAAACTTCCTACCATCACCCAAAGTCCAAAGCTACTGCCTTCCTTCTTCCCAAGGCAAGCCAACATCCCCCCCACACACTAGATGCTCAAGCTTCAAGCCCAATTTCCCTATTTTCTTCTTTTTTTCACTTTTTTAGAAGCTAAATCATGTTTCCTAGATTTTATTTAAGAGCTTTGGTAGGGTTTGGAAGAGAAAGGAGTTAATTTGAATTTATTTTGAGAAAGTTAGAGAGGAGAAAGGCATGAAAAGAGTGGATTCCATGTAGATGAATTAGCAACCAAATAAGTGAGCTAAGGGGTGTGTTTATATAGAGTTGTGTGAATGAAAAATGACCTCAATTACATTTCCCACAACAGCCCAAAAGGAAGCTTCCTCCCACCTTCCTCTCCTTTGAACATGCCATGAGACAAACCTTTATTCTCTCAACTTCTAATGCCTTAAATCAAGGGTTTTTGTCTCTTTAATTAAACATAGGATTTAATTAATTTTCTTAAGAACTTAGGTGATTAAATTGTTGTAAATGTCTTTATATGTTACTATACAAGTGCCAAAGAGTTCGAACAACTTTTATTGAGCAAAAAGTCGTTTATTGATAAAAAGATTTTCGGTCATGTTATCGATATTTCTTTGAACTATTTATTTTTGTAAAAAAAATTCAAAAATAAGTTTCTTATCATTAACTATTATTTAAAAGGGCGTTAGAAAGATTATAAAATCACATTTTATTTACATTAAATCCAAGATTCAAATATTTAAATAATTTAGATATTAAATACGTAGTGTTTGAAATTCCAAGTCATTACAAATACTGTATGGTATTGACTATTGGCTTTGTGGTCCTCTTTGCTTGTTGGAAGATCCATTTATTTCTGTAATGGTTATTTTGTGGAAAAAAATTTAGCTCGTTTCTGTCTGCTTATTTCTAGTGGCACTCTTCCAGAGCCTGTAGCGATTTGGTTTGTTGTTCTGGTTGTTATGTGAGTCTTCCTTGATCAGCTTTTGGTCGGAGAGTTTTTTATCAGTGTGTCATTGCATTTTGTTTGGTTCTTTGGTCCAGTACTATCCAGCTTCAGGGATCCTTCTACATGTCATGCTCATGCTCTTTTTGGTCAATGCCTTGCGGTACGGCCTACACTCTTTGGGGTAATCGGAGTGGATTTATAAATTTAACTATGTTTGTTGTTCTAATTAATAGTTGCCTCATCCATCTTTTTAGAATATGGTTGCTACTACTTTTATAGTCGGAGTTCATAAAGTTTGGTGTAATATATATATATATATATAGGTAAAAATACAAATACATTCTCTCAACATATCCAAATTTCAATGATCAACTAACCTAAGCACTGATACTAAATGTAACAACTCGCACCTTAATGGGTCTAAATTTCGACTAAATTGAAACCTAAGTCCACTAGGGTATAGATCATTGGTGTTGGTAACTTGAAATATACATAAAAATATCAGAGAGCTATCTACATAAACTTACAACGGAATATAAATGTTTGTGTCAAAATTGGGCACAACACTCTTCGGGCGTGTTTGAAGAGATTAAATTAAAGAATATAAATGAAAATTGAGACTAACCTAACAAACACACCAAAAACTAACAGAGAAGAGCAAGGATTTAGAGTGGTTCGGTGTTTTAGCCTACGTCCACTATGGAAAGTTGCTGCTTTATTGATATTACTCAACGTTTACAGATGGAAAGTCCCTTTTTTGAAGGCCTAGGGCAGGTATTTATAGGCGTAGGTAGCAAATATCTCGCACTGATCTCGGAAGACTCCTTCTCTTACGTGGGTGGGCCCACATGATCGATCCCTGGACATTTCGGCGCTATCTTTTAGGATCGATCCACTTTTCATGCCGAGTGACTGAGTCTCCCTCCCTTCTAGGCTTCTTTCGTATCTACTGGCGTGACTTTATTCGTATCCCTTCATTACATTTCATTTCGTAATGATTGGGTGTAGTCACTTCGTATCGTTTGATAGGCAATCTTTTCGTATCGGTTATAGGATGGTTGATTTCGTATCGATAACTAACGAATGATACGAATCAAGTAAATAAGGGACCGATACGAAACATGCTAATCATGTTGGATACGAAATGGCTCCAGATTGATGGACACGAAGGATTGCAGTGGACGACCGATACGAACCAAATCATGTTCGTTTGATGGATACGTACTCAAACTGCTTGAGGGATGGATATGAAATAAAGGTTCGTAGGTTGATGGTTACGAAGACCTCATGGATATGAACGTGATTAGCCTTCTTGATTTTGATGGATACGAATGGAGTTGTTTTCCTCAACCTTGATCGATCAATATCTTGAGCATACGAACTCCGATCGACTTGAAATTTGGAAGGTTGGCTTTTATAGCTTTGCTTGTCATACCACATCGATTGTAGCTTGATCCGGACTCAGGAAAAATTTACCAGTATCCATAGTGAACCTCTATGTAGCTGATCTTCGGAAAAAACTGTCCTTGGTTTCCAGTTAATTTCTTGGTGTCACGGCCTTGCCAAAAAGCAGCATAACATTTGCCCCCCAAAGTACGTCTTGTGTGAACATGTCGGGCTTTGAAAAGTTGCGACCTTCTGTCGGAAAAGTTCTATCTGATTTGATGTGTAGTCATTGTCTTTTCCTTAGAAGATGTAACCTTTGATTGTTTCTGGGTAATATGAAGACTGAATTGTTGACTGCTAACGATTGTACTGTGCATTGTTGTAACCGAGTGTTGAGTGCTAGCTGTGAGAAATGTGGATTACGGATCTTAAGGCTAGAATTAACACTGGAGGGGGGTGAATAGTGTTTTAAGGAATTACTAATTCTTTTTGAGTTTATATTAATTTGAACACAAATGCATGCAATATTCAGACACAGATACGATCACAGTATCAAACACAAATGTAGATATAAAGTAAAAGCAATAAAGGAAAGAACACACCGGATTTTATACTGGTTCGGAGTTACCCTACATCCAGTCCCGCAACACAAGTACAGATTTCCTTTCAAAATCAATTCTTACAATTATACCCTCGATTTCAAGGCCACGAGGTACACCGCTCCAGATTCACAATCCTCTGGGTAGAGATACTTGATTTTACGGGCAACAAGTTCACCCGATTGATTTTCCAGGCTACAATCACACCTTTTCTCGCTCGATTGAATACAAAGAAGTCTATAACTCTGAATAGCACTGGGATCTTGTTGAGATAGTGATAGAGAATCAAAACAAAGATGATCTAGTTAGATTCAATGGTGATTTCAGCAGAGTAATGGTAAAAATGTATATAAAGAAATGTGGAAGAAGAAGAGGAGTGAAATCAGAGAAAATATGATTATAAATTCGTTTAAAACAGCCCCTATTTATAGTAGAACAACAGCCATGTCCATTCGTGAAAGGATATGATAAATAGACACTTCCTTTGAAATTCAAACTTTTGAAATAAACTGTCACATTGTCGACAAGGGTTCCTTGGGGTTGTCGACATGCCTAAGTTATTTTTGGTAATTTGTTTTTCTTTGAAAATAATTTCTATCTTGTATTAAAACTATTTTAAACTTTATAAATATACTTAACTATAGTTAAAATACATAAATAAGTATAGAGAATATTATTTTGGTATATATAAAATTTTACTATAATTTTATATTTAAATCTAAGTATAAATATTAAAAGTTAAATATATTATAATTAAAAGATAGTTTAAAACCAAGGATGATTTGATATTGAAAATAAAGATTATTTTGAGGCTAAAAGTATTTTAAAACCAGGATAGATGTTTTTGATTTAAAAAGGAAGATTTTGAAATCATTTTGAAAACAAGATATAATTTTGTAAAACATTTGAATAAAAGTTAGTTGATACAAAACAATGTTCCACTAGATTTTTCGTAGGTTCCATCATACTTAGGGTTCCATCCCTTTAACGGGCTCGAAGTGGATTCCATTCCATGAATAAAATGGATTTTAAGATGTTAGTTCTTTTCTAGTAGTTTTAACAAAATTCCAAACTAAATTAATTATCTTGAAATCTTGAACTCTTGATAATCTTGATACTCAAGAGTCTTGAATCTTGATATCTTCGATCTTGAGTTCATCAGTTCTTGAATCTCTACACTGTACAGTCTTCATTCTTTGGTACCTGTATATATATCCTGCATATACATATATATCTAAACAATAATGTTAGTATTTATATTTTGTAATCTTATTTTAAGGTTGTTGTTATCAAAACCAACTTCTCAGGGACTAACAATTTCCCCGTTTTTGATGATGACAACCTTTGTTTATAAAATATTACTTCTATCCTAATAACTCCCCCTAAAACTAATAACTCCCCCTTAATCTATGCCTAACTATCCTATTTTATACTTCTCCCCCTTTGTCATCAACAAAAACTAACTCCAAACTATATAACTCCCCCTTATTCTTGTACTAAAGTACCTGCATTAATAAAATATATAATGGAGTATATAATAGATAGATTAAGAGATAATTATACTGATAGACATGATAACTAATCAAAGATCATATAAATATCAATGTGTATTTATACATATTATGTTTTGCACACCAATTATCAATCCACACCAAACCAAATCAAATCAAATCAATCCAAGCAATCAATTCAAATCAAACAAAGCAATCAAATAAAATTAAACATTACGAGGAACTTCCACCCATCCTTCTTCTCCAAATATAGGGTCTGCTTTTAATGGCATCCCAATTTTCATTTTCATTGGTGAGAGAGACTGGAGGATGTGCTTCATTATCATCTTTGTGCAGGGAGGAAATCATCCATCGAATCGCATCGAAATGCTTTTCTTGTTCCTTGATCATCTGCATTTGACTCAACTCTAAGTGTCGCTGATTACGGAGAATGAAAGAAAGAATATTCTTGAAAGAATTAAGGGTTTCTTCAAGATTCTCGGTCAAACTATGAATTGGACCAGCCAAATTTGAGTTTGTGAGAAGAAATATAAATAGAGTAGATAAGAAATGATTTTGAGTGATGAATTCTGGAAGAAATATGTATTTATAGGTGTAGAAATTCGTTTGAAATGAATAGACACAAGGTAGTTATTCAAATTTAAAATTTAAAATGAAAAGTCATTTCTGACCAGGACTTGTCGACAGAGTCTTTGGAGGGTTGTCGACAGGGGTCAGTTAATTTTGATGACTCATTTTGATTTTGTGAATAATTGTGTATATATATATATATTTATATAATATACTAACATTTATTTTGGAGATAAGATAAGCTAGAATACATAAAAGTAATTCAATTTCATTTCATAATAGAACGATACAATGATTAAACATTAAGAAATACATGAACATTCAAATCAAAACAAACTAAAACCAATACAACATGACATGAAAAGGTAGAACTAGTTAGAGGATGACGAAGATGAAGATAATCCAAGCTTCTTGCTGACTTTGGAGAAAAACATGTTCATCTTGGATGACATTTTATCCAATTTCTTACTAACGGACCGTTTAAGAGTCCGTTGATTCTCAACAATGGTCTTTTTATTTTGAATAAGGTTTTGTTGGTTGGATTAGAGGGATAGTCAATACTTTCCAAGGATGTTTCACTTTCTTCTTCTTCTTCTATTTCCATTTCATCCCCTTCTTCTTCTTCTTCTTCCTCCTCTTCCATCTCCTCATGAGCCAAACGCTCTTCCTTTTCGGCAAGAGTCTCATATGGTTGAAAAACATATGGAATTTTCATAAGAGAAATGTTTGAGTGATTAAAAACTTTTCTTGAAACAAATTCTTCTCCTTTGAAATCCACTCCAAAATAATTAAAAATCCGAGTGAGATAGATTCCATGATACAAAGTGTTTTCACCCACTTCAAAAATTTTGGGACGAAGTTCATCCAAAATAACTTGCGCCCAATTAATATCATAATTTCCAAAAATAGCAAAAAGTGCTTTGCAAACTTTTGAAGTTGGATTGTTAAAACTCCCCGATCTTGGGGTCAAAGTATGTTGTAAAAGAAGATTAACAATTCTTGCTTTTGGTCGAAAGTTTCGATTTATGAATTCAAGGTTATCATCTCCTTCGAAAATGTGATGAAATGTCTCACGATCATTTCCATCTTTATTAAAACTAGAAAGATCCATTCCCGTGCTCTTGCAATTGAGAATGGTACCCAAAACATCACAATTTAAAATGATTCTAGTGCCTTTGACACTACTCCAAATTTCATCATCATTTCCATTATAGAATCCACGGTTGAGATTTGCATAGAAAATTTTAACAAGATTTGGATAACAAACAAAGTCATTTTGTGAAGCATCAACAAGACTAAGAACTTGGTTGTTTGCAAAAAGAGAATCGATTTCATAAGTAGAGAAATCTTGAAATAAAGCAAACTTTCCGGGATGGACTTTTCCATAGTTAGCATAGTTGATATATGCTTTTATAACCTCCGGATTATTGAAAAGTTGCTTTTTTATATTTCTGGAAAGTCTCATTATGGAAGGGTTGCTTGAAGAAGCCATTAGAGTAGAGAGTAGAGAGCTTGATATTTTGAATTAAGAGTTTGAATTTGAAAATGAAAGTGAAAAGTTGTGATAAGAGATAGTAAATAAATAGATTCTCAAGGGACAGGTTCTCTGGTCAAAAGGTGACTTTTCAGAGACTTGAATGAAGTGAAAAGATGGAGGGAAATTCAAACATTTGAATTCAAATTTGAATTTCAAATTTCTGTACCCTTGTCGACAACGTGGGGGGCCCCTTTTCGACATGTGTCTTTGAATTTTCATGATTTATTTCTCTTAAGTATTCTAATATATATATATATATATATATATATATATTATTTTTAATGTCTATATAATATCTGGAATATTACTGGAATTATAGTATATTCCATAAATATTATGATACTATTTAAAATTAAAAATAATAGCAAAAATATAATAAAATAATAATAAAAATTTTAAAATTCAAATGACACACCAATTCAAAATCAACCAATCAAACATCCAATCCTAAGCATGCAATTTCAACCAATGTATTGTAAACGTGCACCTTTTTCTGAGTCCGTTTCTCTGAATTCGTCGGAGTCGTGAACTGCCGTGAAACACATTGATGTGGACGTAAATGTGCATATTTTTACCAACATATTTAATCTATTTAAATTAAATAAATGATCATATCGGGTATTTTAACTTGTTTAAACCAAAATTCAAATTATTTTAAATTGTCACATATTCATCTTCATCCAAGGGCAAAATGGTCATTTTTATGCATATATTAATTTTATAAAATTTAATTGAAAATTTCTATATTATTTTGTAGGAATTTAAATTCATATACAAGTGGTTTCATGAAGGTGTATGCATGCACAAGAGTGAAGATAAAGAAATGAAGATGGAAATAATTCAAAGGCATGATAATGGAGGACCCCACCTACCCACATACCTTCATGTACAAATTAGAGGCTAAAGCACATGCTAATAGAGTTTAAAAGCTTCATGCACATCTAAATAAGGATTATTTGAAGCTAATGATTACTTGGCCTCCACACTTCCTAAGAAGGTATTTTGGGCATTCCCCAAAAATATGAATTAGGGTTTAACACATGTATAAAATACCCCATATCTTCATGTAACCCTTTCTTCCCCCTTAGTCTCTTTTAGTTAGTTTTTAGCTTAGAAAATAAATCAAAGCTCTCTTTTTTTTCATAGCTACTTAGCCATTTCTTCTCTTATGTAATTCCTTTTTTTATGTAATGTAATTATCGTTTCCTTTTAATTACATGTTCATTTCCTTTCATGCTAGTAGTGTAGATTTTCTTTTATGCAATTAGAATAGTTTTCTTTCATTTAGCTTTCATTTTTCTTTCATGTTGCAAGCTACATTTGTTAATCAAATGACAAATATGAGAGGCTAAACCCCTTCAATTTAGGGGTAATGAAGCTCTCTAATTATGTAGCTTCAACTGTTTGTTAATTCATGCTCTCTTTTTGTGCTTAATGATGATGATAGAAATGGTTTATTAGTTGTTTTTGCTCCGAATTTGATAGCCTATATTGTTGACATCAAATAGGCTATGCTCAAACAATCACTAACACTAATTGCCGCTTCATCAAAATATGATTATGGTAAAAGAAAGTGATTTGAAATTAAAATTTGATGGTCTATATTTCTAATCAATAGTTAATAGGCCATACTTAAAATAGATTTCATTTTCATTTTCAAGTTTCATGAAAGTTAGTAAGTGGTTTAAGGGGTGTGTTATAGTTTGATGGCTTATGTTGGCTAATCAATAAAACAAATATGCCATACTTATGATAAACACATCAATTAAAGCACTAATGACCAAAAAAGAGAGATTATGATTTCATATGTGTTGAACTACATGATCTAGAGAGTGGATTTATTCTCTAAATTGTCATTTAACTCTTATATTTGCATCTCTTTTCTTTTAGTTAGTTAGCTAATTTTCTAATTCTCTAGCTTAACTTTCACTCGACTTTGGTTTAATTTGATTGAGTAGATTTTTAAAATCATCAATTCCCTGCGGATCGACCCGTATTCGCCATGTACTACAAGTGTACGCCGTGCGCTTGCGGTTATTTTTAATTTAAATTCGTTCGACGGTTTCCTAAACCGATTGAATTTTCCGTCGACGAATACACATATTTGAATTATCTGTCTTCTGATCATCATCGCTTGAGGATGACTCTGAGTCATCTAGAGTAGCGGTAAATGCATGTTTTTGTTTCTTTGCGGAATCATTGTTTATAGGAAGATTTTGCTTATCTGGATGCGGACAGTTTCTTTTGATATGGCCTGGTTCGTCACAGTTGAAGCATTTGATATAGTTTGGCACTACATTCTGATTACCAGAGTTCTTATAGTTGTTTCTCTTGAGATTATTCATCTTTCTGTATTTCAGGAATTTCCGAAAGTTCTTGGTCATAAAGGCTATCTCTTCATCATTATCGCTGTTTGAGTCTGATCCATCGATCAATGCATTGAATGCAATTGATTTCTTTTAAGATGCCTTGCTTTCTCTTCTCCCAAGCATTTGGACTTCAAACGACATTAGATTTTCAATTAATTCTTCTATCTTTAAGGTACTGATGTCATTTGCCTCTTCGATAGCAAGTGTCTTTTGATCCCATTCTGGAGTAAGAGAATTTAAGATTTTTCTGACTTGATCTTCTTCCGAAAATACCTTTCCCAAGGATTTTAGAGAATGCACAATATCCTGAAATCTACTATACATATCTGGAATAGACTCATTAGGATTCATTTTAAATAATTGAAACTGATTTGTGAGCATGGAAATTTTGGTCTGTTTAACTTTGCTTGTTCCTTCGTGAGTAACTTGCAAAGTTTTTTAGATTTCATATGCAGACTTACAAACTGACACTCTATTAAATTCGTTCCTATCAAGTGAACAAAACATAATATTCATAGCTTTAGAGTTATTTTGTGCGACGGTCTTTTGCTCAGCAGTCCACTGTGCAAAACCAGTTGTGGGTTCAAAATATTCAGTCTGTGTGATATTCCAAGTGTATAGTCCAACAGATTGTAATATATTTTCATCCTACATGCCCAATCTAACAACCCAATATTTTTCAATTTTTTTAAATTAAATTTTATTTCAATATTTTATTTTTAAAACATTTTAAAAGTATAGTTATAATTTTCCAAAGTTAATTGTATTTTGTTTGCAATTTTTAATCGTAGTTTCAATATAATAAACTATTTTTTTATTTGCTTTTTATTTTTCCTAAGAATATTTGTTTATTTTCATTTTCACTTTATTTTTGTTTGTCTTTTATTTATTTTACTTGATATTTTATTTGTTTATTTTGAATAAAAGAAAGTGGAAATTCGAAGAGACAAGCTTTACACTTTAACTTGTGACTCTTCCTTTCCTTGGCTTTTCATTGTCTTGGCCTTTCATTTTCTCTTGTTTAGCCATGCATTTCTCATTGCTTTTCACATGAAAAACTTCCCATCTCACTTCATTCTCTCGGCCATTTTCATTTCTGAAAAATAAAGTAAGTTCATGGCTTCTTTTTCTCATTTTCTCTCTTCTTTTCCATGTGATTTTGCCTTGATTCATCTCATGTTGCTCGGCCACTACTCTCCACTCCTTCACCGACCACCACCACCATCACCTTTCACTCATCATCCATGGCAACATCACCATCTCCTATGTCCAGATCAGGCCGGGACCACCTAGATGAAGCCATCACCACAAACTTTGCAAAAATACAAACATATGCCTAGCCGAGCCACTTGTTCACCATCCCCTTCATTTCTAGCTTCGGCCACCACCATAGAGCTACCACCACCTGATGACATCACCTCTGGCCATCACCTCCTACCTCTGACCTGACCTATAGTGCCATGGCCGAGCCCACTCATGACCATAGGCCGAGCCTAGATGCAACCAAACCCTTCTCTTTTGCCTTATCCCTTTGTATTCCCTACCTTGTAACTCCAAACCCTCCACATTCTTGTGTAGCCGTGCCTTTTTGTTGCCAAACCCGAGCCTTACCATCCATTAAAACATGTGTGGCCGAGCCCATGTTGAGTCAAGGTCAAACACATGTGATTTAAAAGCATGGTTAAGCCATCTATTCATTTGTCCATTCTAATTTCCATTTGTTTTAATATAATCTTTGTGTTAAAAATATATTTATAATTGCTTTGTTTAATTTATGTATACAAGATTAAAATCTTGGCTCTCTCTCCACTTGAATCCAAAGTCGTGCTATATCGTGCTTTCTGCATTTATCTGTGTGTTTTGATTTGCGAACTCCAGCTTAAAGAGGTGAGTATTCACGCTTGACATTCATACTTATAGAATTGTGAAGTGACAACAAGTGAATGTGTAGAAACTGTTATATCATGTTATACCTACCTGTGATATGTATTATATGATGTTAAACCCTATTATAAACCTGTCACATCATCTGCTATGTTATATTCTGTTATACTGTTTATTTATTTCTGTTTCTCATACTGCAAGTTCCCTGTAGAATAGAATCACTATGGGTTGAAATGATACATACCCGAACGGACTTTAGAATAGGAAAAAATGGTTATGGGCTGAAATGATAGGCCTGAGCGATTTTTATTTATTTTTATTAACTTGGGATTGTGGGTTTAAAATGATAGAACCCGGATTTTCTTTGTAAATTATGGATTGAAATGATATATTATCCGTATCACTTGACCTAGGTTAGAAAATATTATACAGACCCGTGGTTATTTTATATAATTTTCTAGAAAAATTTTAAGTATTTTTAAAATGTAAAAAAATACGATAATTTGATTTAAATTGAATTTAAAATGATTTAATAACGGGTTAGTGATTTTTCTATAAGTTAAAAATGTTAAATAAATAAATGATTAAAATTGTAATTTGAAATATAACTTAATTTGGAAATTTGTGATTTTGTTTAAAATGAAAGTTCAAGTAAAGAAAATAAAATGGAAATTAAGTTTTATTTTGAAATGGAAATTTATATTTAAGTGTTAAGGTAAATTGTTAAAAATGAAAAGAATAAGAAAATTGTACACTTGAATTTAATAAGTGAATTATGGGAAAAAAATTTTTATAATTATTGTAAAATTTTCCTTTATAAAATCATAAGTTAAAGGGTATTTAAATGTACATTTTTGAAGTGGAAAAATATGATTTTTATAAGTTAAAATGGTTAAAATTGAAGTTTAATTGTTTCTGGAATTTTTGGTATAAATCTGGAAATTCATTTAGTAGCACTTCAGAAATGCTATCATTTCTGAAATTAACTTAAAATCTGAAGTAAATGATACTGCAGCACTTTGTAAGTGCTGTGGTTGATGACTTAAGGCTAAATTAACTAAGGGCTACTGCAGCACTTGGTAAGTGCTGTGGTTGCTGAATTAAAACTAAAACCTGAAACTAATAAAAGAGCTACATTAGCACTTGATAAGTGCTGCAGTTTGCTGAAATGAGAGTTTTCAAATGAAATTGAACTACTGCAGCAGTTTATAATGCTGTCTTTGCTGAAATGAATTGTTTTCAAATATAACTTACCGCAGCATTTTCTAAGTGCTGCGAAAAGCTGAAATTTCAATATTTTAAAGTATTTAACTGAATAAATAAGTTCAGAGAAGGGTAAATTTTTGGGAATTGAATATTTGATGTGAAAGTATAATGACTTTACTTTTAAATGGTTTAAATGAAGCATTTTGATTTGAAATGTAAACTATTTTTGAAATTTATAACCACGGGTTATAATAACGATTGGTTGTTAAAGAGACCGGGATCGGATATGGACATACTCTCTGTCGATACCAAAAACCACTTTAACAACTGTGTACGCGGTGGAGATTCCAGAATGAAGTAGGATGGTGGTGACGATCCTATTGAGGTATGAACATGGACCCGACTCCCATGAGTTGGCTTAAGGTGGCTAAAACGGGAGCGATCTCGGGCCAAGTGAGGTCATTCCTCCGATCGGGCACATTCCTTCGATATTATACTCTTACCTTGTGATTGATTTGATGGCCATCTTCGATTTTGATTTGGGAGTGTGTTCCGAGATGGGCGGTAGTGGCTGCTACGCGTTTCCACCAACCCGTGTACGTAATTGGTATATCTACCCTGGCATTGCCTTGTGTGCCGTGTCACCTATCATAGCGAGCTTTACTACGAGTTTGTTTTTCTCCCGTAGCCCATGGAGTATTTAGGGTAGCCTCCCGATCTGGAGGTATGCTGATACTGGATGGACTACTGGGACTATTACGTGTTAAGGGCTATATGGGTAACCCCTTAATGCTATTAAAAAGTATGTTTATTTTACTGTTAGACATTATTATAATAGCGAATATTACTGCATAGTAAATAGTTTAACGGATCCTTAGAGGATGGGCGGTCCTAAGCATCTTTTAAGTTACTTGTGCCTTTATTACAGTTTATTTGAGTTGGTTTACATTGTATAAGTATGTATGTCCTGACTCGAGTGTTTGTGTTTTTATTTACGCTCGGGTCAGCCCGAGTATTCACAACTTTGGGTTTCACTTTCTAGAGCTAGGAATCGCTGGAGATTCTGCTTATCTAGTTATTTATCTATTTCAGTTTCAGTTGTTCTATTTCAGCTCTTGTATTAGTGAACTTCTATGTATTTCAGATTTCTATTGTATTTGTTTTCAGACTGATATTATGTATTTGTTTTGAGACTTTGTTATAGTAGCTTCATGAACTACTATGGTATTTTATCTTCCGCTGCGAGTTATTATGATATTTCTGTGTCTGTGATTCTGTGATTGACTTTATTTGCTCCAAATTTTATTACAATCTGTTATTTTGAATTATTCAAGTCTGACATGTATGGATTATTGTCGATTTGAATGGTCCAAAATAGTGGGTCGTTACATTTGGTATCAGAGCCAGGTTTTTAGGCAAACCTTAGCATGCAGAGCAAAAAAAACTCATTAGAGATAGGGTAGAAATACCCTAGAATAAGTGAAATCAACCTCAGAATCATTTCTTTGTGAGAGAACGTATTTTCAAAGTATAAAATGATTTTTAAATGATTTTTCAAAGGATTTTTCAAAGATTATTTTGATATAAATTTTTCTTGTTTTAAAGGAAAATTTTTCTAAACTTCCTTCCTTTCGTATCTACCTTGTTAGTATTTTCTTTCTTTAGGATATTCATCCAAGTGAATTTTATCTTGTCTTATCATATCTTATCTTATCTTTGTCTTCTTTGTACCTTTGTCCTAAAATTCATTCTTGATTTTTCAGGATGAATCGTGGAAATGCCAGAGGTAGGGGTCGTGGTATTGCCTCAGCTCCTCAGCCTGCTGCACCTGTTAGGTTTACTGTTCTCCGTAAGGAATTCTCTCAACTTGGTGGAACCAAGTTTACCGGTTCAGAGAGCATTATTGAAGCCCAGCAATGGTTATGGAGTTTAGAGAGAATATTTTCCGGTCTCGAGATTACTGATGCCCAGAAGCGTCAGTTAGCAGCCTGGCAGCTGCAAGAGTCAGCCTTGGATTGGTAGGAGTCTGTTACAGCTCACACTGATGAGGGTGATATTTCATGGGAGTAGTTTAGGTATCTTTTGTATTATCTTGAATTTTGTTCCTATTTTTCCTTTCTCTTGAATCTATCTTAAGTTTTGCTTCTGTATCTTCTTTCCAGGGAGGCTTTTGTGGCAAAATGGGTGCCAGAAGCCGGTAAATCTCAGCTTTATCGTGAATTCATGGATCTCAAGCAGGGTACTATGTCCTTTTCTAAGTATGAGAAGAAGTTCAATGAACTTTCCAAGTTCGGTCCTGGCCTGATAGACACCCAACTTAAGAAGAATGAGAAGTTCATAGCTGGAGCTCGCCCAGAGTTCTATGATCGTCTAATTTCTCATGTTCATGGCACTTTCACCGAGCTTATGAATATGGCTATTCGTTATGAGAACCCTACTTCCAAGGGTCCTGCTGTTGTTGGTGCTCCTTCATCTCAGTCTTCCTCTGTTAACTCTAAGAAGAGAAAGTCTAATTTCCGTCAGCAGAAGAAGAATTGGCTCAAACATCCAGGTTTGGGATCTTAATCATCTTCTCCTTCTCAGAGGCAGCCTATTGACCTTTCTACCATTACCTGTTTCAAGTGTGATAAGATGGGACACTATGAAAATAGTTGCCCTACTTCAGTTGGTGCTGCTGTTCCTCCCCCTGCTCAGTTGAATAGGCGTGATCTATGCCATATTTGTCTTCAGCCTGGCCATCTCAGGAAGGATTGCCCTACCCAGCAGAAGGATAAGCCTTCTGGTATATTTGCTGTCACCTCTGCATCTTCACCTGCTCCTGCTCCTAGTGATGACCAGGGTACTCTTCAGGGAACCTTTTCTTTATTTCAGCATCCTGTTCGTGTTTTATTTGATACTGCAGCTTCCCATAGTTTTATCTCTGTTGATTTGTGTGATAAGTTTGAGCATCTCCTTTCTCCTGAGTATGCTTCTATTCCTTTATGTGTTTCAAATCCTATTGGTGGCCCCGCAAACCTTAATAGGATTTGTAAGCAAGTGAAACTTCAATATTTGGATCATCGCTTTAGTGGTGATTTCTATGTTTTGGGATTCGATGCTTTTGATTTATTGCTTGGAAGTGATTGGCTGAGTAGGCATGATGCCCATATCTCTTGTAAAGCCCGGTCTGTTTATCTTGTTGACGATCGGGGTAATTCCTTGATTATTCAGTGCTGCATGCCTCAGGATTTTGCTGGCAATTTTATTTATTCTTTGGATTCTTCTCCTGGTGATCTTCATTCGACTCATGTAGTCAGACTCTATCCCGATGTATTTGGTGAAGTCACTTCTTTACCTCCTATGTGGGAAACTGATTTCCGTATTGATCTTATTCCTAGAGTTCGACCTGTAGTTCTTCCTCCTAGAAGAATGGCACCCCGCGAGAAGGTTGAGTTGGGAAAGCAAATTAAGGACTTGTTCTCCAAGGGTCTGATCAGACTTAGCCATTCCGAATGGGGAGCAACAATGGTTTTCGTCACTAAGTCCGATGGTTCTTTGAGGATGTGTGTAGATTATAGGGAGCTGAACAAGCTCACTATGAAAAAAAGATATCCAATGCCTCGCATCAATGATATGTTTGATCAGCTTTATGGTGCTACTGTTTTCTCTCAGCTTGATCTTACCACAGGTTTTCACCAGCTCAGAGTTGTTGAGGAAAGTATTCTCAAGACTGCTTTCCATACTGAGAATGGGTTCTTTGAATGGTTAGTCATGCCTTTTGGTTTGACTAATGCTCCTGCTTTCTTTGTTGATTTGATGAATCGTGTTTTTCATGATGTGCTTAATAAATTTATTATAGTCTTTGTTGATGATATCCTTGTCTTCTCTAAGACCAAGGAAGAGCATGAGTCACATTTGAAATATGTTCTAGAGACTCTTAGAAATTATCAGTTGAAGGCTAAATTTTCTAAATGCCATTTCTGGAAAGATGAAGTCCGATTCCTTGGACATATTGTTTCTAGTAATGGAGTTTCTGTTGATCCAGTCAAGATCGCTGCGATCAATGTAAGTCTTTCTTTCCTTCTCTTTTCCCTTTATCATTTAATTATTCTATCTTTTCTGTTGTTCTTATTTTTCCCTATTCTGTTACAGGATTGGGAAACTCCTAAGACTCCATCTGATACTCGTAGTTTTCTGGGCCTTGCCGGTTATTATCGGAGATTCATTGAGAATTTTGCTCGGATTGCTGCACCTCTCACTTCTTTGACTCGTAAGAATGCCAAGTTTATTTGGAGTGATGAGTGTAAAGCTGCATTCGATGATTTAAAGAGCAAGCTTACTTCCGCACCAGTTCTTACCGTTCCGAATGGGAGTGAGGGATTGATGGTATATACTGATGCTAGTCATGAGGGATTGGGTGCTATTCTCATGCAGGATGGTAGGGTCATTGCCTATTCCAGCCGTCAGTTGAAAACCCATGAGGCTAATTATGCTGCTCATGATTTAGAGTTGCTTGCTGTTGTCTTTGCTTTGAAGCTTTGGAGGCATCATCTTCTGGGAACTAAGTTTGAGCTTTTCACCGATCATCAATCTTTGAGATATATCTTCACCCAGAAGGATTTGAATCAAAGGTAAGTTCGTTGGCTTGAGTTTCTGGCTTCTTACGACCTCGATATTAGCTATACTCCTGGTAAAGCTAAGGTTGTGGTCGATGCTCTGAGTCGGAAGAAGGCTTTGTTGTGTCAGCTTGTTGTTTCTTCTTCTACTCTTATGGATCGGATCGTGGCTAAGCAAGATGAGGATGAGATGCTTAGATTGATGAAGGAGAGTGTTTGTAGTAGAGTTGGTGGTAGTAGTCGTGGTAGTAGTGGAGCTCAGATCGATGATAGAGGGATTTTGAGGATTAATAATCGGATTTGTGTCCCGAATGTTGATGGATTGAGACAAGAGTTACTTCGGGAGAATCATCGATCCAGACTTTCTATTCATCTTGGTGTGACGAAGATGTATCAGGATATGAAGAGGCTTTATTGATGGAAGGGTATGAAGCGGGATATCTCTATCTTTGTTAGTAGGTGTGCGACTTGTCAGCAAGTCAAGGCCGATCATCAGAAGACCCCTGGTTTGTTGCAGCCCCTTGAGATCCACAATTGGAAGTGGGAGCAGGTTTCTATGGATTTCATTAATGGATTACCGAGGACTAGGAGGGGTAATGAGAGTATCTGGGTTATTGTGGATAGATTGACCAAGTCAGCTCATTTCATTCCGGTCAAGTCTACCCATTCTGCTTCTAGCTTGTCTGAGATCTACATGAGGGAGATTGTTTGTCTCCATGGTGTTCCTCTCAGTATCGTTTGTGATCGTGATCCTATCTTTGCTAGTCAGTTTTGGAAAGCTTTTCAGGTATCTTTGGGTACTCATCTGAATCTGAGCACTGCTTACCATCCACAGACCGACGGTCAAACGGAAAGAGTGAATCAGATTCTCGAAGATCTTCTTCGTGCTTGTGTGCTTGATTATGGAGGATCTTGGGAAGATCATCTCCATCTTGTCGAATTCACCTACAATAATAGTTATCAGGTATAATCTAATCTTTTGTTTTAAGCTTATCTTAATCCTTTATCTATCTCATTCTATCTTTGAATTCAGGCCAGTATTAAAACATCTCTGTTTGCTGCTCTTTACGGACGACCTTGTAGATCTCCATCTTGCTGGATTGAATCCAGTAATCGTTTGGTTCTTGGTTTTGATATGGTTTTGGAGGCTTCTGAGAGAGTTGAGGAGATTAAGAAGAAGTTGCGGGTTGCGCAGGATAGGCAGAAGAAGTACGCTGATAGGCGTAGGCGGAGTTTAGAGTTTGCTATTGGTGATCAGGTTTTCCTTAAGGTCTCTCCCTTAAGGAATGTCATTCGCTTTGGTCGTAGAGGGAAGCTTTCTCCTAGGTTCATTGGTCCTTTCCACATTGTGGAAAGAGTAGGTTCTTTGGCTTATCGTCTGGATTTGCCCGAGAAACTTTCTAGAGTACATGATGTATTCCACGTCTCGCATCTTCGTCACTATCTTCATGACCCATCTCTTATTATCCAGCCTTTTGCTCTTGATAGTTTGGATATTGAGCCTAATTTGACTGTCGAGAGGAAGCCACTTCGTATTGTCGACAGAGATACGAAGCAGCTAAGAAGGAAATCTATTAGTCTGATCAAAGCAAAGTAGAGTACCGATGATCGAGAGTGTACCTGGGAGACGGAGGAGAGCATTCACGCTTCGAATCCGGAATTGTTTGTTTCAGGTACTATTTGTTTTTAAATCTTGTTTTCCTTATTTTCCTTTTTTCGTTCTTTTTGAGGATGAAAAGGTTTGAGTGGGGGAGAGTGTAACAACCCAATATATTTCAATTGTTTTAAATTAAATTTTATTTCAATATTTTATTTTTAAAACATTTTAAAAGTATAGTTATAATTTTCCAAAGTTAATTGTATTTTGTTTGCAATTTTTAATCGTAGTTTCAATATAATAAACTATTTTCTTTATATGCTTTTTATTTTTCCTAAGAATATTTTTTTATTTTCATTTTCACTTTATTTTTGTTTGTCTTTTATTTATTTTACTTGATATTTTATTTGTTTATTTTGAATAAAAGAAAGTGGAAATTCGAAGAGACAAGCTTTACACTTTAACTTGTGACTCTTCCTTTCCTTGGCTTTTCATTGTCTTGGCCTTTCATTTTCTCTTGTTTAGCCGTGCATTTCTCATTGCTTTTCACATAAAAAACTTCCCATCTCACTTCATTCTCTCGGCCATTTTCATTTTTGAAAAATAAAGTAAGTTCATGGCTTCTTTTTCTCATTTTTCCTCTTATTTTCCATGTGATTTTGCCTTGATTCATCTCATGTTGCTCGGCCACTACTCTCCACTCCTTCACCGACCACCACCACCATCACCTTCCACTCATCATCCATGGCAACATCACCACCTCCTTTGTCCAGATCAGGCCGTAACCACCTAGATGAAGCCATCACCACAAACTTTGCAAAAATACAAACATATGCCTAGCTGAGCCACTTGTTCACCATCCCCTTCATTTCTAGCTTTGGTCACCACCATAGAACCACCACCACCTGATGACATCACCTCTGGCCATCACCTCCTACCTCTGACCTGACCTATAGTGCCATGGCCGAGCCCACTCATGACCATAGGCCGAGCCTAGATGCAACCAAACCCTTCTCTTTTGCCTTGTCCCTTTGTATTCCCTACCTTGTAACTCCAAACCCTCCACATTCTTGTGTAGCCGTGCCTTTGTGTTGCCAAACCCGAGCCTTGCCATCCATTAAAACATGTGTGGCCAAGCCCATGTTGAGTCAAGGTCAAACACTTGTGATTTAAAAGAATGGTTAAGCCATATATTCATTTGTCTATTCTAATTTCCATTTGTTTTAATATAATCTTTGTGTTAAAACTATATTTATAATTGCTTTGTTTTATTTGTGTATACAAGATTAACATCTTGGCTCTCTCTCCACTTGAATCCAAAGTCATGCTATATCGTGCTTTCTGCACTTATCTGTGTGTTTTGATTTGCGAACTCCAGCTTAAAGAGGTGAGTATTCATGCTTGACATTCATACTTATAGAATTGTGAAGTGACAATAGTTGAATGTGTAGAAACTGTTATATCATGTTATACCTACCTGTGATATGTATTATATGATGTTAAACACTGTTATAAACCTGTCACATCATCTGCTATGTTATATTCTGTTATACTGTTTATTTATTTCTGTTTCTCACACTGCAAGTTCCCTGTAGAATAGAATCACTATGGGTTAAAATGATACATACCCGAACAGACTTTAGAATAGGGAAAAATCATTATGGGCTGAAATGATAGGCCTAAGCGATTTTTATTTATTTTTATTAACTTGGGATTGCGGGTTTAAAATGATAGAACCCGGATTTTCTTTGTAAATTACGGATTGAAATGATATATTATCCGTATCACTTGACCTAGGTTAGAAAATATTATACAGACCCGTGGTCATTTTATATAATTTTCTGGAAAATTTTTAAGTATTTTTAAAATGTAAAAAATATGATAATTTGATTTAAATTGAATTTAAAATGATTTAATAAAGGGTTAGTGATTTTTCTATAAGTTAAAAATGTTAAATAAATAAATTATTAAAATTGTAATTTGAAATATAACTTAATTTGGAAATTTGTGATTTTGTTTAAAATGAAAGTTCAAGTAAAGAAAATAAAATGGAAATTAAGTTTTATTTTGAAATGGAAATTTAAATTTAAGTGTTAAGGTAAATTGTTAAAAATGAAAAGAATAAGAAAATTGTATGCTTGAATTTAATAAGTGAATTATGGGAAAAAAATTTGATAATTATTGTAAAATTTTCCTTTATAAAATCATAAGTTAAAGGGTATTTAAATGTACATTTTTGAAGTGGAAAAATATGATTTTTATAAGTTATAATGGTTAAAATTGAAGTTTAATTGTTTCTAGAATTTTTGGTATAAATCTGGAAATTCATTTACTAGCACTTCAGAAATGCTATCATTTTTGAAATTAATTTAATATCTGAAGTAAATAATACTGCAGCACTTTGTAAGTACTGTGATTGATGCAAATGAACTAAAGGCTAAATTAACTAAGGGCTACTGCAGCACTTGGTAAGTGCTGTGGTTGCTGAATTAAAACTAATAAAAGAGTTACATTAGCACTTGATAAGTGCTGTAGTTTGCTGAAATGAGAGATTTCAAATGAAATTGAACTACTGCAGTAGTTTATAAATACTGTCTTTGCTGAAATGAATTGTTTTCAAATATAACTTACCGCAGCATTTTCTAAGTGCTGCGAAAAGCTGAAATTTCAATATTTTAAAGTATTTAACTGAATAAATAAGCTTAGAAAAGGGTAAATTTTTGGGAATTGAATATTTGATGTGTAAGTATAATGACTTTACTTTTAAATGGTTTAAATGAAGCATTTTGATTCGAAATGTAAACTATTTTTGAAATTTATAACCACGGGTTATAATAACGATTGGTTGTTAAAGAGACCGAGATCGAATATGGACATACTCTCTATCGATACCGAAAACCACTTTAACAACTATGTACGCGGTGGAGATTCTAGAATGAAGTAGGATGGTGGTGACGATCCTATTGAGGTATGAACGTGGACCCGACTCCCATGAGTTGGCTTAAGGTGGCTAAAACAGGAGCGATCTCGAGCCAAGTGAGGTCATTCCTCCGATCGGGCACATTCCTTCGATATTATACTCTTACCTTGTGATTGATTTGATGGCCATCTTCGATTTTGATTTGGGAGTGTGTTCCGAGGTGGACGGTAGTGGCAGCTACGCGTTTCCACCAGCCCGTGTGCGTAATTGGTATATCTACCCTGGCATTGCCTTGTGTGCCATGTCACATATCATAGCGAGCTTTACTACGAGTTTGTTTTTCTCCCGTAGCCCATGGAGTATTTAGGGTAGCCTCCCAATCTGGAGGTATGCTGATACTGGATGGACTACTGGGACTATTACGTGTTAAGGGCTATATGGGTAACCCCTTAATGCTATTAAAAAGTATGTTTATTTTACTGTTAGACATTATTATAATAACGAATATTACTACATAGTAAATAGTTTAACGGATCCTTAGAGGATGGGCGGTCCTAAGCATCCTTTAAGTTACTTGTGCCTTTATTACAGTTCACTTGAGTTGGTTTACATTGTATAAGTATGCATGTCCTGACTCGAGTGTTTGTGTTTTTATTTACGCTCGGGTCAACCTGAGTATTCGCAGCTTTGGGTTTCACTTTCTAGAGCTAGGAATCGCTGGAGATTCTGCTTATCGAGTTATTTATCTATTTCAGTTTCAGTTGTTCTATTTCAGCTCTTGTATTAGTGAACTTCTATGTATTTGGGATTTCTATTGTATTTGTTTTCAGACTGATATTATGTATTTGTTTTGAGACTTTGTTATAGTAGCTTCATGAACTACTATGGTATTTTACCTTCCGCTCTGAGTTATTATGATATTTTTGTGTTTGTGATTCTATGATTGACTTTATTTGCTCCAAATTTTATTACAATCTGTTATTTTGAATTATTCAAGTCTGACATGTGTGGATTATTGTCGATTTGAATGGTCCAAAATAGTGGGTCATTGCACCCAATATGAATTGTTACTGCCAATAAAAAGTGGTGGTCTGACAGTAGATTGACCTTCTACAAATGAACTAGTGACAGAGGTAATAGAACCAGTGTTGGTAGTAGTAACAATAGCAGTGCTAGTAGCCATTTTGAAATTTTTCAAAATTCAGATAATGAAACTTTGAAAACCTTGCTCTAATACCAAATGTGAGAAATGCGGATTACGGATCTTAAGGCTATAATTAACACTAGAAGGGGGGTGAATAGTGTTTTAAGGAATTACTAATTCTTTTTGAGTTTATATTAATTTGAACACAAATGTATGCAATATTCAGACACAGATACGATCACAGTATCAAACACAGATGCAGATATAAAGTAAAAGCAATAAAGGAAAGAACACACTGGATTTTATACTGGTTCAGAGTTACCCTAAATCCAGTCCCGCAACGCAAGTACAGATTTCCTTTTAAAATCAATTCTTACAATTACACCCTCGATTTCAAGGCCACGAGGTACACCGCTCCAGATTCACAATCCTCTGGGTAGAGATATTTGATTTTACGGGCAACAAGTTCACTCGATTGATTTTCCAGGCTATAATCACACCTTTTCTCGCTCGATTGAATACAAAGAAGTCTATAACTCTGAATAGCACTGGGATCTTGTTGAGATAGTGATAGAGAATCAAACCAGAGATGATCTAGTTAGATTCAATGGTGATTTCGGCAGAGTAATGGTAAAAATGTATATAAAGAAATGTGGAAGAAGAAGAGGAGTGAAATCAGAGAAAATATGATTATAAATTCGTTTAAAACAGCCCCTATTTATAGTAGAACAACAGCCATGTCCATTCGTAAAAGGATATGACGAATAGACACTTCCTTTGAAATTCAAACTTTTGAAATAAACTGTCACCTTGTCAACAAGGGTTCCTTGGGGTTGTCGACAGGCCTAAGTTATTTTTGGTAATTTGTTTTTCTTTGAAGATAACTTCTATCTTATATTAAAACTATTTTAAACTTTATAAATATACTTAACTATAGTTGAAATACATAAATAAGTATAGAGAATAATATTTTGGTATATATAAAATTTTACTATAATTTTATATTTAAATCTAAGTATAAATATTAAAAGTTAAATATATTATAATTAAAAGATAGTTTAAAACTAAGGATAATTTGATATTGAAAATAAAGATTATTTTGAGGCTAAAAGTATTTTAAAACTAGGATAGATGTTTTTGATTTGAAAAGGAAGATTTTGAAATCATTTTGAAAACAAGATATAATTTTGTAAAACATTTGAATAAAAGTTAGTGGATACAAAACAATGTTCCACTAGATTTTTCGTAGGTTCCATCCTACTTAGGGTTCCATCCCTTTAACGGGCTCGAAGTGGATTCCATTCCACGAATAAATGGATTTTAAGTTGTCAGTGCTTTTCTAGTAGTTTTAACAAAATTCCTAACTAAATTAATTATCTTGAAATCTTGAACTCTTGATAATCTTGATACTCATGAGTCTTGAATCTTGATTTCTTCGATCTTGAGTTCATCGGTTCTTGAATCTCTATACTGTACAGTCTTCATTCTTTGGTACCTATATGTATATCCTGCATACACATATATATCTAAACAATAATGTTAGTATTTATATATTATAATCTTATTCTAAGGTTTTTGTTATCAAAACCAACTTCTCAGGGACTAACACTAGCAATTTGTTGGTCACCGTCGTGATTGTCACCAGGTGAGCATTCAATTTCTATCAATTTTGAAAATTGAATATTAGACCATCACACATACATGTATGTTGACCTGACTCTTATTAACGTATGCACGTTCACGAGTCGTTGCCAAGTTTTTTTTAAACCGAGTTTCGTATCGATCCTCTCCTGGACCGATGTGAAATTCGAGTCACAACAACGCTTGGTGGTCGTTTTAGAGTATCCCTTCGTATCGATCCTCTCCTGGATCGATTTGAGAAGTAGAAAAAACCTTATTCGTATCGATGGTAATCGATACGAATCAATTAGTCCTTTAGAATTTTTCATATCGATGGATATGAGTTTCTATGGACTTCAAAGCAATGGATATGAAGTTGGCATTTCGTATCGATGGATTGCCGATGGGTCGGAAAGCCATGGTCTGGATCGATGGTAAATGGATACAAATAGCTGTGTTCTAGATCGATGCAAATGGATATGAATAGGTTACTTCGTATCGATTGGGTGGAAGGATACGAAGAGGGCTCTCGTATCGGTAATATTTGCAGACCGTTTCAACCGGTCATTTTGCACTGGGAGACGAATCGTTTCTCATCTTGGCCTCGTATCCATATAAATACTTTTAGGACTTAGAATTTTTTTTTACTTGTTTTCACTTTTCCCTTGCTTTCGTATCGATCAAAAAACTAAGAAATAGAAATTGCTCTAGCCCCAAAATCCATACAGCTCTTTTAATCCTTCGAATCCACACTTCAATTTAGGTAATTAATCATTAAATCCACATTTAAATGATGAGATTCGAATTATTGTGCCATTCTACATGTATTCGTGACTAATTTTAGTGAAAAGGAGGCCGGAGATGGTCAGAGCAAGGTCGAGGAAGGAGGAGATGGAGCTCGGGCTAATTGGAGAAGAAGAAGTGTAGATGGACACGAAAGGAGCTTTCGAACCGATGATGGATGAAGGTCGAGTTCGTATCGATGCAGATATAACACGACTTCGTATCGATTGGCAAAGTTGCTTCGTGTCGATGGAAGATGGACGTTCGTATCGATCTATTGATGATTGATACTCGTATCGATCCAGAGCGATAGATATGAAATTCTGGACCTGGCGATCGATATGAAAATGTTGCTGCTGATCGATACGAAGTAGGGAATTTGGATCGATACGAAACGACCTTCAGGTGATCGATACAAAGTAGTGTACCATGATCGACACAAACTACTGTTTTCATGACCGATACGAATTTTAATCCTGGAGATCGATCCAAGTCCAAACTTTGATGGATACGAAATTTTTGCACACATGAACATTTGACTCCGACGAGCTTCTGCCCTGCACTACTAGACAATCGTTTCACTGCATATCTGACTGCCTTTCAAAGCTCGTCGATGGAACAGTAACTTGACAAAATTTGACGAATCTCAACTTGGATCGGTCTCCAAAGTATGGATGGCACGGTTGTGACGGTTAGCGATGATGGTCACTCCGGTTATATTCTGAAGTCTCGTCGTTCAAACACTTTTTAAATCTTGTAGCACTTCATAGATAATATACAGCACTGCACTACACAACACATTCATGCACTTCACACTAGGGAAAACACGGGATTATTGTCATCTAATGATGATTTTTGCTGAGTTGATTAGCTATGGACACTGGAAGTTCGCAACAACAGGAGGCTCAGAGTCCGCCTCTTCCCATAATATAGATGTCGGCTATCGCAGCCGAAGTTATAAGTCCAACTCCAGATGAGCTACCAGGAGCAGCCTTCATTGGGAATCCACAAGACTATCTCATCTAATATCTCTGAGGAGATGTTGGGTAGGATTTGCACAAGGCCTGGGTTGTCGAGGGATGACGCCCTACTACTAGGGGCAGAAGACAGACCCCACTCTCCCCCGGAAGGGTATACCGCTTTTAATAGATTCTCATGCACAGCTGGGACACTCCCTCCGTTCAACCAATACATCCAGGAAGTGTTATCCTACTTAAGGATTGCTCCATCACAAATGCACCCGAACGGATATGCTTCACTGAACAGCCTATTTATCTACTTCATGGAGCATCTTTTTTGACCCCTGACTCCAGAGGATGTCCGGTACCTATTCAATATAAAGAGCCGAGGGGATAATCCATCTTTCACCTTCTTAGAGGCAGTTAGGAACTGTCAGGTTGTGATCGGAGCGTGGACCAAGCTAACTTATTTCAAGACTGAATGGTTCTACATCCGATGCCTACCGGGTATCGCCAAATTGTGGCTAGTCAGGCATAAGTACTTCAACTTTTATGCCGATTGACTGGATAATCTTATTTGATGTCGAATCTAAAGGCATAAGTACTTCAACTTTTATGCCGATTGACTGGATAATCTTATTTGATGTCGAATCTAATACTTTCTTTCTTTCACAACTTCGATTCCACGACCCAAAGGCGACCGGTTTAAAGAGACTGTAAGGGTTCATCAAAGAGTTCCCGTTATGGATAGAGGAATTGACGAAGTTCTAACATATGAAAACTTGAGAGCCGTCGGGCTAATTGGTGGAAATCAAAGCATCGGGCTTGAAGGGTCTCTTAGGGCGGTTCCGGTAAGGCAAGTTAGGAGGAGAGTTCCTGGGATAGTGATCACCGAGCAAGGTGACGATGAGGATACGCCCGTCGGGGATGAACCCGCACCTAGGCCTTCACAAAGCCATTGACATTCTGAGAGAATAAGGAAAGGCAAGGTCACTGCCCATAAAGCTCCACGACGCAAGTCCGTTGTCATGTCTTTACCGACAGCGGGTGTGGTAATTTCAGAGGCACCCTCCCCGCACATGGAGAGCCCTTTCGAAGGACTTGCAGATCTCCCAATTCCGGATGATGTATCTCTTCGATAAGACACCGGGTTGGAAGGGCTTTAAAGCGCCTTAGATCTAAGAGAGCCAACTTCTCCGAGCATGGCACAACAACCAATTGGTTTGGGGGTTAACACATGCATGCATACACTTCACGACACCACACAACTGAAATCTATGAGCTGTTCAATTTCAGGCGGTAACTAACATTGTTTCTCTTTTCACTCTACAGATTCAATGTCGAAGCAACCATCTATGCTTGGTAGCCTCGAGCTACACGCCAATCGTCTAGTTTATATAGGGAATCCCGCAGGCATGATTCTAACCATGACCACCGTCATTTCAGTCAGGAAAGGGATTATTATGATATAGAAAGAGCTAGGGAAAGGGAGAGAGAAAGAGAAAGAGAGAGGGAAAGAGATAGGCGCCGCTCTCGATCACACTCTCCTCCACCCAGGGTTTCATTGCCACCCCCTAGCTCTGGAACACAAACTGTTGGACCCTCGCACCAGCCAGTGCCTCCTCAAGTTCCAAGGCCTGGTGAACATCGTCATACAACTAGGGCAGACACTTCTATTGCTACTACTTCAACGGCTGCAGAGATCAAAGGGGAGAGAGCCGCTCGAATTGCCCAATTGCGAAGGGAGTTCCCTAACATCTGTTTCGACGGCTTCTACTTCCCTCCAAATTTGAGGGTGCTTCCAGATATGGCAGGGAACATTGTACATGACCATGTTTATCATGCCTTTGGTTAATATCACGAGTGGAAGAAAACCACAGAGAAGGCCTCGGCTGTGGCATTTGAGCGGGCAAAGACAATTGAGGAGCTACAAGGAACTATCTCCAAGAAAGATCGAATAGTCACGGTGCTCACTATTGAAAATGACACTTTGAGGAATTCTAAAATAGAGGCTCTGAAGAAAGTTGACGAGGCCAACAAGGAAATGGAGCGGATGATGCAGGAGCACTTAAAGCTGGTAGATGATATGGGCCACAGGAATGCCACTGTTACAGCCGAGAGGGATACTGTGCTCAAAGAGCTTATGGAGCTTAAGGTGAAATACGATGAAGTCGTTAAGAAAAAGGATGAGGCAAACAAGGCCGCTCAGGAGGCATGTGACCAAACTGTTGAGCTCAAAGGTGAACAGGATGCGGCGATGCTAAAGGTTCAGGAGGCCAAGGCTAGGACTGAAATCGAAGTCGGGGCACCGGAGGCCAGGCTTAAAGGCGATATGGAAGATCTATTAATCACTTATAACGCCAGCGTCCTGAGATATCAAGACTTGAGCTGGCTCAACGATTACCCGACCCATCTACATAATGCCTGGTGCCGTTTTTGCTGATGATAAAGCAGAGCATCATACTGAATCCATTGATGAGTTCGAATTGGAGAACCGGGTGCTAACCGAGGACGAGAGAAGAGTTCTCTACAATGCCGCTATCCTATTTAAAAAAAGAGACTCGCCACTCAGCGTCCAGAGGCTGGAGAGGGTTATGGTGTTGAGCATCATGATATGATTTCTGAAATTCCTATGCCAACCCAGCCTGAATCTACTCCTGCAGTCGATCCTTTATCTGTGCTTGCTTACAATCCTGATCAACCGCAATTGTCTCCGGCTCGCGAGCACATCTCCAAAGGAGCACCGGCTCCACCCGCAAGCCAACCCGAGGAAGGTATTCCGAACACATCTCGAATTCATTCTAAGTCTAGAGTATTATCAGAAGAAGTCACTAATATTTTTCTTATCTTCATTCAGCGATAGGAGATGCACCGGTCGTGCCCTCTGCAACCCAAGTGTAGCATTAAGAGCAGGAGGCTGTTGTGACGGAGGCAACGACTACCACAGCTACTGCATCGACCGAGGAAGTTCATGTGAGCACTATTATCTTCAACGAACAGATGATGGAAGAACTCCTCAGTCATCAGAGCGATCCGCTAACAGATTTGCCTTTTGTCATGGGCGAAGGCGTGTTCGTAGCCAACTCTTCGACCCCGACTGCCAGCATCTCGTTGAACACTCAAGCAGCCCATGATGAGGCAATAATGGTGGAGATCGTGAAATGGCAAGTGTCGCGTTGGGTGGTAGTATGGGAGGTGGTATGACAGGCCCTGGCCCGGCTCCTTTACGCATGATCTCTCCGAGTGGTACAATCATTGTCACTGGGGTACCCCCCATGTAGAAAGCACCCCTTCCCTCTGACCACGCATTTCGAAAGTGTTCCAATTTCTGTGAGTTCAGAGGAGGAGATCAAAATTCTTCCCCTGGTCGGGGATAAGCCAGGTAAAGGCAAGAGCACAAAATGACACCACAGTGGCAGCTCAAGTGGGTCGACGCCGGAGGGGAAGAAGAAGAAGAAGCCCAAGGAGTAGGCGTGTATCTTGGTGTCCCCTTTTTTAGTAGATAGGTAGGAATTACTTTTTTTGTTTTTGTAGGCCGTGTATAGATGCAGGCTCGGCCTCTGCTAGTAGGAATTTTTGAAATAAGCTTCTTTTTGTACTCAATTTTTGCTTCCAAAGAATAGATGGAATAAAATCTCCTTTTGTTTTTTAGCATAACTCCGAGTTGATTTGTCTAAGTGTTTCAGTACTCGAATTTGTATTTAATATATTTGTGAAGCTTTATTGTCTGGGTTGGACCTGTGTTCGGTTGTTATGTCCAGGAGTCATGGCTTCGGGCTGTAACCAAATGTTAAGTCGATTCTCGATGTTGTACTGTCCTGATTAGTAGCTGGTGCCGGAGTTATGCCCCCAGTCCCGGGGATGAAGTGAAGTGATCGGATGATGTTTGTTTTTCACCTTCGACACTTTTATTTTTACTTAGTCGAAACTAAGTTGTTGTGAGATGAGTTCGAGTGGTCGGATCACACTCGCTCATGTATTAACAATCACATCCACGCTCTGGGGATTGAACTCGCATATGGGCGATTGATCATGCCTGCTTAATGTTTAAAGTTATGTCCATGCTCCGGGGACTTAAGTTGTTTTTCGAGCGGTCAATCACACCCATTTTAATAAGTGGAATTGCGTCCACACTATGGGGACTTAGATTGAATTGTGGGCGGTCAATTCACGCCCAATTGATGTTTATACTCTAGTCCACGCTCTGGGGACTTAGAGTTAGTTGGTGAGCGGTTAGTTCAAACCTAATTGATGTTTATACTCTAGCTCGCGCTCTGGGAATCCGGAGTTAGCTAACAGACGGTCGATCACATCTGTTTTAAGTTTTTCGTATCTCGTTCGCACTCTGGGAATGATAAATTGATCAGGATCATGAATGGTCGGGTCACATCCACCCTGGGTAAACAAGCGAGGTCGTGGGTGGACGGATCCACCCTCCTCAAGCTTGTGAATGTTGGAAGCGAGGTCGTTAGATGGATGGGTCCACCCTCCTCGACCTTTTGTGGTACATGGACGAAGTCATAGGTGGATGGATTCACCCTCCTTGAGCCCACGTTTGTAAGTTTATACTCCAGCTCGCACTCGGGGAGTGGAGTTAGTTAGAGGATTGTCGTGTATCAATCCTTTTTGGCTTCAGTATGGTAGTTTGCCCCCGAGCTCGGGTTTCACTTAGTGAGTGACCGGTCTTATCATAGTACTCCCTATCTGAATAAGTCCCATCGTAGGATGGAACCTAGCTCTCCGTGCATTGTGATGGTCGCATGACGCATTTCAAGAATCACTACTTTACCATTTGAGTGGCCATGGACTGACCATTTGAGTAATTTCAGTAGGCGGGGCCCTTGGTATCCGAGCATGTTTCTGACATCTGTCACACTTCTTGGCATAGTCTAATGCGTCCCGATTCATAATCAGCCAATAATACCCATATCGGAGTATCTTCTTAGCAAGGGCTTGCCCCCAGTGTGATCACCACATTCTCCCTCGTGCACATCATGTAACACTCGTTTGATTTCATCGTGGGTGATACACCAGAGTAAAGGAATAGAGTATCCTCTTCTATACATAACTCCATTCTGGATAATGAACCGTGAAGCTTTCCGAAGAACTTGTCTTTTCTCACTTTTGTGCTCGGGCAAAGTTTCGTGCTCGAGATAGTTTTTGAAAGGGGTCATCCATGACTCTTTCTCGGGTGTGGCTTCATGAACCTGGTCTATCTCCATCTGATCGATACTCGGAGAGGTAAGTGTCTCAACAGGGACAAGCCCCATTTGTTTTGCTTTACCGGTGCTGGCCAGTTTTGCCAAAGAATTGGCCTTCTGATTATGATCTCGGGGTATGCAATAGATGGCATAATAATCGAACTGATTCAATACTTCTTGGACCCGAGCAAGATAAGCAGCCAACCTTCGGTCTCTCGCTTGGTATTCTCCCCGAACTTAACATACGACCAAATTGTGAATCGCAATAAATTTCCACAGCAATAATTTTCAAGTCTCTGGCGAGTCTGAGTCCGACAAGTAAAGCTTCGTATTCAGCCTTGTTATTGGTTGCATGGAAATCAAACTTCAAATCATAACATACAGATCGACCTTCTGGTGTTTCAAGTACAACTCCAGCGCCTGAGCAACGGTCGTTCGATGCACCGTCTGTGTATAGCTTCCATATGTATTTGGCAGATTCATTGGTTTCAGGAAAGTCCTCCGGTATAGTGAACTCGGTAATGAAATCCGCCAGAACTTGTCCTTGTATGGCTAACCTTGGTGTGTAAGCAATATCAAACTGACTCAACTCGATGTTCCACTTTAATAACCTACCAGACGTCTTAGGCCACGTAAGGATCTATCGTAATGGCTGGTCGGTGTAGACTATGATAGGATGAGCCTGAAAGTAGGGACATAGCTTTTTCGATGCAATGACGAGATAGTAAGCCAGCTTTTCCAACTTCGGATAGTTTCTCTCTGCTCCGGTCAATCATTTGCTAATGTAATAGACTGAACATTGTATCTGATCCTCCTCCCGAATTAATGCAGTGCTGATTGCATTCTCTGACACTGCCCTCACACTCCTCAGTCCATTCAAAGTTCCGCTTTCCTTTCCTAATCAGGTCAAAGAAGGGAATACATTTTTCGGTGGATTTGGAGATGAACCTGCTTAATGCTGATACCTTCCCGTTGAGGCTTCGCACTTGCTTTATAGTTCTGGGAGTTTCGAGATTTCGAATCGCCCAGATCTTCTCGGGATTGGCTTCAATTCCTCGAGCATTGACAATGAATCCAAGAAACTTTCCTAAGGCGACTCCAAAGTGACACTTCAACGGGTCGAGCTTCATTCGGTATTCTCAAAGGATGTTGAACATTATTTCAAGGTATTTGACGTGATTGATAGAGAGTCGCGACTTTACAAGCATATTGTCCACGTACACCTCCATAGTTTTCCCGATCTGGTTGGCAAACATTCGTTTGACAAGTCTTTGATAGGTCGCCCCGGCGTTCTTAAGTCCGAACGACATCATTTTGTAACAATAGAGTCCGAGATCAGTGACAAAGCCAGTATGCTCTTGATCGGGTAGGTGCATTGGTATCTGATTGTAGCTGGAATACGCATCCATAAAAGACAAGAGCTCGTTTCCGGCCGTTGAATCTACAAGCCGATCGATTCTGGAAAGCGAAAAGCTATCTTTAGGGCATGCTTTATTTAGGTCTGAGTAGTCCATACAAGTTCTCCATTTCCCGTTTGGTTTTTGACAAGCACTAGGTTGGATACCCATTTTGGATATAATGCATCTCGGGTAAACCCGTACGTCTTAAGTTTATCCACCTTTGCTTTCAGGGCGGTAGATCTCTCTGGATCCATACCACGCCTCTTCTGCTTGACCGAGACATGCCGCGGGTCAATATTCAATGTATGGCTCACGATGTCCGGCGAGATCCCACACATGTCTGAGTGTATCCAGGCGAACACATCGAGGTTTTCATGGAGAAATTCAACCAATTCCTCTTTCATCTGCTGGCTTAGCTGAGACCCCATCTTTATCACTCTGGAGTCATCCTCATCATCGATCGGAACATCGATCGTCAACTCTACTGGGGAAGCCTGACTGTCTTTGACTTCCTCCTCATTATCATCGTCTCTTGGATCAAGATCTCTTAGGAATTGGCCGTGGCGCCCGGGTCTAGGCCCAGGCGTTAGCTGTCAATTGTCGGTAAAATAGACGTAGAGAGATTCCTCTACATCCTTGCCCTTCTCTTTTCGCTGCGCCTCCCACAGCTCAGCAACATAACAGGCGCATCCACCCGCTCGATCTCCCTAAACAGCTCCAATCCCGTTGTCAGTGGGGAATTTCAAAGTTAAACACCAAGGGGCAATAGCTGCCCTAAATTCAGCCAAGGCCGGTCGGCCCAAGAAAGCATTGTACGGCGAATTAATATCCAACACAATGAACTGCAACATCTGAACTCTTCGGCGTTCTCTAACTCCCAACTCCACTGTAATTCTACCATTCCAGAGGGTATAGTCGCACTTCCATTGAAACCATGTATATGGGATTGACACGACTTTAGGTCCTTTGCTTCCATTTTAATTTGGTCATACGCTCGCTTGAAAAGTATATTCACCAAGCTTCCACTATCCATTAAGATCCTCTTCATCCAAGCAAGACCTATCTGAGCTGAAATGAGTAGTGGATCAATGGAAGGGGCTTCGATTCTGTTGGCATCTCTGTCTCGAAAAACGATGTTGTCTGTCATCATCTTCTGTTGTTTAGCCGGAGCCCCATCGTCAAGATTACTGCAACACTCAAAGTCCGCATGCCTAATCGAATTGGTATACGACTCCATTTCCCTTCAGCTCCGATCCGCTGGATGAGGGCCACCACTAACTGTGTTAATCACTAACCTCCCGCCAGTACACACGGGTTCCTCCAACCTTTCCTGATTCGGTAATTGATTCTGATTTGATGGGCCCGCACCTCTAGCATGCAGCGCCCGAACAAATTGTTCCAACTCCCTATCTCGGATTAACTTCTCAATGATATCCTGTAAATGGCGACATTCATTGGTATTGTGACCATAGCAATCATGGAATCTACGGAATTTTCCAGATTGAATCTGCTTTTTGGACGACTGCTTCGGAGCAGGCTTCTTATATTGGCCAGTATTACAGGTTTGCAAGTACACATTCTCTAGGGATGTATTCAAAGGAGTATAGGTGTCAAACATGGGAGCTCTACGTTGCGGTCCGCGATTTTGATCCCTCTTCTTACCCTAATTTCCATCGCCTTTCTGCTGATTCTGCTTATTCTGTATATTTAACTACACCTTTCCGAAACTCTCACCAGTTTGTTTCACAGCGACATTGCTCTGAATTCCTTCCACACTGGGCCCCACGTCATCCTTTTTCCTTGACTATTTCGCATCTTCCCTCCTCAAGAACTGGGCTGCCTTGGAATAGAAACGGTCCAATGATGTAGGGGGTTTCCCAGCCAACCAGTTTCCAAATTCGGAATCAAGACCGATTCCTTTTGTCGGTGCCATCAATATGGAATTATCATTAGGGTTACTAATCTCTGTGCAAGTGGCATGGAACCTTTCCAAATAACGTCTGAGCGTCTCTCTAGGAGCTTGAGTGACGCTAGATAAAGTGTTCACATCCTTAGGTCTTGTAACGTGCATACGAAACTGTTCGACAAATTTCGTAGCTAACTAATCAAAGCATGAAACAGATCGGGGTGGCAAGCGAGTAAACCACAAAGTTGCGATGCCCCTTAGAGAAATCAAAAAACTTCTGCATTTGACCGCATCGTCAGCTCGTGCGGCATTCATAAGCCATTCATACTTCAAAATGTGCTGGTTAGGGTTTGAACTCCCTTCGTAAATAGGTAAAGTTGGCATTCTGAATCGATGAGGCGGTTCAGCATAAAGGATGTCATTAGTAAAGGGTGTATGACTTTGGAAGATTCCCTAGTCATCGTTGGAGAGGCCCTGACTTTCACGAATCATCGTCGAAATGTCTGGCATCTGGACATTCTGGGCATGTTGGGCCAAGGTGTGGTCGGGTTCCACAATGCGAGGATGGCTCGGGCGCGGTCGACGGTCCACACCTCGCATCCTTGGCTCCAGGTCTTTAGGAACATAGGGTTTAGGAGTGCGATCGCGTTGACAAAGGTTCGGGTCTGTTCGGTTTCGAATGTCAGCTTCCAAGTCGATAGCGGCGGCAGCAGCACGACTATCAGTTATGTGATAGGGAATTGTCCCTCCTTAGGAGGAGGGGCCTGCCTGGTGACTAGTAGATGGACCAGGTCCTGCTTGTCCAAGATTCAGAGTGCACTGATGCCCGGGAGCTTACGCGTAGCTTCCATCCAGTCGTGGACGTGCGGATCTGTGATGGTAATCGGAAGAAGCAGAGCTCTCAGTAGATGAGTATCAAGCTTGAGCCCTTTTGGATCTCCTTCATCTTTTCTGATTCAATTAGTTGGTTAACTCCGTGTTGGCATGGATTTGTTGGGTAAGCTGCTGGTGACTTTGGTTCGGTTCTTGAATCAACATTTGGAATTCCTCGCTGGTGACGGGGCCTTGTGGATCTGAAGGTCCAACAGAGTTCTGGCCTATGGAGGGTAGCTGCGTAGGTTTTTGTCTATCTCTTCCTTCCTGATCCACAACGGTTGAGGTAGTCCTAGTGGTAACCATGGTGAAGGGTGATGCTCTCTCCTAGACTTGATGCAAATCCGAATAGGATGGAAGAACTTCTAGGTATGAGATTTGGATCTTCTCCTTAAATTCTTGCAATCCGATATCGATAGTAGATCCATAGAGCAGGAGAAAAGCTGGGTTTTCTTGGTGAAAGCACCAAAGTGTTTGTGTCAAAATCGGTCACAACACTCTTCGGGCGTATTTGAAGAGATTAAATTGAAGAATATAAATGAAAAATGAGGGTAACCTAACAAACACACCAAAAACAGACAGAAAAGAGTATAGAAACACAATGATTTAGAGTGGTTTGGCGTTGTAGCCTATATCCACTATAGAAAGTTGCTGCTTTATTGATATTACTCGCTGGTTACAGATGTTTACAACAGTACAATCGAGATACAACAGTGATTTCGGTAGAGTATCGGTGTTCTAGCGTCCAAAAGTCCCTTTTCTGAAGGCCTAGGACAGCTATTTATAGGCGTAGGCAGAAAATATCTCGCTCTGATCTCAGAAGACTCCTTCTCTCATGTGGGTGGGCCCACGTGATCGATCCCCGGACATTTCGACTTGGTCCATGATCGATACGTGCCAAATTTGTATCGATCAAAAAATAGTCTTTTTGGGTTGGGATCGATCATGGACACTCTTAAGGTAGTACGCAAGCTCTTGTGAAAATTTGGTGGCATTTGGACTTGTAGATTTTGAGTTATGATCGATGCAAGTTTGTGTTTTCAACATGCAGCCGAGCTTCATATCAATACGTTCGTATCGCTACCGCTCGTATCGATGGAATGCACGTGATTGCTAGATGATGTGGCGCTATCTTTTAGGATCGATCCACTTTTCATGCCGAGTGACCGAGTCTCCCTCCCTTCTAGGCTTTGTTTGTATCCACTGGCGTGACGTTATTCGTATCCCTTCATTACATTTCATTTCGTATCGATTGGGTGTAGTCACTTCGTATTTTTTGACAGGCAATCTTTTCGTATCGGTTATAGGATGGTTGATTTCATATCGATAACTAACGAACGATATGAATCAAGTAAATAAGGGACCGATACGAAACGTGCTAATCATGTTGGATACGAAATGGCTCTAGATTGATGGACACGAAAGATTGCAGTGGACGACCGATATGAACCAAATCGTGTTCATTCAATGGATACATGCTCAAACTGCTTGAAGGATGGATACGAAATAAAGGTTCGCAGGTTGATGGTTAAGAAGACCTCATGGATACGAACGTGATTAGCCATCTTGATTTTGATGGATACGAATGGAGTTGTTTTCCTCAACCTTGATCGATCAATATCTTGAGCATACGAACTCCGATCGACTTGAAATTTGGAATGTTTGCTTTTATAGCTTTGCTTGTCATACCACATCGATTGTAGCTCGATCCGGACTCGTGAAAAATTTACCAGTATCCATAGTGAACCTGTATGTAGTTGATCTTCGAAACAGACTGTCCTTGGTTTCCAGTTAATTTCTTGGTGTCGTGGCCTTGCCAAAAGGCGGGATAACAATAAAAATATAATAGAACATATATACCAACTAAGGCTACTATGTTGGAATCAATATCATTCTTTGGTATCGAGTTGCCTTGTCAGTGCCGAGCATGAATGAGAAGATTTCTCCATCTACCGTTCCTGACTTGCTCTAATAGCATGTCCCTCTAAATCTATCATGTGGGTTGTAAATGTGGCTTGTAATAAGGAGGGGGTCAGAACAACGTTCTGGTGACTGGTAAAGTACATACTTATCCATAACACTAATATATGCCAATTGATTTCTATTTAAATGTTATGTCTATTATTCACGGCTTATCCGTTTAATTCCATCTACGCATACGATATATCCAACCTTCTTCAAGGTGTGTGTGTGTTTAACTGTTGTACTACCCAAAAGAAAACCACGGCCACTTAATACTTCTTGAATAGGGAGGAGACAGACCCAACGGCCATTTAATACCTCAACCACGAAACGGGCCCTCCGTAACGTAATTGCTAGTCAAACGGCCCTTAGCTACAAAGGTCGATGACTCCTAGATATGGCTTTATAAACTATTTTTCCGTATTACTAATGCATCTTAAAAACTTATCTAAGGGTTAACTAGACCACCTTCGACAAGCAAACAATTAATAAAATTTTGAGGTGTTTGTGTATCCCATATGGAATCTACACTAGTAGAAAGCAAAATCCTTCAGGGAATAACCCAAGTCTTTGCTAACAATTGCTTAGGACCACTGGGATCAAAGCATATATGCCAGCCTGACTGCTAAATATCAGTTTACCAACAATACTGACATAGCCCGTCGACATCCCACAGTTGAAATCCCTTTTAGACTAACCTAATGTAAGTCAAATAGAAATACCCATCTTAATTACTTAATACCTCTTGTTAGAAATGAAGGAGACCTTATTTCCCTATTAGGTACCATTATTGGTTATTTAAGACTTCTTATATAGAGGGAGGCAGACCCTACGACCATTTAATACCTTATACCCCAAAGTAAAACTCTTGACATCCCTAAAGGTACTAAGTCGTTAATACTTCAAATCTGAGGCGAACCCTTGGTATATTCTCCCACACATATACGCGAACGTATATCCCTTCCCCACGGGTCCTATAGTTGGAGATGTCCCACATCGGTAGTAGGTATACACAGCTATTGGTAGCCTCTAGGTTAAGGGCAGACTTTCGTTGTGTAACTCTACTGACCTCGCATACCATCGCACACTAAACCAAACCAATTATCCTAGACCTAAACATTGGGCTGGGCCCACTAATTCACGCTTGTTCTAAATGTATTATCGAGGCTATATAATTTTCTACTATGAAATTATATTGCCTCCTATGTTTACTTACTACTATCTCCTAATTATTCACTGTGAACCTATTTCTATCTTATATGCTTATTACGTATATTCCTTATTTCCCTCTTACATTCCACAAATGTCAATTGTCCATAATAAATGGTCATTGTTATTCAAACTGGACAATCATTAACAATATTTAATTATCCATTTCAAATTCAACCTATTATGCCTATTCCATTTTTCCATAAATGTCATATTAAATTCTGTCAATCCCATTAAATGCATTTGCCTTCATTTAATTTCCGCAACTCCCTATTAACTACATGTTTATCGTCCTACTAATTTTTTAATCATAATTCATAATCTTAAAGTTACTACCTCTTTTCCATCACAGCCTCCTAATCATATGGTTTACTATGCTATAAATATCTAGTCGTCCTAATTATAACTAATACGAGTATCATCATATATTAGTTTATTATGTTTTATTCATTATCCTATATATATTTATATTTTTAACCGAAAGGTGTGGTTATACGTGTATATATACATATACACATACATATTCCTATTTCTAACCCATTAATTCTTATGCTTAGGAATTTCAAAAAACATCTATAAAGAACATTCATTTCCATGTTTTAATATATTAGAGGTATCCTTCCTAAGAAGGATTACCACTATAATTTTCCATAAATTATCTAAAAGTAAGACTTTTGTCACGTTTGAAATCACAAGGAATTGTCTTTTTTCTTATTTTGAAATAGACAATGCAAACTACGGAGAAGAAATCTGTACCTTACCCATCTCTTTCAGTTTGATATATCTCTTATTATTCCAAATCGCACTTTTTATACCTAGTTGTAGAACAAGATTATTTATGAAAATTTACACAAAAATAGATATAATTAAATTGTACCCACAATGCTCCCAATAAACTAAAACATAGAAATTCATGTTCCAAGTCAAATTAGGGCAATCCATATTAATACTGACAACTTATAGCCTAATTATCATAAATCTGGAATAAAGCCTACAATCTTACCAACATTCTATAGAACAAATTTAGGGACTGATTTTCAATTTTTTAGATTATGGCATAAATATCATTCCATTCCAATTACCTAACTTACAAAATATGTAGGCGAGATTTCAATTGAATATTTTCTTTCTAAGCCTATAACCCAACAGATCTTGCATAGACATAATAAATAAATAAAATTAACGATATAAATTTCAATGTTATATATGATTTCTCACTCAGCTTTCTAGCTTCCCAAACCTCCCAAATTTGAATTCATCTCTTTAATTTGACTCATTTTTCCTTTCCAATCCAATATATATATATATATATACATAACCAGACATATACATACCTGTTAGAATTATAGATCTGAGAGGAGATTTGAATTCAGTGGAATATAGATTTATAATTATAAAATTTACCTTTTTCCACAGTATCAATTCACTCCTTCTCTTCTTCTCTTTTATTTCCTTCCCTTTTCCGATTATACACACACAAACACAATATAATATAATATTTTATAATTAACACGAATAGTGGAGAAGGAAAAACGGCCGAGTTTCGCTTCATTAATCAGAAAACATAAGAAGAAAATTGAGGGGTTGGCCCTATATTTATAGACGCTCAAATCAATCATACCCATTAGATTTAAATTAATTAAATCTGGGCCGTTCGGTTGAGGTTCAACCCTAACCGCCACTGTTTCAACCGGTCGACCGCTCCCTCCTAGGAGGTCAACCGACCCAAGGAGAGGGTCGACCGGTGGGGTCCATGCAGTTTTATTATTTATTTCCTTTTTAATTTCTATTTAATTATTTACGTTTTGAAAACTTCAAACGCTAACTTCTTCGTTTGAATTTCGATCGCAAACTTCCATGTATGAAAGCAACTTAAAAAATCACCACGAACACAATGGTGCAAGTTTTACGGCTAATTTATGACGTTTGCTCAAATTCCATTTTTGAGCCTTAATAATTATTTATTAATTGTTGTTTGCTCTATGGGGTGTTGCACTACGGCCTTGACTTTAATGGTTGTAAACATAAAAAGGATCTGTGATCACCATGGAATCCCTATAGATGAATCTCTGACTCTAGAACTCAATCAAAGGGCACACGATCCCCTCAAAGGTTACACAACATGCAACCGCTGCATGTATCTCTCTGGAGGCATCCCTCTATTCAATCACTTTATTTATCTAATCCTTTAATTCATGAAACTCGCTATTGCCTAGCTTCACCTGAATAGTACGCCGCATTAAACTACACATACGTGATCATTCTTAGGCGCTTGGGCAGGGTGCCTATGTTTAAAGAAATCTGGTATCTCTACAATTTTAAGAAAAGAAATGATCATTCATCCCCAACCTTTCTTGAATCCTCTAAAGTCAACCAAATTGCCATCGGCCTCTACAACAAGCTCAGTTAATTCAAGGGAAAGTACTTTTTTGCCCGTTGTCCAAATGACTTCACTCATATTCCTATCAGCATGTAATTACTACTTTTACTCTCTTAATTCATTAGGGTCTACCTCATCCAATCTGTTGACTGCATTATCCTTCAAATTCAGCAGATATCCCTTAAAGGCCCATTAGTGCTGCTTTGGCCTGAATGCTTCAACTCTTAAAGGGCATTCCAATCGATGAGAGAAGGATGAAACTCCTTTTGAATAATTGTAAACTATCCCATTTTTGGCTATATACAATGGTCAGAGCATTGGACTCATGCCCTCTACATAAAGAACCACACAAGCTGATCTTAAGGTTGACATCGATCCACCAGCTCCCGCTCAGCGAGATGTTCCGCATGAAGCTTAGGATTTCCCTACTTAAAGAGAGGAGGATAGAAGTGAAAAAAATACAAGGTTGAAGATTAAGACAAGGATGGTGATGAAGATCCAATAGTGCATACGAGTCAACCGGGGAGACAGGTAGCAATGAAAGAACTCCATCTCTGCTCCTTGACCAAAGAGAATAAGAATCCAATCACCTCGGGCAATTCTTGATCCACACCAGACTTCAGCTTGAGAAACAACTCCACCTTTGGTAGCTGATGATATCTTAGGCTCACTTGGCGACCTTGACAACATTCGAAACTCCATCCTAAATTTTGACATTGGGAACTTAAGATTCCCGAACATCACTTCTCTAATTCAAACAGCGGTCGATGTGCCTTATACTTCTATGGAAGAAGTAACTCCAATCAATCGACCACATGAGCATGGTCCGTAGAATCAATAGGACAAATCGACACTTTGCATGACACTTAGGATTATAGCATGTTCACCACACACATTCTATTATCCAACTTTTAGTTACTAATTCGATTTCTTTTCAAGTGTAATGGGACGCTCTAACCGCTTTAGTGACTTAGATGACAAATCAAAAAGATACTTTGGTCGCAAACCTCTGGCTCCTCACGTTGCTGACACGAATCATTAAAAGAGTATGATACTGAATGATTTAAAAGGAAAGAGAGGGAAAGGTGAGAGGAAGAGGAAAAGGAAGAGGAGGTACCGTTCAGACCACGATCTGGACTCCAACGATTGCTAAGGATCATCGCAAAGATCAATTTCTCTTCCCCAGGCATGTTCACCACTCCCAAAATCTGAAGATCCCTTCTCTCAACGATCCGACAACCTCCCTCCTTCATCAAGTGCTCCTAGTGCTACTATCTCAGTGCTCCCTCCACACAAGGCTTTGGTGCCATCCCATATATACAAATATGCTTTCAATCCCATATATTCATCGACTTCCAAACCTATCCTATAGAGGTATAGAAAAGACCATGCTCCTACGGCTCTCCTCACATAGGCTACCACAGCTGCTTTGACCTCAGCCACAAGCCCTCACCTAACTGAGATGGAGCGAGCTTTCCCTACTTGTGTTATACAAGGGTTAAGTTGATTACCCCTCTAAAGAATGTCAAAAGGAGGCCACCCATGCAGAGGCATTCGTCCATGACGTCTTCAGGCAATACTACATCAAGAAGAGGCTCGCCCATGCTATGTCAGACAATAACAAAGCTAACCAGCTGATAATCCAATAACATGAGTCTGAGAAAAAGATCATGAGTGAATTTGCCAATTTTATACAAAAGAAATTGATCAGCTCAAGGAAGTGATAGCTAAGAAGGACAAAGCGATCGAGGAGGCCGAAAAGAAGCGTCAGGATGACATGAAAGCCTTTAAGGCCAAATACAAGTTACTGAAAGAGCGGCTCTAGAATTCTTACAAAAAGAGTGGTGAGCTGGTCAAAGAGAAGGCGATACTGTAGACCACCATTGACTCCCAAGCCTTAATGATTACAAAGCTCAAGGCCAACGTGGAGAAGGTGAAAAAGAAAAGGATGATGCTCTCGCACTGGCTGCAAAGCAAATGATCAAGGTCCTCGATGTTAACGAGGAAAAAGGAATTCTAGAGACCCAAGCTATCTAGGCTGAAATGAGAGAAGAAGAATTTCATAAGAAAATCAAAGCCACTTTGGTACATTTTATGCAAATGTGATCAAATCTGGCAACCTCAAGTGGCTTAATGTAAAATATCTCAAAACGGTAGCTCCAGCTTAGGAAGAGATTCTTAGACAAGATAAAAAGCACGTCGACAAAGTTGATGAAGAAGAAATTAAAGCCAACCTTCTCGATGATGGAAACCTGGAGGCCCTTACTAAGGGTCAAGCGGAACGAGCTCTTGAAGCCTCGACTTCTAACCAGGTACTTGCTGGAGTTCTCCTCAAACCCGCTTCTAAGGATTTGGTAGAAAGCTGCATTCCTACTCAACAAGAACCCCAAACAAAGAGCGTTACTTTGACGACAGCTTGCTTTAAGGTTGTCATAACTTCTACACCTTGGTCATATGTACCCAATTCTGCCACTACTACCTCAATAACAGTAACAACAATAGTAGCAACCACAAGAAAAAATGTACCGACAAATTTCAGGGAATACCACCTCAAAGACCCCGACTTCATTTTGCCAGCAGTTCCTTCTAAGCTTCTTGTCCTACCACCTATTTCAAATGAGGGATAGACCAAGACTCCTTTCCAGACTCCTACGTCATTTTCTTGAAGGTATATCACTTATTTATTCTGTATTCGAGAAACTTTGGATATCTTCTGGGGATGTCTCTAACCTTTTCTTTTCTATCTGTTAACTTTTGGGTCAGCCACTCATTGCTCCCCTGATAGGTGTAATCTTTGCCCTAGGCCATGAACACTAATCTTCATTCTAGCCACCTTTACCGGGTCCTTTCCTAGGCCCAAGCTAAAAAGATTACTGCTTTGAATGAAGAGGGCATAAATAATCCTAAACTTTCAATGGTGACGAAGGCGTGGTTTTTATGGGTGTTAAGGAGCCTAGAACTGGACCATCTATGGTGGAAAAGGGGGCCATTAAACTATCCAAGCTGAAAAATATTAAAAAGGAACCAAGATTGATGAAAGTTCCAACTCCCCTTTATATACCTCACCAGATTCCCCCTTTCCCAATTTTGACTCCTACCGCCCGTACCATCGGGATTTCTGTTGAAGTTCCCAAGCCTCAGACTAACTCAAAGAGTGACTACAACTGGGACGAGGACCCCGATGGCTGACTTGTGCCCATAAAGGACGTCGACATCGAAAAAAGGAAGCTTTCAACTCCGAGGAAAGAAAAGAAAACGAAGACAAAGAGGGGGATGCACCACTAATCATAGTCCTTTTTTCTTTCATTTTCCCAGGCTTCCTATACATAGGTCGTTGATGTGCGGGTACAGCCCCCGCTTTTTGTATATGAAAACGTGAATATAATCAAATTATTTTCTTTTTAACTGTCTTTTTTACCTTAATTCTTATGTATCATGCCTACATGTGTCTGTGGTATGTGCAATGCCATTATTTACTATAACCATGTATAAAAAAAATTTGCAATTTCTCGATGTTGCTTTGTAACTTAGTTTTTTCACCATTAGTTAAATACATCTTGTTTAACTAACAATGTCATACTTAATCAATTTACTTTCATTGGCCGAATGTATCTTGTTTGGTCATAAACAAATTCATACTCGCTAAAGATTCAATTCTACACCGGTTCCTATCTTCGGGACCTGGTGCCTCAGATGCCTATCTTTGAGCATTCACCTCTAACCTCGCCTATCCCTGGATGTTGATCAAAAATGAGATGCATAAGGGTGAATCATCCAATCGAACCAAGTCTAAATATACGCCAGCAACCTGATCATGGGTCGAAGGAGTTATCGGTACCTATCTCCTGGTACTTAGACATGTGGTTTTTAGAAAAAAATGTCTACTTGTGCTACAGATCTTGTAATGAAGTCATACTTACAGAATACGATTCCATTGATCCAAAAAAGTCAACATTATTTATGAATAGAAAAATGGCAATAGTCGCCTTATTACGTCAAATCTTGATGAACAAAGTGTCTTATTTGCAAAACAAACTAAATGAAATAGCATCGTAAGTGCTCGCTACTTCTTGCCCGCATTATAAGTGCTCGCTACTCCATGCCTACATGGATCCCATCTATTGTTGATAGCTTGAAAAAGCTTCTGTGCAATCATGTATGGACCTTCTCAATTCAGACCAAGTGCCCTTATCCCCGAAAAGACACTTTTCAAAACGAGGTCGCATATCTCAATGGTACAGTTTCTGACCTTAAGGTTGAATGATTTGCTACTCTTATCTAGTGAGCAGCTACCCTCAAATCAGCCTCCTCATGCTTTTCTTCAACCAAGTCAAGAGACTCAAGCAAGAGTTTCTCATTCATCTTAGGATCACAATGCGACCTTCTATGTGAAGGGACTTTAGCTTCAATCGGTATCATGGTCTCAATTCCATAGGCTAAAACAAATGGAGTATGGCCAGTCACAAACTTGTGGAACGTTCAATAAGCCCAAAATTCCAGTGGTAACTCATCCACCCATTTTCCTTGGCTTTTTCCAATCTCTTCTTGATGATGGATTTGATGATATTGTTCACCACCTGTCCATTTGCTTATGGACGTGTTACTGCCGCAAAGCTCTTCTCAATTTGGTATCGAGCATAAATTTTATTGAACTTGACACTCTCTCATTGAGTTCCATTATTAGTGATAATCTTCTATGGAACTCTAAACCTGCACAAAATGTTCTTTACTACACGGTTGATCACTTTCTTCGAAGTAACCATTGTAAGAAGTTCCACTTCAGTCCATTTTATGAAGTATTCTACAGCCACTACTGCATATTTTGCTTTGCCTCTTAATATCGGTAGCACACTAATGTTGTCTATTCCCTATGCCACAAATAGCCATGGTTAGCCATTTGTGTAAGCTCAGTGGATGGGGTTCTTGGTATCTTCACAAACCTATGGCATTTGCACATATCCTAGAATAGTCGGCTACATTTCCGTTTATTGTTGGCCAGAAATATCTATAGCAAGAACCTTCTTTGTCAATGTCTACCCCCCCAATGTGATCACCACATATTCCTTCAGGCATATCCATAAGGACCTTCTTAGCTTCGTCTTTGGTGACACACCTTAGCAAGGGCATTGATAATCCTCTCTATATAGCACTCCTTTTTGCATAATGAACCGAGGCACTTTACGCAAGAGTTTTCATTGCTCGTTCCTTCTAATTGGAAGAGTTCCTTCTACCAAATATTCTTTGATTGGAGTCATGCATAACTCATTTTCTTCCTCAACCTCTAAGTTCCAATCTACATCCATATTGTCAATTCTTGGAGTTATTAAAACCTCCATTGGCATGATTCCCAAAAGTTGTGCATTCCCAAAACTGGCTAGTTTGGCTAATGAACCAACATTTATATTATCCTCTCTACGGATGTGTTTTATTGTGTAATGTTCGATATCGCTTAGTAGTTCAACACTTTCGTCTGGTAAGGGGCAAGTCTCGCACCCTTAGCCTAAAGTTCCTTCTTTACTCGACAAACGACCAACTAAGAGTCACTAAATATACGCAATGTCTTGACTCTGAGTTCCTTTACTATCTTGAGACCTGTAATCAACACCGTGTATTTAGCCTCATTGTTCATCACTCAGAACTCTAGCCTCAAAGCATAGCATATCCTCCATCCTTCAGGGGTCATAAGAACTACTTCTGCCCTGGAATCATGTTCATTAGAGGCTCCATCCACATACAACTTCCATTGAGTAAGTTGAATCAACTCTTCTTCCACTTCATCATCTTGAAAGATGAATTCGACAATGAAATTTGCCAATGTTTGTCCTCAGATTGCCTTCCTAGGATGGTAAGTTATATTATACCGGTTCAACTTGATATTCCACTTTATCAGCCTTCTTAAAGTCTTATGTTAATGTAGCACTTTTCTCAATGGTTGGTTAGTCAACACCTTTAGTGGATGAGCCTGGACTATTTGTGTCAACTTCCTCATAGCTATCAACAAACAGAGTGCCAGTTTTTCTTGCTTTGGATAATTCTTTTTTGCTTCGATGAACCATTTGTTGATATAGCATCAACCTTTCGGTCTTGCTCTCTTGACGTACCAATGATGCACTCAATGCGTGAGCAGACACTACTAAGTAAATAAACAGATTCTCTCCTTCTAAAAGCTTCGATATTATCCATATTTAACTTGGTTAGTTCATAAACGAAGTCTGTGGTTCAATGATAACATCTATTATTAACTATTATACTCTAGCTATAAATTTTGATTTTGAGTTGATTACGGTTGACCGTGATACTAACCTCATACAACTCGAGATGAATTATCTATTCAATAATGCTTCACTTCCAACGCTTCAACTCAAACCCAACAATAGTCGCTCAATGGTCGTCATGCCACGTTTAACTATAATCAAAGTGGAGTATCCACATTAAAGTTTGATGGTATGCTCAAGTCGAGAGAACTACATAACATCCTCACATTGAGAATTCTTATTTGACCTGGTTGTGATCAACCAATATGAAACTCTTGATCGAGTCATTTCATAGTTATCCAATAAATATGAGTACGTAATCTCTTGGTGCCACCAGAAGCCATGAGTAATATACCACCCAATATTTGGAAAGCATTACGTATTCTATTCTAAATGAATGTATCGATATCATTTCTTGAAATAACTTGATCAAGAATATTTAAAACAAAATATTATATATTGTGATTAATTACTCAGAATTGCAACTATATGCAATTATAATCATATAACATTTTATTTAAGGATATTTTTATTAATATACTTTAAATTAATTACTTAATTAATCATATCACAATAAAAAAAATGTAACAGAAACACACCTTTATTACGAATAAGATTGATTGCAGAGTTAAATATATGAAATAAATTACATAATTGCACCCTAAGGCATACCACTATCTCTCTCGATGCGACCCATTATATCTTATGTGAACCTTCGGCTCATAACCATTGAACGCTTGAATAGTATCCAGTTGCTCCCTTACGATCGAGGAATGCCAGGAAAATACTTAAGCACCTCTATACTGTTTGTGACCAAGCCTTTTCCTTGGAACGCGATTTTTCTTAAATCATTTTGTTCGAGCTTTCACTACAATACCCTATTCATCTTAAGTTAGTCACCAAGCCTTTACCCCGGTACATGATTCACCTTAAATCATTTGTGATCGAGTCTTCGCCTCAGCCCACGATTATATTCATTTATGTCCTCCAGCGAATAGAGACTTTATCCACATTCTGAATCCATTGACATGCTTCGAACATTGATTGATGGAACCAAATACACCATGTGAAGAATTTGAAGTTTCAAGTTTAAGGTTCAAAGTTATGTTACTGGGTCTTATTTACACATATGAGATATTTTTAAGGATTTGAGATCTAATGACATGCTATGGATGCATACTCCACTTGCATGTATATAAGATTACCCTTCACCTCGGCCTATAATTCACCTTAAATCATTTATGATCGAGCCACCACCTCGGCCCACGATTCTTTTCATTCATGTCTTCCGACGAACAAAAACCTTATCCATATTCTGAATCCAATTGACACACTTCGAACATTTATTGATGGAATCAAATACACCACGTGAAGAATTTGAAGATTCAAGTTCAATGTTCAAAGTTATGTTACTGGGTCTTACACATGTGAGATATTTTTAAGGATTTGAGATCTAATGACATGTAATGGATGCATACTCCACTTGCACGTATATAAGATTACCCTTAACTGTAAAGGCATGCTCCAAGCATACAATCAACACAATCAACAATTTTAAATCTAACTATTTAAAAATTTAAATCGAAACACAATTCGATTGAGTGAGAAGTTCTCACCTTTGCTTTTTAAAATGTCGAGCGTTCAATTTTTACATTAAATCGAACACGTTCGATTTAACGCAAAATTTTCACTTGCTCGAAATGATTCCACGTCTGCACCACAATGAGTTGCTCGTCGCTGCGATTCCGGCGCCGCCAGTTTCGTCAGTTTTCGACCTCGTATCACAAAGTTATGGTATTTTAAACATTGTACGAATTATAATATAAATAATTTACAATTTCTTTTTATATATTTTTTAAACCTAAATCAATTTGTGCCATTCGATCTTGCTTGATGAAATCATGACCAATCGACCTTTTCTTCCTCCATCACGTTGAAACCCAGGTCTTCACGCACGTTAAAACCCATATGGCCGTCGAACTTCAACGAATTTTCACGCCATCAACATCCACTTCGACGACGATCTGACCCCCTTAGATGAATGACCATCACAAGGCACACCATCGCCTACCACCAGGTCGAACTCGGCTGCCTTGTGCCCTAGAAAAACGCACCCAAAGAACGAACGAACGTGGGCAAATTTCCTCCTCCACGTCGCATTTTACGATGACCCACCTTATGGATGTGAAGATCTCGTGAAGCTCTTCAACATTGTAGTTGAAGATATTTGCTAAAAGCTGATGGATTGAGATATAATAGAGGAGAAAGTTTCGAAGGATATAGGCCATTAACAAAAAACGGCGGCTGTGAAACCCTAGCTAGGGCTTTGATGAAAATTGTAAATTATGGTGGCCTTTTATAGAAAATTCTCAAAACACTATTCATTCGAAATTTTCCGAACTCCAAATCAAACGTTCCGGCTGGTGTTTCTAAGGTTTTACCCACGTTCCGAACACAATGGAACGTGTTTTGGGAGCCAATTCGATCGTATGTGAGAGTTACGGAATTAAACGATCAAATTTAAATTAAATCGATTAAAACGATTTCTATGCGTTTCAGCTTGCCTCGGACAAACCGTAAATCCAATTGACATGAAATTTGAAATCTTACAATACTTTCACATTACGGATCCGATGAAACTAGTTTCATCGAAATCCGAGACTGTTTGAAAAATGACTATTTTCACTCGTCAATTAAATATTAAAATTTTCAATTTTCACAAATTAACTTTTAATTCAATTTTAAAAGTTCACAACCATCATTCTAACTCCAATATGATTTAATATAACTTTATACATCATTTTTAATTGCATTAAATTCAATTATCAATTATTTCTGAAATTTCAAATATTAAATTATCAATTTAATTAAACAATTAAATCCTATATTCGAAATTAAATTTATTCGACTTACAAATTCCACTTGTTAATATTAAAATCAATTAAATATACGAATTTCAAATGACAGAAATTCTGGGTTGTTACAATCTTCCCCCCTTAAAAGAATTTCGTCCTCGAAATTGCAAAGTAAGAAAAAGTCACAAAATCCATTAACTTTTCAAACAATTCGTTCAAATTTGATTTCAAAATCACTTAAGCGTACAACTTCCCCAAAATCCAATAGTTAAACTCTTTCAAAAACTTTACTAAGTTTTTCAAATTTATACTTAGTTATACTTTTCAAAACAAACTATATCGTTTAACTTTTAACTCCAAATCCAAAATTTAGTTTTCACAAATTTTCCAAAATTTCCCGAAAATTTTCTAACGCCTTAAATTTTCAAAAAAATTCGCCATAGCCTCCTTTGCACAGTTCGATCATAGTAGGATCACAATAGACATAAATATATATACATCGACCCACACGGTCGGAAAAGCAGAAAAACAGTTCATATTTCCTATTTTTTATTGTGTAGGCGTACCTTTTAGCATTTTTAAGCAAAGCAGTTATTTATTTAGCATTTTAGCGCGACCCAACTAGCCGAACGGCAGCCACGGCACCTGTACTTACTCAATTTAAACACGTAAGTGACATATATATAAAGTTATTAACAATTTACTCTTTTAAACAACTACCACACATGCATATTAAAAGAAATGCATACTAAACAAGGTTTATAAGCAACTTATATAATTTCGACATTACTTGTAATTGTTTGCAACCAATTCATATACAACGACATTCATTTCTTCATTTTCAATTAGTTTACATTCACTAATTTAAATTCAAGTTGATTCACTTTCAATTTGGATTCAATTACATAGCTTTCATACGTAGCTTTCCATTTGATTAATTCAATTACATATGAATTTCTATACAATCAACTAACAATCATCTAACAATCAATTCATATTCAACACAACCAAATTATTAAATTTACTTTCAATTTGGTTTAACACTTTTAATTTCCAATTGGCTTAATATTAAATTGGCTTTCATTGAATTTCCAATTTATTAGCTTTTAATGAATTAACACTTATATCCATTATTCCATATCAAATTATTCACATTCGATTGATCAACGTTCAATCCATTTATTAATTCAATTGCTAATTCATCTAACCACTAAAGTTGAATTTCCTTTATATAACTCAAGTTCACATCTATTTAATTCACTTTATTATTTTACTTCGACACCAAAATCAACTTCATATTGAATTAAATTCCAATTTTTTTTTAGTTTACTATGGTAGCAAATCAATCACATAGAAACTCGAAAATGATACTGATGATGTTGCAGTCATCACCCTTATTATTTCCCAGCAACAATAGTGAATTCAGTGCTTAATATTCTTTTCAAAATTTTCCTTTTATTTATAAATCACATTTATAAATCTTTTTCTCATATAATTCCACTATTTAACTTTACTTATACAAGATTATTTCACAATTGTAAATCATTTTAATTATAATTCTATACTTATACAATTGTTGCTTTTATTAGATTATTCAAACAACTTTCATTGACTTATATATACTCTTACATTTTCAACACCCAAACAATTCAATTTTATATACACTTTAATAATTCTAAAAAATTATTTCTTTATATACAAAATATAATCGAGGTAAAATTATTTTATTTACCCAATTTAAATGATACCATGTCGACTTGCCTCGTTTAAGTGTTTAGAAACCCCTATCGATAATATGGCGTCCCACATACCGACCAGAATTCATAAATAGCTCAACGGATAAGCAAACACAATATAAAACATTTTAATACTCACTAACAAATACGCGCTCATATCTATTATTACATTCACACTCATTCTAGAGCACTACTGACTCTATCTCTAATGAGTAACACCCAACAGAACCAAGGTTATCGCTTAACCATATGCTCTGATACCACATGTAACGAATCGGGATTTTCGACGCTCGAAAATCGACATTAATACGTCCACTATATCAACTGCCGAGCAATCGAATGCTGGAAAACCGAATTGTTATGGTTAAAAAGAAGAGGTAGAAGAAGACAAAAGAAAAAGAGAAGAAAACAACAGAACAATATCAGAATCTCACATTCGCAGCGGAACAACATATAATAGATAAATGAATAATCTTTAAATCAAAGAACTATATCAGTTTATACATTACATCATCATCAGAGTTTACAACAACAATACAACACTGGACATTTATATAAACTTGTCCTCATACAGAATACACAGCGGAAAAGATAATATCATATACAAGTGATACGTCTCGCCATCCAGCTCGCCACTGAGCTCCACAGCATCTCCTGAAATCCAGAATGGCCTGATAATCTAACTCTATGTTGCCCGTGTGGAAATTGGTGGGCACCCAGAGTTTAGAAAGGGACCAATAAACTCCAGGTTAGTCATGGTGACTGGTGTGAGAACTAAAACAGTTATTATCTTTAAAACAACAACAAAGGAATTTTTTAAACATTTAAATCCACAATGCTTTTGGAAAATGAAACTACCATAAGACCTCCCACCACACACACAATGGAATCGCAGACTTGGAGGAGATTTCTTCTTATGATAGTCAAAAATGCTTTACTACGCAGAACAAACTCTTTTGATATTATTACTAGTGCATAGTGTAGAAAATCCTTTCGAAAATACAATATTAATCTTAGCCAGCATAGGTACCATTATATTATGCGTGCTATAGCTGCCGCCTGAGGAGACAGGTTATACAACTGCAATCGTAAAGGGCTCGTATTGTTTGATTGGATTTCCAACAAATGGTCAGGCTAAGGAACTTCCTACTGCCAATGGGATCGCCTCTGGCGGGACGTCCCGAGAACTAACTAGCTCTCTGCCAACACAAGGCTGGGTTACCCCTTACACTGGGTAACTACTACACGAATATGCCACCCCCCGGTCCTTTGGGACCTTTATCCGAGGCGCCTCGAAAAAACAACAATCACACAGTAAATGAGATTGGAGTAACGACATAGGTTAAATACCAGGGCTCCATACTTGATACCACCCTTTTCCAGAAGGAAATGACATACCCTAAAGGGAGCGACCCTCATAACCACTACAACAAAAAGTGTCTTTTATAGCGGCATATAGCCGCTATTAATCACAACCATAGCGGTTTGATAAGCGCTGTATATCGACATGTTATAAAAAAACTGTTGAATATTTATAACACAAAATATGCCGCTATGGTTGAGCTTAGTTTTATAACGCAAATTCGCCACTATGGTACGTTAATTCAATAGCTCATTATAGCCGCTATAATACAGCTAAATCTCAACAGAACTGGAAATCTTTATAACACCATTTTGCTGCTATAAAATATTTATTCAATAGCTCATTATAGCCGCTATAATACAGCTAAATCTCAACGGAATTGGAAATCTTTATAACACCATTTTGCCGCTATAAAATATTTATTCAATAGCGGTCATTTCACGCTATTAAATCAACATGTTATAGTATTGATAAATTCTTTTACAGCTCATATATGCCGCTATAAAAATCGTAGATACACTTTTCAAGAGCTATGCCTATATATTACATTTTAATAATAGAAATCAAACTAAATCTTCATAAACGAATAAAGATTATAATCAACAAATATAACACAAGAGCATGCTCAGAAAGAAATGTGATATATTTTTCATTACAGTGTACAAACATTAAAGCAAGTGCATAACCATTGAATAAAACATAAGCCTGTAGCCAAGTTAACACAGAGAAATAGAAAATAATGTGTCAATTTAATAAGTGTACAAACATTACAGAGTACAAGCATTAAAGCAATCCTTCCAAATATTACAGAGTACAAACATTACAGAGTTTTAACATGCAAGATCTGATCTAGTTACGTACTAAGGACCTTGCTTCCTTCCAAATAAGCCTGCGAAGTTAACACAAAGAAACAGAAAATGTTAAAACAAGTGCATGCTCAGATAGAAATGTGATATATATTTTTCATTATAGTGTACAAACATTAAAGCAAGTGCATGAACTGCATGAACTATAAACTACAATTGATTATTTCTACTGATCTATTTTCCCAATATGGAAAATAGATTAAAGCAATGTTAACCTCACTTTTCTCAATTGCAGCAACCATCTATTGAAGCATTTCTAACACTCCAACATTTTGCCATACATTTCTCCAACCATCTGCTGCAGCAACTGCTCCAACAGCCACCAGTGACTACAACTCATTCAACTGCCACAACTCATTCAACTGTTCCCTATTCCACAAACCCCTACACTGTCTACCACAACCATACCCCTACACTGTCTTGTGGAATATTAACAAATCCGATGTTTTAGGAGGAAATTAAGAGACTGGTCTCAAGATAAATTCGGCAAAGGCAATCTTCTTTCAAATAAGATTAGGGAGGAGCTTCAAACTCAACAACTTCTAATGCAAGGAAATGCTTCAGACATGTAGTGTACTTTCTTGCATATACCCCAAAGTATGTTGTATGTGGTAATACACATTCATATAAGCAGCAGGTATTGTGTATACCATGTTAACTTGTACAAACTATCCACATCACCAAATAAAGAGATAAATAAAGACTTGTTGCCATCCACTTTCAAGTCAGTTTCAGACCAACATCCTGAAAGAAGCAAGCCACGAAACACTATACACACACACATACACATACATACATATAGTGTTATCTACAATGGTTCCCAAACAAAACCACAAAGAAAGTGTGGGTTTCCAGGGAGAATGAATGCCTGTCAGCAACATTCATCTCCCGTTTGATTCACAACACATTATGGGATGGTCGAAGAACTCCGAGTTCTTCGAACATGTGGAGGTGCAGTTGATGTAGGAAATTTCTTGCAATGTTTTTGGACATACGTAACAAATTAAGTGTAAAGATACAGAATATTTAAATGATTTATTGTAGGTACATGAATCAAAGAGGATTAAGCAAACAAAGAAGGAAGAACCCGAACTTTTTAACAAGGTAATTAGTATGCTGAGGAGGTGTGAATTTGATTTTTCTTCATTGCGACACCTACGCACACTTTATCTCTCAGCTTCTCCTAAGCTAAATAGGTATTTCTTCAGTTATTTTAATATAAACTGCATAAAGTTATTTCTGTAAAATGGTTATTTGTCAAGTATGTAAAATGAAAAAATATTCATGGTTACATAACAGGTAACATAATCAATGTTTTATAGCTTGCTTCAATTATTATATTCAGTATTTATTTTGAATTTTTATCAATTTATCATTTGTTCACCTATAAATGGATATATTACTAATCATAACGATTCAATATATATTTTACTCAAATTTGTTTCATGTAAAAGATCTTTTAATTAGGGTAACTATTACACCAAGAAGAGATGAATATGGTTTTGCTTCATCATGCTGATTCATGCCCACATACTTTATCTTCATGCTTTTCTAAGTTAAATAATTAACTCTTAATTTCTAAACCACCTAGCTTTGGTTACTATTTTAATACCTTGCTTTAAAATATTACTTTAACTGATTTATCATATTTACATATTACCGATCAAAATTATTCAACATGAAAGAACACTGTATCTGGGTGTTCCTCTATTCACTAGTAAACTAAAGCAAGAGATTTCTGGCCACTATTGGACAAAAAAATAGAAAAATTAACAATTGTAATAATAAGTTGTTAAATATAAGTGGCATAATTGAACTTAATAAAACTGTTATTTATCCCATTATTGATTTCTAGATGCATTTTTGTCAGACCCCATGTCTGTTATTAAGAAGAAAAACTCGATATGCTCAAATTTTCTATGGCAAAGTATATCCCACAAATTAAATTGAGCTGATGTATGTAAACAAAAAGTAGAAGGTGGATTTGGTATACCAAAATTGGAAGATTTGTCGTAAGCGAACATGTTAAAACTTAACATCTGATTGTTTGGGGGCATGGTGGACTAGAAATAGATAATGTCACAATAAAAAAAATTTGGGTTTTCCAATTTGATAATAATTCATATTACAGTTAGAAAACACTTCTCAAAGCAAGGCAAATGAGTAGAGGATTGATTAACAAAGAAACAACAAATAGCAAAGGCACTAATCTTTGGTTTGATCTATGGATTAATGGATTATCTTTAACTGATCTATTGGGATGGTAGGAAATTTCTACACTGGGTGGCCCAAACAGGAAGGTTTCTACTCTCCTATCTCAAGAAGAATGGAGAATTAACTATTCCTATTTTCCTACCCCATTTTGCAATAAAATCATGCAAAGTCAATAAAAACAATAATTTCTCAAGTGATATTGGAAACGGATTCCTGACCCAAAAGGAAATTTCAGTTTAAAATCTACATGGAACAAGGGGCGCTAACCTTGAATTGTGAAAACATGTATGAATAATTCATGTGCAACCAAAATGTTTTTATTTGCAATTTTAGCTCAATTATTAATAATTAGCAGCTAGCTAATTATTTATAAGCAGCTAGCTACAGAATTAGCACCATTTACTAATAATTGAAAACAAAATATCAAATCTGTTTATGATAATAATTTTTACATTTATTAAGCAATGTCGTTTCTACAGTCTAGTTATTATGATAAGGAGGCTTAAAATATTAGTTTGGTCTTTTTTTGAATTATCTTCAACAGTTAGTTTGATTTAAATATTTTATTCAACTTCTTTATGACAATAATTTTTATGACTAAATTATTCTCTTTACTTTTCATCTAGTTGTAAAGTTAATAAAGGGAAAGTTCCAACATAATAATTCAAGTGGCCAACCTATTCATTTGGAAAAAAGACAAAGGTGATAATGATAATCTATAAGTTAATTTTTCCTACTATGTGACCATCTCCATTCTAGTTAACTATGAAAATTTAGATAGCTAACCAATGTAATGCTACTGCTATATAGAGGACCTGCAAATAATCATTGTAATGTTTACAAAAACAATCAATAGTATTATACTAGATGTTGCAAAATTCATTAGTTGGTAAATCTTACTATGTACTGTTGATTTCTTATTTAACATTATGCTTCTGCAAAATATTTTTTATGTTCAAGAACAGTTATAAAAATGTTTTGAAATCAGTTCTGTTCATTTGACCTAAGAAATAGAACTAAAGTAGTGTTGGTACAGAAATACTTCAAATATTTTAACTTCTGACTATTACATGAATTGTAAAACCTTTTGAATACTGCATATTTGATGGTCAGTTATGTTTTTGTCAAAGTAGTATTTAGATTAAAGTACACTTTTGTAAACATAGTAACATAGAACTAACAGTAAGAGATTGAACCAAATAGTACACAAATAATAGACATCTGAAATGAGTACATCTTTAACTTGGTTTAAGTACACAATCACAACCATATAATGAAAGATCAAAATACTTGATTAAATTATAAACTTAACAAATAAACTAATAACAAACTTCATAAATAAGTATGTGAACTAGTTAAAAGGATAGTTGGATGGTTATTGTTCGAACTTATGATTTCTTTCTTTTTGACCTACAAAATTATGTATCTACCAGTTCACTTATATTTTACTTAATCCTTGCTGGTTTAACCACCACTTTTCTGTAGAAGGAAAAAAACCAAGAAGTTAAACCTAAAATTTTGATTTCCATTTTCTAAACTACTATGTAAACGCATTTTTCATTGAATACACAACTTGGATATAAAAAGACAACAAACAAAATGTAAACGCTGTTCGTTGTACAAAAATTTCACTGCAATATAGAGTAAACAATTTGCCCGTAACTCTGCAATCAAAATTTCTTATATAACACCCTCCATCACTAAACAATCTCACCTTCAACACCGTTTTCACTGACACTACACCCACATGGTTTAATGATGCACACCAAAATGGCCTTGAAATTGTTTAATGATTTATGATTATTGCACTAATATACTATCAAATTACATCACAACAACTTGTTCTTGAAGCATTACAAGCCAAATCAAAGTTACTGTCTAGAAAAAACAAGCTACAAATACAACAAATATAAATTATAAAAAGGAGCAAGAAAATTTATAGCGAGATTACCAGAATCGATGATTATATTGCTTACCAGAATCAAAATCGAAGATTATATCCAAAACGCAAAGCCCTAGCTTCGACAGATCGGAGCTACACGCAAAGCCCTAGCTTCGACAGATCGGAGCTACACGCAAAGCCCTAGCTTCGAAATCGAAGGAGTTTGCTTTCTTCGACAAAACTTGAGAGGGTTTCTGCTTTCTTCGAATCGCTAACGTAATTTGGAGGAGGGAGCTGCGCGCGTTTTGGAGTCTTCGAATCGCTAATGTAATTTGGAGGAGGGAGATGCGCGCGTTTTGGAGGGAGGCGGAATGGTTTTGGAGGGAGAGGGAAAATAATTTGGGAAGTTGGAGGGAGATGTTTTAGGGCAGCGTTACACGTGAAGGGGAAGGGAGATGTGCGCGTTACACCTGTAGGGAGAACAAAAATCAACCGGTAACAAGATAATTAAGGGTCAATAATAACGCTTCAGAATAACGCGTTATTAAATAGCGTTATTAATATCATATTTTGTTGTAGTGAACCTTGCCGCATATTCCTATTTTGACCATTTTCGGGTTGTGAGGTCCGAAGAGGTCTTGTCCACAAAGCTACGCTTTTTCACAAAGCCACGCTTTGATCACAAATGATCAATAAATGATCATCACACAGCAACACTCAGCATGCCACATTACCAAATTGGGAGTATATCACTGATAACCTTCAACTACATAACCTCTGAGCTTATACGTCTCAGAGAAGGGTGTTAAGCTAAGAGAATAAATTCTCCGCCACCAAACAGAAATGTATTTGAAAGAAATCAGCTTTATATCTCAAAATGTAATGTCAGACATGTAACCATACAAGTCTGTTACGGGTTCGAACATAACCGAAGGCACTTCCGAAGAAGCCCTTGCAATCCAGGTATTCACAATCCCGATCGAACTTCCCATCACAAAGGAAATCTCTATATCGTAGCTAACGGTGCAGAGACAATCGATAGGTCATCCCATCGTTTTCACAAATACCCGGTCTTCACCACCAGTCTTCAAATGTTATCCATATCGTCATATCACTTATTCGGAATGGGTTATATAACACAAAGGTCTTTTCCCGGCTAACCCGAATAGTGAGCACAATATTTAAAACATATGGATATAGGGATTTCAATTAAGTCACAACTTATTACCCAAATCCTTTCCTTTAAATGGTTTAACCAAATTACCATTTTAAATCTTTAAACAAAAAGATTTACTTCACAAAGTTTACCCAGTTTCACAAAGATTCATTCATAGATTTCCAAATCAATTTCCATTTCAATTGAATTAACCCATTAAATCTTTAAATCAAGATTTAACTTATAGCTTTCAAAACTATACACAATTCAAGTCTTTTATAATATAAAAGATACACCTTTAAAATCTTCTTTGATTTCAAAATAAAATTTAATCATCGTCACAAAGGTTAATTCATAGTTTTTTCCAAACTATTTACAATTTCATTTCAACTTGAAATGTTTCGATACAAATTGGAAATATTTTCTTTTCACTTTATGAAAGCTATTATTATTTGAAAACAGATAGTTTTCGTTTTGGGAAAAACTGGTTACAATTACACAGGTTAAAGCCATCCAAGTATAAAACTTGGTTTTAAATTTAAATTTCCAAAACCATAATTTAAATGGTTAAAAACCCATATAAACACCTTTTAAAACTTGCATAATCTTTTAAACCAAAATTCCCAAATTATTGAATTCAATTTCAAGTATCGAATTCAAAATTTAAATCAAATGATTTAAATTCCAAATTTATTAAGTTATTTAAAATAACTCTTATTTTTGAAACTCATTTTCAAAAGCTTCCAATTCCAATCCCAAAACTAATTTGGATTCAAAAATTCAATTTTTCAAAATTGTCAAAAATATGTGACTTAACTGATTTCCACGTGAAATCCACATTTATGTGTGTATTGTGTAGTCCACGGGTTTAACACAATAGTGCAACAACATTCAACCATCACAGATTCAAATATAACAATATATTTGATAAGCGGTATAAACTATAATGCTTATCTTTCATTCACAGATCACAGATATATATATATATATATATATCACAGATAAGCAATTTACGGATCACAACACAGAACAGGATATATCACAAAGCATCACATATTTGGGATATCAAATAATTAAACCATTCAATAAAATCCAAACATCCATACATAGGATTAATTTTAATTATCTGATTAATTTAAATCAGATAAATTTCTATAAATAAATTTTACTGATTATGGTAAATTAATAATCAATTTATTTCAAATTGATTTTCAAATTTATTTCAAAACACCAAATCAAATTTCCAATTAATTTCCTTTTAAAATAAATTCCTTTATCTCTTCAAATCTATTCAAAAATCCAAATTTTAAATAAATTCTTCAACTTATAAACAATATTTCTCGAAATCTATTAATTAAGCCTTTTTCACGAAATTTGGAAATTTATTCAATATGGTTCAAAAAAATAACTTTATCTTTTTAAAACTCCTTTTTAATTTATCCAATTCTCAAAAATAAATTTTTCAATAAATTTTCAACTTGAATTTTCAAAAATCCAATTTTATTTATTTCTGGTATCCAACGATACCAAAAATATATTCGGCTAAACCGTAGCCTTCCACAATTTCAATCACAAATATAATCACACGGAGATTATAAATAATCAACACACAACAATGAAATAAATTCAAATGTTTGAGGAATCCAGTTGGATCCCTCCAACCTGTTTCCCTGCATCCATAGATGTTAGCACAATACCAATTCCACTTCGAGGTGGAATATCGCGGTATATGGGATTTATAAAATACTATCCGCTATTATGCGGCACAATATGGTCTCATCTGCTATATAATGCGGGAAATCAACTCCAAATACATATATAATACCAATTCCACTTCACGGTGGAATTATCGCGGTATATGTTTTTAATAAATAACCTCCGCTTAATATGCGGCGTATAGGGTCTATTTCAACACAATAGATAACAATTTATCATCCAAGCATACAATCAACACAATCAACAATTTTAAATCTAACTATTTAAAAATTTAAATCGAAACACAATTCGATTGAGTGAGAAGTTCTCACCTTTGCTTTTTAAAATGTCGAGCGTTCAATTTTTACATTAAATCGAACACGTTCGATTTAACGCAAAATTTTCACTTGCTCGAAATGATTCCACGTCTGCACCACAATGAGTTGCTCGTCGCTGCGATTCCGGCGCCGCCAGTTTCGTCAGTTTTCGACCTCGTATCACAAAGTTATGGTATTTTAAACATTGTACGAATTATAATATAAATAATTTACAATTTCTTTTTATATATTTTTTAAACCTAAATCAATTTGTGCCATTCGATCTTGCTTGATGAAATCATGACCAATCGACCTTTTCTTCCTCCATCACGTTGAAACCCAGGTCTTCACGCACGTTAAAACCCATATGGCCGTCGAACTTCAACGAATTTTCACGCCATCAACATCCACTTCGACGACGATCTGACCCCCTTAGATGAATGACCATCACAAGGCACACCATCGCCTACCACCAGGTCGAACTCGGCTGCCTTGTGCCCTAGAAAAACGCACCCAAAGAACGAACGAACGTGGGCAAATTTCCTCCTCCACGTCGCATTTTACGATGACCCACCTTATGGATGTGAAGATCTCGTGAAGCTCTTCAACATTGTAGTTGAAGATATTTGCTAAAAGCTGATGGATTGAGATATAATAGAGGAGAAAGTTTCGAAGGATATAGGCCATTAACAAAAAACGGCGGCTGTGAAACCCTAGCTAGGGCTTTGATGAAAATTGTAAATTATGGTGGCCTTTTATAGAAAATTCTCAAAACACTATTCATTCGAAATTTTCCGAACTCCAAATCAAACGTTCCGGTTGGCGTTTCTAAGGTTTTACCCACGTTCCGAACACAATGGAACGTGTTTTGGGAGCCAATTCGATCGTATGTGAGAGTTACGGAATTAAACGATCAAATTTAAATTAAATCGATTAAAACGATTTCTATGCGTTTCAGCTTGCCTCGGACAAACCGTAAATCCGATTGACACGAAATTTGAAATCTTACAATACTTTCACATTACGGATCCGATGAAACTGGTTTCGTCGAAATCCGAGACTGTTTGAAAAATGACTATTTTCACTCGTCAATTAAATATTAAAATATTCAATTTTCACAAATTAACTTTTAATTCAATTTTAAAAGTTCACAACCATCATTCTAACTCCAATATGATTTAATATAACTTTATACATCATTTTTAATCGCATTAAATTCAATTATCAATTATTTCTGAAATTTCAAATATTAAATTATCGATTTAATTAAACAATTAAATCCTATATTCGAAATTAAATTTATTCGACTTACAAATTCCACTTGTTAATATTTAAAATCAATTAAATATACGAATTTCAATTGATAGAAATTCTGGGTCGTTACAATATCATCTCAGAGATTTGCAATGAGACCACTACTAGGACCATTTGGACCGAGCTAGAAAATTTCTACTTGAAGAAATCTCTGACTAACTGTCTGATAATGCTGAAGACATTTTTCACCATGAGAATGAAAGAGGGTACTTCAGTGAAGGAACATCTTAATTTCATTGATGATCTCGTGATGAAGATGAAGACTGTTGACTTGAAGATGGATGAGGAGCAAATGGCAATGATTCTTTTTTGTTCTCTTCCAGAGCGATACATAGGTTTCGCTAACAGCCTTACCCTCACTGGAGACACATTGACAGTGGAAGATGTGAAGTCAGTCCTTCTATCTGAGGGCTTGAGAGATCAGATAAAGGAGATAAGAAAAGGTCGTAGAGGTGGAAGTAGTAGTCACGACCCGTTCGTTGAAAAAGGTAGAGATGATAAGAAGAATTGGCACTCTAGAGGGCGTTCCAAGTCTAGGAAGCCTGGTAATGATAGGAGAGGAAAGTCTAAGGACGGTAAGTGTTTTATCTGCAAGAAACCTGGTTATTGGAAAAAGGATTGTCCAAATTTGAATAAGAAGGAAGAAGACGGATCTTCATCATTTGCGGTGCAAAAGTCTGTATTTGACGATGTGTTGTCTACAGCAGTATCGGATGTCTCGAACCATTGGTTGCTAGACTCGGGGGCGTCTTTCCATATGACGCCTAATAAGGATTACTTCAGTTCTTTCATTGGACGAGAGGGAAGCTCTATTCTTATGGGTAATGATGCTAGCTGTAAAGAAATGGGTGAAGGTACAGTGAGGATCAGGATGTTTGACAGAGTGATACGCACTTTGACAGGTGTTCGGTATGTTCCAGGTCTTCGGAAGTCCTTAATTTCTTTAGGACAATTGGCATATTTGGGATGCAAGGTAACTATCGAGAAGGATAGTCTGAAGGTTTCGAGAGGTGCTCTAGTTCTTCTGAAAGGAGATGTGTTCCGAAATCTGTATTTGCTGAAAGGAACCACAGTTCTTGGAGAGTCGTGTGTTGGAGTAGACAGTTCTCGTGCTTTGGATGCCACAAAGCTTTGGCATCTCAGGTTGGGTCATATTTCAGAGAAGGGCTTAAAGTTGCTTTGGAGATAGAAGATGATCAAAGGAGAAAGCTTCGACAAGATGGACTTTTGCCAGGAGTGTGTGTTAGGCAAGCAAACTAAAGTATCTTTTGGAGTTGGACTCCATAGATCGAGGCGAGTACTTGAGTACGTGCATACAGATGTTTGGGGATCGGTTGCTACTCCTTCTCTTGGAGGAGCAAAGTATTTTATCTCTTTCATTGATGACTTTTCTCAAAAAGTATGGGTGTATGTGATGAAAGCCAAATCAGAAAGTTTTGAGAAGTTCAAAGACTGGAAAGCGCTTGTTAAGAACCAATCTGGTTCTAGGTTGAAGGTACTGAGATCTGATAATGGCAGTGAATTTGTCTCTAGAGATTTCCCCAACTTTTTTAGATAGCATGGCATTCAAAGACATTTCACTACACCCGACGATCCGCAATCCAATGGGGTTGCAGAAAGAATGAACAGGACTCTACTGGAGAAGGCTCATTGCTTGAGATTGACGACGGGCTTGTCTAGAGGCTTTTGGGCTGAGGCATTATCAACTGCGGTGCATATCATAAATCGAATTCCTTGCTCAGCCATAGATGGGAAGATTCCAGAGGTAAAGTAGTGTATCTTGGTTACTTCTGAATTTTTGGTTGTCCTGTGTACGTTCACCATACAAGTGATGACAAGTTGGAGGCTAGAGCATACAGGGGCATACTAATGGGATACACCGATGGTATCAGAGGGTATCAGGGGAATTAGTTTTGGTCTTATTTTCTATTCTCCGAATTATTTTAGTTTGATTTTTTTTGGTGTTTTTTTTGTGTGTGTTTGCATTTAAAAAAATATTGTTGTGTTGTGTGTTTTTATGATTTTTGTGTGCATTTTGATTTTGTTGTTTGTAGTTTGCTGGTTTCCTTTTCATTAGCATTTGCATTTCAAAAAAAAACATCACAAGTTCATTTTAAAAACAAAAACATTTTATTTCATTGCATTTGCATCTTACATTAAAATTTCTATTTACATTTACATTTCTTCTTCTTAAAAAAAATATTATGCACTGTGCACATACATCTTCTCTGACTTGCATTTAAAATTTGAACAGTGCCCACTGACCATTCACTCTACACACATTGCTTGCAACTGCAGCAACCATCAAACTGCAAAATTCAACACTCTGCAAGCAATAATCCACATAACTCCACACTGCCCTGAAACTCTGCACTGCCTCGAAACAAATATCACTTCCTCCTACATCCCCTCTTCATCATTTCCAAAAACCACTGTTACAGTTTCAATTTGTTGTTTAAACACCATCTGCCACATACATACATACACCATACAACAGCCATATACAACATCCCTGATACATTGTCTTGCCAACATACATTTACTGCCTGATCATAATCCACCACTTCCTCATTTCATACCCATCCTCTACCACATTCCTGACCACCAGAACAAGCTTCTGCAACACTAATCAATGCAATTCCTCTGCGACTAACCCATCGAACTCCCATTTCCACCTTAAACTCCTCTCAATCTCCAAGTTTCCAGTCCATCATACATCACCTTCTAGTCCATTTCACAGTTATCCACTCTCATTTCACAGTTACATACATACACCTTACAGTTCAATACATCATCTAATCCATCTCCCCTCTGGCCATTCTTACCGTCGCAATAAAAAAAAAGATCACCATATACTCTGTCAACGCTCGATCCACAGCAACTTCATCTCTCTACACATAATCTGCAACCAGTAGTTCTTCATCCCTCTCTACAAAACACTGGCATCATATATACTGCCATCAACCTAACATCCCTCTCTACAAAACCTACATCCCTCTCTACAATCTGCAACCAGCATATATACTGCCATCATATAATCTGCAACCAACAATGCTTCATATATACTGCTCAAACACTTCAAAACTGCTGTGCCACATCTGCTTACATACCCCCACTTCATCTCCTACTTGAACACCCCCATCAACAGACCACTTCATACACTTCATTCAACCACCATTTGCCTGTCATACTGACACAACTTCTCCACCTTCAACATACTTCAACAACAATACACCTACAAGCACAACAACTACTTCATCACTACAGCCTGACCACTGCACAACCATATCATCACACCACTATCTGCCAAACTACATCACCGCATCACTTCACCCCTCTGTGGCTATATCTTCCACTACTGCCTTGCTTTCAATCATCACATACAACCCTCTGCCTCCCCTGCAAATCGTTGACCAACCAACATCAGCCAAATCTTCTTCAAACCGGAAAAAAAAGAGCAAGAAAGAGAGTAGAAAGAACCTGGCAATGCAAACTTGAGCCATCCAGCGATAATATCAAATCGACAATCACCCAAATCTCAAATTGATAATCTCAAATCGATAAACAACGCAATTCACCTAGACTATCACCCAAATTGACAGCCATCGCGCCTCGCTTAAACACTACAACCTACGAACTTCTACAACACTTCAACCTAATCGCCAATTCATCAACCAGAAATCGCCTCATACCCAATCGTCGTGCCTCATTGAACATCGCCTGAAAAGAATTCACCCACCACTGCCTCGACTCGCAACAACTCAAAACTCTCATCGAATCTCTGTAATCCTTGATTTTGATCGCGAGTGCTTTTGATTTTTAATTCTGGAATTCGAGCAATCTCGGCTTAAAAAAACGAGAAGTTGGTTTCGAGTTTACTAAAATTTAAAGACGTGGTTGTTGAACTAAATGAAAGACTGGGCCGGGTTTGTGTTGTTTGGTGAAGTGGCCTTCCTTTTTTTTTAAACAAATTGTGAATTTGTCTTGGTTCTATTTTGTTTTGTTTTATATCCTTTTGAGTTTGTGTGTTTCCATTTTTATTTTGATTTGTTTTGTTTTGATCTTAGTTTTGAGTTTTGAGTTTGTGTGTTTTGCTTTAAGTTTGTGAGTTTGTGTGATTTGTTTTTGCATTTAAAAAAAAGAGTTCGATTAATTTTTTTGGTTTAATTTGTTTTTAGTTTAGTTGTGTTTTATTTAAAAAAAGAAAATAAATTTAAAATTTATTTTGTTTTGTTTTAATTTGCTTTAAGTCCGATCCTGATTTAAAAAAAACAACTGTATATATATCTTGTTTTTATTTTCAGGTTGCCTAAGCAGATAGGAAGAGTTGCTTGCTTTGCATAGCTTGCCAAAAAAATAAATTGCTTTGCTTGCTTATAAAAAAGAAAAAAAATTACCGCTTTAAAATAAAATTTGCTAATAATTCTGCACGCTCTGGTATCGTGCCATTTTTCCCTGTTTTATTTGCTTTGCATTGTTGGTTGATTGCATTTTTGAAAAAAAAAATCAAAAACAAAAACAAAAATCCATTCGTAGTTGCATTGTTAATAAAACGTTTACTTTCTACTTTGCATTTCATCCTAGAGTTTTGATTAATAATAAACGTTAGAAATCAATAGCGCTTAATTGTATATTGACAATTTGTCCTCTTTCGACAATTTAATTTCTTAGTGTCTAGGCTACGACAGAGCAATAATCAGTTATAAATATTACGGTGATTCGTAAATATTATACTGAATTGTTTCTCCGAAGGTACTTAAACCTTCGGCTGCATTGCTACGGTGATTCGTGGTGCACCGATAAATCCTGCACGGTTACTTGGTTGAGAAGTATCTTGTCGAATTAAGACAAAGTGTGATTATACAATTTTGTGTTAGAATCTACTTTGGATAGAACATTTGTAATTAAATCCTTGCATTCATTTAGTTGCATTAGTCAATGCATATTGTAAAAAAAAATTCAAAATCCAAAACCAAAAAAAATTGTTAATATTTCTTAACTTAGTTTTTTCTTTAGAAATTTTTAAATCAAAATAAAAAAATCCAAAAAAATTTCAAGTTAGTTTTTTTTAATCCAAAAAAATATATAAAATCTTTTCAAAAATTAATTTGAAAATCCAAAAACAAAACAAAAAATCAAATTTCCCTTTAGAAAAATAAATTCCTTTTGATCAATTCCATTGAGAAAAAAAATCCAAAAAAATCCAAAATAAAAAAAACCAAAAACATTCTTCAAAATGTCTGAGTTTCCCTACTCACATGAATTTTACGATAGTTGTGAAAATCAATATAATCCATATAATTTCACACCAAATTCATATGGATATTCTAATGACAACTATTGTACAAACAATTCGGATTTTGCACCACAAAATTTTCAAAATAACGATCGATTCTCAACTTTTGAAAGAAGAATGGAATCTTTACTTGAACTCGTTACACTACAAAATCAAAGGAATTCTCAACTTTTGAACGATTTGTGCAATAACTCAAGTCAAGGATTTCAAAATAATCAAAATTTGAATTCACTTCAAAATTCAAATGATTTTGATTATAACCCATGCCAATTCAATTTCGAACTCCGAAATGAATTTCAAACTCAAAATAGAAATGTGAACCATTTTTTACATGAATTTGGCAATGTGAATAGTTTCAATAATGGTGCAATTGAAAATCTTTGTTCCCAACAAATTCAAATTGAAAAATTCAAATTGAAAATTCTCAAATTAATAGTCATGAATTTGATTTAGTTGAGTAAACGGACAAAGATTACGAGGATTTGTTGCGTGAAACCTACAAAAATTTCGTAAGAAACAAAATCAAATCCGAATGTGTGAAAAATCAAATGATAATCCATCGTTTATCGAAATTGACGATTCTTGTTCTCAACAAGTCCAAATCGAAAATCCTCAAGTTAATAATTATAAATTGGATTTTTTTTGAACAAATGAACGAAATTTACGATGATCACACGAATCTGCTGATTGAAACATAAAAAAAATTACGTGAACAACAAAATCAAATCCCAACGTGTGAAGAGTCGAGTGATAATTCATCTTTTACCCAATTTGTTGATTTTCAAACAACAACTTTTGAAATTGAAAACGGAAATCTTAATGAAGTTGTTGAAAATATGGTAATTGAGTTGGACTTCAATTCTTTTGAGGGTGTAGAACCAAATTTAAATTCGATCTTCCTTTTCTTGATTTCAAAAATATGAATACGCCAACTTTGGATTTTGAACTTGAGATACGCAATGAATTTGTTGATAATCCAACAAAGGAAGACGAATTTAACGAACACGGTTTCTATGGACTTTTTGAAGATGAGTTGTTAAAATTCGAAGGGGAAGATTTAAATCGCCATTTTGATTTTGAAATCAATAATTCTGAGGAAGTTTTCAATGATAAGTTTGAATTTCAAATTGGTGAAAATAAACTTGAATTTCAATCAATCATTTTATCAACCCCGAAAACAATCGAAAATAAAACAACTCGTACGTTTTGCAATAAAACGACATTCGTTTTTCCAAATCAACATTCAACTTTAAAATCTTTGAAGGTTTTGTTTTTCAAGCTTCAGCTGTTTCTCGCATACTTGACGAGACAAATGAATTGGTCTTTGGAAGACTGTTTCATTTACTTTTTGACGATATACTTTCTGATCTCGTGTAAATACCGTTCATTTTCATGTAAATATAGGTCATCTTTTTATTTTTCTCCTTCCACTTGGGTTGACTATGGGGACACAGTCAGAATCAAGTGTGGGGGGAGACTCGTCTTCATTTTTAATTTTTCATGGTTTATTTTTTGCATTTTCTTTCAAAAAACTCAAAAAAACAAAAAAAACAAAAAAAATCCCAATTTTTTTCTTTTTTTAATTACTTTTGAAGAAACACTATAGGATAAATATATGGTTTTGGTTAATTAAAGTGAAATTTTTGAAAATTTATTTGTCTCAACAAAAATAAAAATAAAGTTTGATTACAAATAACGATAGTTTAACTAGTATATAGGAAGATCATGGAGATAATTATGAAATATATTCTAATTGAAAATCTTTGTTTTAAAAAGTGGTTGATTTAAAGTAAAGGATATAACATTTTTTTGTCTGCTAAGTTAAATGGTGCTAAGATGATTTTGCAAAACTCTCTCTTCAAAAAAAAGAAAAAAATATATATTTCTTGTATATATTTTTTAATAAACACCTAGAGTCATGTGTTCACACTCGTGTGTTCACTCACCATGCTCTGTACCCTTCTCACGTAAGCCCGAAAGGCAGTGCACGATCGGTATATCTGGCCTCAGTTTATCTGAGTTAGGTGTATATATATATATATATATATATACAAATTCTTTTTAATAACGCCTACAGTCGATAGGTGTTCACATTCGTGTGTTCACTCGCCACGCTCTGTATTCTCCTCACGTAAGCCCGCAAGGCGGTACATGGGTAATATATCTGGCCACAGTTTACCTGAGTTAGGCATATAAATATTGTAAATATCAATAAAAATTTCAAAAATATAAGAGAGAATAAGCAATTGAAATCCTAGCACTATTTTTAACTTATTTGATTTTACTTGTTATTGAAAAGAAATGAATATACCACTTTGATAAACTTTGATAATCAACTAAGGATCCATTTCATATACACTTTGTTATCAACCGAAACAACGAGTTAAACTATAGTTTATTTATTATGATAACTTTGTTTTTGTTGGAAATTTTGACAAGTAAATGACTTAAATTTTCAAGATAATGACCGAAACTTATATTTAACTTATTCGTGTCAATTTAAAGGTAAATGCTTCATTTGTAAATATTTTCAAAAACTCGCATTCATCTCTTTGTAAATAAATCTTGTATTTTGTAAGTATTTTCACTTCGCATTTGGATTTTGTGGGTAGTATCCGCTGAAAACCCTCACGAGACAACACACGTCCTACTAGGGACACCCAAAGGTTTAACGACTTGTTGCATACGCTCAATGCAACCGTGCTCCCTACGAAAACGGATTTATCTTAATTTTTCTTTATTCAAGGATGAATAAAAAGATAAGTGTGGGGGTATTTGATGTGCACGTAAATATGCATATTTTTACCACCATATTTAATCTATTTAAATTAAATAAATGATCATATTGGGTATTTTAACTTGTTTAAACCAAAATTTAAATTATTTTCAAATCATCATATATTCATCTTCATATAGGGACAAAACGGTCATTTTGTGTATATATTAATTTGAGAAAATTTAATTGGAAATTTTTATATTTTTATAGGAATTTGTACTCAAATAGAAGAGGTTTCATGAAGAAATATGCATGCACAAGAAGATACAAAAGAATGAAGATGGAGATAATTCAAAGTCATGATCATGAAGGACCTCACTCACCCACCTACCTTAATGTACAAATTAGAGCTAATGCACATGCTAAAAGGCCATTAGAGTTTCATGCACATTTAATGGATGATTATTTGAAGCTAATGATAACTTGGTGGCCACACTTCCTAAAGCGGTAGTTTTGGCATTCCCCAAAAATATGAATTAGGGTTTCTAACTTGTATAAATACCCCTTATGTTTTATGTAACCTCTCTCTCTCTTCACTTAGTCTCTTTTAGGCTTTCTTCTCTTAGTTTAGTTTAGATCAAAAATAAAATGGGAGCCCTCTTTCTTTTCATGGCTACTTAGCCATTTCTTTTATGTAATTTTTTTATGCAATTTTAATTCAAGTCTTTTCTTGTTCATTTACTTTCATGTTAGTAGTGTAGATATTCTTTTATTTTGTGCAAGTAGAATAGCTCTTCTTTTACTTTGCTTTCATCTTTTTTTTGTTTCATGTTGCATGCTACTTGTGTTGATATGATAACACAAATGAGAGGCTAAACCCTTCAATTTAGGGGTAATGAAGCTCTCTAATTATGTAGCTTCAACACTTTGATAATTATTGCTCTCTTTTTATGCTTAATGGAAACATTGGATGTGGTTTAATATTGTTGTTTAGCTTTGAATTGATAGTCTATGTTGTTGACAACAAATAGGCTGTGCTTAAACAAACAAAACACAAATTGCCTCTTCATCTAAATATGATTATGGCAAAGAAGTGATGTTGAAATTAAAATTTGATGGCCTATATTTCTAAACAATAGTTAATAGGTCATGCTTAAAATAGATTTCATTTCCAACTTGTTGTCATTTTTCATAAGAGTTAAAAGTGATTTAAAGGTTGTGTTATAGTTTGATGGCTTATGTTGGGCTAATTAATAGTACAAATATATCATATTTATAATAAACACATCATTTAAATTCACTTATGACAAGAAAAAAGAGATCATAATTTCATAATTTGTTGAACTATGTGATCTAGAGAGTGGAAACTACCTCTAAATTGTCTTTAAACTCTCATATTTTTATCTATTTTCTTTTGCTAGTTTGTTAGTTTTCTCATTTTCTAGCTTAACACTCTCTTCAACTTTGGTTTAATTTGAATGAATAGAAACTTAAAGTCTAACAATTCCCTGCGAATCAACCCGTACTCGCCACGTACTATCATTGTACGTCATGCGCTTGCGGTTATTTTTATTTTAAATTTTTCGGCGATTTTCTAAACTCATAGAAAAACCGTCGTTGAACAAGTTTTTGACTTCTTTGCCATAATCATATTAAGATGAAGAGGCAATTTGTGTTTTGTTTGTTTAAGCATAGCCTATTTGTTGTCAACAACATAGACTATCAAATTCAAAGCTAAATAACAACATTAAACCACATCCAATGTTTCCATTAAGCACAAAACAAGAGCAATAATTATCAAAGTGTTGAAGCTACATAATTAGAGAGCTTCATTGCCCCTAAATTAAAGGGTTTAGCCTCTCATTTGTGTTATCATATCAACACAAGTAGCATGCAACATGAAACACAAAAAAAAAGATGAAAGCAAAGTAAAAGAAGAGCTATTCTACTTGCATTAAATAAAAGAATATCTAAACCACTAACATGAAAGTAAATGAACAAGAAAAGACTTGAATTAAAATTGCATAAAAAAAATTACATAAAAGAAATGGCTAAGTAGCCATGAAAAGAAAGAGAGCTCTCATTTTATTTTTGATCTAAACTAAATTAAGAGAAGAGAACCTAAAAGAGACTAAGAGAAGAGAGAGAGGTTATATAAAACATAAGGGATATTTATACAAGTTAGAAACCATAATCCATATTTTTGGGGAATGCCAAAACTACCCCTCTAGGAAGTGTGGCCACCAAGTTATCATTAGCTTTAAATAATCATCTATTAAATGTGCATGAAACTCTAATGGTCTTTTAGCATGTGCATTAGCTCTAATTTGTACATTAAGGTAGGTAGGTAGGTAGGTGGGGTCCTCCATGATCATGACTTTGAATTATCTCCATCTTCATTCTTTTGTATCTTCTTTGTGCATGCATATTTCTTCATGAAACCTCTTCTATTTGAGTACAAATTCCTACAAAAATATAGAAATTTTCAATTAAATTTTCTCAAATTAATATATGCACAAAAATGACCATTTTGCCCCTAAATGAAGATGAATATATGATGATTTGAAAATAATTTAAATTTTGGTTTAAACAAGTTAAAATACCCAATATGATCATTTATTTAATTGAAATAGATTAAATATGGTGGTAAAGATATGCATATTTACGTGCACATCAGATAGAAAGCTAGGACTTTTGAGCCTCACTCAAAAGGAGTACATTAGAAAGGTGCTTGCTCGGTTTAGCATGGAAGGTGCGAAGGCAATCAACACACTCATGTCTTTGCACATACAGCTTTCTAGTAAAGGCTCTCTGATCTCGGAAAAGGACAAGACTTATATGATGAAGGTCTCATATGCAAGTGCAGTTGGCAACTTGATGTATGTCATGGTCTGCACTAGGTCTGACATTGCACAGGCGGTTGGATTGGTGAGCAGGTTCATGGAAAATCCAGGAAAGACGCATTGGGAAGAAGTGAAGTGTATCCTTAGATACCTTAGAGGAACTCCAAACCATGGACTTGTCTTTGGCGGCAGAGGTAGAGATTTCAGCTTGGTTGGATTTTGTGATTTCGACTATGCTGGTGATAGAGATCGAAGGAAGTCAACCTCTGGATATGTGTTCACCATTGGTGGGACAACGATCAGTTAGAGAGCGAGGTTGCAGACGATTGTGGCTTTGTCTACTACAGAGGCAGAGCTCATAGCTGCGGTTGAAGCGGCTAAGGAGGCGCTTTAATTAAGGCGACTGTTGTTTGATTTGTGCTTCGTATATGAAGGCGTGGATGTGTAGTATGATAGTTAGAGTGCAATTCACTTAGCTGAAAATCTGGCATTCAGCTCGAGGACGAAGCATATTGAGGTGAGAGAGTCGTTCCTTGTCTCGATGAGTGAAGATAAGCTAGTTCATCTTTAGAAAGTTCACATAAAGGAGAATGCACAAGACATGTTTACCAAGCCGTTGCCTGTTGCTAAGTTCGAGCATTGCTCGGACTTGATTCGCTTAATGAAGTGCTAGGTACCACAGGGTGGCACGAGGGGAGAGTTGAGATGGTTCATGAAGACGTTTGTTTTCATGGTGGAGATTGATAGGTTCTACACGGAATGGGTACTTCGAACACTTTGTTGACGGGCGGTGGCCTTGCCGAATTTCGTTGATAGAGTGTAATGGATGATGGCATTGCCGAAGCTCATTGGGTAAGTATCCATTTCTTGGAGCATGAAGGTGTAGATGGAGTTGGAAGGCTTATATGGAATTCAGTATCAAGGTGGAGATTGTTGGATGTGATACCTGATTCCATCGTCGACGAAGAAGAAGGAAGTCGCGAAGGAGAAGTGACGAGGAAGAGCCTAGGCCGAAACCCTAGTTGCGGTGGAGGAAGAAGAAGCGACGAGTTGAGAAGTTGAAGACGTGATGATTTCGTTCGGTGAAGTGATGCTAGGGATATCGTTCGGGAATTAGGCCATGAAGTTTTGGACCATGGGTGTGATCAATGCTTCTACAACAAACTCTTGTGTACAGATCATTATATAAATCATATACGACAATATTATAAAGTTGATTGGTTAAACCATTAAAAAAATGGTATCTTGTTTATTTTTCCATTATTGTATTCTGTTTATATGTGATTTTATGATTATACACCATCGTCAAAAACAAATTCAATAATAAAAAGTTCGTAAAATATAAGATTTATCCACCATTCAGAACGGATTGATCTCTACAAAAACAGATTTGATGATTTGCTTAATTTGATGCAAACGGATTCATAACACGAAAACATTATTTATTTATTTTTGATTTCCTCAATTCCAATTTCCCAATTTCTTTAAAGAAAATTTTCTACTTAGGTTGTTCTTATATCTTGTAAACTAAAAATTTCCGCATATCTGTTCCAGATATCGAATTAAAATTCAGTCTATTCCTATTTAACATGATAGATGATGTCAACGGGATTCGATTTTCAGATATCCAAATCAGCAATGTAAACCTTAGTACCGAATTAATTGTTATACCACTAAACTGGTTGTCATTGGCAAGAATAATATAAAAGACAGACCAGTCTTCTATCACTTCACTATCTTCGCATAAAGTTCAACATGATCTACAAACTTTTCTATGAAAAACTTGAATACCGAACATAAATTTGTTTTAGCTTGTAATATAAAACTCTACTCGATGTACAATCTTTCCACAACTTTTGAACATACATTCATGTTGGATGTAATACCTAATTTCATTGTCGACGAAGAAGAAGGAAGTCGCAGAGGAGAAGCTGACGAGGAAGAGCCTAGGCCGAAGACGTGATGATTTCATTCGGTGAAGTGATGCTAGGGATATCGTTCGGGAATTATGGCATGAAGTTTTGGAGCGGTGAAAAAAAAACCGTCGAACAAAATATTTCGTTCGGTGATTTGGAGCATACCGGTCCAAAATTCTTTCGTTCGGATGTTGTAATGCCACTCCAGATGAGTGTCAGCTTAGATTTATTATTCAACTGCTGAACCAAGCTTTGAACAGAATGCCGGTCCAAGTGATGCCGAATCAAGGTAAGGCCGAACCAAATATTTGGTTTGGTAGTGGACCATGAAGGTCCAGATCTTGAGTGCTGTTTGCGGAACCAGATGTACCGAACCAAACCTCAGGACTGCTATATAACAGCTACCCCTCCTCATACTTTCACTCTATAAATAGTGGAGCTTCTGTACAACAATGACAGTCATCCTAGAGAGCTGAAACTATACAGAATTTTGTTTGTATTGTTAATTCTTCTTATGTATAGCCTTCAAAAGTGAATAAATCTTGTAACTATAATCTTTCAGTGATTAATAAAATCTCCTCTCCCCAAGTGAACGACACTGCCTCGCGGTAGTAAAACCACTATAAATACTGGTGTTGTTTATTTTTCTGTATTGCATAGATGTGTGACTGTCTATTCTGGTATTTATCTCTGTTTGTTTTGTCTCACTACAATCACGATCCAGTTGTTTTCTGCTGCGTTGGGTTTTTTTATTCTTCTAGACTGATCATTTGAAGGAATTTTCCCCAATGCTTCGCCCAACTTCCAATTTTTCAGCATGATTTTAGCATAAGTATCAAAACAAAAACCAGAAGATCACTAACAAATTCAACAGGTTAAACATTCCAAAAATAATAATCATTAATAAAAAAACAAATTACTGCACTGAAAAAATTCACAACATATTCAGATACAAGTTCTATACATAGAAAATTTGCCCAACATTCAACAAGCTCTCATGTGGTACATTAAAAATAACACTATTTCCTCTACAGATTCTCCTAAGAAAAGCATAAATATAATCAATGGCAATCTTCTTAATTAAACCAGAATCTCTTCTAGCTCTAACTATAGTATTTCCAAGGATATGCACTACTCCCGATTGCTCGCACGAGTTCAAGAACTCTATCTCATCTCCTCCAGGCGCTGCTGAATCTATAGACATTGATCCATTATATGTAAACTCTTCCGAATCAGAGTAGCCTTCCATCATGCTTTCAAGTCTAACAAATAATAAAATGCTATCAAATAGCATCTTTTCAAAATTGTCGTCTTTTCTGTGTACATCCTTGTAGCCATACCTGTCGAAAATCAGATAAAGATATTTTACCGATTAACTTAAAATTCCATTTGTTTGTAATTTTCAATGTTATACCACACATTCATATTCTACTCATAAAATTGTCATGTAGGCTGTGCGTCTTAAACTTATAATTAAAATAGACTTTAGTTCGAGATGCATGTTTGTTTATAGTGTTGATTTCTTAATACCGAATGTTGGTTGCTAAATGTTGAGTACTAAATATTAAAATAGTTATTTATTTACCTTTTTTATAAGTTATGAATGGACTTTCTCTTGTTAAGTTGAATAACAATCATTGGTTAGTTCTAAACACTTGTTTTAAACAAATAACATTTTGACGTTTTTACAACTTTTTTTTTGTTCTATTAAGAATCACTTATTGGAAACAAACACACTCACACATGAGCGTTTACTTGATTTTTACACAAGTGCTTTACAGAGGAAATCGAAACCATACATTTGTATGCCATAAATGCATGTGCGTATTACATAAACATACACGTATAGCTTTCGAATTAACACATACACATGTGTTAATTCAAGGATGTAAAAATGATGTCGAATTTGCAATAAGTTTCTACCAAGCATATTACGGCAATTAGTTCATCTAATCCCCCTACATAAAAAATTTATCCAGAAAACGAAATTGATTTCACAACTTACCTTGCAACACAACGGAACATATGAAAGCTCTTAGGCCCGATCCTCTTCACTATGAACCTTTCATCTACCGGGACAGTATACACAGGCAAATACTTCACACATACGAACACTACGACCGAGTGTATAGCAGGTAAATTCGTGATGAAGTGCGAAAAAATATGAGGAACTCCACTAGCAAGCTCCGTGTACACAAACCCGATACCCGGAACCCGCACCAATCCTAAACTGGGCCCCAGTCCAAGAATCCAGGCCATGGAAACACGACCATGCACTTCAAATTCATACCTCTTCACAGTTCCATAATGCCAAACGTACATTATAATTAAGAAGGTTCCGGCTATGACTAATGGAACCCACCCACCTTGGTCTATCTTGAAAAGCACTGCTGAGAAGTATGTCAGCTCTACTACTAAGGAAAGTGCAGTGAAAAGAACTATTAGGATCCAATGACTTCTCCAAACTAAAAGCATGATTGGTATCATCAGGAAGGTTGTTACTAGCATTACAATGACCACTGCAGTACCTAATTATCATGATGAGAAAGTACAACTTATTGATGGGAAATGAAGATATGGTTAATGTATAAAAAAATAAATAAAAATTGAACGAAGATACATAAGTTTACCATACGCATTTCCTATCTGGCTTTGGTTCCTGAATCCAGCAGTGACAGCAATGCATAGTATCATAAGGATCCAGTTGATATCTGGAATATATATTTGCCCGAGAAACTTTTTTGACGTATGAACAACTTTAACTCTTGGAAAACATCCAAGTGCAAGAGCTTGCTTGATTATAGAGAATGTGGCGGATATAGTGGCTTGACTAGCAACAATTGCTGCTGCTGTTGCTACAATGAACATTGGCCAATATACACTTACTGCAACAAAAAGGAAACTGTGCTTAATACAAAACACCCTTCAATGTGTTTGTGTGTGTGTATGTATGTGTGCGTAGGTTTAATGTGCCCTCTAGGGGGTGGCTGGGTCTTTGAGCACTTATTGTATAAATAAAGATGCAGAGTACATCCAGAATGGTTACATAAAAACACACCAATTGAAATGCCTAAATGTATGGTAGAAGCACACATCCCACAAATTTGAATTTGAAATAGTACAAACCAGTAAATTCAAACAGTTGTAAATGAACAGCTGTTACCTGGGATTGATCGATAGAAAGCATCATATACATGTTCTTGATTTTTCATGATATATGCTGCCTGTCCAATGTATGCTAAGAGAAGGCAAGGAAACACCACAAAAGTAAAAGCTATCTGCATAGAAATTTGTTATTGTTATTTAAACTCAGACTGAAGCTCTTTTTTTTTTCCTCAAGAAATTTCCATTTTAAATGTGGCTGTGATTATTTAAATCCGCCTAACCTGAATAGCCAAGACAGGGAAGTGACATAAATCAGCAAACAGCGCTTCGGTTCCTACATAAAAAATGACCCAACATAAAATTAACAGTTTAGAACTTCACACTGTATATAATACACATCGTTAGTGGAAAATTAACCGGTGATGCTAAGCATGATTCCACCAAGAGAAGTCCAATTGGTTTTCCCTCTTTTAAAGTAACGATAGATGTAAACTGGATTAAATGCCTTCAGAACCGATCTGTCATATTTGCATATATTGATAATACCGATAGATCCAATAAGCAAAAACCAAATAAGTACTATTGGAGCAAATAACCACCCAACTCTATCGGTGCCATAGTGTTGCATGCTGAAAAAAGCAACTAGTATGACAACGGCTACAAGTATCACCACATCTGTGCCATTATAACGTAAAGTAATGTTGTTATCAGACAAAAAAAAATCATAGGTTTAAAATTTTACAATATTGCCTACACTGAGAAGAACGGTAATAGGAAATTCTTACTAAGCAAAGTATTTCAGAAAAAGAAAACGAAAGAATTCAACTATCCAAGTAATTTTGAGTCTTCTCTTTTCTATTTTGTGTTTGTTTTTGTTGTGGGGAGTATTCAGCTATCCAAGCATGTAAAAAAGAACTGATAAAAAAAGAATAAATAGCGAAATAAATATCCAACATAGTCTTATTAGCTAGTAAATGTTTTGCGGGCATTTTTCCCGAGTTTAATAACTCAGACATCTCAACTTTTATAAATATCCTAAGATAACAAGCATAATAAATCTTGAGTGTGTTCAAAAGTTGACTAAAAATGATATGATGCAACATCGAACATGTAACTACCATTGTTCAGTGATGGATGGTCCACTTTGATTCCTCCTGCTGCAGACAGAACTGAAAAAAGATAAGAAAGAGAAGCATAAGATAAAGAACAAAACATATCAATGATGCTTATAGCTTTTCAATAATTCAT